>CM062297.1:669065082-669669100 GCA_031216915.1 Pictodentalium vernedei | reverse complement strand
GGCTTGTCTGTTGTGGTACTTCCTGGGCCGGACCTGCGAAAGAAGATCGCAGTGTAGAGGAAGATGAATTGACCCATCTGCTAACAGAGGCCGCAGCTAATTGATCCACACCCTCTGTGGAGACAGGGGTGTGATCAGAATGACCCTATAACTGCAAGTACGAATCTTTGACAACACCTAAGGAAGAATCGGTGCAGGAGGGGAGGCATAGCCGAACCAACATGTCCAGTCCAGAGACAGAGCGTCCACTGCAAATGCATCTGGACAAAGGGAGACAAAGGTCTCTACCTGATGATTCCAGCGAGTGGCGAAAAGGTCGATAAGTGGATGACACCACCATTCGCAAATCGTCTGAAACAAAGAACGATGCAGCATCTATTCGGTGGGAAGGACACTGTCCCGTTGGGACAGGGAGTTGGCTAGGTCGTTGAGACGTCCAGGATATGCTGAATGGCCACCCGAGCGTGCACATCCCGCACTAACAGCAGAAGATCCCGAGATAGCCGATACATGGGAATAGAATGCGTGCCCCCTTGATTCCAGATGTAGGCCACCATTCGACAGGTGAGAAATCCATGGCTGAAAACTCAACAGACGAGCAAGGAGCTCCTTCTGGTTGATATGAAGGGTCATCTGCGCTCAGTCCCACTCGTGGTGAGTAGACAGACCAAACGATGGGCTCGTTCAGGACACTCAGATCGATGACATGACAAAGCAGGCCATTTTTCTTTGGCACTAAGAAAAATCTCGAGTAGAACCCCGGAGAAAGGGTGTTTCTGACCACCTTGATTGCCCCTTTGGAGAGGAGATTGTCGATCTCCTGCACCTGAAAGTCCCGATGCTCGGAAGGGACCCGAGTCGGGAGGGGCACCAGAGATAAACAGGGATGCTGACGGAAGGACAGTCGCAGACCTGACTGGATGATGTTGAGGAACCAAGTCCTTCAAATGATGAAGAACCTCGTCATGGACAGCCCCCACGGAACAGCTGAGGTCCAACCAAAGAAGCAGACTTCAGAACAGCTGCTGAGAAGGAAGAGATGGAGAAATGTCCAACACTGCATCCTGGCATGCAAGCTCCAAATTAGCCGCGTTTCAGACATGAGCATGAGTCAGGTTCATAAGAGCCTGAGACAAAACACGCAAAGGAAACTGAGCATCATCAAACTCACCTGGTGGGAGATAGGAAGCCAGTGCAGTGATGTGATCCGCGAGAGACAACATACCCAGCAACTCTCGGAAAAACTCCACCATAGATTCTAATACTGACAACCGGAGAACTGACAACTTTGGCTTAGCTAACCTAAGGGAAGAAGAATCCTCGTCGCTCCCTCCAGACACCAATAATGGATAACCAAATAATGAAACTTTGTGTCAGTATTTATTAGTTACTGGACAGAGACCACATTCAAGATGGCCACCATTGAAGCCATAATGAATTTGCCACTGGTGGCCATCTTGGTTCAGCTGACTGGTCCAACATTGGGAGGAAGCTTCCTCTAGACAGCAACAATGCATAATTCAAAAATAGAAATGATTTGAGTCAGCATTTATTAGTTATTGGATGGAAACCAAATTAAATATGGTGGGCATGGTGGCCATATTGAATTGGTTAAATCTACTGGCTGATCCAAAATCAAAAGGAAGCTTCCTCTAGACACCAATAATGCATAACCAAAAAACAAAATGGATTTGTGTCAGTAATCATTAGTTATTGGGCAGGAAGCAAACAAATTCAAGATGGCCACCATAATGAATTGGCCACTGGTGGCTATCTTGGTTCAGCTGACTGGTCTAAAGTCGAAGGGAAACTTCCTCTAGACACTAGCAATGCTAGGGCTGGGCAGTATATCGGTTCGGTTCATTTTTTTTTTTGAAAACCGAAACCGAACCGGCACCTTAACAAAAAACCGAGACTTTCGGTTTCAACAAATTTCCCAGAATCGGTAAGTTTATGACCTCTCCATCACCTGCATTCCTTTCGTCAAAGGCTAAAATGTCAGGCAAAGGTAAACACTCTGCTGTTTATGCTTACTTCGAGATGATTGACAACAAATCCCTCCAAAACAGTGGTAGCAAATTTCTTTTTTATTAACCAATATCTGCAGAACCACCACCTGAGGAAACATGAATGAAAGTGTCAATGACACTGTAGCTCAACTTGTTTAAGACATGTATATGAATAGTGTGTGACACAGCAATGACATACATCTAGGTAATGACCTGATAACAAAGGTACATGTAAAGTATTGTAACATTCTGTACATAAATGCTGACCGTAGCCTGTAACAAATATATAGGTAAAGTATTGTAAAAGTGGGGTGACAGTTAGATGCTAAACTAGAAAATGAAAGTGTCAATGACACTGTAGCTCAACTTGTCAAGACATGTACATGTATAGTATGTGACACAGCAATGACAAACATCTAGGTAATGACCTGATAACAAATGTACATATAAAGTATTGTAACGGTCTGTACATAAATACTGGCGGTAACCTGTAACAAATGTATAGGTGAAGTATTGTAAAGGTGGGTGACAGTCAGATGCTAAATAGAAAAGAAATCTTTGAGTCCCAGAGTGGGTCTGACTGAACCCCAAAATATTTGTTCTCATAGCACAGTGATAACAAAGGCACCCCAAAACACACTCATTCCAGTCCCAAGGTGAAAACAAAGGTACCCAAGAAGTTTTGTGAAGATCAGTTCATAATTCGAGCTGTATTGAAGTTGTGACAAAAATCTGATTGGACCTAATTTCGGTACAAAATGGCCACTGGCAGCCATCTTGAATTTTGGACCGCACTCAGAAACACTCGTTCTCGTACCAAGGTGATAACAAAGGTACCCAAGAAGTTTCATGAAGATTGACTGATAAATACAGCCTCTAGCCAGAGCCGTATTGACATGTGCACTTACAGTGTATAAGTAGCACTAAATAAATCAAAATTCATCTAATTTGCATAATTTCTGCACGAGAAAAAAACCTGTACTATATGTAATGTATTCCATTTTACTAAACATTCATACAAAAATTTATTCAAATCAGAACTTTCATACAGAAGTTCTGTACAAAAGACTGATTGCACTAATTTTGGTACACAATGGTTGCTGGTGGCCATCTTGAATTTCGGATCACACCCAAAAACACTCGTTCTCATCCCATGGTGATAACAAAGGTACCCAAGACGTTTCGTAAAGATCGGTTCATAAATACAGCCTCTATCCTGAGCCGTATAGAAGTTGTGTACAAAAAACTCGTTAGACCTAATTTCGGTACGAAATGGCCACTGGCAGCCATCTTGAATTTTGGACCGCACTCAGAAACACTCGTTCTCATCCCAAGGTGATAACAGAGGTGCCCAAGAAGTTTCATGAAGAACGATTGATAAATACAGCCTCTAGACCGAGCCGTATTGACATGTGCACTTACTGTGTGTAAGTAGCACTGAAAAAATCAAAGTTCATCTAATTTGCATAATTTCTGCACGAGAAAAAACCCTGTATTATATGTGATGTATTTCACACAAAAAATTATTCAAGTCAGCACTTTCATATGGAAGTTCTGTGCAAAAATCTGATTGCACCTAATTTTGTACAAAATGGCTGCCAGCGGCCATCTTGAATTTCAGACTGGACCCCAAAACACTCGTTCTCGTCCCACGGTGATAACAAAGGAACCCAAGAAGTTTCGTAAAGATCGGTTCATAAATACAGACTCTAGCCCAAGCCGTATTGGCATTTGCAGTTACAGTGCTGAAAGTAACATTAAATAGATCAAAGTTAGTCTAATTTGCATAATTTACGCACGAGAAAAAAACCTGTATTATATGTGATGTATCCCATGGTACTAAACATTCATACAAAAAATTATTCAAGTCAGCACTTTCATATGGAAGTTCTGTGCAAAAATCTGATTGCACCTAATTTTGTACACAATGGCTGCTATCGGCCATCTTGAATTTCGGACCGGACCCAAAAACACTCGTTCTCGTCCCACAGTGATAACAAAGGTACCCAAGGAGTTTCGTAAAGAGCCTGAGCCGTATTGGCATTTGCACTTACAGTGCTGAAAGTAACACCAAAAAACATCAAAGTTAGTCTAATTTGCACAATTTACGCACGAGAAAAAACCCCGTATTATATGTGATGTATCCCATGGTACTAAACAGTCATACAAAAAATTATTCAAATCAGATCTTGAATTGCGGACCGCACCCAAAAACACTTGTTCTCGTCCCACGGTGATACAACAAAGTTACCCAAGAAGTTTCGTAAAGATCGGTTTATAAATACAGCCTCTAGCCTGAGCCGTATTGGCATTTGCACTTACAGTGCTGAAAGTAACACTAAATACATCAAAGTTAGTCTAATTTGCATAATTTACGTACGAGAAAAAAACCCGTATTATATGTCATGTCTCCCATGGTACTAAACATTCATACAAAAAATTATTCAAATCAGCACTTTCATATGAAAGTTCTGTACAAAAAACAGATTTCTGCATCGTCGGTACAAATTGGCGGCCGGCGGCCAACTTGAATTTCGGATCGGACCCAAAAATACTCGTTCTCGTCCCACAGTCATAACAAAGGTACCCAAGAAGTTTCGTAAAGATCGGTTCATAAAAATGGCCTCTAGCCCGAGCTGTATTGAATTGTTGACGGACAACTGGCCATGGCATAAGCTCAAATTTGGCTTCGCCAAAGTTGAGCTAATAAATCTTTGAGTCCCAGAGTGGGTCAGACTGAACACAAAAATATTTGTTCTCATAGCACAGTGATAACATAGGCACATCAAAACACACTCGTTCCTGTCCCAAGGTGATAACAAAGGTACCCCAAGAAGTTTCGTGAAGATCAGTTCATAAATACATACTCTAGCCCAAGCCGTATTGACATGTGCACTTACTGTGTATAAGTAGCACTGAACAAATCAAAGTTCATCTAATTTGCATAATTTCTGCATGAGAAAAAACCCTGTATTATATGTGATGTATTCCATGTTACTAAACATTCCTACAAAAAATTATTCAAATCAGAACTTTCATACAGAAGTTCTGTACAAAAAACTGATTGCACTAATTTTGGTACAAAAAGGCTGCTGGTGGCCATCTTGAATTTTGGACCGCACCCAAAAACACTTGTTCTTGTCCCACAGTGATAACAAAGGTACCCAAGAAGTTTCATAAAGATCGGTTCATAAATACGGCCTCTAGCCTGAGCCGTATAGAAGTTGTGTACAAAAACTGATTGGACCTAATTTCGGTACAAAATGGCAACTGGCAGACATTTTGAATTTTGGACCGCACCCAGAAACACTCGTTCTCATCCCAAGGTGATAACAAATGTACCCAAGAAGTTTTGTGAAGATTGGTTCATAAATACAGCCTCTAGCCCAAGCCGTATTGACACATGCACTTTGTGTGTATAAGTAGCACTGAATAAATCTCAAAGTTCATCTAATTTGCATAATTTCTGCTCGAGAAAAAAACCCGTATTATGTGTGATGTATTCCATGTTACTACACAAATATACAGAAATTTATTCAAATCAGAACTTTCATACAGAAGTTCTGTATAAAAAACTGATTGCACTAATTTTGGTACAAAATAGCCGCCGGCAGCCATCTTGAATTTCAGACCGAACCCCAAAACACTCGTCCTCTTCCCAGTGCTGGAAGTAACATTAAATAGATCAAAGTTAGTCTAATTGGCATAATTTATGTACAAGAAAAAAACCTGTATTACATGTGATGTATCCCTTGGTACTAAACATTCTCACAAAAAATTATTCAAATCAGAACTTTCATACAGAAGTTCTGTACAAAAAACTGATTGCACTAATTTTGGTACAAAAAGGTTGATGGTGGCCATCTTGAATTTTGGACCGCACCCAAAAACACTCGTTCTCGTCCCACAGTGATAACAAAGACACCCAAGAAGTTTCGTAAAGATCGGTTCATAAATACGGCCTCTAGCCTGAGCCATATAGAAGTTGTGTACAAAAACTGATTGGACCTAATTTGGTACAAAATGGCCACTGGTAGCCATCTTGAATTTTGGACTGCACCCAGAAACACTCGTTCTCATCCCAAGATGATAACAAAGGTACCCCAAGAAGTTTTGTGAAGATCGGTTCATAAATACAGCCTCCAGTCCAAGCCGTATTGACACATGCACTTAATGTGTATAAGTCGCACTGAAAAAATGAAAGTTCATCTAATTTGCATAATTTCTGCTCGAGAAAAAAACCTGTATTATATGTGATGTATTCCATGTTACTAAACATTCATACTGAAATTTATTCAAATCAGAACTTTCATACAGAAGTTCTGTACAAAAAACTGATTGCACTAATTTTGGTACAAAATGGCCGACGGCAGCCATCTTGAATTTCGGACCACCCCCAAAAACACACGTTCTCATCCCACGGTGATAATAAAGGTACCCAAGAAGTTTGGTAAAGATCAGTTCATAAATACAGCCTCTAGCCCAAGCCGTATTGGCATTTGGAGTTACAGTGCTGAAAGTAACATTAAATAGATCGAAGTTAGTCTAATTGGCATAATTTATGCACGAGAAAAAAACCTGTATTATGTGTGATGTATCCCTTGGTACTAAACATTCACACAAACAATTATTCAAATCAGCACTTTCATATGGAAGTTCTGCGCAAAAATCTGATTGGACCTAATTTTGTACAAAATGGCTGCCAGCGGCCATCTTGAATTTCAGACTGGACCCCAAAACACTCGTTCTCGTCCCACGGTGATAACAAAGGAACCCAAGAAGTTTCGTAAAGATCGGTTCATAAATACAGACTCTAGCCCAAGCCGTATTGGCATTTGCAGTTACAGTGCTGAAAGTAACATTAAATAGATCAAAGTTAGTCTAATTTGCATAATTTACGCACGAGAAAAAAACCTGTATTATATGTGATGTATCCCATGGTACTAAACATTCATACAAAAAATTATTCAAATCAGAGCTTTCATATGGAAGTTCTGCACAAAAATCGGATTGCACCTAATTTTGTACAAAATGGCTGTCAGCAGCCGTCTTGAATTTCGGACCGAACCCCAAAACACTTGTTCTTGTCTCACAATGATAACAAAGGTACCCAAGAAGTTTCATAAAGATCGGTTCATAAATACGGCCTCTAGCCCGAGCCGTGTGTACGGCGCGGCGGATGGACGGCGGGCCATGACAATACCTCAAATTTAGCTTCGCCAAAGTTGAGCTAAAAAATAAAAAGTCTTATGTAATAATCGTTAGGTAAATTTAATGAACCGGGCACAGCCTCAGGTTCACTCATATTCGAGCAAATAGATATTGAAAATTACCTGACAATATATGATGTAAAAGGAATATAAATTATCTTTAAGGTGATTCTAAACTGAAGATTGTAGTTTGAGTGGACAGGTCGAAAACATGATGTTTTTTTCATTACTTTTCAATAGTAATGGTTATTTAATACATGAATGATTGCTTCATACCTAATAGATTACAAAAATGTGATAAAAAATTTTAAAAAAAGAATTTACTCACCAAAAAAATGCTTTTAAAAATCCCTAACTCACGGTCAACTTCCTGCCACCAAAACTTAAAATATGAATCTCACATTGAAAAATATGTTTTCTATGTGCACTAGAGAACAACAGTTGAGTCATAACTTTTTAAAAAATAAATCCAATTGTATGTTTATTTAAATTTTTGAAGGACCACTGCATGCACTAGTCCAGCCATTTTTTTCACAGGGAACTATTTACAGTTCAAAAGTATGGCACACCACACTAATCAGTAATCTAGTTGACCTCCCTGGAAATATTAGCCATACAACTGATATGTCTGTTCTGCCCTCTTCCACAAGTAAAACTGTCTTGACATGAAATGACCCTGTTGAAAGTGTATCGTTAAATCCCAATAATAGAAAATAAAAGACTGCGTGCACCCCCCCCCCCCCCCCCCCCCCCCCCACCACCATAAAAAAAATTGAATTTTTCAAAATTGAAAAAGGGACATAACTCTGGCAAAAATTGTCGGATCAAACCCTGCTCTGACTTGACCTGCATTTTACGTTGATGCACCTTCACAACAAATTGTATTTGATTCTGTCAATTACAGCTCAAGTTACTGGTTGGAAGCCAAAAAAAAAGGAGTTTTCAAAGTTGAAAAAGTGTGACTCTGGAATCACCTACCAGGACTACAAGCAGGATCGAAGGGAAGTTATGGAATTGAAGGTGTATCGATTGACCAATACTTACAGTGCTCAAAGTATAAAATATTCATCCAATTATTGAAAAAATCTGATAAGGTGCTTAATGTATAAAAGTATTTTTCATGTGCTAAATGCAATGTTTTGGATCATGAATAAACTCATGTTGTCAGAAACCTACTTTGTATTATTTTTTTTTTTTGGTGGCGACTTGACCCAGTGGTGAGTTGAGCCAGTGGTGAGTTGACCCGTTCCCCAAAATTTGATGCTCGATTGTGCCTTGTGTGTGTTGCCATACTTCACTTTCGTTGAGAATTTCTATGCAACGACTGATAAAATAATTTTCTAGAGAAAAATTTCATGTTCACACTTCTGTCATATTTTATTTGTGATCAGGAGGTCTAGTGGGGTGGATAGAAAGAAAAAACATTATTTTTAGCACTTTGAACAAGCGACTTACCAATGCATGTGACTTTCCGGTGACAACAACTTCGATCAACAAATACTTGCAGGCATGAGTCTAACAGCCCACAGATTATTCGAAATTATCGATGATCTTTGTGGATTGCAAACAAATTTAATGAAATACATCACTTACAATGATTCGCAACGTAAATCACACCAGATCGCAAAATTAGGAGCATTATTTCTGGAACTCACCGAAACCAGACTGAAACGGGACCGAATGACAGACCAATAAAGTTAACCATCAATATTACATGACGAACAATAGTTCCCCTGATTTGCGATTAAAAGAAGTGAAAAAGCTACCAGTTTACGAATATTTCAACAACGAAAGAATGCAACATGGTTTTCTAATTCCACTTTTTGTCACCGTTTTGTTAAAGAAAATTATTACCACTTTGCAGGGCGTTTCCTACTGCATTAATGTCGATTTAACGGGCAATCATATCCTCTATTGCTCGGTAGTCATGTGATAGGAGGGCCGCTAATGGAAAACAAAATTCATTATCGGCCCTCTTGTCACGTGACGTCTTTTAGAATTGAAAATTTAGAAATGAGGCGAGAACTCGCAAGGAAAAGTTGATGCTTTCGCCATGTTGCGGTCTTGTTGATCGACAGCAACAGAAACAAATGACACATGGCCATGTTGTCAGTTGTAGCCATTTTCCATGGCAACTGATTCGTCATCTTTATTGCGTGCATTACCTCCCTCGCTGGAAGTGGAAGACGGAATTTTTTTAAACTTGGTTCCAAATAAAATGTTTCTGTTTTATTAAATTTTGTGTCTTTTGATTGCTGGGATATCATTTTGGAAATGTGTAAAATTACAAATTACGTAGTGGTAATAATAGTAATAACATGATTGTTGTCGGCATAATGGTTCATGAGCGGCCCTGCATCGATGTTGAACAGCCCTTGGGTTTATTAACGGCCCTCGACTTCGTCTTGGGCCTTTAATAAACCCTTGGGCTGTTCAACATCGATGCAGGGCCGCTCACGAACCATAATGCCCTCCAAAATCATGTTATTGTTTAATTGAAATTTTTGTTCTCTATTGGTAGTTTTGGTGCATGAATACAAACTAATGGCAAGGTTGAACCATGAAAACAAATTGATTGCTTCAGTTGGTGAGGGAAGAATATTTACATAGAACAGACAATCAATGTAATTTGCCTCTATTAGTCTGCTTCCCTTGAGATATATCGACAATCAGAATTTCAGCAGTGGCATTGTCATGAGAATTTACGGGACATGTGGCGAGATCTTTTGTCGCAATGTTGCCTACAACCTTCAGAGTTTTGAATTTCCCACCGTAAACATGGCGGACACTTTTGAGACTGAAACGACCCAGCTTGACAACGTGCTTAGTCCTATCTTCGACGTGTTTTATTAAAAATTAAGACTCAACTGCTGCAGTACATTATTGATAGCTCACGTTGGTTGTTCATTGGAAGGTGAGGCGTCTCGCTATTTTTTGAAATCCTGCCCATGCCATTTCCGACTTTTTGACAGTACACATTTTCTAATGTCTCCAAATGACTCGTAAATTTGTTAAATGAATATTTTGCGGGTCCCATCACGTTCTATGTGACATGACCATTCCCCCCCAACCCTGGTATCCAAGGGCCAGGCTGTTTCGTTGCCAAGTTATTGTTCAATGAAACGTTCACATTTTTCTGTGTTTCTGCCTTCCATTTTGGCAACCATGACTTTAGAATCACCTTAACCCAAAATCATCAGTGTACGGCAAGTAGTAAATTAGATTGGAGGTAAACATAAAATTTATTGAGTTTTAAAACCTCAAAGTTCACATGGGAAAATGACGGGTAAATTATGTTAATTAACCAACTTCTGGCACGTTCTCTGAAGTCACATGCTCAGAGATAATGCTGCACATTGGCAGTTCTGTTTTTTACCAACAATAAAATGGTTAAATTAAAATAGAACATATCCTGTTCAATGAATAGCAGGTAACTATTTAAAATTTTAAAAACTTTTTATGAATTATTTGTACACTATTTAACTTACTTTAAGGAATCGCACAGTACTGCAGGTCTGTCGTATATAGACTGTCAAGTGTCAATTTAACGCTGCATTCACAATACACAGTTGTTATAAGTGACACGTGTTTTCCCATGTGTATTTTGTATACACAACGAATCCCAATATGCAATATTGCAGACTTTCAAATCCCATTATGCCGCCATCTCCCTTCAAAAACCTTAATTGCCTGTCTTGACTGAGATGAAATCAACGCAGGGATCAGCCAAGAGGGCGAAGTGAAGTTGGCATTATCTTCACCTTGGCACCGCTCACTTCGCCCAATTTCGATGTTTGGGCAAAATCAAAGTCAATAACGAACCTAAATAGTCGAAATTAGGAGTTATTGTGAAAACATTTGAATGAGAGAGTTACCAATAAAAGTGATTCGTATATCACGACTTACTTCAATAATAGTTATCAAAGTCACAAGAAATATGACTTGTGTTCCTTTTATTCCACTGTCATTTGAAGCAGGAACCATTAAGAAATGGGGCAGTTTAAATGAAACGACGTGATAATTACCAGAATAAGCACAACAATTGCATATTATCCACCAAAACCAGGGTGAGGATTTAGCGACTCTTTAAAAAATAAGGAAATGTTGACTTTTGCTAAAATGTGGCTTTTCTTGTAAATGTTTGCATCTTGACAAGGCCCCAATCTCATGGACAGAACAAGGCAGATCCCACCAGTGGTGGAGCCATGGTTTGAAATCATGTGTGACCATTCTGGTGAAGAGTTGGGGGGGGGGATCTCAGGACTGAGGGTACTGTACTTGTACTGGGGGCAGGAAATCAAGAAGAATCTTTCCAAATTTAGGGATGGGAGGAGCAAGTGGGATTTGGGGGGGGGGGTGTGGGATGCCACTGCTGTAACCTACTACAGTAGTCCACTACAATATGTCCGTTAGCTGAGAAGACTGGTGAACACTGAGTAACCATGATGACTCAACATGCTGTATGATCCTCATGACTTGGATGACAAATACAGACACATTTTAAATTATGTATACATTACCCTCTAAAATGTGGATTTTTACAATATATTTTGAACAAGAGCACCACCTAGCGGGACATTATACACCCGTTTTGTATTTTTGAAGGGTTGGGGTAAGGATGGGGGTGAGGGTGAAAATTGTTCGGACCAACCCCATATTCGAACTTGACCTGTATTTTGTTGTGATTAAACAACATACCAAGTTTGGAACCAATCGGAAAACAAATATTATAAGTTATCATCTGGAAACCAAATATTCGATGCATTCTATGTCCAACAAGGGCCATAATTCAGGGGAACTTCAAAGTTCGATCTGACCCCATATTCGGACTTGACCTGTCTTTTGTTTTGATTAAACCACATACCAAGTTTAGGAGGCAATCAAAAAAAAAATACTAAAGTTATCATCTGGAAACCAAATGTTGATGAACGGACAAACAGACGGATGGACAAATGGACAGACAGACTGATTCCATAATTCGACGGTTTTTCAACAGGCGTATAAAAAATCAGTCAGGCCATACTAAAGTTATAATCCAGAAAGTTAAAAAATTTATAGTAATTTATATATTTTTTATACTTACCAATGACCCAGACATAGCTGGTGTTAATTCTCAAAAATCTAGGGCCAAACACAAATTTTGCCCCCCAATCCCCAAAATTTGCATCAAAAACTGAAAATAACATGTCCTAAATGGTCCTCCATACTTTTCCTCCACTGTGCATGCGCAGTGTCAAGGAAGTCTCGAAATTGGCGCCAATTATCATTCTTACAAGCAGTGCCTGGTCAGCGCTATGTACTCTGTGGGGAGGTACGAGTTCCCAACTCCTGGGAGGGGCATCCCCATCTGGGTCATTGGTAAGTATAAAAAATATATAAATTACTATAAATTTTTTAACATTTTTATACTGTACCAATGACCCAGACATAGCTCAATAGAAAAAAGGCTGGAGGGCCTAGGACAGAGAGGAAAATCCAATAAGCTCAACTATATATAATAGAGTTATCCCCTCGAGGAGTAAAGGAGGATTAGGCTTTACATGTATCTTTCTTATTTATGACAAATTAGAAAGACACAACACCTTTCATAATTGAGCATAATAACATTCATGTTCTCTATTAACATCCAGTATAACCCTTTATACTAATTATTTTTAAAGTAAGCCAATAAATAAAGTAAGTCCAGAGAATTGAGACTCTTTATAATCATTAAAAGTGTCCGAGGATTGTATATTAATGCCCGTTTGACACGTGACATATACAAATGCTTCACACCCAGCTACACTTTAAAAATATGACATGAATGAATTTAAACACTAGCTTTACACTTTAAAACCATCCCGGTACCGACTCAGAATTACTGACTCCAGAGGAGGTATCCCCTTGCTTTTCACTATAAAGCAGGTGACCTAAGGGAACACCCTACCCTCCCCCCCCCTTCCCCTGGGTCAAATAGCCCAGAGCAAAGAGGACAGCAGGACAGAGTCACTGCCGGAACAGAAAGCCTGCATAACTATAGTTGCAACTGTTTAGTGGATGACATTCTGAGCAACAGATAACGGACCTAAACAATGCAGGTCTCCAGAAATGGACTCAATATTTCTGAGATAAAAATTCGTGAATGTGGATGGCTGAGACCAATATGCAGCCTTCATTAAATCTGTAATAGCAACACTATTTGCGTAAGCCCAAGATGTAGAAAGAGCTCTTACTTCATGAGCCAAAATCTTAAGCACAGACTGCTGAGTTGAAGATAGATTATCATAAGCAGTACGGATAGTTATTTGAATCCATCTAGCAATAGAATGGACCATAATGTCCTTTCTATTAGGCATCAGAGACAGAAAGAAGCGTTTTTGTCCCTTTCTGATAAACTGAGATCTTCGTTTATAAATACGTAAAGCTCTAACCGGACAGAGTAAAGGCCTATGCCCATCTGAAGACGGAAGGGCCTTAATAACAATAGGTTCCGGATATTTATTAGGAGCCTGATTCTTAGCCAAAAATCCAACATTAGTAGTAAAAGTAATAGTGTTCCCGACACTACGATAGTGAGAATCGTCCACAGATAGTGCATGAAGCTCACTGACTCTTCTAGCAGAAGAGAAAGCTAAAAGAAATGCTGTCTTATAAGATAAGAATTTGAAATCCACTGTCTCAAGAGGCTCAAATGGCTTTTCTTTTAGTTTAAGAAGAACCCAAGCTAAATTCCATTTAGGAATTAATCTAAGGGTTCTAGGTCTATTTATCGAGAAGTTTCTAACTAATTTAGATAAAGAGACATTAGATCCAATTTGTAAACTATCATGGTGTGCATAGGTATCAGATAACATAGACCTATAACCTTTAACAGTAACAGGCTGCAGTTTGATCTCATCAAACAAGTATACTAGAAAGTTTGCAATGTCTGGAATGGAGGGATCAAAAATATCAACAGAATGATCCCTACACCAATGACAAAAGACCTTCCACTTAGCCGCATAGTTTAGCGAAGAGGAGGTCCTCCTACAGTTAGAAATTGCGTCCACTGCTCGCCCTGTAAAATGCTTGCCGTGCAAGAAGGACTGCACAACAGAAATACGTGAAGGTTGAGACCTTGTGGGTTGTGATGTAGTTGACGCGATTTCCCCTGCGAAAGAAGATCCTCTCGTGGAGGAAGCTTCCGCGGTATGTCCCACAACAGACACCTGAGTAGATTTATCCAGGGTCTCTGTGGAGACAGAGATGCTACCAACAGAATTTTGCATTGAGATTGTTTTATCTTTAGCAATATCTGCTGAATCAACGGCGCTGGAGGATACGCATATCCTATCATTCCGTCCCACGAGATCAATAGAGCGTCTACTGCATATGCTCGGGGATCCGGACACGTCTGCAACTGATTGTTGAGCTGTGTCGCAAACAAGTCTATCATTGGCCGCTCCCATTGGTAGCAAATCTGATAATACCTGTTTGTTGAGAATCCATTCTGACGGCAACAAGCGACCCTTCCGTGAAAGGGAGTCTGCTAATACATTCAGACGACCCGGAATATGACGGACCGAAAGTAGAACTTGGTGTTCTAGTACAAACAGAAGGATTCTTTCCATTAAATTGAATAACGGAATGGAATGAGTGCCTCCCTGGTTCCGAATATACGCTACTACTGTCGTATTGTCGGACAGGATTTGGACATGTGCTTTCTGAATAATGTTCACCCAATGACATAGTGCAAGCCAAATTGACATCATTTCTTTTTCTTTGATGTTTATGTGCTTGCCTAGAAACTGCGGATCCCATGGCACTTCGAATCCGTTGGGATCAATGTTGCACCCCAACCTGTTTGACTGGCATCCGTCATAATAGTAAAACTCGGATCCGGCAACTGCAGTGGAACTCCCGGAGTTAACCACTGAATGTTTGCCCAAGTATGAATCTCTTGTTTCATTTGATTTGACAAGAGAACGTCTATATCGAGCGAATGAATCTTTACTCTCCAATTCTGAGTCAAGAAAATTTGGAGAGGACGAGTGCGTAACCGCCCCATCGGAATGAGATCCGCAGCGGCTCCACACATACCTATCAGTCTCATGAATTCTCTCGCTGTGACTTTGTCTGAGTGAAGACAATAGCGAGCGTAACAACTGATTAATTTCGCTCTGGTTAATGGCAGACGAACGAGATTGTTGTGCATCTCGAAGCTCATTCCCAAGTGGGTGAATGACTTGGACGGCACCAGGTCCGACTTCTCCTCGTTTATTATAAAACCGAGACGTCGGAGTAATAAAAGCAGATTCTGCACATCGTTCTGAAGCGTTAACTCGTTGCCATACCTCTGAAGAATGTCCTCCAGGTAGGCCGACGTTACCGCAGACGAATGAGCTCGGAAATGCATCATTAACGAGTTCATTATTCGAGTGAAAGCCCAGGGAGCTAAGTTCAAACCGAAGCACATCGCTCGGAACTGATATACAACTCCTAGGACTGCGAAGTGTAGATACTTTCTGAATGTCGGATGTACCATGACGTGAAAGTACGCATCCTTGAGATCTATGCTTGCAGCATAGTCGTTCACCCGAATACTCGCTCTGACTGATCGAATTGTCTCCATATAGAACTTCGGAGCGACGATCAGCTTGTTTATCCAGCTCAGATCTATGCCTGGACGGAACGAGCCGTCCGGTTTCGGAACCAGAAACAGATGGCTGTAGAAACCCGGTGATTCCTGGTCTTCTACAACCTCTACCACGTTCTTCTCCAGAAGAGACTGTACTTCTGATAGAAGAGCGTCTCTTTTCTGCGGATTTGACGGAAGCTGAGTCCATTTTGGACTTCGAGTTAATGGAGGCTTTCGTTTGAAGGATATTCTTAGTCCTTCCGGAATTACCCCTCGAACCCAGGGGTCATCCGTAATTGACGCCCAATTGTTTACAAAACTCAACAATCTTCCGCCTACCGGAACACGATAGAGGTTCATACCATCACCTCCTGGACCTGCGAGGCTTGCGGAAGGAGAAACTACGTCCTCCACGACCCGCACCTCGCCCCGTCGACCTAGGGACGTCTGACCGGTTATCTCGGCCAGTATAATGTCCCCTACGTGAGTGCTGCCTTGACGGTCTCTAGAATAAGACCTAGAGGATGCATAGGAACCTCTATACAAACTTCCCTTCAGCGTACTTGTCCCAGAAGTGCCTGTCTTACTCTTTTCTGCTGTATCCGACTTTTTAGAAGCGGATTTGAATAGCAGAGAATCCTAAGCTTTCTTAGTTATCTGATCATAGATTGCTGAAAGCTTGCCATCGAAGAGAAGCTCTCCGGAGACCGGAGCGACTCCGAGAGAGTTTTTCACCTTACTATCCACGCGCGTGGATGTAGCTAGGGGCGCGTCACGTCTAACCAACTCCAGGTTTGCCACTGAAAGGGCGGAGTTATACGTGGAATAAGCTATGGCCCTCGAAAGAACTCTTAAGGAGGATTGTATATCCTGGAATTCTGTCCCTTGAAGACATAATGATAACGCCTTAGTAAGGTGATCTGCGTATGATAAAGCGTCTAAGTTAACTCTATTAGACATAATTGTCGTTTCCAACGTCGTGGTTGGAACTGACATAGACGACGGTAGGAGGAACTCTTGGTATGCCCTGTCCTGCCGTTTCAAATTTATTCCTTGAATTGATGAAAAACAGATGTAGATCATTTGCGGACAAGAAACCATACTTGCTCGTTTTGGTAGCAAGCTTATATATAGCGTCATTCAATAGTTCAAATGTTCTTGTGACATTATTGGACTGTGTCGGAAACTCAGGGACAATGACCCTAAACCGATCAAGAAATTCTGTGTCCAGTGACGCTATCAGTCTCTTATCCGGCATCGCAGCATTATGGTCCGACGGAACAACCTCTGGAAGATAATGCCGGATAAAATCTACGGCAGCTTTATGTTGTTCCGAAAGGGAAAACTCCAGATCCTTTGAATCCCTTTCGCCATCCTGTTGGACCATTTGAAGTTCTCGGTCGTCCGTACCTGATGCTTCAGCGGAGCGTACCGACCCAGCGTCGTCGGATAATTCCTGATCCGACAGAGATTCTGTCGTCTGCTGGGATGCTGCGATAAGTTGTGCTATTTGTGATAGCACGTCCGTCACTGAGGCCTGTGGAGCAGCGGTCTTACGTTGCTTTGCCGCTGGAAGCTCCCTGGACGTTGACTCCTGCATATTTCTTTCTTTTCTCTTTTATGTGAACGTCCGAAGTCTACAGGCCTCGTGTCCCTGGCTACTGGATGGCGTAACCTGGTCGCTGTGGAATACCTGATCGGCGAAGCTGGCTGGATATCCGTGGTCACGTAGCCAAGTTGCGGTCGTGTGCGCTTCCGTGAGGATGAGGAAGCCATATTGACAGTCTCTCCGGACTGTTTATATAACGGAGCGTCCCGAGTGGCGGACGTATGCTCCGAATGCGAAACGTTTTGTACCACAACATCTGGTCCCAGATGTTGTGGTATGAGAGAGGGACCTCTCTCGCTCGCAGCCCGGATGGACCTGGACAAGCTAGGAACCGGACTAATAGGCTTCCTCCGTTCCATCCTCTGATCCGTCGTCACTGGGTGTGCACTTTGTGTTATTATAGTGCTTGCATCACCCAAATCTCCTTCCTGGACCGCAACGGATGAACCCAGCTGCCGAGCCATTCGATGAATGGTCGCTACACCGGGCAAGCTAGCGGACGCCAATGTCGTCGATCCTACTAGGGACCTCTTAGGCAATTGACGTATTTCCATGAGCACTTTTGCCGCTAGCTCTTCATTTAACTGTGACGACGGAGGCACACTTTTGGAAGACATCACGGAAACATCACCCTGTTCTTGTTCCTCTGAAAAAGAGATTGAAAAACTAGAGTGACCCTGCGGTGAAAGGCCTGGCATGGACCTATCCCCGCTAACAACATACCGTGACACACGTTTCCAATGTTTGTCATCCCAATTGACACACACTGAGCAGGAGTTAGTGCGAGTACACTGACTACAATTAATACAATAATTATGAAAGTCACAGGAAGATTTCCTCTTATTACAATTTGAACAATATCCTTTCATTGTGAAAAGAACACAAACAGTCCTAGTACTCGCACCAACCACTGAAAACAAAGATACATAATAACATGATCCATTAACATATACAAAACAAAATAAATGAAATCAAAAAAAAATTTTTGAAAAAATATTTTTTCAGAAAAGCCCAAGTTTCTGAAAGTAACGTTGAGCCCCAATGGATCCCAAAAAAGCCTAAGTGTGGACAAAATTTTTAAAAATATTTCAAAAAAATTAATGCAACACTTACGTATAATAATAATGTATCTTGTTATGATTAAACTAATACAAAGACAAGAAATCACTCTCAACAGAAACCGTTGTCAATGTAAACAAGAAGTGTATAAAAACCGGAAACATTACTCTAGGCACTGATAAACATGCCCGAAATCAGTTACCAATTAAAACACTATCTGATGCAAAACAGAGACTTCCAGGGAAGAAACTGCAGAACATCAGATGGTAGATGCAGAACACAACGCCTAAACACCCATGGGTGAGGACGTAAACATGGGGAAAAAACAGAATTCATTCTGTTACCAAGCCAAAACTCCCAAGAAATTTTAGTAATAATATTACAGAAAATATGCCAAAAGCATGGAAGAATAGCAAGGGGGGACTAAAGGAAAGGGAGAGAGGAAACACTGATCAAGCAGTGTAACTTTATAGCAAGAATGACAACAACAGGCCCATGCCTTGAAATTAGGGAACATAACATAATTTCATAAAAAAAATTTTAAGTTACAGCCCTGATTATTTCCTGCCACTAATTTTTCCTCTCCTCCTTCTATTTCCTCTTTAGATCCACCATTTCTCTAATATTTATGTGTCTGGCATCATTTAAACTGAGATTTACAAGCACAAATATCAGTCAGATGTGAACTGATGAAGGGCCAAACAAAGAATGATAATTGGCGCCAATTTCGAGACCTCCTTGACACTGCGCATGCGCAGTGGGGGAAAAGTATGGAGGACAATTTACGACATGTTATTTTCAGTTTTTGATGCAAATTTTGGGGATTGGGGGGCAAAATTTGTGTTTGGCCCTAGATTTTTGAGAATTAGCTCCAGCTATGTCTGGGTCATTGGTACAGTGAGGAATAACTCTGGAAAGGTACATGCCATTTGTGGTCATAAACAAAATCTGAGAATTTGAAACAAATTAGTCAAAGCAAACTAAAGTTATCATCCGGAAACCACATAATTCACAAATTTGCAATCATTCAAGGGGAATAACTATGGAACGGTACATGTGATTATGGCCAAAGGTGAACTTGAGCTCTGCTTTGTGGTCAAAAACAAAATCTGAGAATCTGAAAAAAATCGGTCAAGGCAAACTAAAGTTATCATCCGGAAACCACAAAATCCACAAATTTGCAATCATTCAAGGGGAATAACTCTGGAAAGGTATATGCGATTGTGGTCAAAAGTGAACTTGAGCTGTATTTTGTGGTCAGAAATAAAAAACTGAAAATTTGAAATAAATCGGTCAAGGCAAACTAAAGTTATCGTCCGGAAACGAAAAGTTGGGCTAAATTCCCATAAATAAAGGGCCATAACTCTACTGCAAATGGGCCGCTAGAAACGGAAATCGAACCCATCCTGTATTTTGTCATACTAAATCCACATGCCAAATTTAACTCAGCTCAAACCATTACAACTAATGTTATCGTCCAGAAACGAAATGTGTCCATGGACGGACAGACAGACCATTCACATAATACGTCCCATTTTTCAAACGGGCGTTTAAAAACAACATCTGAAAAATTTAGTGTCAAGGGGTTCGGCTTTAAATGAACGGAAATCAATTTTTTTCAAAAATTGTGTTTTCAAAGGGCCATAACTCTGCAGCGGATGGACTGAGAAACACCAATATCGAACTTGACCTGAATTTTATTGCTACAAACAACATCTGAAAGTTTGATGTCGATCCGTCAAGGCATTCGACTTTAAATGAAGGGAAACCAATTTTTTTCGAAAGTTTGTGTTTTCAAAGAGCCATAACTCTGCAGTGGATGGACTGAGAAACACCAATATCAAACTTGACCTGTATTTCATTGCTAAAAACATCTGAAAAATTTGGTGTCAATCTGTCAAGGTGTTCAGCTTTAAATGAACGGAAACCAACTTTTTTAGAAAAATTGTGTTTTCAAAGGGCCATATCTCTGCAGCAGATGGACTGAGAAACACCAATATCGAACTTGACCTGTATTTTAATGCTTAAAACAACTTCTGAAAGTTTGATGTCGATCCGTTAAGGCGTTCGACTTTAAATGATCGGGAACCAAATTGTTTAAGGACAGACAGACAGACTGATTATTATTATTATTATTTATTGGTGTTTAAGGTCACATACTTATGCACAATGGCTAATCGTGACCGTGACAGTTTTACGGGTGGAGAAAGCCGGAGTACCCGGAGAGAACCACCGAGCAACGACGAGCAGCTGTCAGCTCTCCAACATCGTAACTCTGAACTCTGCACCACAGCACAGGCAGGGTTAGAGTGGTTGAAGACATGCGCACCATCGACGTGCAGTACGCCTCAGTACACAGCGTCATCGTGCCCCCATGTAGGCAATCGGGGTGAAGTGTCTTGCCCAAGGACACAACGCGGTTGCCGCAGGTGGGATTCGAACCGAGGACCTCTCGGCTTGCAGCCTGCACCTCTACCAACTGAGCCACCGCGCCCCCAGACAGACTGATAATATAATACAACCGTTTTTTAAACGGGCGTATAAAAATAACAATGAATTGAGTCTGCATTCATAAGTTATTCGACAGAAACCAAATTCAATATGGCAGCCATGGCCGCCATATTGAATTGCCTAGCTGGATCAAAATCGAAAGGAAGCATAGTCTTGTCATCCACAAGTGACCCCTGAAATTATGATTTGATCAAATAAGTGGTTTTTTAGTTATTTGACGGAAACCAAAAGTTAATGGACAGATGTTGGGCAAGGGACGGACATAGTGAAAACATAATGCCCCCGAGAGGTTCTCGGGGGCATAAAAAAGGACAACTAGCGGAAAAACAGCTGAGAAAAAGCACAGATCTTAATCAAATAGTTCTCATCAGTTTTCACAAGCGAAAAGACAAGCATTAGGCCCAAGACACCAATCCATGTCCATTAAACCATACCAACCACCACATTAACAAGATGGAGTTTCAAAATTACTCAAAAACTTCAACACTGTAAAAGCATCGGGTCCAAACAATATTCCAAATAGAGTACTGAAACAGAGTGCTCACCACCATGCTCTATCAATGTCAATCATATTTCAGAACTTGATAGACCATGTGCACTACCAAATGACTTGCACAATGCAAATATATCCTGTATATTCAAAATGGGAGATAAACACGTAGTAGAAAATTATGGTCTAGTATCCCTAACGTCAGTGCCATGTAAGCTGTTTGAACACATAATCAATCCATAGACATGCTGAAACACCTGGAGAAGCACAAGTACTAACAAAATTAAATCATGGATTCAGAGTGGATTACTCCTGCAAAACACTAGAGCCGAAATGGTTAAGAGATTTTCTTGATCAATTAATCATGTGGATTAACCTTGGTTAACCAATTAATCACTTGACCAAACAGATATCTGAATAACTGCTGTACTGTTGATGATTTACAGCATGAACCCTTTACCCAAAGTAACTAACAAAACCGACTTGGCCTTTATACAAAAATCTCCATTCAAATTTATTGTGTTTTCAATTTTTGTCTCAAAAACATAGCTCATGACCCTTCATTGGAACAAGCTCGTTGAGCTCGTTCCAATGAGGGGTCATAAGCTATGTTTTTGAGAGTATCATCTGCTACCCGCAATGGGTAAAGGATTAAGAATGACCATTTCCAGCTACTGATACAGTATAATGATCATGCAAGTTAACAAGTTTGTCAGCAAGTAACTTGCATGCTTTACTCTGCCTCATATAATTGATGTGAGTCAGTGTGACAATGTTTGCCTGTTTTGCAGCAAGTTTGTTCCTTTGTTAATCCATATAATACAGTAGTTCAAAAGTAAAGGCTAATTGATCAATTACTTTTTGGATCGATCAAGATGTTGATAATTTTTTAATCGATTAATCGGTTAACTGTTTCAGCTCTACAGCTTGCAGTCAAAACCCACAACATATTACAATCATTCGACCAAGGCAAACAAGTCGATATAGCCATACTGGACTTCTCCAAAGTGGCAGTCCCACCCGAGACTATCCATAAAATAGAGCAATACAGAATCCGAGTACCTCTGAATGCATGGCTCCCTTTATACATCACAGAAAGGAAAATGTGAGTAGCTCTAGAAAGGAAAGGGAAATTCTCGGATGAAGTAACCGTTGATTCAGGTGTACCCCAAGGAACTGTCCTGGGTCCAATGCTTTTCTGATGCCACATCAACGATCTCCCAAACTCAGTAAAATCATCAGTAAGGCTATTTGCAGATGGCTGCTTATTGCACCAGGAAATAAATAGCAAGGGGGATCATACAAGTCTACAAAATGACCTATCTTGTCAAGAAAAATGTCCATCAGACTAGGGAATGATTAGAGAATGCCAAAAAATGCTACATTCTGAGCATCAGAGGAAAAGATAATCGATTCTATACCCTAAATGACCCTATACTGGAACATGTTCCATCTAACCCTTACCTCGGCCAACAAATACAGGAAGATCTTAAATGAAAAGAACACATCAACAATGTAAGTAGAAAGGCAAACTCCACTCACAGATTCATCCACAAAAACCTCCATCACTATCCAAGGGAATGTAGAATATCAGTCTACATTGCACTCATAAGATTGGTAATGGAATATGAAGCTATCATCTGGGACCCAGACACAAAGCAAGAGATGACAAAACAAGAAAGCATATAAAGAAGGAGTGCAAGATTCATCATGAAAAACTATAAATCAAGAGAAGTGGGCTGTATGACAAAAATGCTGAAGGAACTAAAACTACCTTCACTACAGTCCAGAAGGCAGAAACAGTGCTTTACTTTCTTCTGTAAAATAATTGAAGGACAAATACTAGCAATGCACCCAGACAAATTTGTCAAGTTCCAGATCAAAAAGCAATAGATCTGGACCAAAACATTTAACATTGTATAGTCACCAACATCGTATCATTGTCAGTAAGAAACAATAGTAGATTCATAACTGTACTTGCTTGTAAAACAGACCAATACAAACATTCATTCTTTGTGCACATAGTAATCACATTAGAACCACTTGGACGAAAAAGCTTCAGCAGCTAGCACAGTAGAGGGCTTGAAATCTGCCCTAGCAGACCATCAGGATAGACCCGCTATCTGTTCTGTCATGTTTTATCCCAGCAGGGACTCTTTGACATATCAATTCAGATACAGATATAATCACGATACTGCTTTCTTGTGAAGGTTGTGTTTATTCTGGTAAATAGTGTTAATACAGCTTAGGATATGAATGCAACAGACTCAGCTGTATTACCAGAAATATACTCAGCACATATACTTGGTGTCTCGGTTTAAAAATAACTTTGATTTGAAACATGTGTTGTGAACTTGTGCCTGTTCATGGTCTACAGGGAGAAGGCATGTGATGTATCAGAATGTAATGTTCTTTTTACACTTTTTACTTACCTCCCCTGATGTGTTTCTCCAATGTTTACTGGTAAACTGTCAACACTGGAGCAACACATCCAGGGAGGTAAATGAAATTGAACAATGAACTTTACATACTGAAAACGTGTCTGTGACAACCATGCCTCAAACATGTTGTGTAATAATCATCTGCCATTGAATAAAAAAGATTACATTTTAGACTTTTTCTCCATTTTATTCTCCTATTGTGTTGTGATGTCTACATCATAAAATCATACAACAGGCTGCCAGTTGAGCACATTGTATTTATTCTTTAATGTTGTATACTCGTCGATGCAACATTGTGTCAATGTGTGACTTTGGTCAGCCAGGAAACATCCCTGCCGCTATCAAAAACAAAATAATTCAGCCCAATTATTGTGTTAATTGAGCTTAAATAACCTTCCCTAGGGCCCATGAGTGTTAACTTCAGGTTTTCCAAACAATTATGGAATGGACAGAAACTGCATTCTCTGAGCAGTGTTACGTTTTTGTCAATCCAGGAAGGGGCATGGGGAATGATTTCTCTATATGACGACATTTTGATTTTTTCTGATTTTGGACGATGTTACTAATGATATTTTTTTAATAACCGGCTATGCCCAATTAATCAGGAAACCACCCAGCTCTAAACACTGACCATGATGGCTGTTATACTCTGATAATATTAATACATAGTGTATATATGATCATGCAAATTAATCTAACTATCCATACATCATCAGTTGAATTCCGCTCATCCATCATGTCCTCAAGTTCATCATCATTAGTATCACTCTCTTCATCATCATCTGCATCCTCATCTTCCTCTTCTTCCTCCTCCTCCTCTAACTTCATAAAACAACAAATAATACAAAATCTACACAGTTCCAAGAAAAAGGAAAAACTAAGAGTCAAAACATTTAGTACCCCTCTACCACAGGAAATTTAGTTTGAAATAAATTCAACCTAGTTCAACAAAAGACAGATTTGGACTTGCAAAAGAAATATTCACTGAATTTTCACCTATGCCAAGGAGAAATCCCCACAAGCTCATTTTTAAAGAAATCTAGGTGTAAAGTATTGTAATTCCTATAAGAATACTCCTTACTTGAAACTGCTACTGAAGTAGTAAGACCAGCTGGAAGTAATTATAGGTGTGGAGTTTGATGGCCAACTATACAAAAACAAGTAGAAATCATACACAAAATGTTTTGCTGATAACCATCACTGGGGGCTTCTTTGTATTAAACATCACTTTTAGCATCTGTGGGACTGTGGCTATATTATGGCAGTAACATAGGTGTAAATTCAAGTTGAGTGATTTGGTGATACATAACCCATTTTGGGGGTCTTGACCAAAAACATTGATGAACAAATTCTTTTTCAACAGTTTATTTAACCCTTAGGTCCCCATACTGCCACAAACAGCCCCTCTTATATTGTTCTGAGAAAGCTGTCCAAAGTGTATTCTTCCTTGAGTACTTTACTGGCAGGATGCATTTATCTTGGCAGTGTTTTTAAATCATTGTTGGCAACCTGTACACATTTTCTTGTATCACATTTTCTTTCAAAGATAATAGCAGTCTCTTTCATCATTTTTGTAAAGCTCTCTCTGAGAGAAGAGACTAGTATTATAAATGAACCAGGAGAAATATTTTCTTTGATTCAGTCCTGGAAATGAGACGGGTACGAGTACAATTGCTCCCGTCAGCAACCGTGTTTTCTATTTTACAGGAGCTAAAAAATGCACTTGTTGAAAAAAATATTGTGTAACTTTAATATACTGTGAGAGAATTTACGTGTGTATTGTTTTTAGAACAGCAGGACCTTATACATTCAAAGTTTCTGGTGCTTAGTGACAAAATTCATGTACAGTAGACCCCTGTTAATTAAATAAACACTTTAGCAATGGAAATTATTCAGTTAATAGGAGTGTTCAATTGACAGGGATTTTGTCACTTTGCTGTATTCTAGAGATAAACTTAGCATTTATTCTATTATATCTTGTTTGACAGAGCTCTATGAGCTCTGTCAAACAAGAGATAATAGATTAAATGCCGGTAATGGATATACTGAGGCCAAATAGGTCTATAGGCAAAAGAAAACCGGGGAGAGTCAGTGTAATTTCTCGACAGGTTACAATATTTTTTATTCAATTCACAGGAGTTTACTCTATAACCTATATTTAATTAACAGGTCAGATTTGTACTTGAGGTATGGTAAATGGTTTTGTGTTGGGAAATTATATACAATTATATTTAACAGGGTTATTCAGTTGAGAGATATACAATTAAGTGGGCTCCACTGTATTAATATTTTAAGGGTGCATTCTTTCGCCCTAGTCGCCCACTTGGCTGATCCCTGGGGTACAATTTACTTTCGTCTTCGATTTCTCAGAAGCTTAAAACTGCACCCGTCAATTTTGTTCATTTCCAGCACTGATGACTATCCATCAATAGGATTCATTGTCTCAACTCAAGGATGGTAAAAATTCAAGAATGTTTTCCAAGGATTATATTTCATCTAAATTTGGGAGAATCCATTTGGATTCAAGTGAAAATGGTTGCGAGAATCCATACCTGTTATGAGTCTCCCAGGATCCCATGAGGCCACCATGGTTGAATCCTTGTTGTATACTGATAACGCATAACCCTTTACCCAACACAGCTTTTTAATTTATAAAACATAAACTGAATTGGATAATTGGATAATTCTTTTAAAAAAAATAAACACACTTTTTGTGAGGTGACCTAAAAAAATGGCTCCTGAGGTGATGAAATAAGGCCAGAGGTTGTATGAAGAACATTTTAACTTCTACTCAGCAATATTTTATATGGCAACTATCAGTGATTTATGAACAAATTTTTAAGAACTGTAACTGCATTCCATCATAATAATTTTGAACCTTTGAAGCTCTGATTCCAATTTTGGTCACTTTTCACTTCACCAAAATAGGTGTCCCAAAGGGTAAATTTGCAAATTACATTCCAAGTACGTTGGCAGATGTTTCAAGGCAAGTCACGTCAAGACTTACCCTGAAATAACTTCAAAGACCCAGAATAATATAGACAGGAAAGTGTGGCAAAAATGCATAAAAAATCTCCAGGTCTTTAAGGGTAAAGGTCCAATTCTGACATTGACAAAAGTTAAGGGCTCAGAACAGGTGTGTCAACTTGCTTGCTATCAAAAAGAAGTTTTCCAGGCAGGCCGAAACAGGGTATCTCAAATATTCTGACAAAGTAGGTGGAGAGTTAAAATTTTCCAAAAGTGTTCTAGGGTCACTTGCCATCGACATGAAATTGAAACCTAGCTCAATATACTTCTTCATAGCAATAAAAAATGAAACAGGCCTGAAACACTCATGTACTATTATTATTTTAAAGAATTACTTTTGTTTTACAAAAGTAAATCTTTAACCCTTGAAGGCCTTGTTCCCACTTTTGATCACATTTACTGTAATAGAACAGAACAGATGCCCCAACATGCCGCCTCTGAATAAACTTGCAAGATACAGTCTAAGTACCTCGGCAATTGTTTCTAGGCAAGTCTTTGCTGCCTATATAGGCAGCTAAGACTTGCCTAGAAACAACTGCAAAGCCACAGAATGTAGACTGTAAAAGTTGCCAAAATGTATAAAATTGATAAAGTTAAAGTGATTTGTATATTTTTAATACTTACCAATGGCCCAGACTTAGCTGGTGCAAACTTGATATTATCCAGGGGCAAACACAAATTTTGAACCTCCACAATCAACAAAATTTGCATACAAATGCGAAAAATAAAAGTCCTATCTGGTCCTCCATACTTTTGTGCAGTGTGCATGGGCGGTAAGCAGGAAGGTACCAAAATTGGCGCCAAGCATCATTCTTTCTAGTTGTGCCTGCTAAATGTTATAAATCAGTGGGGAGGTATGAGTGCCCACTCATGGGAGGGCCATCCCCGTCTGGGCCATTGGTAAGTATTAAAAATATTCAAATTACTTTAAATTTATCATATTTTTATACTAAAACCAATGGCCTAGACTTAGCCGAATCGTAAAATGACTGGAGGGCCTAGTACTTAGAGGAAATAGAATATCTCTATTACTCCACTTTAAAGAATAGCTCCTACAGGAGAATAGGAGAAGACAGAGGGATTACATATGTCTTTCTCTTATTAAAAAAAGAGAACGACATAACACCATCAATATACAGGAGCAATACATAATAAATTCTACATTAATGCCAGCATAACCCATTATGCTAATTTGGTGAAGGAAACCAATTAAAAAGCTAGTCCAGAGAATGAGAGGCTTTATTCTCATTTAAAAGTGCCTGAGGATTGTATATAAACATTCATACGACACGTGACATATACATATGCTTCACAATGAGCTGCACTTTAAAAATAATACATAAATGAGACATAATTGTTGCTTCACACCGAGCTACACATTAAAACTACCCAGCACCAACACTGGACTACTGACACTGGAGGAGGTATTCCCTTGCTTTTCACTATAAAGCCAGATGATATTAAGGGAAAAACTGCCCCCCCCTCCCCACTCCTCAGTTCTGAGGCAAGAATCCTCAGATCGAAGAGGGCAGCGCAATGGCGTCAATGCTCGAGCAGACTGCCTATGACATCTAGATGTAATATTAATGGACGACATTCTGTGCGACAGAAAGAGGACCCAAGGATCTAAGGTCACTGGAGATAGACTATAAATTTCTAAGGTAAAACTTAGTGAATGAAGACGGTTGCGTCCAGTAGGCTGCCTTCATTAAATCAGTAATGGCAATACTATTTGAATAAGCCCAAGAAGAAGACAGCACTCTAACCTCATGCGAGCAAATCTTATTGACAGAACGCTGATCGGAAGATAGACTCTCATAAGCAATTCGTATTGCTAATTGAATCCACCAAGCAACTGAATGAACAGAAATATCTTTTCCGTTAGGCATAAGAGAAAGAAAAAATCTCTTTCTTCCCTTTCTAATTAAGTTAGATCAACGTATATAAATGAGCATCACTCTCACTGGACATAACATTGGGCTGCGGTTGTTCGAGGATGGTAAAGCCCTAATAATAATAGGCTCCGGCTGCTTATCCGGAATCTGATTCTTAGCCAAGAATCCCACTTCCGTAGTAAGAGTAATAGTATTACCTACACTACGGAAATGGGAATCTTCAACAGATAATGCATGAAGCTCGCTAACTCTTCTGACAGAAGCAAATGCTAAGAGAAATGTC
The DNA here is from genome assembly GCA_031216915.1 of Pictodentalium vernedei. NCBI lineage: Eukaryota > Metazoa > Mollusca > Scaphopoda > Dentaliida > Dentaliidae > Pictodentalium > Pictodentalium vernedei. The sequence continues at coordinate 669,639,970 of CM062297.1, read as the reverse complement.
ATTTTAAAAGTCAGGAATTTAAATTCTGCATCATCTAAAGGCTCAAAAAAAGCTTCTTGAAGCTTCAAAAGAACCCAGGCCAAATTCCAATTAGGAATTAATCTGAGGGTTCTAGGTCTATTGATAAGAGAAATTTCTAACTGGCTTGGATAAAGAAGGATCTGCTCCAATAGCCAAGTTATCATGATGAGCATATGTGTCTGATAACATAGACCTATAGCCCTTAATAGTAACGGGCTGCAGTTTTAATTCGTCAAACAGGTAGACCAGAAAATTGGCAATTTGGGGTAAAGATGGATTATAGATATCCACTGATTGATCCGCACACCAACAAAAGAAAACTCTCCACTTCGCTGCGTAATTCAGCGAAGAGGAGGTCCTCCTACAGTTAGAGATTGTGTCTACTGCTCGTCCTGTAAACTGCTTTCCATGCAAGAAGGACCGCACAATGGAAATACGTGAAGGTTGAGACCTTCTGGGTTGTGATATAGAAGGTCCCTGAGAGGAGGAGCTTCCGAGGAATGTCCCATAACAGACACCAGACAAGATTGATCCAAGGTTTCTGAGCTGACAGAGGTGCTACCAGCAGAATTTTACAATGAGACTTTTTGATTTTAAACAGAATCTGCTGAATTAGCAGAGTTGGAGGAAATGCATATCCTAAAATTCCGCTCCATGAGATCGATAAAGTGTCTACTGCATAAGCTCGATGATCTGGACACGTCGACATGAACGTTGGAAGCTGATTGTTCAGGTTCATGGCAAAGAGATCTATCATGGGATGGTCCAACTGGTAGCAAATCTGCCTGAATATTCATTTGTTGAGAGTCCACTCCGATGGCAACAGGCGATCTTTCTGTGAGAGCGAGTCTGCTACTCCATTCAGAAGACCCGGAATATGATGGACTGAGAGATGAACGTGGTGACTCAGAGCAAATAGGAGAATTTTCTCTGTCAATTCGAATAGAGGAATTGTATGAGTGCCGCCTTGGTTCCTGAGATATGCCACAACTGTAGAATTGTCCGACAAAATCTGAACATGGACGTTTGCTGCGTGAGCAATCCAATTTTTTAATGCTAGCCAAATAGACATTATCTCTTTGATGTTTATGTGCTTTTCTAGGAACCAAGGGACCCAAAGACCCTAACACTTCAGGTCTCCGGGAATCAGGGATGCACTCCAACCTGTCAGACTTGCATCTGTCATAACAGTGAAGACCGGATCCGGTACTTGAAGTGGAACTCCCTGAGTCATCCACTGGAGATCTGCGCAAATCTGAACCTTTTGTTTTACCAGGTCTGTTAAAACAATCTGTGTTTTTCGAGCAAATGCGTCTTGACACTCCAGTTCTGAGTGAAGAAAATCTGGAGTGGATGCATGCATAAGTGACCTACCGGAATCAGGTCCACAGCCGCTCCGCACAGTCCAATAAACTCCCTCGCTGACACAGTGAGAGAGTTTAGACAAAAGCGAGCATAACAACTGATTAATTTTGCTCTGGCTACCGACAGATGAACCAGATTGTTGTGAGTCTCAAAGCTCATTCTCAAGTGAATGAAGGACTTGGACGGAGCTAAGTCCAACTTCTTCTCATTTTCAATGAAACCAAGATGTCAGAGTAACAGAAGCAGACTCTGCACATCGTTCTGAAGTGTGATTTTGTCGCCGTATCTCTGAAGAATGTCGCCCAAGTAAGCCGACGTTACTACTGCCGAGTGAGTTCAGAAGTATGATATGACCGAGTTCATTATTTGCTCTGAATTGGTAAACCCTCCCTTGGATGACAAAGCGCAGATGAAAGCTTCTGAAAACCGGATGGACCAAGACGTGAAAGTACGTGTCCTTTAGGTCTATGCTTACCGCAAAATCGTTCATTCGAATGCTCGCTTTTACCGACCGAATGGTTTCCATGTAGAACTTTGAAGCTAATATTAATTTGTTTATCCAGCTCAAGTCTATCACCGGACGGAACGAGCCATCTGGCTTCAGCACAAGAAACAGGTGGCTGTAAAATCCCGGAGAATTTGGATTTTCCACAACCTCTATTGCTTCCTTTACTTAGAGAAATTGAACTTCTGCAAAAAGAGAGTCCCTTTTTGATGGATTCACCGGAAGATCTGTCCAATGCGGTCTTCTTGTTAGTGGAGGTTTTGATTAGAATAATAGACCTGTTCTGACTACATTCCTTACTCACTGATCTTCTATTATCTCCATCCAGTTTCTCGCGAAGTTTGATAACCTTCTGCCAATTGGAGAGCAATAGAGGTTTAGACCATCACCTGTATGATTTTTCGAGGCTTTCGGGAAGAGAAACTACGTCCTCTCCATGAAGCACCCCGTGTCGTCGGCTTAGGAGCATCTGGCTTAAAGTCTCTGTATAACCTATGCCCCTTTCCAGAGTTGCTATACTGACGGTTTCTCGAGTATCTGTATGAGGGTTTACACAAGTAGCACATGTATCAGTAGGAGTGCAGCAACAACAAGCATGTAAATCTGAGGTAGACTTCCTCGCCTTACACTTTGAGCAGAAAGTTTTCATAATTAATATTTCAAGCCAAAATCAAAGTCCACTGCACTCCTATAAACACAACATATAATCATACATAATAAGGATACAATAATTTGGCAATCAAAATTAATTCGAAATAAATAAAAAATATTTTTTCGAAAATTTTTTGAAAAATGCATAAGTTCCCCAAGGGAACCTCAAGAGCCCAAGGGTGTCCCGATAGAGCCTAAGTGTGGACAAACACTACATAATAATCAAAGCTACATTACCGGAATACTAAATGAAATGTATCCTACTATAATTACAATAACTGTGCTATACTTAACTACTGAAATAATACATATTTAAGGCGTTGTTAAATGAGAACAACTTCAACAGGAAAAACAGGAAACTAAACAACAGGCACAAAACGGGTGTAAAGTCAGTAACCCATCAATTACTACCTGATGCAAAGCAAGATCTTCATAGGAAGAAAAAACAATGCATCTGGTAGAAGATGCAAGACTACAAATGTCCAAACACCCCTAGGTAACCATGGGGATAAACGGAATAAACATTCCGTAAAAACACGTTAAACTCCTAAGAAATTTAATAAAAAATTTCGATAAAAAAGCCAAAATAGCTTTGGAGTTTAACAGGAGGATTCATGGAAGGAGAGGGAAAGGAACATTTAACAAACAGTAGGTTTTATCATTAGCAAGATGATGTTCAGGCATATATCCCAAAATTGGGAAACATGAATAATTTTACATAATTATTTTAAAGTTACAGCCCTGAACGTCCAAAACCACCATAGTTTCCTTCCAGCATCCTGTTACAACACTGAATCCACCATATCCATTAATGATTTGTGTCTGGCATCTTGAAATGAAAGTGTTAATGACACTGTAGCTCAACTTGTCAGGACAAAGACATGTACATGTATAGTATGTGACACAGCAATGACAAACATCTAGGTAATGACCTGATAACAAAGGTACATATAAAGTATTGTAACGTTCTGTACATAAATACTGACCGTTGCCTGTAACAAATGTATAGGTAAAGTATTGTAAAGGTGGGTGACAGTCAGATGCTGAACTAGAAAAAAATCTTGGAGTCCCAGAGTGGGTCTGACTGAACCCCAAAATATATGTTCTCATAGCACAGTGATAACAAAGGCACCCCAAAACACACTCATTCCTGTCCCAAGGTGAAAACAAAGGTACCCAAGAAGTTTCATGAAGATCAGTTCACAAATATGAGCTGTGTAGAAGTTGTGACAAAAAACTGATTGGACCTAATTTCGGTACAAAATGGCCACTGGCAGCCATCTTGAATTTTGGACCGCACCCAGAAACACTCGTTCACGTCCCAAGGTGATAACAAAGGTACCCAAGAAGTTTTGTAAATACAGCCTCTAGCCCGAGCCGTATTGACATGTGCACTTACGGTGTATAAGTAGCACTGAATAAATCAAAGTTCATCTAATTTGCATAATTTCTGCACAAGAAAAAAACCTGTACTATATGTGATGTATTCCATGTTACTAAACATTCATACAAAAATTTATTCAAATCGGAACTTTCATACAGAAGTTCTGTACAAAAGAATGATTGAACTAATTTTGGTACAAAATGGCTGCTGGTGGCCATCTTGAATTTTGGACCACACCCAAAAAACACTCGTTCTCATCCTACGGTGATAACAAAGGTACCCAAGAAGTTTCGTAAAGATCGGTTCATAAATACGGCCTCTAGCCTGAGCCGTATAGAAGTTGTGTACAAAAAACTGATTAGACCTAATTTCGGTACAAAATGGCCACTGGCAGCCATCTTGAATTTTGGAACGCTCCCAGAAAGACTCGTTCTCATCCCAAGGTGATAACAAAGGTACCCAAGACGTTTCGTGAAGATCGGTTCATAAATACAGACTCTAGCCCGAGCCGTATTGACATGTGTACTTACTGTGTGTAAGAAGCACTGAAAAAATCAAAGTTCATCTAATTTGCATAATTTCTGCACGAAAAAACCCCCCGTATTATATGTGATGTATCCCATGGTACTAAACATTCACACAAAAAATTATTCAAATCAGCGCTTTCATATGGAAGTTCTGTGCAAAAATCTGATTGCACCAAATTTTGTACAAAATGGATGCTATCGGCCATCTTGAATTTCGGACCGGACCCCAAAACACTCGTTCTCGTCCCACAGTGATAACAAAGGTACCCAAGGAGTTTCGTAAAGAGCCCGAGACTTATTGGCATTTGCACTTACAGTGCTGAAAGTAACACCAAAAAACATCAAAGTTAGTCTAATTTGCACAATTTATGCACGAGAAAAAACCCCGTATTATATGTGATGTATCCCATGGTACTAAACAGTCATACAAAAAATTATTCAAATCAGAGCTTTCATATGGAAGTTCTGTACAAAAAACAGATTTCTGCATCGTCGGTACAAAATGGTGGCTGGCAGCCATCTCGAATTTCGGACCGCACCCAAAAACACTTGTTCTCGTCCCACGGTCATAACAAAGGTACCCAAGAAGTTTCGTAAAGATCGGTTCATAAATACGGCCTCTAGCCCGAGCCGTATCCAATTGTTGGCGACAGACGGCCAGTCAGATAGATGGACGACGGGCCATGGCATAAGCTCAAATTTGGCTTTGCCAAAGTTGAGCTAAAAATGATAAATTCATAGTAATTTGTATATTTTTTATACTTACTAATGGCCCAGACATAGCTGGTGCTAACTCTAAAATATCCAGGGCCAAACACAAATTTTGCCCCCCAATCCCCCAAATTTGCATCAAAAACCGAAAATTTCATGTCCTATGTGCCCTCCCCCCCCCCCCCCCCCCCCCCCATACATTAGACATCTGCGCATACGCAGTGACCAGGAAGTACCGAAATTGTCACCAAATATCATTCCTTCTATAGCGCCTGCTAAATGTTATAGTCAGCTGGGAGGTATGAGTGCCCACTCATGGGAGGGCCATCACCGTCTGGGCCATTGGTAAGTATAAAAATATACAAATTAGTATGAATTTGTCATATTTTTACACAGTAACCAATGGCCCAGACATAGCTGATTGGTAAATAGGTTGGAGGGCCTAGGACACATAAAGGAAAATCCAATTACTCAATTACTTCTAAAAGAATATCTCCTACAGGAGAATAGGAGAGAATGGAATTACATATGTCTTTCATATTTATTTAAATAAGAAAGACATAACACCAACAAGGTAAATGAGCATTACTCAATATATATATTTCTCCATTAATGCCAGCATAACCCATTATGCTAATTCCATGAAGAGAAGCCAATATATAAAGATAGTCCAGAGAATGAGACTCTTTATACTCATTTAAAAGTGTCTGAGGATTGTATATTAACGCTCGTTTGACATGTGACATATACAAATGCTTCACACTGAGCTACACTTTAAAAATATTACATAAATGACATCATAATTGCTTCCACTGAGCTACACATTAAAACCATCCCAGTACCGACTAGGAACTACTGACACTGGAGGAGGTCTTCCCTTGCTTTTCACTATAAAGCCAGGTGATATTAAGGGAAAACCGTCCCCCCCTCCTCCTCTTGTTCTGGGTCACATAACCGCAGAACGAAGAGGGCAGCGGAACAGCGTCAATGCTGGAACGGAAAGCCTAAATAACTATAGCTGTAAAGTTTTAGTGGACAACATTCTGAGCAACAGATAAAGGACCAAAACATCTAAGGTCACCGGAAATGGACTCCATATTTCTAAGGTAAAACTTAGTGAATGTAGAAGGCTGTGTCCAGCTTTCATGAGATCAGTAATGGCTGTACTGTGAGAAAAAGCACAAGAAGTTGACAGCGCTCTGACTTCATGCACTGAAATCTTATTAACAGAACACTGATCTGGAGATAGATTATCATTATCATAGACAATACATATTGCCAATTGAATCCATCTAGCTATAGCCTGAACAGAAATATCTTTCTGTTGGGCATTAATGATAGAAAGAAGCATTTCCTTCCTTTCCTAATAAATTCAGATCGGTATTTATATATGCGCATAGCCCTGACTGGACACAGCTAAGGTCTATGGTTGTCTGTAGAAGGCAGAGCCTTTATGATAATAGGTTCAGGACGCACATTAGGAATCTGATTCTTAGCCAAAAATCCCACTTGTGTAGTTAAAGTGATGGTATTCCCAACACTACGGTAGTGAGATTCGTCCACAGATAGTGCATCAAGTTCACTAACTCTTCTAGAGGACGCAAAAGCAAAGAGAAATGCTGTTTTATAGGTCAAGAATTTGAACTCTACAACGTCTAACGGCTCAAACGGAGCTTCTTTGAGCTTCAACAGACCCATGCTAAATTCCACATTGGAATTAATCTGAGAGTTCTAGGTCTATTAATAGAGAAATTTCTAACTAGTTAGGATAAATAAGTATTAGATCCAATATCCAAATTATCATGATGTGCGTAAGTGTCTGAAAGCTTAGACCTATAACCCTTAATAGTGATGGGCTGCAGTTTGAGAACGTCAAACAAGTAGACCAGAAAATTTGCAATGTCTGGTATGGATGGATCATAAATGTCTATCGACTGATCCTTACACCAAAGAAAGAATACCCTCCACTTTGCCGCAAAATCAGCGAAGAGGAGGACCTCCTACAGTTAGAAATTGCGTCCACTGCTCATCCTGTAAAACGCTTGCCGTGCAAGAAGGACCGCAAAATGGAAATACGTGAAGGTTTAGACCTTGCCGTTTGTGATGCAGTGCGCGTGACTTCCCCTGATAAAGAAGGTCCTCCCGTGGAGGCAGCTTCTGGGGAACATCCCATAACAGACACTTGAGAAGATTTATCCATGGTTTCTGTGCCGACAGAGATGTTACTAACAGAATCCTGCAATGAGATTGCTTGATCTTTAACAAGATCTGTTGAATTAACGGAGTTGGAGGATACGCGCATCCTATTATTCTGTCCCATGGAATTGAGAGAGTGTTTTTCACTTCCAAAAATTAAGGCTACACTATCAGAATATAATATGTATCTTACACTAGACCTAACATGATTAATTCATAGGAAAATTACATGTCTAAGGAAGCGTGGTCAATGTAAACAACGTCACAGAAAAACCAAAAACAAGACTCCAGGCACTAAAAATATGGCCTGAAGTCAGTAACAGATTTAACACAATCCGATGCAAAGCAAGATCTTCATAAGAAGAAAATACAATACATCGGATGGATGATGCATGACCACAGATGCCTTAACACCCCTAGGGTGAGGATGTAACCATGGGGATAAACAGAATAAACATTCTGTGAAAAACGTTAAACTCCCAAGAAATTTAATGAAAAAAATTTCAATAAAAACCCCAAAAGCAAGGGAGTTTAACTGGAGGGCTTCAAGAAAGAATAGGGAAGGAACACTTAACAAACAGTGGCAAAATCATTAGGAAGAATGATAATTTCAGGCCATGCCCTAAAAATGGGGAACAAGAAATAATTTTGTCAAAAAATTATAAAGTTATAGCCCTGAACATAAAAAACCACTGTTTCTTCCTTCCATCATTCTATTCTTTCCTCGGATCCACCATAATCATCATTGATTTGTGTCTGGCATCATTAAAACTGAGATTTAAAAGCACAAAAGTCAGTCTGTTGTTATCTGACAGAGGGCCAAACAAGGAATGATATTTGGCAGCAATTTCGGTAATTCCTGGACACTGCGCATGCGCAGATGTCAAATGTATGGAGGGCCACATAGGACATGAAATTTTTGTTTTTTTATGCAAATTTGGGGGATTGGGGGGGGCAAAATTTGTGTTTGGCCCTGGATATTTTAGAGTTAGCACCAGCTATGTCTGGGTCATTGGTTACTGTGTAAAAATTAAAAAATTTATAGTAATTTATATATTTTTTATACTTACCAATGACCCAGACTTAGCTGGTGCTAACTCTTAAAAATATAGGGCCAAACACAAATTTTGCCCCCCAATCCCCAAAATTTGCATCTAAAACCAAAGAAAACATGTCCTGAATGGCCCTCTACACTTCACCTCTACTGCGCATGCGCAGTGTCAAGGACGTCCTGAAATTGGTGCCATTAATCATTCTTGTAACCAGTGCCTGGTAAGCGCTATGTACTCAGCGGGGAGGTATGAGTTCCCAACTCCTGGGAGGGCGATCCCCGTCTGGGTCATTGGTAAGTATAAAAAATATATAAATTACTATAAATTTTTTAACATTTTTATACTGTACCAATGACCCAGACTTAGCTGAATAGTAAAAAGGCTGGAGGGCCTAGGACATACAGCAAGTTGAAATACGCTCAATTATATAAAATAGAGTCATCCCCTCTAGGGGAAAAGGAGTATTAGGCCTTACATGTATCTTTCTTATTTATGATAAATTAGAAAGACACAACACCTTCCAAAATTGAGCATCATAACATCCATGTACTCTATTAATATCCAGTATAATCCTTATACTAATAATTTTTAAAGTAAGCCAATAAATAAAGTCTAGAGAATAGAGACTCTTTATACTCCTTAAAAGTGTCTGAGGATTGTATAATAACGCCCGTTTGACACGTGATATATTCAAAAGCTATACTTTAAAAACTAGGACCTGAATGAATTTTTAAAACATAAACTTCTCACTTAAAAGCCATCCCAGTAACAGCTCAGAATTACTAACTCCGGAGGAAGTATCCCCTTGTTTTCATAATAAAACAGGTGACCCAAGGGAACACCCTCCCCCCCCCCCCCCCCCCCCCTTTTTCTTGCCCTGGGTCAAATAGCCCAGAGCGAAGAGGGCAGCAGGACGGAGTCACTGCTGGAACAGAAAGCCTACCTAGCTATAGTAGCAACTGTTAAATGAATGACATTCTGAGCAGTAGATAATAGACCTAACAATGGAGGCCTCCAAAAATGGACTCAATATTCTGAGATAAAAATTCATGAATGTGGATGGCTGAGCGCAATGAGCAGCCTTCAAAAATCTATAATAGCGACACTATTAGTGTAAGCCCAAGATGTAGAAAGAGCTCTTACTTCATGAGCCGAAATCTCAAGCACAAACTGCTGAGTCAATGATATACCATAAGCAGTACCGATAGTTAATTGAATCCATTAGCAATAGAATGGAGCGTAATGTCCTTCTATTAGGCATCAAAGGCAGAAGAAGCTTACGTCCGTACTAATAAACTGATATCTGTTTATAAATACGTAAACTCTAACCGGACAGAGTAAAGGCCTATGCCCATACAAAGACGGAAGGACCTTTATAACAATAGGTTCCGGATATTATTAGGAGCCTGACTCTTAACCAAAAATCCAACCTAAGTAGTAAAGGAAGTAATGTTTCCGTCACTACAAAAGTGAGAATCATCCACCGATAGTGCATGAAGCTCACTGACTCCTCAGTAAAAGAGAAGTCTAACAGAATTACTGTCTTAAAAGGTCAGAATTTGAAAACTACTGTTTCCAGAGGCTCAAATGATTACTTAGCTAAATAAGAACCGAAGCTAAATTCCGTATAGGAATTTAATCTAATGATTCTAGGTCTATTTATCGAAAAGTTTCTAACTGACTTAGATAAAGAGACATAAGACTCAATTGTAAACTATCATAGAGTGCATAGGTATGAGATAACATAGACCTATAACCTTAATAGTAACAGGCTGCAGTAGATCTTGTCAAACAAGTATACTAGAAAGTTGCAATGTCTAGTATGGAGGGATAAAAAATATCAACATAATGATCCCTACACCAACGATGGAAGAGCCTCCACTTTAGCCGCATAGTATAGCGAAGAAGAGGTTCTCCTACAGTAAGAAATCGCATCCAAAGCTTGTCCTGTACAATGCTTGCCATGCAAGAAGGACCACACAACAGAATACGTGAAGGTTGAGACCTTGCAGGTTGTGAAGAAGTAGACACGATTTCCCCAGCGAAAGAAGATCCTCTCATGGAGGAAGTTTTCGCGGTAAGTCCCACAGTAGACACCTGAGTAAATTTACCCACGGTCTCTGTGAAGACAGAGATGCTATCAACAGAATTGTATTATGGATGTTTATCTTAGCAATACTTGCTGAATCAACAGCGCTGGAGGATACGCATATCCTATCATTCCGTCCTATTAGATCAATAGAGCGTTAACAACATAAGCTCAGCGATCCGGACATGCAAACACATACGTCTGCAAATGAATAGTGAGTTGTGTCACAAATAAATTATCACTGGGCGTTCCCATTGATAGCAAATCTGATTGAATACTTGTTTGTTGAGAGTCCATTCTGACGGCAACAAGCGACCCTTACATGAAAGGGAGTCTGCTAATACAATGAGACGACCCGGAATATGACGGACCGAAGCAGAACTTGGTGTACTATAACAAACAGAAGGATTCTTTCCGTTAAATTGAATAACGGAAACGAACGAGTGCCTCCCTGGTTCCGGAGATACGCAACTACTGTCATATTATCGGACAGGATTTGGACATGCGTTTCTGAATAATGTTCATCCAATGACATAGTGCAAGCCTAAAGAACATTATTCCCTGGAAGATAAGTGCTTGCCTAGAAACTGCGGAACCCAAAGACCCTGGCACTTTGAATCCGTTGGGAACAATATTGTACCCCAACCTGTTTGACTGGCATCCGTCATAATCATAAAACTCGGATCTGGCAACTGCAGTGGCACTCTCTGAGTCAACCACCGAATGTTGCCCCAGTCTGAATCTCTTGCTACACTTGATAGACAAGAGAACGTGTATATCGAGCAATTCATAGATTGCTGAAGAGTTGCCGTCAAAGAGAAGCTTCTCTGAGACCGAAGCGACTCTGAGAGAGTTCTTCACCTTACTATCCACGCGCGTGGATGTAGCTAGGGCTGCGTCACGTCTAACCAACTCCAAGTTGCCACTGAAGGGCGGAGTTATACGTGGAAAAACTACTGCCCTTGAAAGAAATCACATTGAGGATCATATCCTAGAATTCTTTCTCTTGAAGATGTAATGATAACGCCTCAGTAAGGTGGTCTACGTATGATAAAGCGTCTAAGTTAAGTCTATTAGACATCATTGTCTTTCCAACATCGTGGTTGGAATTGACATAGACGGCGAAAAAGATAATTCCCAGTCTTCAACCCCGCCGTCTAGACGCATATGAACTCTCGGTATGCCCTGTTCCGCCAAAATAAATTAATTTCCTAGAATTGATAAAAGGCAGAAGAGCATTGCGGACAAGAAACTAGACTATCATGCTTGGTAGCAAGCTTATATATAGCGTCGTTAAATAATTCGAATGTTCTAATGACATTATTGGACTGTGTCGGTAAGACAATGTCCCTGAACCGATCCAAAACTCCGTGTCCAATGACGCTATTAGTCTCTTATCCAGCATCGCAGCAATGTAGTCCGACGGAACAACCTGTGGAAGATAATGCCGGAAGAAATGTATGGCAGCTTCCGTTGTTCCGAAAGGGAAAGCTCGAAATCGTCCGAATCCCTTTCGCCATCCTGTCGGACCCTATAAAGTGTTCGGTCGTCCGAACCTGATGCAACAGCGGAGCGCACCGACCCAGCGCCGTCGGATAATTCCTGATCCGACCGAGAATCTGTCGATTGCTGGGATGCTGCGATAAACTGTGCTAACTTGGATAGCACGTCCGTCACTGAGGCCTGTGGAGAAGTGGTCTTACAATGCATTGCCGCTGGAAGCTCCGTGTTCGTTACCCCGTGCATACTTCTATTATGCGAACGAACGGAGTGTATAGGCCTCGTGTCCCTTGGCTACCGGATGGCGTGACCTGTTCGCCGTGGAATCACTGAACGACGAAGCTGGCCGGATACTCAAGGTCACGTAGCGAATGTGCGGTCGTGTGCGCTGCTGTGAGGATGAGGAAGCATTATCGACAGTCTCTCGGACTGTCAATATAACGGAGCGTCCCAAGCGGCGGACATATGCTCCGAATGCGAAATATCTGTACCACAACATCCGGTCCCATATGTTGTTGTACGAGAGAGGGACCTCTCTCGTTCGCAGCCCGGACGGACCTGGACGAGCTAGGAACAGGACTAACAGGCTTCCTCCGATCTGTCCTCTAATCCGTCGTCACTGGGTGTGTACTAAAGTTTATTATAGTGCTCGCATCACCCAAATCTCCTTCCTAGACCGCAACGGACGAACCCGGCTGCCGAACCATTCGATGAATGGACGCTACACCGGGTGAGCTAGCGAATGTCAACTCCGGCAATCCCACTAGGGACCTCTTAGGCGATTGACATATTCCATGAGCACTTATAGCCGCTAGCTCTTCATTAACTATGACGACAGAGGCACACTTTTGAAAGACATCTCCGTAACTTTGCGAACAAGAAACCAGACATGCTTGTTAATAGCAAGCAAATAATAATATATATAGCGTCGTTCAATAATTCGAAGTTGTGTGACATTATTGGACTATGTCGGAACTGAGGGACGATGTCCCTGAACCGAACCAAAAAGTTCTGTGTCCACCGACGCTATCAGTTTCTTATCCGGCATCGCAGCATTCTGGTCCGACGAAAGAACCTCTAGAAGATAAAGTCAGATGACATAAACAACAGCTTATGCTGTTCCGAAAGGGAAAGCTCGAAATCCTCCGAATCCCTTTCAGCATCCCGTCGGACCGGATGAAATTTTCGGACGTCTGTACCTGCTTCCGCGGAGCGTCCTGACCCAGCGTCGTCGGATAATACATGATGCGACAGATTCTGTCGTTGCTGGGATGCTGCGATAAGCTGTGCTATTTAGGATAGCACGCCCGTCACCGAGGCCTGTGCAGTAGCGGTCTTACGATGCATTGCCGCCGGAAGCTCCGTGTACGTTGACTCCCGCACACTTTCTTATGCGAACGTCTGGAGTCTGCAGGCCTCGTGTCCCTGGCTACCGGATGGAGTGACCTGGTTGCCGATGATTCTCTGATTGGCGAAGCTGACTGGATATCCGAGGTCACGTAGCCAAGAGCGGTCGTGTGCGCTACCATGAGAATGAGGAAGCCTTATTGACAGTCTCTCCGGACCGACTATATATCGGAGCGTCCTGAGCGGTGGATGCATGCTCCGAATGCGAAACATTCTGTACCACAACATCTGGGGCCAGATGTTGCTGTACGAGAGAGGGGCCTCTCTCGCTCGCAGTCCGGATGGACCTGGGCGAGCTAGGAACCGGACTAAAAGGCTTCCTCCGTTCTCCCTCTAATCCGCCGTCACTGGGTGTGCATTTGGTTGATTTATAGTGCTTGCATCACCCCAAAACTCCTTCTAGACCGCAATGGACGAACCCGGCTGCCGAACCATTCGATGAATGGACGCTACACCGGGCGAGCTAGCGGACGTCAACGGCCGTCGAACCTACTAGGGTCCTCTTAGGCAATTGATGTATTTACATGAGCACTTTTCTGCTTGATCTTCATTAATTGTGACGACGGAGGCACACTTTTGGAAGACATCACGGATACATCACCCTATTCTTGATCGTCTGAAATAGAGATTGATAAAGTAGAGTGACCCTGCGGGGAAAGGACCGGAATGGCCAATTCCCCACTAACATAACATGACATGCGCTTCCCATGTTGTCATCGAAATTAACACATACAGAACAGGAGTTAGTGCGAGTACACTGACTACATATACAATGATTATGAAAGTCAGAGGAAGATTTCCTCTTATTACAATTGAACAATATCCTTTCATTGTGAAAAGAAAACAAAGTCCTAGTACTCGCACCAACCCCTGACAATCAAAATACATAATAATATGATCCATTAATATAGAAAAAATAATTGCAATCAAAAAATTTTGAAAAAATATTTTTTCAGAACAGCCCAAGTTTCTGAAAAGTAACGTTGAGCCTCAATGGATCCCAAGCCTAAGTGTGGACAAAAATTCTAAAAATATTTTAAACAATTTATGCAACACTTACGAACAATAATAATGTATCTAGTTATGATTAAATTAACATCCAGATATTACTTTCAAGAAATCCCCCCTCACACAGAGGGCTGTTGTAAATGTAAACAATAAGTGTAAAAACACTAGAACAAGACTCCAGGCACCCTGGCCCGAAATCAGTTACCAAAAATACACTATCTGATGCAAAACAGAGACTTCCAGGGAAGAAACTGCAGAACATCAGATGGTAGATGCAGAACACTATGCCTAACCACCCATAGGTGAAGACGTAAACATGGGGAAAGAACAGAATTCATTCTGTTATCCAGCTAAAACTCCCAAGAAATTTTAGTAATAAAATTACAGAAAATATGCCAAAAGCATGGGAGAATAGCAAGAGGGGACTTAAAGGAAAGGGAGAGAGGAAAACACTGAACAAGCAGTGTAATTTGATAACAAGAATGACCACAACAGGCTGTTGCCTCGAAAATAGGTAACTTAACATAATTTCATTAAAAAATTTTAAGTTACAGCCCTGATAATTTTCTGTCACTCATTTTTCCTCTCCTCCTTCTATATCCTCCTTAGAATCACCATTTCTCTAATATTTATGTGTCTGGCATCATTTAAACTGAGATTTACAAGCACAAAGATCAGTCAGATGTTAACTGATGAAGGGCCAAACAAAGAATGATTAATGGCGCCAATTTCGGGACGTCCTTGACACTGCGCATGCGCAGTAGAGGTGAAGTGTGGAGGGCCATTCAGGACATGTTTTCTTTGGTTTTAGATGCAAATTTTGGGGATTGGGGGGGCGAAATTTGTGTTTGGCCCTATATTTTTAAGAGTTAGCACCAGCTAAGTCTGGGTCATTGGTACAGTATAAAAATATAGAGATTTTAAAACACAGATGTCAGTTCAGTTGTTTATTGACTTGGGCCAAACAAAGGAATGATGCTTTGTACCAATTTCGGTACCTTCCTGGTTACCGCGCATGCGCAGTACACAAAAGTATGGAGGACCAGAGAGGAATTTTATTTTTCAGATTTGTATGCAAATTTGGGGGCTTGAGGGGGGTTCAAAATTTGTGTTTGGCCCTGAATAATATCGAGTTTGCACCAGCTAAGTCTGGGCCATTGGTTTTAGTATAAAAATATCTCCAGGCCTTTAAGGGTTAAAATAATAATAATACACTAACGATTTTAGTGTACATGTCTACTCTACTGTCATATTCTTATTAAATTTGTGGCTCTCAGAGACAATGCTGGGTTTCGGGAGACCAACAACTGTCCAGACTGTCAATAAAAATTTCGATCAGATGCGGTCATGGGTGAGTGGAATGAACCCCCACCCCCGTTCTAGCTTTGAGTCTGTTTCCAGGCAATGATCCAGCTACTTAGTAGCATTTTCTAGTTAAGTCTTGGATACTGAAATCACTGCTAAGCCTCTAAACTTTTACGTAATGAAGGCAGAAGAGTCCAACTCGAACTGTTGGGGGATATGAAGCCACTAATGTTACGAAGAAGCTAGGGAGTTTTGTATTCCTTTTGAAGAACAGTATCCTAAGTCAATAACTGTCAAGGCCATCAAAGGAAAACTCAAATGTTACATCAAGGATTAAGGCAGGACAAATTTAAAACTCCTTTATTTATTGGGGTTTAATGACACTTTTGACAGTCAGATTCACCTTGTGGCCGAGAGTTTTACATGTCGAGGAAGGCAGAGTACCTGGATAGAACCACATATTAGTGGCAAGCAACTGTCTGGCTCCCCAACATACTAACTCCACAAGGCATTGGTTGAAGACAAGTGCACCATTGATGTGCAGTATGGCTTATAATACAGTGCCACCATGCTCCCAAGTGGGTAGTCGGGATAAAGTGCTTCGCCCATGGACATAATGCAGTAATCCCAGGCAGGGATCGAACCATGGACTGTTCTGTTTGAAGTCCAATGCCATGACCACTGAACACCCTTTAAAACCCATACTATCGTTAACACTTTTATGCTGCATTTTAAAGTGAAACCAACTTAAATGGATATCTTTTAACTGAATAGTCATGTTAAATGAATATAACTTCCAAACACAAAAACCCATTTACCATATCTCCAGTACAAATTTGACCATATGTCGCATATAGGTTATAGAGCAAACTCCTGGTAACTGAATGATAACTCTTGTAATATGTAGAGAATGTATCAAGACAATCACCAAATTGCCCTTCTTTAGACCTATTTGACCCCAGGACATCCAATACAGGCATTTACTCTATTATATCTTGTATGGCAGAGCACCAGGAGCTTTGTCAAACAAGATATAATAGAATAAATGCTCAAATTAACTCATGAGTACAGAAAAGTGACCAAATACCTATATATGTCTCCATTTCCGTAGGTGCCCTTTTGTAAGAGTGCAGATTTTGGTAATTTATTTCAAATTTCATTAGAGCTGAAATGGTTAAAGAGTTTTCTTGATCGATTAATCACATGGATTAACCTTGGTTAACCGATTAATCACTTACCCTAAAAGGTAGCTGAATAATTGCGTACCATTGATGATTTACAGCAAATTAACTCTTTACCCAACATACCTGGAAAACCGGCCAGCGCTATATACAAAAGTCTCCCCTCGAATTTTATTATGTTTTCAAGTTTTGTCTCAAAAACATAGCTTAAGACATCTCAATGGGACGAGCTCGTTGAGCTCGTCCCAATGAGGGGTCATAAGCATTGTTTTTTAGGCAAAAATTAAATTTTTTTAGTAATTTAAGAATTTATTTTGCATTTATTTTTGTATGTCTTTCAACTGCATTAGGTAAAGGGTTAAGAATGACCATTTCCAGCTACTGATACATGCACGTGAACAAGTATGTCAGCATGTAACTTGCATGCTTTACTCTGTCTCATATAATTGATGTGAGTCAGTGTGACAACGTGGGCCTATTTTGGAGCAAGTTTGTTCCTTTGTTAACCTGTATAATACAATACTTCAAAAGGAATGGTTAATCGATCAATTACTTTTTTGATCAATCAAGATGGTGATCATTGGTTAATCGATTAATTGGTTAACCATTTCAGGTCTAAATTTCATGGCCCAAAGCTTTTATATTAACCCTTAAACTGCATATATTTTGATATCATTTTTTTCCAGAGTAAATTTTAGCAGTCATGCTGTGTATATTTTGGAGGAATATTTTTTAAGTGTAAATTTTAATCACTGTTAGTTGTAAGACTTTGGTTTAAGATCCCTTATTGCAGGGAAGTTGGTGTTCAGATATTTTTTGTTTTGTGCTGTGATCACTTCTTATAGCTATTATAGAGTAGTTATGGATTTTTTTTTCCCCATTCATTTTTTTTCCATGGGTTTTAGTGGTAATCTGTTCTCTGTGGACACTGACCAGTAGCTTTACTTGCTACTTGCTAACCTCGAAGAAACTTATGTTCTTGTCAAGAAAATATTCACTCCATCAACTTCCGTGGACAGCAGTTTTGCTTGTTGTGTTCTTAAATTTGTAACAAACTGGCAAATAACATTACATACAGTTATCTACCCATATGATGGCCAGTTGTAGATCCTGGAAATGGGAGAGAAGGGAGGAGGAAGGGTTGGGGGTGGGGGCAACAGTCCAACCCAAATTGTTGGGGGGGGGGGGTTGGGGGAGGGGTGGGGCCACTAATGTCTCCCAACACCAAAAGGATTCTACTATACCCTTGTAGAAAAGTATCATGGTACACTGTGGTATTGCCCCAAAATACATTGATAAGGGGCTCCCTGGTTAAATCATGACCATTTTGAGGTTACAGGCATTGTGAGATATTAGGATCAGGGATGTGTTTACACTCTTGAAAAATAAACTAAAATAATGTTTGCATAGTGGTGGAAGGTTTCAAAATAATAGTAATAATAATAATAATCCCCATACAGTGCCCTGTGGCTGTATAAAACGGCAATTATGAAAAAGGTGAGTTTTAATGCCTGACTTGAAATGATTCCAGAGAATCCATTTCTTTTAAATGGGTTGGAAGAGAATTCCATAGCTTTGGCCTGGCAATGGAAAATGCACTATCACTATCAGTACTTGATTTAGATGAGGGATGAATCAGATTATATTCATCTCTGGTAAGCAAATTAGACAAGTACATGTGTAGGATGATGAAAATCTTTCAATGTAATTGAATTGAATTTTCAAGTCTTATGTCCCCATATAACTAATTCTTGTAGAAATACTGGTTTTTCGTGGCATTTTAGAACTTCAAATTCTTTCAGCCTATTTTGTGTAAATTTAAAAAGAAAAATTTGTACATCGGGTAAGAAAAAATGTGAAATCAGATAAAAAAAAAAGAAGAAAAATCACACCCATGTAGGACTAAAAATTAGTTTTTAACAAGTGACTATGCCCCCGACGTGGCAATGACCTTGATCTGTGACCTTGACCTCCATGGAAGAAAATTTTTTTGTCTGTGCGACACATCATCTCCCCATAAACAACATGTCTGCAAAGTTTCAACAAAATCCAATGAAGCATCTCAGAGTTATGGAGCAGACACAAAAATTAAATTCTTTTACCAAAATTTATTTTTTATAATACTCTCCAAAGTGCCTAATATTCCCCTTTAATACCAGATGAAAAAGAGAGCAGAATTTAGAGATTCTTAGAAAATAGGAGACTATAAAACTGACAGAAGACAAAAAAGCAAACCAAACCAGTTTTGCCAGGTGCCGATTTGTGTAGGTACACAAAACCTGGCATACTGTATCCTATTTGACCTTGCACCAATTGTCCAGTTCCTGCCAGTATTGCACAACAATATCAATTTCCGACTTTGAATTAAATACAATGTACATGTATACATAAGTGCGGGGAGGCAAGCAATTATAATAGAAGTTATAATGACGGGAGGGCATCATTTTGTATCACTTTGGTAAGTATTATAAAAAATAAATTTTGGTAAAAAAATTTCGTTTTTTTCCATCTTACCAAAGTGACACAAAGTGACGACTGAACAATAGGTATGGAGGTAGTATAATGTATATTGAGATATAAAAATAATAAAAAATTAAGGCCATAAAAGCATACTAAGGGAACATAAAGCCCCTATGACCAAAATAAGGAATTTCAACATGTCCTGGGAAAAGAGTTAGCCCTAAGGAGATGATGAAAAACAGTATAATCAATGAAGCTATAACTCAAAATAAGTTCAATATGAGGTATACACATAAATATATATATATAAACATACATACAGATATATATATAAATACCTGCATAATACATGCCCTAAATACAAGGCATTACTTCCAAGCAATAAATTATGGAGGGCTTCAAAGTAACTGATAAAACAGCCAGATAGGGAACTGTTTAGAACAAACCTCGAAATGCCAAGGCATTCAAAATGCAAACATTCAATTCTTTACTGTGAATCCAAAATAAAAAAAATCGAACTTATAGACATAAGTTTTGAAACCATACCTATGAGGAAAAGTAGCCATAAGAAAAGTGTTAGAATTTCCTCAAGCAAATGAATGTCAAAACATCCATTTCCTGATGGTGGTTGCCATAACAAACCTGATCCTACTGGACGTGGATATGAGTAAACGCCAAGTCCAAAAGATATTTATTGTGGTTAAAGATACTAGCAACAGCCAGGGACATACGATGTCAGGCAACATTAATACAGATGGAGGAATCCTGACAACACAGAGAGAACCACCAAGACAAGGCAAGCAACTGTCAGACTAGTAATAATACAACAAAAGCTAAATACAGACTAGGATAACAGAAGATCCTAAATAACTCAAGGCAAAATGACAAGCAGACTGCTGAAAATAGAGATCTGAAAAAGAAACTGCTTGTTCTGCTACCATGAACTATTGAATAAAATATTCCCATGAGAAAGCCAGAGCTCTAACCTTATGATCTGAGAGTGTGAGCTGAAAATACTGATCAAAAGGAGGGGATATATACACTCTGATTACTGCTTTAATAATTCTATTCTCTTTATATTTCCTATTTGAGAAAGAAGTCTATCAGCTTTTTGGAATAGCACTTAGCCACAATATCTATTCAATATAAGACCTGATAGATCCGACTGAGCATAAGCAGATCTATAGTAAGACTAATCAGAGAGAATCAAACAATAATGAAAGTCATATAAGCATGCAAGGGAATTAATGCATAAATGACATAAGTAATAACTAATTAAGCATATCCCCAACATACCTACCAAACACAATACATGTATATGATCAGAAGGCTGCTAATAGCCTAATAACAATAACTCCAGTTGGAACAAGATAGAGCTCACACAAGCAAAGCAATTTAAACAAATTAGCCTATAAAATTAAATCTTCATTCCATACTGATTGAGAAAGAACAATTATGCACCCCCCCCACCCCATCTTCCTAAAAGAAAATAACCATGGAGAAAGGAATATAGGAAAAAAGGAATAAAACAGTGTAAATAATATCTAAAAAATTGTTTACAGATATAATAATTCAGAGGGCTAAAAGGGGGGGGGGGGGGGGGTTAAATACTACAATAGTACTTCTAAAAAACTGCTATGCACAAATAGTAGGTCATGCACTCCAAAGGAAAAGCAGTGCCAGTAAGAGTGAAAGAATGATAGTTGCAAATATGTTGAAATACGACTGAAATTAATGAGAATGAATAAATGAAAAAGGTAAGTCAATAATAATAATATAGTTACCTGAATAGAGCCTATCGCAGCCTAAAAGGAAGCAAAAATTATTTCAAACACAATAAGAAAGGAACTGGCACATAAAAATATATCTCGGAAAATCTTCTGATTCAGGTCAGAAAATAGAGATAAAAAACTGAGTATGTAGGACCGGACGTACCAACAGAAAGCATATATAACAGGGCTCGCCTTGAGTAAAATGGTCGGGGCCTAAAAAAAGTGCCCCACAAATTGAGGTCGGGGCCTTTTCGGGGCTGATTTTCCATTTTGTCCATTATTGTTAGTGCTTTTTTGTGGAAAATGTCGGGGCTTGAAAAAAAGCCCCCAGCAAGTGCTCCTCGGGGCTGATCTCGGGGCCTGGGCTGATCAGCCCCGACTCAAGGCAAGCCCTGATATAAAATTTCTGTGGTATTCGGAAGAACTGCTATGTGACCATACATAGCCAATACATAAGGAATAGAGTAAGGAAACCGATAGCATGTGAGGTATGGTCTTACTGAGAAAGAGAAATAAGACCATACTGAACAAGCCGATGAGCCCTGGGGTCAGTACATACAAAAACCACCAGGGACAAAAAAGAGAAATCTGTCACACTACTGGAAGTGATTCACCTCCTAGTCAATTAAGGGTCGATGGAGGAGAAAAGACTTCCACTTCGACCAAATAAATCTTTAGATCTACTAGATCTGGTAGAGGGCTGAGAAGGAGCGGGTTGCGACTGAGCAGAGAATGCAATCGAAGATAGACAACAATTATAGCCCCTACACCTAATAAAATAGCTTGAGTTATCAGCAGACAACAACCTCATCAAAACAGATGTGAGAAACATTTCAAAACTCCTTCCTGAACAGAATAGAATGAGCCATAAGCAGGAAGGAGAAAGAAACTAAAGAGTACTAAATAGCAAGATTGTGAGCAAAGGCAAGAAAAACATAAATGACACGACGAGTGGGAAGCATAACTGATGCAGCCATGTCATCGCCTTGCTCATCTAGAGACAAAAGCATGAGCCAATATGAAATGAACAGCAACCGAAATGATATGAGCAATCTCTCTAGAAAAACCCCAAAGTGTACTACAGAGGGGAGAAAGAACACTAATGGATATATGCAAAAACAATTTCAAAGATGCAGAGTCTACATTCAGAAACAAAGGAACTGTAGAACCACTGACAATAGAAATCGGGTAGACTGTAAAGGCTTTACCAAGCAAAAAGAAGCATAGCCGCCAATCTTCTCTCTACCAAAGGCAGCAAGCATAACGACTGAGGAACATCACAAGGCTTAGCCTTGAAAACGTGTGAAATGGAATATAATCATAACCCTAATCTTCATTCATGGCATAAAAGAAGTTCCCACAAAAAGAAGCAACCGCAACAGACTAAACAGAACAAGCGTCGCGACTCCTTGAGGGACTAGATGTCTATGATCTTCATTCTGTTCTCTTACGAGAAATCAAGGATTCGTCGAGTAAAGAAAATGCAAAAGTACAGTGTCAAAAAGCAAAGTACGAGCTAAAAACAACCTATTCCGTCGCAGGAGACTGGAAAAGTACGCAATAAATAGATTGTGCCTGCAAACCTCCACTAAGGAGAATTGGGTGAGAGATTTGCAGCATACAGAGCTCCAGAATGACTAAATCATAATCAGATTGAAGCAAAATTATTTTGTCTTTTTCTTCTTATGATAATAAGAAAAATAAAAATGCTTCAAAGTCCAAGCCATAGTATCCAATACAAATTGAGAAACCAGAAACGGACCTATGTGCAGGAAAGATAAAACTACAAGACCCGTAATGGGAAATAAGAGAGTAGGTCTGTAGTTGACAAGCTGTTGGTTCAGTGAAAAAGTACAACTGAAAGAGTCAGGGTATTATAGAGAAGCTACCTGACTGCTAACCTGTAGAATCTGTAGGTTTGCGTGTTGATATATAAATCAACAGGAAAAAGCCAGACTACATATCATGAAAGCAATGGCGTCTGATCTAGTGCTGAAATGGTTGGCCCATTTTTGTAACCAGCTATAGCTAACCATTGGGCATAACCAGATTTCAACTGGATATCCATTAATTTCAACCATTGGTATTATTGCATTGTCTACGATGCAAAATCAATAAGGAATGGAGAGAAAACAGTTAAAAACACTGCCACTTGAAAAACATAAATGAAACACCATCGAGTGCCAACAGAAATCACCGATGTGCAAGCAATCGTTAACAATTTATATGACAGCAATGGTTCCACATAATAGTGATGATACATCATAACTGTAGTCACCCTGCATTGCCCGGTCACAAAACCATGCATTGCCATTTGAAAATCACAGTCACACGGCATGTCACGCACCTGAAACAAAGTTTGCATGTGTGATTTGGTCCCATGGGCGTGCACTTGAGGTGAGGAACGATTGTCATTGATAATAGGTACAAATTTTCCAACCAGTTTGTAAATTGTAGTTAGGCATAGTTAACTTATATTAGCAAAGAGCCTCTTACCTTGAGTGGCGTGAATTTGATGTGATCTAGTGGGAATATGTTGCGAGTCACGAAAGGGGTGTGTTAAGAAATGATAAATTTAAAGTGATATGTATATTTTTTATACTTATCAATGGCCCAGACTTAGCTGGTGCAAACTCAATAATATCAAAGGCCAAACACAAATTTTGAACCCCCCCCTAATCCCCAAAATTTGCATACAATACCGAAAATTAAAAGTCCTATCTGGCCCTCCATACTTTTAGTATCTGAGCATGCGCAGTACTCAGGAACAGACCGAAATTGACGCCAACATCATTCTTTGTAGACGAACCTACTAAAGTGAGTGACAACTCAGCAGGGAGGTATGAGTGCCCACTCATGGGAGGGCCATAACCGTCAGGGCCATTGGCAAGTATAAAAAATATACAAATTACTTTAAATTTATCATCTATTTATACTACAACCAATGGCCCAGACTTAGCTGAATCGTAAAAAGGCAGAGGACCTAGGACTTAAAAATTAGCAGACCAAATACAGCTCCTGAGCTTGAATTCCAAGGTGAAAAGGAGATTAAATTTTTGAAGGAATTACATGTATGTCTCTCTATACAATAATAGGGAAGACATATCATCAATAAGGAGCCATATTCAAGTAATTCCGTATTCTTAGCATGAATGATTATGCTAACTGGGTGTAACAAGCTCCCAATTGTAAGGCTAGTCCTGACTAAGCCACTTAAATCAGGATGGCGTATTCGAGAGTGAGAGACTGACCCCCACAAACACACGACACAAAAAAATAGTAAAAAGCTGTATCTAAGATCAGTAATAATGTACAGACAAAAACAGCTTCACTCATAGTTACACTTCTTATCAAGCCAGAAGAGATGAAGAAACCCCCCCTTTTTTGAAGGAATATTCTTCAAAGCAAAGAGGGAAGCGCCCTGGAATTAGTGAAAAGCTGTACCAAATAATCTATATATATTCGTCCAACAGGCACCCAGTTATTAATTATTGATGCTTAATGCCATCTCAGTAACTAAGGCTATCGTGGCGATCCCGGTTATTAAAAGCGCAAGCTGGTGAAATAAACCTTACACTTGTCCAATTGAAACCCAATGGAAAGTATCTGTTAGAGCAAACACGCTTCTGAGGCAACAAACAGGCAACCCCGTTCAGGTGTACAATTAATTCCAATAATGAAACTCCAATTGAACTGTGTGAATATACGAGAATGTGAATTCCCCTGTGTACCGTCTCTGGTAGAAACCTGGATTCAGAACATGGAACAGGCTATGATTAACAGACCCATCCCGGATCATCCCCCAAATAATTCACTGTTCCCTACGACCATTACAACCAATGACAGTGCGGAGAAAGAATATACTACTCCGAATAATGAAGCCAAAAATTGAGAACATATGCATAGACAGTCTATTGGAAATTCCATAACTGATTGAAATAGCCCCCAAATTCTCATAAGCTCTATAAAGCAGAGCAAGAATTTTATAAAATATATTCAATAATGCGACAGCGTAATAAATATACATATTATGCATGCGAGCAACAGAATCCTGCATGTACTCATCTAAATACAGCCTGCATCCACAGTATTACCGAGTGATACAAATGTAACCAGGAAGCGGATTGAATAATGCGACGTTAATGCAGTTAAACTGAGTTATAAACTCATACGTCTTAAGAAAAGGGGCAGACTGCAAACTTCTCGGAGTGGACTAATTGCCACATTTGGAGGATGTCTCCCAGATAACCGACATGTCAGCCACACAGGTACACGAAGGCTAGCATTTTATTGTTCAGGAACCATATGCTTGTATACGACTTATCAAAGAACAAACACAGGAAACAAACCAATTAAATAATGGAAGTGTCCATGAGGTCGCCGTTCGAACACAAACCAGTCGCCAATCGACTAGCCATGAAAGGCATGCATATACTTGAATGCATACAAGGCTTACAGGAAGAAAACTACGTCCTGCCCTGTAATCGCCTCTTTACATATTGGTGGGGGTGGGGGTTGGGGGTCGACAAATAATTCCTATCGAACCCCCCCTCACCCACATTACTTGAATCACTATATAAGTAAGGCCAGCACAATAGATACAGGCTATACTGCTGCTGCTACTCTCAATAAGAGTAATACAGCTAAAAACTTATAGTCAAAGCAATCATAATAACAGTAACCTGGCACGACTCGTAACGCTTTGTGTTAGTTATAGAATAGTGTAGGAACCGCAGGGCTCCCTCACGTCTGACCGACTCCATAATGCCACTAAGGACGGAGGGGGACGTGATAACCAAATAATACACCATATAGACATAATATCCAATCCCTAGAGTGGAAATATAATCCACTACAATAGATTGGATAGAAATGAAGACGGAGACAAAAACAATGTTCCGACACCCGATCATAAAAACCTAGATGAACTCCTTAAGTTCGATCTGATATCAGGAAATATATTCCTGAGAAAGAGTTTAGTATAAGCGTTTGAAGAAACGCTCATTAATCATATTTGGTTAATATGGCACCATTAATAGGGCTTATTGCCTCAGATAACTAACACCAAACCATACCAGTAGGAAGAGAATAACCTCTTCTAACATAATGGTATCATGTCCGATAGAACAATGATCTAGCCTAGCTGAAGCAGCTAAAGGTCTTCCTATTCGTGAAGACAATTAAAAGGCTGATAACTGCAGCCTTAGAAGCTCACTAAGGAGACTTACAATGCCAGCCGTAGCTTAGAAGTCTTCATCTCCGTGAAGACAGATATTTCAGTGTAAGTTGTGACCTTGAAAGCTCACTAAACAGAGACTTACAACTATCATTGCGCAAGGTAGGGAATGAAGAGCCGCTATTTTAACAGCCGTAATTCCCAAAGAGACAGTAGTCTCAAGAGATAATTATTTCAGTTATGTTATTGCATAATTACTGAAATACACTGCTCATAATTCTAGCTAGGCTACTATGGTGTAAACAATAAGACTCAAATCTGTGATACCTAGGAAAACAAACTGATAAGCACTCTTTCCTTCAGTGGTTTTATTCCCAAAAGACAGCAGTCTGAGCCTAGCTAACATAGCTTAGAAGTCTAAGTGACAATGCTTGCGTTAGCAAAAGAATTCTAACGTCTCGTGGTCAAATACTATTTATTTTCCTGATGCTATCCCGTAAACTATTGGTATAGCAGTTATTCGGTTGACAGCTTTTCCAACCGGTTATGGTGATAACCGGTTGCAAACCAGTTATCCAGCTAACCGTTTCTGCACTAGTCTGATCTATTAAAGGTCTCAAGAGTAGTGAACACAAGTGAGTGTGTCAACCCCTATAGTTGCGCACCTATCAGGCGCAACATTACACTCATCCCCGAGGTATAGGACTCAAAAAACTATCTGGATGTCCCTAGCACATGCGTTCCAGATAAGGCACCAGCCATATTAACGACCTATTGTATGAAGCAGAGTAAGTCCAAAGGACTGACTCAATAACAGAATCGTTAACCAAAAGTGAATAAGCTTCTAAGAGAAGAAGGCTGAATAATTGAATTAGCAAACCTTCTCTCAATGGTAGACAAACAATGAACCGTCTGAGGTATTACTCCAGTTATAACACCAGGAACAAGTTCAAAAAGGAACTCTAACGATTCTATTAAATCATACGAGCAGAAAGAAGCAGAATCATCATAAAAACAACAACAAAATCATCAACATTACTCAGAGACATGATGAAATTCGGGTCATTAGCGGATGAAGAAGCAACAGTTATCGGAGTGAGAGATCGAAAGTCGCGGCTTTGAACAGGTGCCTGGTGGATAAAATGATCAGCCGGTCTTTCATAAGGGACCAAAGAGTCTGCCAATGAAGAGAAAGTCTAAGCAATTTGTTCAAAGGCAAACAACAGGCTGAAATCGACCTGTTTTGTAAAAACAATACAGAATGATAATGTATAGCTGGCAATTCATTCAGACGAGCATGCCCAAGAATGCCAGAATCATAATTCTGGTGAAGCGACGACTGAACTGGAATGGAACGCGTCACCTCACCAGATCTGCAATAAGGCCCGACTAAAAGATGACCAGCAGAGAACAGAGCAGAAGAGTTGAATGTAGCAGACTCGTCAATAGGGTATCAGATTGAGTCTGAACACGACTTGCCGCAACTAGGCAACAATATTACCAAAGTAAGAGCCAGGGTAATGTGTGGGAGTCACTTGACTACAAACTTGTACATGATGTAACTCGATGTATTGATACAAGACGCTTTGAAGTCGTATAATTATACCAAAATTGTACAATTGTAAGCTCGATGCATTGATATAATCGATTAACTGACATCGGTTAATTGTATCAAAATTGGTCTAAGAGCCTACATAAATTTGAGGTATGTAAAAGCTCCCTAAATCAGACCTACCTGATGAGCTTTCGACAAGACTGAACCTCAGTGTGTGAGTTAGAAAGGGCATAAACCCTTTTTAATTGCACACCTGCCTGGCACAATGCTCAGGTTATGTTAGCTAAAGAGTCAAATGTAGCAGACTCATCCACAGGAGTTCAGATTGAGTCTGAACACGACTTGCTGCAACTGGGTGGCAATAGTACAAAAGTAAGAGCCAGGGTAATGCGTGGTAACCTCCTGACTACAAACTAGTACTATTTGTAGGCTCGACATATTTATACAGGTCGTTTGACATAGAATGATTGAATCAACATGTCTGAGGTCGTGAAAGCTCCCTAAATTACCAGACCTACCTGATGAGCTTTCACTACAACACTGAACCTCAGAGTGTGAGCTTGAAAAGGGCATACATCTAAGTTGCGCACCTACCAGGTGCAATGCCTACACTAATCCCCGAGACAAAGGACTGTTCTCTTAGAGAATCAATGTCGGAACCAGACATAATTCGGACCCAGCTGAATTTACGTCTGTAGATGCCAATTCTGTCCTACAGAGTGTTGCGGAATTAGCCTTAAGGGACAACTTGGGACAGGAGTATTTAGGTAACATAAGGCCACCGATCCAATGATTGACCCTGCAACACTGGGAATGCCCTAATACCAGAACACCGCAAATCCAAAGATTCCAAAACTGGACCATAAACCAAGCCTGTAACAGAAGAATTATTGTTATCATACATATAATCAGGCACAGGGGGGCAGAGTAGATACACCAGAAACAGGTGTACTCTGAGCATCCTTCTAGGCATTATCCATAAACAAGA
This sequence comes from Pictodentalium vernedei, assembly GCA_031216915.1. Classification (NCBI taxonomy): domain Eukaryota; kingdom Metazoa; phylum Mollusca; class Scaphopoda; order Dentaliida; family Dentaliidae; genus Pictodentalium; species Pictodentalium vernedei. The sequence continues at coordinate 669,611,117 of CM062297.1, read as the reverse complement.
GGGTCCAAGGAGCCTAAATCGCTCACCAGCCAAAGTGGTTCAAAGAAGTATTTGGGGGTCACATCCACTTAGACATGGTTCATCAATACTACAAAGGAATGAAGTCATGAGAGACAAATTTTATGGAACTAGGGCCATGGCTTGAACAAACTTGAATCTTACCCCCCTAAGGATGTTGCATGCCAAATATCAAAAGCATTCATCTGCTGGATCTGAAGAAGAAGATTTTTAAAGAAAAATTCCTCATATTGACTAAGTTATAATTTGGGCTCCTACAGGAAGCCCAAATATGGACCCAGGGACTTGGCTTGAACAAACTTGAATCTCACCCCCCTAAGGATGCTGCATACCAAATATCAAAACATTCGGACTGCTGGATCTGAAGAAGAAGATTTTTAAAGAAAATTCCTCATTTTGAACTAAGTTATCATTCGGGCTCCCACAATGAGCCCAAATATGAACCTAGGGACATGGCTTGAACAAACTTGAATCTCACTCCCCTAAGGATGCTGCATACCAAATATCAAAACATTCCGACTGCTGGATCTGAAGAAGAAGATTTTTAAAGAAAATTCCTCATTTTGAACTAAGTTATAATTCGGGCTACCACAGTGAGCCCAAATATGAACCCAGGGACTTGGCTTGAACAAACTTGAATCTCAACCCCCTAAGCATGCTGCATACCCAATATCAAAAGATTCTGCCTTCTGGAGAAGATTTTTAAAGAAATTGGCCTGAAATGCACTAAGTTCAAATTGAGCGCCTATAGACCTATACTGAGCCCAAATATGAACCAGGGGGCCGATTTGAACAAACTTGAATCAGATCCACCCCACAATGCTGCATACCAAATATCAAAAGATTCTGCCTTCTGGATCTGAAAAAGAAATTTTTTTAAGAAATTTGCCTGAAATGCACTATGTTCAAATTTGGGCTCCTATACTGAGCCCAATTATGAACCCAGGTGGCCGATTTGAACAAACTTGAATCAGATCCACCCCACAAAGTCGCAAACCAAATATCAAAAGATTCTGCCTGCTGGATCTTGAGAAGAAGATTTTTTAAGAAATTTGCCTGAAATGCACTAAGTTCGAATTCGGGCTTCTATACTGAGACCAAATATGAATCCAGGGGGCCGGTTTGAACAAACTTGAATCAGATCCACCCCACAATGTTGCATACCAAATATCAAAAGATTCTGCCTGCTGGATCTGGAGAAGAAGATATTTTAAGAAATTTGCCTGAAATGCACTAAGTTCGAATTCGGACTTCTATACTGAGTCCAAATGTGAATCCAGGGGGCTGATTTTAACAAACTTGAATCAGATCCACCCCACAATGTTGCATACCAAATATCAAAAGATTCTGCCCGCGGGATCTGGAGAAGAAGATTTTTTAAGAAATTTGCCGGAAATGCACTAATTTGAATTTGGGCTTCTATAGTGAGCCCAAATATGAATCCAGGGGGGCGATATGAACAAATTTGAATCAGACCCATACCAAGATGCTGCATACCAAGTATCAAAAGATTCTGCCCACTCGTTCTGGAGAAGAAGATTTTTTAATAATTTTTCTATAATTCATACGGTGCTATCAGAGTTATGCTCCATACAGAGGCCCCAAGGGACGTGGCCATTTCATTTGAACAAACGTGAATTGCCATATAGTAATGAACATCCACACAAAGTTTCGTGAAAATCGAACCAGTGGTTTCAGAGGAGAAGTTGTTTGAAAAATGTTCACGACGCCGGACGACGGATGGCAAGTGATAAGTTTAGCTCCCTTCGGTGAGCTAAAAAGGACTTTACGTCCGATCACAACCATTTGGTCCAAACATCGCATACGGCATGTTGGAATCAAAAGTAAATCCATTACAGGAAACAGGAAACACAATCAGAGTGGACACAATCCACATATTTTTTGCATAGGGAGAATAATGAGTGGTAAATAAACACAGAGACATAAAATAAACATGAAATCTATGATTCCCAGTTCAGAATTTAACCCGAAAACCCCCCCATGTGCAAAAACTGGGGGGGGGGGGGGGGGGGGGGGGGGCAAATTTTTATAAGAGGCCAGAAGAATCTTAAATCTCCTAAAAGGTGAAAAATTTAAGCCTTCACAAAAGCCCAAGTCAATTATTCCCACACAATGTTATGAGTATAAGCCAAAATACACACTGTGGGAGAAAAGCAGACTGAAACCTAAGCCCAAAACTGAAATTACGTCAGTGTGAAGGTAGAGAGGGGTGGAATTTAACAGAAAAGAGGTAAAGACCCATACAAAAGCATATCAGACATTGAAATAAGTCACTGTAATGATCTAAAGCAATTTATAAGGCAAATAAATTTGCACAAAAATAGGTGACACCAAATAACAAAGAAAATCTTCACAGAGTCCAGTAGGAAACCTTTTCCTAACATCATAACAGTGGTAAAACCAATAAAATACATCCAGGAAATCTTCTAAAACTGCACATAACTTTGAAATTTATCGGAGCAGAAATTTTCATAACCTGCTTCAGGTAATGAAAAAGAGGAAATTGATATTGTTGTGCAATAGTGGTGGGAACTGGACAATGGGTGCAAGGTCAAATAGAGTACAGTTTTTGTGTACCTACACAAATTGGCACCTGGCAAAATCGGTTCGGTTTTCATTTTTGTCTTCTGTCAGTTTTATAGTAAGAGGTGTTTTCTTAGGATCTCTAAATTCTGCTCTCTTTTTCATCTGGTAGTAAAGGGGAATATTAGGCACTTTGTATCACTTTGGTAAGTTGGGAAAAAATCTTCCTGGTGGACAGTTGACTTTGATCTGTGACCTTGACCTCCATCAAACAAAAACAAATTTTGTGTGCGACACAGCGTCTTCTCATAAGCAACATGTATGCCAAGTTTCAACAAAATCCAACAAGTATCTCAGAGTTATGGAACGGACACGAAAATCTTCCTGATGGAAAGACAGACAGACAGACAGATGGAAATGACAAACACTATAAGCCCCCAAAAGTAATGTTAAAAGACAGTCTATTGAAGAATAAATAACCCAAATCCTGTCACACACACTATTATACACAAATGTGTGCACTTCAGGAAAATGTTTGAGGGAGTGTGCACAAGGTCTGCTGCTTCTGAATTCACAGACCTGAAGATATTTGAATTTCAGGCGACCTGAAAAAGGGAGATCTCAACTTGTTTCATACAACCCATTTTTCTTGTTAGATTTTTAAGCACGTGAAGAAGGCAACTCGGATACATTTCCCATCGTTAGTGCAAAATCTGAAGCGAGAAACCCAGACTTCAACTGCTTACCCTTTTGAGTTCATTTCATTAAGCTAATATGTCATGTTTTAATACACTGGTGGAACAGGCTCAGGTGATCCTTTCCAAGCCTGGATATAATTTTTTGGGGGGGTGCCAGACAAAATGACAGGTACAAACTCACTCCTGTCGGACATTTACACGGGGGAGGAACTGTTCCATGAAAGAGACTCCTGTTCTCCAGTTCGTTAAAGACTTTGGCCATTTTTCATTGACAGATGAAGAAAATATGGTGAGTATTCTATAGATATAATGTTTCTTGAATGGAAGGTCGTTTCTCCGGCAGGTAAAAAGGTACACCATGTCACGTTGTCATAAGCTATAGATCATTATCTAAGTTTACACAGTAAAAATGTCCACGATCACTAGATTTTCACCGAAAAAAAAATTAAAGACTGGTGATACGCCGACATTTTAGAGACCACTTGAGGTTACAGAGGTGAACAGTTTCACCTAGCAGTACAAAAATACCTTGTTTGAATATTGTATGCAAATTTAGAATGAACAGTCGAAATGTAATCCTCTACAGTGCTATCAAGTTGAACCTCGTGTAAGCTCCAGTTCGCTAAAAGTGAAGATCCAGTTCGCTCAACAAGAAAAATCATATGCTCCAGTTCACTTCACCGAAAATCGTCCATTTATCTTGGCAGCATAATTGACGATTTTAACAACGATATTGTGAGCAATATTGTGTTGATTCACCCGAGCACTACCACATTCCTTTTAAATTTGTCATATAAGCATCCAGGACTGCTGTGGGTACGTTTTGCAATAATTTTGTGACATTAAACTACTGAGTGTAATTTTATATATACATCATAATTCACAATGTCGCAATGTGCCTACTCAAACAATCGTTTTCTCCACCCAATATTACACTAGTCTTTGCTGGCCTGCTTACCAGTTTTGTAAAAAGCCATGTGATACTATACATGTTATGCTGCATGGTTTTGAATTTTGAGACTTTTAAAGGTGGATAAATCCTCGTGTCAATTTCAAAAAATAAGCAGCAAACATTTTATGAATATGGCCTCGGCGGTACAGTTCACGTGATAGTCCCGCTAAAGTACTTTTGTAGAAACAAATTGGGGATTGGGCAGACAATTAGATTTTATGATCTTTTAGTTTCTACAGTATTTTATTGGGATAAATTTAGAGTCATATAATACAAGTTGCTATATATGTAGCTTTTATATATTATAATATATTGGATTTTTGTTTGGGTTACAGTATATATTAAGTGGGGGCAAGCAAGGGGCATATGAGATCCATTAAATCTTGGAAAATCTTGTAATACTGGCGACATCAATGTTCATTTAAAAACAAAGCAAACCGATCTGATCAGTAGTGAACTGGCACGTTTTGCATGAATGTATAGAGCTAACAATCTCGGTCGTCTGGATCCCTTGGGTTGCTGTCGAACTTAAAATATGCTGAGAGTGATTATATCTTGCCGGTTACCCCAGATTTCATTGAAGAAAATATTTATATGGAAGAAAACGAGGCTTACAAAATTACTGTATAGACAATGGGATTTCTGTACAAAATATGGCTTCTGTTAAAACGCATGGCAACTTTACAATTTGTCCCCTTTGTTTCATCTTGTCCTTCAAATGGACAGCGGAGATATAGTTTTATATGAAACAAAACTTATTTGATGGAAATGATGTTAATATGTGCCTGCAATCTTCCATTTTTCAACTTTCTGTCAGAAATTCATTTGCTAGCGAACTGTAACAAATCGGTAAAGAACTGGTTAAAAAGTCGGAACAGGAGTCTCTTTCATGGAACAGTTCCTCCCCCGTGATTTAGAGACCCTGCCAGACATTTTTTTAGCATCAGTCGCTAACAGTAATTTTCAGTCTATTCAAAGCAGTTTGATGAGAATTTACACATACCTTGAAGGGTTTATACCATATCATTGATAAGTCAGTGTGACGACAGTACTTCAATTGAAAACACGGCATTCGGGTTGCTTTTGACAATTGTGAATATGGAAATTCAAATCAAGGGGAAGCACTGCATGTTTGATACATTGCGGGAGTAATCCCCTGGGAAAGTGTCCATCTACAAAATCCTTGTTTTATGTTTTTGTTTTGCATTGAATTTTTATAACGTGGTATATGGAATTCGTAAATGATTGTCGTGTATTATGATGACAGGAAATAAACTTATGGATTTGTACTTTCAATGAACAAACATAGAGATGAGCGTTAATTTGCCCACCATTTCCATGCATCACTGCCCACTTAACTATGAAAATTGGCCTCGGACAGAATGATGGGTGCAAGCAACTGGATGTCTGACAAACGCATAACTGAGTCGGACTTTGCCCGTGTCTGACCTCTTATATCCAGACTTGATCCGTTCCAAGAGTGTATTACATCTTGTTATTTAATAGATGAGATTTTCTTTCCCAGAATTGCCCATTATAAAACCCGGCTGATATGACTTCAAACTTGGCTGATATAACATCGATCTTGGCTGATATGAACCCTACTAAAGTTGTCTCCCCAATCAGTTACCAGGCACAGCCAATTTGTTAACGTCAAAATTGTTCAGTTATTCATCGAATGCAATCAGGAAAATTAGGGTTACCAGGCATGATGGAGTGGTTTAAAGCAGAGTGTTTGTATGGTGAGGTATCAATGATTGCAATAAGTAAGGACTGGGTGGAAGAAGAGCAGAAAAAAGAGTTGTATACAAAATTCAATGCAAACTAAGATTCAGTCGTAAGCAGAAAACCCTCAAAGTGAGAGAAGAGGTAGTTTGCCTGTGTAACCTGTTGCAGTTTCCTTAGTGGGGAAGACGGGACATTCAGATAGCTGAACTAGGAAGAGGAAACTTCAGACTTTACGAGAAGAATGAGAAACACTATCAGAAAACTGTAACAGATCTGAGAACAAATTGTAATTATTTGTTTTGGTTTAATAAATAAAGAGGTTATTGGTTAATTTCATATCGGCTGAGATATCAGTGCTCAGTAACTTCACTTCAGCCTTCAAGCTGATATGAAGTTACTTTGAGCAGATATATTAGCTGATACGAAACTGATCAAGCAATAACCTCAAAGCATTTTGGCATCAAGAGATTATGAAATAGCCCATGTTTCTGAAAACCAAGGGTAATTCCAGTCAACTTTCCAGCTACTTGTCAGTGATTTCACAATTTGGGCAAACGAAAAATTGGTCACCCTGTTTCTTCTAAGGCAGGATTCCACTCTTGGGACATGGGATCCTTTTCAGGAATCCTTTCCCTTCGCTCAGTTTTTCCCAGAACCTCTAAATTTTTTGTTAATAATTAATTAAAGTCGTAAAGAATGTAAACGCTATCATTACAGAAATGTAACAAACTTCAAATATAGCTAAATGCAGTATGTTCGTGGTTGTGTCAGCATTGCACTGGATGAATAAATAAGAATCAAAAGTGCAATTCTTAGAATGGGTGCTATTGATAGACATCTTGTGGCCATGTCAACAGTAGATTGTACAATTAAAATGAAAACAGAAAGTACGATCCAGACTTATGGTTCTTTTGTTAGAATGAATGTGACATACATTAGATACATGCACAGTACTAGTGAAACATGTAGTATGAAAGTGGCATGTTGTATTTATTTATTTATTTATTGGGATTTAACCACACTTTCAACAGCCAGGGTCACCTCGTGTCAAGACAGTTTTACGAGTGGAGGAAGCCAGAAGACCCGGAGAGAACACCGAGCAACAGCAAGCAACTGCCAAACTCCTCAATGTACTAACTCCACACTAGCAGGATTAGCATTGGTTGAAGACAAATGCACCATCAACATGCAGTATGCCTTAGTACACAGCACCACAGTGCCCCCACATGGGCAATCGGGATTAAGTGCCTTGCTCAAGGACACAATGCAGTTACCCCTGGCAAGGATCGAACCATGGACCTTTTGGTTTGAAGTCCAACTCCGTAACCACTGACCCACCATGATCCAGCATGCCATATAACACAACAAGAGGGATGTTACATCCCAACGCTCACCTACATTCGCACTTGATAATGTCGTTCCAATGTAACATGCCTAATATTCAGTTAATATAAATCATTAACTAGGCATCAAATGATTAATGTGGTTTATGTGATGGCTTTGGAAAGTCTATATTTCTGCATTTATTATATATCAATTCAACATAGAATCATTGGATATAAAAGCATTTTTTTCTTTCAGAAATGTTTATGATTAAGAATATGAATCGTGAGGCCAGATATTAAATCATAAATAAGAATTAGGAAAGGCTTTCATAAATTTATTTTTTACAAAATAAAAATACATCAGAACAAAAAAAAATAAAATAGGAGGTGCAAAATGGCATTATGTAATGAAGAATCACTGAAATTGTAACTGAAGTGCATTCATTGGTTAAAGAGGAGTTGCGGAAAAACATTCGTTCAAGAAAGTGACTAAAAGTCCCAACAAAAATACATCACATCAACAACTAAAATAAGCCTTAATTTTAATAGTAACAAGTATCAGAAAGTATTAAATAAAAAAAAAAAAGTTAAAAAATTTTTTTTTTAAAGAAAGTGAATATAAGTCCCAAAAATCCCCCTCAAATTCCTTAAATATGCATGCAATGAGGGCGCAACGTTACCGCAATGTAGTTCAGTAACCCATGTGTACAATATCAATTGCCTGGAAAGACACATAGAAACAGAACTCACCTTAACACAAACTTTTAGAACTTAAAATTGAGTAAGTCAGAGAAAAACGTGAACATTGGGACTGAAAAAAAGAGAAGAAATCAGTCAAATTTCTGCATACAGTAGGTTAATACCTAAACTAGTTATTGAAATGAGAAAATAAACAGTAATGAGAGGTGAAGGCACCACAATCTGCACAAAAGCTGACTTTAACGCAAATTCTTACAACACCTAAACGCTAATTCTTACAACAAGTTTTAGCAGAAAATCAGCCTCAAATTCCTCAAATATTTATGTAATGAGGGTTAAATATTACTGCAATGGAGTTCAGTAACCCAAGTGTAGAATATTAATCGCCTGGAGAGACACATAGAAACACAACTCACCTAAACACAAAGTTTACAAAGTTTTACAACTTAAAATTTACTAAGTCCGAGAAAAACATGAAAATTTTGACTGAAAAAAAAGAAAATTTCCGTTAAATGTCTGCATACAGTAGGGTTAATACCTACAGTTGTTATTGAAATATGAAAATCAACAGTAATGAGAAGTTAAAGCAGCACAATCTGCACAAAAGCTGACTTTAACACAAATTCTTACAACACCTAAACGCAAATTCTTACAACAAGTTTTGGCAGAAAATTTTAGGTGAAATTTGGAAAAAAGTCGTAGTATCAGGGTTAAATACTGTTCTGATAGTCCCCTACAACCTACATATGCAATATCAAAGGCCTGAGCCCACTGATCTTTGAGAAATTAACCATAACATTAAATCTTACAATATTGGACACGCCGGACGTCGACGCCCGAGGTTATGACAATAGCTCACCACTTCAATAGAAGTAGGTGAGCTAAAAACTGTGAGACAATAATCAGAAAACAGTCTATGTAATATTTTCATGCTCCACATGTGTATTAGACCATTGTGACCTTCATTAATTACCACAGTAACATTCAGGGGAACAGATGAGCTTTTTATACTATAGATAATATACAAGATTAACATTCCGATTAACCTGCTGACAGCTTTTTCAACAGGCTACATTGGTAACCAGTTTCTAACCAGTTAACCGGTCAGCCATTTCAGCACTAGACCTTTCCTCCAAAACTCCATAAAAAGAGACCAAACACTTAATCCCTAGCGGAAACACTGTCAAAAGGGACAGTCAATGTCTAAAGAGAACGATAGACGAATGAAAGGATTATTCATCCAATTTGTGAAAGCCTGACCCACCAGACTACTACTAAACCTAAATAAATGTTCAAGTACAGAATCGGCTATGGAAAGAAAAAAGTGCTGCATATAACTTACTTCCGGTGCTGTTTTCCCAATAGGAGGAGTTTTGTTGTCTTTTTCTCCAATGCTCTGAAGCTGTAATAGAAAGTAAGAACAATATCTAATCAATATAGCTATCAATGTTTCATTTTAACTTCGAAGTGAAATAATTTAGTCTTCATGAATTTGCTTTGTTATAATTTATGGGAGAGAGCCATAAACTGTAACTAGAGTGATGTCACACATGCAGCCTGACTGTCCCAGCAATGGCAATGCTCTGACACAATGGATTTTTAACCACAAACTTTTAAGCAAAAATATAATGAAAGTGTCAATGACACTGTAGCTCAACTTGACAAACTTGAACTTGGTAAGTTATAAATGAAATGGCAAAATTAAAGATCATTGGTACCAATGTTATTTGATGAAATTTCAACATAACAGCATTGTGTGTGAACAACGTCAGAGTAATCCATGCATTTTTAAATGTAAACTGTAAGACTGGCTAAAGGAAGAATGTTGATACACAAATGCAGTATGTTCAGAGGTTATTGTAAATGGAAACTTTTTTCACAGAAATGAATGCTTATCAATAGCTCTCATCTAAAGTTCTTGCCTAATGAACACACCAAGTTCAACAAGAAGGGCGCCAACGCCCTATAGCTCACCAACATTCCTCTTTGATAGTAACTTTGGCAAACACAAGAACTGTATCAAACAGGCTCATAACATGCGACAAAGCTTACCTAAACACAACCTCGTAAAAGTAAAACACAGAAACTGACATAAACACTAAGTGAAACATGAAATTCTGAGCGAAACAGAAAACTAAACGCAAATAAAAATGTCAAGAAAAATGTTTAAAATGCAGGGTATGAGGGGTTAATCATGGAACAATGATACTGAGGAACATGTATGATGAATATAAGTGCCATGGGAAGAGAAGGAACACAGCAGCTGACCTAAACACTAAGTTAAACATGAAATTCTGAGCTAAACAGAAAACTAAACGCAACTAAAAATGTCAAGAAAAATGTTTAAAATGCAGGGTATGAGGGATTAATCATGGAACAATGATACTGAGGAACATGTATGATGAATATAAGTGCCATGGGAAGAGAAGGAGCACAGCAGCTGACCTAAACACTTAGTTAAACATGAAATTCTGAGCAAAACAGAAAACTAAACGCAACTAAAAATGTGAAGAAAAACGTTTAAAATGCAGGGTATGAGGGGCTAATCATGGAACAATGATACTGAGGAACATGTATAATGAATATAAGTGCAATGGGAAGAGAAGGAGCACAGCAGCTGACCTAAACACTAAGTTAAACATGAAATTCCGAGCTAAACAGAAAACTAAACGCAACTAAAAATGTCAAGAAAAATGTTTAAAATGCATGGTATGGGAGGTTAATCATGGAACAATGATACTGAGGAACATGTATGATTAATATAAGTGCCAGTGGAAGAGAAGGAGCACAGAAGCTGTCAAGCTGACCTAAACACTTAGTTAAACATGAAATTCTGAGCGAAACAGAAAACTAAACGCAACTAAAAATGTCAAGAAAAATGTTTAAAATGCAGGGTATGAGGGGTTAATCATGGAACAATGATACTGAGGAACATGTATGATGAATATAAGTGCCATGGGAAGAGAAGGAGCACAGCAGCTGACCTAAACACTAAGTTAAACATGAAATTCTGAGCTAAACAGAAAACTAAACGCAACTAAAAATGTCAAGAAAAATGTTTAAAATGCAGGGTATGAGGGGTTAATCATGGAACAATGATACTGAGGAACATGTATGATGAATATAAGTGCCATGGGAAGAGAAGGAGCACAGCAGCTGACCTAAACACTTAGTTAAACATGAAATTCTGAGCTAAACAGAAAACTAAACGCAACTAAAAATGTCAAGAAAAATGTTTAAAATGCAGGGTATGAGGGGCTAATCATGGAACAATGATACTGAGGAACATGTATAATGAATATAAGTGCCATGGGAAGAGAAGGAGCACAGCAACTGACCTAAACACTAAGTTAAACATGAAATTCCGAGCTAAACAGAAAACTAAACGCAACTAAAAATGTCAAGAAAAATGTTTAAAATGCAGGGTATGAGGGGTTAATCATGGAACAATGATACTGAGGAACATGTATGATGAATATAAGTGCCATTGGAAGAGAAGGAGCACAGCAGCTGACCTAAACACTTAGTTAAACATGAAATTCTGAGCTAAACAGAAAACTAAACGCAACTAAAAATGTCAAGAAAAATGTTTAAAATGCAGGGTATGAGGGGTTAATCATGGAACAATGATACTGAGGAACATGTATAATGAATATAAGTGCCATGGGAAGAGAAGGAGCACAGCAGCTGACCTAAACACTAAGTTAAACATGAAATTCCGAGCTAAACAGAAAACTAAACGCAACTAAAAATGTCAAGAAAAATGTTTAAAATGCACTGTATGAGGGGTTAATCATGGAACAATGATACTGAGGAACATGTATAATAAATATAAGTGCCATGGGAAGAGAAGGAGCACAGCAGCTGACCTAAACACTAAGTTAACCATGAAATTCCGAGCTAAACAGAAAACTAAACGCAACTAAAAATGTCAAGAAAAATGTTTAAAATGCAGGGTATGAGGGGTTAATCATGGAACAATGATACTGAGGAACATGTATGATGAATATAAGTGCCATTGGAAGAGAAGGAGCACAGCAGCTGACCTAAACACTTAGTTAAACATGAAATTCTGAGCTAAACAGAAAACTAAACGCAACTAAAAATGTCAAGAAAAATGTTTAAAATGCAGTGTATGAGGGGTTAATCATGGAACAATGATACTGAGGAACATGTATGATGAATATAAGTGCCATTGGAAGAGAAAGAGCACAGCAGCTGACCTAAACACTTAGTTAAACATGAAATTCTGAGCTAAACAGAAAACTAAACGCAACTAAAAATGTCAAGAAAAATGGCTAAAATGTTGGGTATGAGGGGTTAAATCATGGTAAAATGATAATAATCATCATATAGAAGTATTATAAAAGCCATGATATGGAAATAGGGCGAATAAGTGACCTAAACAGAAACTTTGACATTATTGGACACGTACGCTGACGCCGATGCCGACGCCGACCGATCGAACCATGCCATAAGCTCACACAACTAAAGTTGGTGAGCTAAAAACAATCCTATGATAAATGTGGCCTGTAGGCCATGTCAATGAATGTTGATGCACAAATGCAATAAATTCAAAGATTGTTGCTAACAGCAACAGTTTTTGATTGAATGAAAAGAAAATCAACAGCTCCTACCTTTGTCACCCTGTATAAGCATATAAAGTTTCAAAACAACCTGATAATGAATGTGTCCTCTGAGGCATGCCAAAGGAAGATGTTAATGCACAAATGCACTAAGTAGAAGGTCATTGCTTGTAGCAATGTTTTTTTTTATGGAAATTCAGAAATATAGCCTGCAAAGAGTGCAAAAGGGATAAGTTGATGCACAAATGCAGTAAGTTCAAAGGTTGGTGATAACGACAATAAATATTCATGGAAATGAAAAAAAGCAATAGCTCACATCTAGAGGTCAAACGGAACACACATACCAAGTTTCAAAGTGAGCCGATCATAAATGTGCCCTGAAGGCCGTGTTAAGGGGAAATATTGAGGTCTGACTAAACTAAGTTCAAAGGTCAACATTTTTTGACAGAAATGGAAGAAAATGGACAGCTCCCATATAGATGTCACCCCACACAAGCTCACCAATTTTGCAAGTGATCCAATCATAAATGTGCCCTGCAGGGTGTGTCAAAGGGAAATATTGATGCTTAACTGCACTAAGTTTTTACTAAGTTCATTGAAGGTCATTGCCAGTGGCAACATTTTTTGACGGAAATCAAATAAAATCGATAGCTACCATCTAGAGGTAACCCCAAACAAGCATGCCAGGTTTCAAAGCAATCTGATCATAAATGTGCCCTGTAGGGTGTGCCATAGGGAAATATTGAGGTCTTCTGACTAAACTTCTAAAGTTCTAAGAACGTTGGCCGCGGCAACTTTTTTTGATGAAAATGGAAAATGAAAGTGTCAATGACACTGTAGCTCAACTTGTCAAGACAAAGACATGCACATGTATAGTATGTGAAACAGCAATGACAAACATCTAGGTAATGACCTGATAACAAAGGTACATATAAAGTATTGTAATGGTCTGTACATAAATACTGACCGTTGCCTGTAACAAATGTATAGGTAAAGTATTGTAAAGGTGGGTGACAGTCAGATGCTAAACTAGAAAAGAAAACTTTGAGTCCCAGAGTGGGTCTGACTGAACCCCAAAATATTTGTTCTCATAGCACAGTGATAACAAAGGCACCCCAAAACACACTCGTTCCTGTCCCAAGGGGAAAACAAAGGTACCCAAGAAGTTTTGTGAAGATCAATTCATAAATACGAGCTGTATAGAACTTGTGACAAAAAACTGATTGGACCTAATTTTGGTACAAAATGGCCACTGGCAGCCATCTTGAATTTTGGACCGTACCCAGAAACACTCATTCTCATCCCAAGGTGATAACAAAGGTACCCAAGAAGTTTTGTGAAGATCGGTTCATAAATACAGCCTCTACCCTGAGCCGTATTGACATGTGTGCTCACATTGTGCAAGTAGCACTGAATAAGTCAAAGTTCATCTAATTTGCATAATTTCTGCACGAAAAAAAACCCCTTAGAATATGTGATGTATTCCATGTTACTAAACATTCATACAAAAATTTATTCAAATCAGAACTTTCATACAGAAGTTCTGTACAAAAGACTGATTGCACTAATTTTGGTACAAAATGGCTGCTGGTGGCCATCTTGAATTTCGGACCACACCCAAAAACACTCGCTCTCATCCCACGGTGATAACAAAGGTACCCAACAAGGTTCGTAAAGATTGGTTCATAAATATGGCCTCTAGTCTGAGCTGTATAGAAGTTGTGTACAAAAAACTGATTAGACCTAATTTCGGTACAAAATGGCCACTGGCAGCCATCTTGAATTTTAGACCGCACCCAGAAACACTCATTCTCGTCCCAAGGTGATAACAAAGGTACCCAAGACATTTCGTGAAGATCAGTTCATAAATACAGACTCAAGTCTGAGCCGTATTGACATGTGTACTTAATGTGTGTAAGTCGCACTGAAATATCAAAGTTCATCTAATTTGCATAATTTCTGCACGAGAAAAAAACCCGTATTATATGTGATGTATCCCATGGTACTAAACATTCACACAAAAAAATTATTCAAATTTGACTTCGTCAAAGTTGAGCTAAAAATAGATAGCACTCATCTAGGGGTCACCCCAAACAAGCATACCAGGTTTCAAAGCAATCCAATCATAAATGTGCCCTGTAGGGTGTGCCAAACGGAAATATTGTGGTCTGACTAGACTAAGTTCTAATAACGTTGGCCGTGGCAACATTTTTTGACGGAAATGGAAGAAAAATTGATAGCTCCTATCTAGAGGTCACCCTAAATAACCATTCCAGGTTTCAAAGCAATCTAATCATAAATGTGCCCTGTAGGGTGTGCAAAAGGGAAATATTGTGGTCTGACTAAACTAAGTTCTAAGAACATTGGCTGCAGCAACATTTTTTGATGGAAATTGAAGAAAATCGATAGCTCCCATCTAAAGGTCACCCCAAACAAGCATGCCAGGTTTCAAAGCAATCCGATCATAAATGTGCCCTGTGTCAAAGGGAAATATTGGGTTTTCTGACTAAACTAAGTTCTAAGAACGTTGGCCGCGGCAACATTTTTTGACGGAAATTGAAGAAAATCGATAGCTCCCATCTAGAGGTCACCCTAAATAAGCATACCAGGTTTCAAAGCAATCAAATCATAAATGTGTCCTGTAGGGTGTGCCAAAGGGAAATATTGTGGTCTGACTAAACTAAGTTCTAAGAACGTTGGCCGCGGCAACATTTTTTGACAGAAATTGAAGAAAATCGATAGCTCCCATCTAGAGGTCACCCCAAACTAGCATGCCAGGTTTCAAAGCAATCCGATCATAAATGTACCCTGCAGGGTGTGCCAAAGGGAAATATTGAGTCTTCTGACTAAACTAAGTTCTAAGAACGTTGGCCGCGGCAACATTTTTTGACAGAAATTGAAGAAAATCGATAGCTCCCATCTAGAGGTCTCCCCAAACAAGCATACCAGGTTTCAAAGCAATTTGATCGTAAATGTACCCTGTAGGGTGTTCCAAAGGGAAATATTGAGGTCTGACTAAACTAAGTTCTACGAACATTGGCCGTGGCAACATTTTTTGCCAGAAATTGAAGAAAATCGATAGCTCCCATCTAGAGGTCACCCTAAATAAGCGTATCAGGTTTCAAAGCAATCAAATCATAAATGTGCCCTGTAGGGTGTGCCAAAGGGAAATATTGTGGTTTGACTAAACTAAGTTCTAAGAACATTGGCCGCGGCAACATTTTTTGCCGGAAATTGAAGAAAATCGATAGCTCCCATCTAGAGGTCACCCCAAACAAGCATAAGAAGTTTCAAAGTAATCTGATCATAAATGCGACCTGTGAGGTGTGCCAAAGGAAATTGTGGACGTACGTACTAACGTACTAACGTACTAACGTACGTACGTACGCCGACAGACGAGAAGTGATGGCAATAGCTCAGCTTGACTTTGTCAAGTTGAGCTAAAAATGCATATTGGAGGAAAGAAAGAAAAACAACAAAATGCCTAATTGGCGGGGGCTGGGCAGGGCAATAACTTCAACAATTTTCATTGGATGATTGTGATCATCAAACTTGACCCAGAGGCATGTACTGAAAAGAATTGAGATCTGTTAACTTTTGTTTAAGTTATGGCATAAAGAAAGTTCGGACAGACAGATGATGGACCGACGAATGGACTGACGGACAGATTGACAGATAGACAGACGGTGCGAGCTCTGTGCTATATCCCTCTCTTGTGGGAGGGGATAATAAAAGTGTCAATGACACTGTAGCTTAACTTGTGTATGTGTTGTGTTTGATGAAAAGGATAATGTTCAATGTTTATGAAAGGATTATGAAATAAGACAAGAATTGTGATAATTGGGAATATGTTAATTTCTGTTCCCTGTATGCTATGTTTTTAATAAAAATAATATGATGTGTATACGACACTAAAGAGCTGAGGGGTGGGTTAATATGACCTCACAGTTAATGTATGTGGCCCTCACAGTTAACGTATGTCAATGAAAGTTACCAAGTTACAGTGAAATTATTTCAAAAGGAGTCATCCTATCAAGTTACACTGAAATCGCTTCATAAATATGGCCTGTAGACTGTGCTAAAGGTTTTCGGGCTTCAGGCCTGTGTAGCCATGACAGTAGACCGATTGCAACTAAAAGGGAACGTCCTCATCTCGACATTATACTGAGACATTCTACTAAGTTACAATGATCGCGACCAAAAGTGGGCATTGTCATCTGGGCATAATCTGGAGTGATCCTACGAAGTTATAATGAAACCCCTTCATATATATAACCTGTAGACTGTGCTCAAGGTTTTGGGGTTTCGGGCCCCTGAAGCAATCACAGTTGACCAAACACGACCAAAAGGGGATGTAATCATCTAGGCGTTATATGGAGTCAACCTAACAAGTTACAATGAAATCCTTCCATAAATATGACCTACAGACTATGCTAAAGGCTTTTAGGTTTTGGGCCTGGGCAGCCATCAAGGCTAAATGATCGCGACCAAAAGGGGATGTTCTCATCTAGACATTATTTGGAGTCATCCTACCAAGTTACATTGAAATCCCTTCATAAATATGACCTCTGGACCGTGATTAAGGTTTTCAGGCTTCGGGCCCCTGTAGCCATCACAGTTGCCCAATTGCGTCCAAAAGCAGTCGTTTTCATCTAGACATTATATGAAGTCAACCTACCAAGTTACAATGAAATCCCTTCATAAATATGACCTGTGGACTGTGCTCAAGGTTTTCGGGCTTCGGGCACCTGTAGCCATCACAGTTGACCAATCACGGCAAAAAGAGGATGTCATCATCTAGGCATTATATGGAGTCAACCTAACAAGTTACAATGAAATAATTCCATAAATATGACCTTTTGACTATGCTAAATGTTTTTGGGCTCGGGCACCCATCAAGGCTGAATGACCGCGATCAAAATGGGATGTTCTCATGTAGCTGTCACAGATGCCCAATCACGTCCAAAAGGGGACTTTCTCATCTAGACATTATATGAAGTCAACCTATCAAGTTACAATGAAATCCCTCCATAAATATGACCTGTAGAATGTGCTAAAGGTTTTCGGGTTTTGGGCTCGGGCAGTCGCCACGGCTGATAGATCACGCCCAAATGGGGAAATTCTCATCTAGACATCATACGGAGTCATCCTACCAGGTTACAATGAAATCCCTCCATATTAAACATGACCTGCAGACTGTGCTAAAAGTTTTTGGGTTTTGGGCTTGGGCAGCAATCACGGTTGACAGATCATGCCCAAAAGAGGACGTTCTCATCTAGGCATTATACAGAGGCATCTTACCAAGTTACAATGAAATCCCTTCATAAATACGACCTGTAGACGGTGCTAATGGTTTCGGGTTTTGGGCTCGGGCAGCCATACCGGTTGACCGATCATGACCAAAAGGGGACGTTCTCATGATGACATGACCTAAAACCTGCATATGAAATTTCGTGATGATCAGACAAGAACTACCGGGTGTAGCCTGTATTTGAAGGTTGAATAAAAAACTTTAACCACAAACTTTAACCAAAACTCCAAATGTCAACTGAACAGAAAAAAAAAACACTTGAACCTTCAGTAAAAAACTTTAACCACAAACTTTAACCAAAACTCTAAATATTAACAGACGGACAGATGGACGGACAAAAGTCATGACTATAGCCCTCACTGTAAACAGTCAGGCTAAAAAGGCAATGACATGGCAACAAATTCTGACAGTCAAAAAATCTTACCTCTCTTCCAGTTAACTTGAAATTTTAATTTTTTTTCATATGAAACATAGCTTATGAGCCCTCAAAGGAATGAGCTTGACAAACAGTCTTGTAATTTTTAACAAATCACTATGGTTTTTCAAAACTGTTCAAAGACAATTTAATATAAAGCAGCAGATCAAAATTCAAACAGAATACACAAAGGACAGAAACTTTCAATTTTGAATATCACTGCTGTTTTGAAAATATAAAATAAAATAGAATATCAAAATTTACTGAAATGTGATAATTTCTTGTGACTGTTTTAAGTTACATTTAACCCTTAACCACTGCATTCAATATCAAAATTTGTTATTTTAATTATTTTTTCTTCAAATTTTTCAAAAAATTTCAACAAAATCATTCCACTAAAGTGTCACATGACATGGTTTTGTTGAAATTTGGGAAATTTTGTTTTTTCCTCAGTTCAATTTGTAAATTATGCAGATGCAGCAGATTTGTTATGTAAAGGGTTGTTATTGCAAAAAACATTAAAATTTCACAAAAAATCCAATGGACAAAGATCAATAACTCTTTATATTCATCAAACTTATCCAAACAACTAATATGAAATAGCACACCAGTTTGAATTCTGAAACTTGTGTACTCATTGAAATTGAATTTACTGCCCAGAAAATGAAAAGCCATTTACAGTTGTTGTGAATTTAACCCTCTGTTAAATCGTCAATTTACTGACGTTAAAAATCAATCCAAAGTGTAATTGGAGGAAGAAAGTAGTGCTGGGGTAATGAAATTGTTAGCAAAGGTGTTGGAGTGAGAGGTGATATGATAAATGTCAAGCAGAAAACTGATTGCAAGTTAAGAAAGGAGACCAACGAGGAATCAAGGATGGTGTGAAAGATGACTTGCTGAGGGAAAGATGCTGGGTGACTGTTGGAAAAAAAAAAAGTTGAAAATTCTTTGGTATGAGGAGATTCCAAGTTAGGGGAGGATCACTAGGACTGAAGAAAACCGGGCAATAATGACTGAGAGTTTTGAAGTTATCCAAGGGAAGGCCGTGAAAAAATAGAAACTTGGTACCTCCTGACAAAAAATATTAAAGGCAACAAGGTACACAGAAAAAAAATTGAGCAGCATAGACAGCTTGTCAAGCAATTTGAAATGGACCAAACTGTTCAGGGATTTTTCTGGATCATGAGAAGATTCAAATATCTAAATTTTATAGTAAATTTCCTTTCTTATTATACCTACCACAATTGTTTACTACAGGCTTACACTACAGTGGAAGTCTCTAACTCGGAAAAGATACTCTCTATTTTGATCTTTCCCAAAGGATTTGGGAAAGAAAAGTGGTGCAAAAGCACCAAGAAAAAATAAGCCAAAACTGGGTCAAGTGCTACCAGCGCACACCCAATAGGGGACACTTTTCTCCTAGTACAGATCCACAGCTTCCGGTACAAGTGCGCAGTCAGTAACTAAGGAATCATTCGTTTGAATCTGCCAACAATGAAGTTATGTGATTAGCAGGGAGGAAGGATTCTTACCCAAATAAGAAGACGGGAGGGCCTCCATGTAAACAATTGTGGTAGGAAAATAAGAAAGGAAATTTACTATAAAATTTAGATTTCTTATCAACCTACCCTACAATTGTTTACTACAGGCTGAATAGACAATAGGAGAGGGAATCACATAACCAACCCCCACATAACCCAACTGCACTGGAACCGTGGACAGAAGAATAGTTCACAAGGCCTATCAAACCATAGCATCACAAACATTAGTAAAAGACAATGAGAGATGAGGTGTGTGGCATTGCGTGATGCACAGACAGAAAGGAGAGTAAAACAGCACAGGGCTGGAACTGACCTTGAAGCCTAATGACTAGGGTAGACAACAGCCTGAGCAGAAGAAAGAGGGCCCATAGAAAAAAGGTCCTCAGACTGCTCCTGC
This sequence comes from Pictodentalium vernedei, assembly GCA_031216915.1. Lineage (NCBI taxonomy): Eukaryota > Metazoa > Mollusca > Scaphopoda > Dentaliida > Dentaliidae > Pictodentalium > Pictodentalium vernedei. The sequence goes on along the minus strand of CM062297.1, from coordinate 669,590,903 downwards.
AACTAATGCAGATAGAAGGTGGAGAAAGTAGAAGCATTTCCCCAGTAGGCTGCCTGCATAACATCCGACAACTTGACTGAGTTAGCATAAGCTCAGGAGGTAGACAAGGCATGCACCTCGTGGGCAGAAATATGATTGGTAATACAATCATCAGTCGCTAAACGAGCATAAGACACACGAATAGCAAGACAAATCCATCGAGAAATGGATTAAGGAGAGATCTTCTGTCGACCAGGAATAAGAGACAGAAAGAATCGTTTCCTGTCTTTCCTAATGAACTGCGTCCAGTTGAAATAAATGTGAAGTGCATGAACCGGACAGAGCAAAGGGCGATTACCCTCAGTTGAAGGAAGAGCCCTGATACAGATAGGAGGTGTAGTTGTTCCTGGTATCTGATTCTTGGCCAGAAAGGATCAATTAGTGGTAAAAGTAACACTGTCGGCGGAACTCCTGAAAAAGGCCGGATCAACAGAGAGGGAGTGAAGCTAACTAACCCGTCTGGCTGAGGCAAAAGCCACCAGAAAAACCGTCTTGTATGTCAGAAAATGTATATCCACCTGGGACAAAGGTTCGAATGCCCACCCCCCCCCCCCCCCCCCCCCAAAAAAAAAACAAAAAAAAAAACAAAGCAACACCCAAGAAAGATTTCATCTTGGGGTAAGCTCCAAAATCCTAGGCCTTTTCAAAGAAAGTGCCGAATAAGCTTGGAGAGGTATGGATTAGTGAAGATACGAAGCTTTCCCACATTCGAAAAGGTCTCCAAAAGCATGGACCTGTACCCTTTGATGGTAACAGGCTGGAGACCCCAAGAATGAAACAGATATACCAGAAACTCCGCAATCTGTGTTATCGAAGGACTGGCATAATCAACAGAGTGATCAGCACACCATCGACAGAAGACCTTCCATTTAGCTGCATAGGCAAAACCAGTGGAGTGCCGCCTTGAACAAGAAATGCACTCCACTGCTTGTCTCGAAAAACCTCTACGGAGGAGACAGGACGTGACAAAAGATATGCGTGAAGGCACAATGAAGTTGGGTCGGCGTGAAACCTCCTCAGGTGACATTGGCAAAGAAGGTCCCGATACAGAGGGAGATGTGCCAGAACCGCCGCCAACAGAGAGTGGAGCTGATTGATCCACACCCGCTGAGGCAACAGGGGACCAATCAGAATGATTCAAAAACTGCAGGTTCTGATCTTGGCCAGAACCTGAGGCAGAATCGGAACTGAAGGGAAGGCGTAGCCGACTAGACCGTTCCAAACGAGTGACAGAGCGTCCACAGCGAAACCCAGATGATCTGGACACCGGGACACAACAGTGTCCACCAGATGGTTCCAACAGGTCACAAAGAGATCGATGTGGGGACGACCCCAGAGATTGCAAAGTGACTGGAACACTGCCCTGTGAAGCATCCACTCGGTGGAAATGACCCTGCCCTGTCGGGACAGGGAGTCGGCTAGGACGTATAGATGACCGGCAATGTGATGAACAACCACTCTGGTGTTGACATCCTGAGCTAGCAGTAGAAGATCCCGAGCCAATTCGTACATGGGAACAGAGTGCGTGCCGCCCTGGTTCCGAATGTATGCAACCACTGTTGAATTGTCGGACAACAGAAGGGCCAGATGATTCGAAAGGTGGGGGATCCACTGCCGGAAACTCAGAAGAAGAGCCAGAAGCTCCTTCTAGTTGATGTGAAGAGCTGCTTGATCCTGGTCCCATACACCGTGAAGGGAAAGACCTAGAGCATCCAACGTCGCACCCCATCCGAGATCGCTGGCATCTGCCGTCAGAACACAATTGGACGTGGGCAAGTCCAACGGAACCCCCTGCATAATCCACTGAACATCCATCCAGGGAAGAAGGTGACGATGAAGAGAGTCTGGTAACTGAAGCACCAGATCCAGAGGATCGACATTCGGCCTCCAACAACTGATCAGAAAGTGTTGGAGAGGTCTGACATGCAGCAGACCGAGAGGAATGAGATCCATCACCGAACCGCAGAGACCGAGCAGCCGGAGAGTACTCCAAGCTGTCGTGGACGTGGACTGGGACAGAGTCAGGGCAAAAGCTGAGAGAATCACAACCCTTGCCCGGGGAACCGCCACCATATTCAGCTGAGTACGGAAGTACATCCCCAGATGACAAAACGACTGAGAAGGGACCATGTACGACTTCTCCTTGTTGACTCTGAACCTTAGCGATGTGAGCAAGCTCAACAATGTATCGACATCTGATTCCAGAAGAGCAGCATTGGAGTGCCTCTGGAGGATATCATCCAGATATGCCGAAGTAGTCACCCTGGACTGTGTGCGATGGAAGGCTATCGCATGCAACATCAGTCGGGTGAAAGCCAAGGAGCCAGGTTGAGGCCCAAAGGCATGGCCTTGAACTGGTAAACTCGCCCCAGATACTTTTGTGATGTCCGATGAATCAGAATGTGAAAGTAAGCGCCTCGCAGGTCGATGCTGGAAGCGAAATCTCCCTGGTGAATGGAGCGGCGAACCTACCTGAAAGTCTCCATGCTGAACTTCGGAGCAATGATAGACTGGTTCAGGATACTCAGATCGATAAAAGGTCGGAGTCAGACCTCCTTCTTCAGCACCAAGAGCAGGCAGGAATAAAATCCCACTGAATGAATGTTCTTGACGACCTCAATCGCCCCCTTTCAAGGAACTTGTGTTCAAAGAGGCACTCCGACAGAGTGTGGTGCCTCCAGAAGGATATTCGCAGCCTGGACCGAACAACATCTAACACCCAAGGATCGAATGTGATTGTGGCCCAATGGTCTGCGAACCTCGATATCCTTCCTCCAGCCTGGGATGAGTGGAGGTGAGGATCTTTATCTCGAGGCCTGCGAGAGGAGAAACCACTTCTTCTATTAGATGAATGATCCTGAGTCCTCCCTCTGGTCTGCCGATGCTTATCCTTACCACGTGAGTAAGAAGTAGAAGTGGCGGCAAGAGGATCTGCCCTTGGCTTCGCAGAGGAAGCAGAAGGGCAATTGTTAGGCTTAGAATGGCCTCTGCCTCCAACAGAAGGCTGATCAAGCTGGCGAAGCAGCAACTGATCTTTGGAATGACACAGGACGTCATCATGGACCGTCGCCACGGAACCATGGAAAAGTTGCGGACCTGCCAAAGAAGCAGATCAAAGAGCAGCATGCTGCCCCTTAGGAAGGGAACGGCTTATGTCCAACACAGCGTCCCGGCAAACTAATTCCAATTTAGCCATGTTACAGGCATGCGTGTGAGTAAGATGCATGAGCTCCTTGCAAATCACACGCAAAGGAGACTGTACATCGTCAAACCTATCTGGAGGCAGATAAGCAGCTAAAGCAGAGACGACGTGACCTGAAAGAGAAAACATGCCCAGCATCTCTCTCGATAAGCCCAACAGGGACTCCAGAGTCGCCATAGCAATAACAGCCAACTTGGGCTTGGAAAGCCTGAGGGAGTGGAGTCCTGATCCAAGACCGTCAAAGTCTGGTAGACTGATGGATTGACGGAATCGTAGGAACGATAAAGCACTGAAAGCAAAAAGATGTCAGTCCTGGTGAAGAACGAAGTCTTCATAGCCTTGGAACTCAGCTTAGAGTCCAAAGCTGCAAACGCTTCAACCACCTGTACCGTGGCATGGTCAAAGGCACCTAGAAGCGGGTTTCTCCAGAGGCTGGAGGCACGCAACCGATGATCGCGGCCTGGCTGACACCATCGGCTGGTCTGACGGTTTGAGATCTGGAAGGAACTAAACACAAAGTCAAGAGCTGCCCCCAAGTCAGAAGACTGTTGGCCCTCAACATCAGGCATCTCTGACCCATCCTCTGAGTCGGAAGACACATAGCCCATCACAGGCAAACCAGCCGATGCATCCCATGGTGTAGGCACACCAGGGGAATCAGAAAGTGGCCTGCTTCCAATCCCGGGAGGCAGTGCCGTGGGGGGCACCAGCAAACCACTAGTAGCCTTGCTGGAGGCAATGGGAAAGCCCTTGGAAAGAACCTGAGTGAGCAAGGAGAGGGCCTCCCTAAGCTCACGGCCTGTGGCAGCCAGTACGACATGGGAACGAACCGGCAAAGTGGCTTCACTCCTGACTATCTGAGCCAGCGAAGACTCAACAATCCTCCAGAACACCAGATGTGGGGTGACGGGTGGTAGCCAAAACATCTGCAGGCAAATGCTGATAGAGGTATACCAGATCCCGAGGATCAACAGTGCGAGTACTCAGGAGAGTCGCTGCGGACCTCTGAGGGACAGAAGGTCCAGGCTGCAAAAAAAAAAGCGTCAGTCCCGCAAAACTGGCTGTCGGACCAGAGTGCGTGGACGGAAACGCAACAGAGTCCATGGTGACCCCACCAGGAACATCCGAATCCAAAGAGAAGGCTGCTGGGCTCGACGGCTGAGAGACCACAACAGAGGGTTCTGCCGGCAGCCCCTTCCAACTTCGCCAAGTTGAAGTCAGGGAAGGCTGAGGCCGATATCCCACGTCTACACTACCAGACATCTCTGCTGACCCCTGCAGGGATAACCCGAGGCCGGCTGAAACGATGGCCGATGATGTTGCAGGCGGAACAGCAGTAGCAGCAGATACAACAGGAGCTGTTGAAACCGGTGGAAAAGTGGAGAATATATAAAACACAGTCCTGTTATTATACGATACTCAGATCCATAATTCTAGTCACAGGTAACCATTATCAATGAGTTGAATTATCACTGTGTGGTAATACAAATGGCCGGTGGAAGAAAAAAGAATGATTCATTAGTTACTGACTGCACACTGGTACTGGAAGCCATGGATCAGTACTAGGAGAAGAGCGTCCCCTACTGGGTGTGCACCTGAAGCACTCAACCCAGTTTTGGCTTATTTTTTCTTGGTGCTTTTGCACTACTTTTCTTTCCCAAATCCCTTGGGAAAGATCAAAAAAGAGTATATATTTTCCGAGTTAGGGACTTCCATTGTAGTGCAAGCCTGTAGTAAACAATTGTAGGGTAGGTTGATAAGAAATCAGCTCCATTCTCAATGTGATCTGGGCAAGATATTTTCCAATTCCCAACCTTAAAATTCTCAATCCTTCTGCCTTATCAAATTCACGAGGGCACGAACACAATTGATGGATATATTTTAAACAAGAGATTGTACCAGTGGTGGTGACATACCCCCACCATTGCCAAATTGAGGGATTGGGCTATGTCTGGATGTACAATATGGCTCACCCAATGGACCGTGCCAAGCAATCAACACAGAGTCAAAGACACAACTTTATTAATTATAAGCTTTAATAAATATTTATGAAGGTGTCACATTTTTTTAACATTTTCTATTCGTACAAGACACATTGTTCGCCATGTTTATTTTCTGCAGCTTGGATATTAACTGGATATAACTTGATGGTATTTGTGTGAATTTACTGTGAAATGGTGAACTGATAGTAAGGCTTAGCTAGGCATCCACTGATAACCTTAAACTAACTTGGCCTATAGTCTGTATTGGCAACAACCTTCTATGAAAACCTCCCACTTTAACCCTTTGACGCAGAAAGGCCATTTTTGCATTCTAGGATAGTGATATGAACTGGGTTTATAAAGTAGGTTTCTCTGTGAATTTGTATGGTAGACTGATGAATATTTTCAACATGCAGCCCCAAGGCTGCACTATGAAAATATTAATTGGCCTACCACCAAATAACAAATATGGAATCTCCCAACTGATGACACTGAACTGGGACAGAAGATACCATCAGGGCTCCAGGGTTCAGGTACTTCAAGGCTGAAATTCTTCTCAATATGGTGAAATGGTAAAGGAAAAGGATTATTATTTTTATTTTTCTGTGTCGTGACATGCTAAGAAATGAAGACAAAGTGATTTGTTGGCATCATGTTTATTGCTGAAATTAGTGAATTTCAGTCAATTAGTCACCAACCATTAGTCGATTACTAGTCGACTGGCTGACACATTTCCCTCTGCACCACCAGTATCTGTAGTTCTAATTCATAACAGAATGTCCCGCAAATAATCACTGAGAAAAGCCTTTGTGAAAGGATTAGCAGCTGTCAATGCCAAATCACTCATTTCTGCATGATAACTCATAGACAACATGTGTAAACTGCCAAATTTGCATGTGGAAAACGTGATAGATGTGAATAGTAATTGCAAGGGGGAGGCCTGCACTGTAGTCTCTGTAAGACTCCTTACCACCTCTGGCCTACCTGGGCTCGGACCGAGCCGAGGTAGGCCAGAGGTGGTAAGGAGTCTTAAAGAGACTACAAGTGCCAGAAACCCATGACATCGAACGATTGTGGCAGTTAAGACATTAAATGCGTCATCGCTGACATATAATTCATTCAGGATCAGATCTTGATCATCCAGTCCATGATCACAGCATGACAAGCCAGAAACATCAAAACAATGATGACTAGTGGAATTATATATTTATTGGTGTTTAAGGTCAGATGTTTCTGCACATGGCTAATTGTGACCACAACATGGAGATAAAGCCAAGTTTAGACAATCATTTATACCCATGTTGCCCATTTTAGAGGACTGCCATCCCAAGCAATGGTCACTGGGTCGACTACAGTTACTAATTACATCGACTACCACTAGTCGACTAACCATTTCAGCACTAATCATATTCTTCCATTTTACCAGGCCATTCCCATTCGCCCTGCATCTATTGTTTCCAGTTCAGGTGTAAGGTGTGATAATCCTTAACATCAAAGACTGGCCAACTATAGTTTGGTTCTAATTAGTTGGGCAGTTTAAACGAGAGTGAATTCAGTAAATTTTTCAGACTAAGATTTTTATTCAGACAAAGATGGTAAACAAATATACATTATAACCAAAGTTATAAATATAAATTAGTGCTTTACCATTTTTTATGAAAGTGTCAATGACACTGTAGCTTAACTTGTGTGTTGTGTTTGATGAAAAGGATAATGTTCAATGTTTATGAAAGGATTATGAAATAAGACAAGAATTGTGATAATTGGGAATATGTTCATTTCTGTTCCCTGTATGCTATGTTTTTGGTAAAAAAATAATATGAGGTGTACACTGTACTAAAGAGGAGAGGGGTGGGTTAATGTGACCTCACAGTTAATTTAAGTGGCCCTCACAGTTAACGTATATCAACGAAAGTTACCAAGTTACAGTGAAATTATTCCAAAACGAGTCATCCTATCAAGTTACATTGAAATCCCCTCATAAATATGGCCTGTAGGCTAAAGGTTTTCGGGCTTCGGGCCCCTGTAGCCATCAGTTTCCCAATAGCTTTCAAAGGGGACATTCTCATCTAGACATTATATGAAGTCAACCTACCAAGTTACAATGAAATCCCTTCATAAATATGACCTGTAGACTGTGCTAAAGGTTTTTGGGCCTTGGGCTCGGGCAGCCATCATGGTTGAATGATCGCAAACAAAAGGGTACATTCTCATCTGGAGTGATCCTACGAAGTTACAATGAAATCTCTTCATAAATATGACCTGTAGACTGTGCTCAAGGTTTTCAGGCTTCGGACCCCTGAAGCCGTCACAGTTGACCAATCATGACCAAAAGGGGATGTCATCATCTAGGCATTATATTGACTCAACCTAACAAGTTACAATGAAATCCTTCCATAAATACAACCTATAGACTATGCTAAAGGTTTTTGGGCTCGGGCAGACATGAAGGCTGAATAATCGCGACCAAAAGGGGACGTTCTCATCTAGACATTATTTCTAGTCATCCTACCAAGGTACAATGAAATCCCTTTATAAATATCACCTGTAGACTTTGCTAAAGGTTTTTGGGCTTCAGGCCCCTGTAGCCGTCACAGTTTCCTAATGGTGTCCAAAAGGGTCTGTTCTCATCTAGACATTATATGAAGTCAACCTACCAAGTTACAATGGAATCCCTCCAAAAGGGTCTGTTCTCATCTAGACATTATATGAAGTCAACCTACCAAGTTACAATGGAATCCCTTCATAAATATGACCTGAAGACTGTGCTATAGGTTTTCGGGCTTTGGCTTGGGCAGCCATCATGGTTGAATGATCACAACCAAAAGGGGACATTCTCATCTGGGCATCATCTGGAGTGATCCTACGAAGTTACAATGGAATCCCTTCATAAATATGACCTGTAAACTGTGCTCAAGATTTTCGGGCTTCGGGCACCTGTAGACATCACAGTTGACCAATCACGACCAAAAGGGGATGTCATCATCTTGGCAATATATTGAGTCAACCTAACAAGTTACAATGAAATCCTTCCATAAATACGACCTATAGACTATGCTAAAGGTTTTTGGGCTCGGGCAGACATGAAGGCTGAATGATCGCGACCAAAAGGGGACGTTCTCATCTAGACATTATTTGGAGTCATCCTACCAAACTACAATGAAATCCCTTCATAATTATGACCTGTAGACTGTTCTAAAGGTTTTCGGGCTTCGGGCCCCTGTAGCTGTCACAGTTGCCCAATCATGTCCATAAGGGGACATTCTCATCTAGACATTAAATGAAGTCAAACCTACCAAGTTACAATGAAATCCCTTCATAAATATGACCTGTAGACTGTGCTAAAGGTATTCGGGCTTCAGGCTCGGGCAGCCATAATGGTTGAATGATCACAACCAAAAGGGGACATTCTCATCTGGGCATCATCTGGAGTGATCCTACAAAGATACAATGAAATCCAGTCATAAATATGACCTGTAGACTGTGCTCAAGATTTTAGGGCTTCGGGCACCTGCAGCCATCACAGCTGACCAATCACGACCAAAAGGGGATGTCATCATCTAGGCATTATATGGAGTCAGCCTAACAAGTTACAATGAAATCCTTCCATAAATACGACCTATAGACTATGCTAAAGGTTTTTGGGCCCGGGCAGACATGAAGGCTGAATTATCGTGACCAAAAGGGTATGTTCTCATCTAGACATTATTTGGAGTCATTCTACCAAGCTACAATGAAATCCCTTCATAATTATGACCTGTAGACTGTTGTAAAGGTTTTCGGGCTTTGGGCCCCTGTAGCTGTCACAGTTGCCCAATCATGTCCATAAGGGGACGTTCTCATCTGGACATTATATGAAGTCAACCTACCAAGTTACAATGAAATCCCTTCATAAATATGACCTGTAGACTGTGCTAAATGTTTTCGGGTTTCGGGCTCGCCCGGCTCGGGCAGCCATCATGGTTGAATGATCGCAACCAAAGGGGACAATCTCATCTGGGCATCATCTGGAGTGATCCTACGAAGTTACAATGAAAACCCTTCATAAAAATGACCTGTAGACTGTGCTCAAGGTTTTCGGGCTTCGGGCACCTGTAGCCATCACAGCTGACCAATCACGACCAAATGGGGATGTCATCATCTAGGCGGTATATGGAGACAACCTAACAGGTTACAATGAAATCCTTCCATAAATATGACCTTTTGCCTATGCTAAAGGTTTTTGGGCTCGGGCACCCATCAAGGCTGAATGATCGCGATCAAAATGGGACGTTCTCATCTAGACATTATTTGGAGTCATCCTACAAAGCTACAATGAAATCCCTTCATAATTATGACCTGTAGACTGTGCTAAAGGTTTTCGGGCTACAGGCCCCTGTAGCCGTCACAGTTGCCAAATCACGTCCAAAAGGTGACTTTCTCATCTAGACATTATATATGAAGTCAACCCACCAAGTTACAATGAAATTCCTCAATAAATATGACCTGTAGACTGTGTTAAAGGTTTTCAGGTTTTGGGCTTGGGCAGTCGTCATGGTTGGCAGATCACGCCCAAATGGGGAAATTCTCATCTAGACATCATAAGGAGTCATCCTACCAAGTTACAATTAAATCCCTCCATATTAAACATGACCTGCAGACTGTGCTAAAAGTTTTTGGGTTTCGGGCTTGGGCAGCCATCACGGTTGACAGATCATGCCCAAAAGGGGACGTTCTCATCTAGGCATTATACAGAGGCATCCTACCAAGTTACAATGAAATCCCTTCATAAATACAACCTGTAGACTGTGCTAATGGTTTTCGGGTTTTGGGCTCGGGCAGCCATTCCGGTTGACCGATCGTGACCAAAAGGCGACGTTCTCATCTAGACATGACCCCAAACCTGCATATGAAATTTCGTGACGATCAGACAAGAACTGCGGGGTGTAGCCCGTGCTAAAGGAAAATGTGAACAGACTCACAGACTCACAGACTTCCGCATGTGTGATGGCAATAGCTTATCTTGACTTTGTCAAGTTAAGCTAAAAACAATAATAATAATAATTGATAAAAATAATTCTTTGGCCTTCCGCTGATTTGTCGCGGTACTCTTAAGAGGAGGCCTACATCGACCTATTCCCCACCAGGCTATTCGTCCCCAACTCTCCCTCCTAATCACCCAGCATTCAGTCAAAAACGTTTCATAATTCCACATACTGGTGCTTTCTCCATTTCCCCAACTATACAATTGACCCTTTCCCTCATGTCATTTCTCACCCATTTATCCTTCATATTTTCAACCCATTTTTCCATTAGTTTCCCAAGGATTCTTGTTCTATTGGACAAATATCTGGGGCATTCTAGAATGAAATGTTCCAGGGTCTCCATTACTACTAAGTGGAAGGAGGCAAATGTAATGTGTGTGGGGGGAGGGGTCCTACATGCCAGATGAGAATGGAATGAAGGAGGAAAAGTGAAACTAATGTGCATCCTCTTTTCAGGTGTAGAATAATGGCTTCATGATGCACTTGTTCCTTTTTTCAGAAAGTCATTTAGTTTGAAATGTTTGGGTGTGAACCTGGGAGAACTCGTTGCAGTTTTCTATGACTCCCTTCAACGTGATTTGTTGTCCGTGGCTGCCTCCAACCCAATAATCAGTAACGTCAGAGAAACAAGTAATGTTAGCTTCCATACCAATATCATCACTCCCTTCATACAAAACTTTTTGAAAAGGATTTATGGCAGTCAGTTCTAGATGTGCCAATATTAAATTATTATCCCCGCATTTTCAAAAATGCGGGTATATAGTCATGATCTCCGTCCGTCCGTCCGTCCATCCATCACACCCTCAATTCGAAACGTTTAAACTATGCTAAGGTGGTCAGGTAGCAACTCTAGATGTGCATGAAAGTTTCAGAATTTTCATTTGGCCCCAAGTGGTTCCCGTGGATCCACTTTTATCGTTAGAAAATCTGTTTTCATCGAAAGGCTCCTAGGGTATTTAATTCGAAACGTTTAAATTATGCTAATGTGTTCAGGTAACATCTCTAAATGTGCATGAAGGTTTCAAAATTTTGGTTTGGCCCCAGGTGGTTCCAGTGGAACCACTTTTATCGTTGGAAAATCAGTTTTCATCGAAAGGCTCCTAGGGTATTTAATTCGAAACGTTTAAACTATGCTAAGGTGTTCAGGTAACATCTCTAGATGTGCATAAAGGTTTCGGAATTTTGATTTGGCCACAAGTGGTTCCGGTGGAACCACTTTTATCGTTGGAAAATCAGTTTTCATCGAAAGGCTCCTACTGTATTTAATTTGAAACGTTTAAACTATGCTAAGGTGTTCAGGTAACATCTCTAGATGTACATGAAGGTATCGGAATTTTGATTTGGCCCCAGGTGGTTCCAGTGAAACCACTTTTATCGTTAGAAAAGTAGTTTTCATCGAAAGGCTCCTGGGGTATTTAATTCGAAACATTTAAACTATGCTAATGTGTTCAGGTAACATCTTTAGATGTGCATGAAGGTTTCGAAATTTTGATTTGGCCCCAAGTGGTTCCAGTGGAACCACTTTTTTCATTGGAAAGTTAAAAAATTTATAGTAATTTATATATTTTTTATACTTACCAATGACCCAGACATAGCTGGTGCTAACTCTTAAAATATAGGGCCAAACACAAATTTTGCCCCCCAATCCCCAAAATTTGCATCTAAAACTAAAGAAAACATGTCCTGAAAGGCCCTCCACACTTCGCCCCTACTGCGCATGCGCAGTGTCAAGGACGTTCCGAAATTGGCGCCATTTATCATTCTAATAACCAGTGCCTGGTAAGCGCTATGTACTCAGCGGGGAGGCAAGAGTTCCCAACTCCTGGGAGGGCCATCCCCGTCTGGGTCATTGGTAAGTATAAAAAATATATAAATTACTATAAATTTTTTAACATTTTTATACTGTACCAATGACCCAGACATTGCTGAATAGTAAAAAGGCTGGAGGGCCAAGGACATAGAGCAAAATGGAATACGCTCAATAAAATAAAATAGAGTCATCCCCTGTAGGGAAAAGAAGTAATAGGCCTTACATGTATCTTTCTTATTTATGATAAATTAGAAAGATACAACACCTTCCAAAAATTGAGCTTCATACATCCATGTACTCTATTAATATCCAATAATCCTTATACTAATAATTTTTAAAGTAAGCCAATAATAAAGTAAGTCTAGAGAATAGAGACTCTTATACTCCGAAAAGTGTGTGAGAATTGCATAATCATGTCCGTTGACATATGCAATATTCAAAAGCTATACTTTAAAAACTAAGACTTGAATGAATTTTATAAACTTAAACTTCTCACTAAACAACCATCCCAATAACAACTCAGAATTACTAACTCCGGAGGAGGTATCCCCTTGTTTTCATAGTAAAAACAGGTGACCCAAGGGAACACCCTCCCCCCCCCCCTTTTCTTGCCCTGGGTCAAATAGCCCAGAGCGAAGAGGGCAGCCGAACGGAGACACTGCCGAAACAGACAGCCTACCTAGCTATAGTAGCAACTGTTAAGTGAATGACATTCTGAGCAGTAGATAATAGACCTAACAATAGAGGCCTCCAGAAATGGACTCGATATTTCTGAGATAAAATTCATGAATGTGGATGGCTGAGCGCAATGAGCAGCCTTCAAAAATCTATAATAGCAACACTATTAATGTAAGCCCAAGAAGTAGAAGAACTCTTACTTCATGAGCCGAAATCTTAAGCACAACTGCTAAGCCAATGATATACCATAAGCAGTACGCTAGTTAATAGAATCCATTAACAATAAAATGGAGCGTAACGTCCTTCTACTAGACATCAAAGACAGAAGAAGCTTACGCCCTTGTAATAAACAGATATCTGTTTATAAATACATAAACTGTACCCGGAAAGAGTAAAGGCCTATGCCCATACGAAGACGGAAGGACCTTAAAATAATAGGTTCCGGATAATAGGAGCCTAACTCTTATGCAACAATCCAACCTAAATAGTAACGGAAGTATTGATTCCGAAACTATGAAAGTGAAAATCATCCATCGATAGTGCATGAAACTCACTGACTCTACAGTAAAAGAGAAACCAACAGAATTACTGTCTAAAAGGTCAGAATTTGAAAACTACTGTTTCCAGAGGCTCAAATGATTACTTAGCTAAATAAGAACCGAAGTTAAAATCCGTATAGGAATTTAATCTAAAGATTCTAAGTCTATTTATCAAAAAGTTACTAACTGACTTAGATAAAGAGACAAAAGACTCAATTGTAAACTATCGTAGAGTGCATAGGTATGAGGTAACATAAACCTATAACCTAAATAACAACAGGCTGCAGTAGATCTTGTGAAACAAGTATACTAAAAAATAGCAATGAGTAGTATGGAGGGATCAACAATATGAACATAATGATCCCTACCCCACGACGGAAGAGCCTCCACTTTAGTCGCATAGAATAGCGAAGAAGAGGATCTCCTATAGTAAGAAATCGCGTCCAAAGCTCGTCCAGTACAGTGCTTACAATGCAATACGGACCACACAACGGAATACATGAAGGTTGCGACCTTGCTGGTTGTGATAAAGATGACACGATTTATCCAGTGAAAAAAGATCCTCACATAGAGGAAGATTTCACGTTAAGATCCACAGTAGACAAGAGAGTAAATTACTCATGATCTCTGTGAAGATAGAGATGCTATCAACAGAAATGTATTGTGGTTGTTTATCTTAGCAATACCTGCTAAAACAACAGCGCCGGAGGATACGCGTATCCTATCATTCCGTCCTATAGAACAATAGAGCGTTAACGGTATTAGCTCAGAGATCTGGACAAGCCAACACATACGTCTGCAATTGATTAGCAAGCTGTGTCATAATAAATCATCATTGGGCGCTCCCATAGATAGCAAATCTGATTGAATACTTGTTTGTTGAGAGTCCATTCTGACAGCAACAAGCGACCCGTAAGAGAACGGGAGTGCGATAAAACAATCAGACGACCCAGAATATGACGGACCAAAACTGAACTTGGTGTACTATAACCAACAGACGGATTCTTTCCATTAAATTGAATAACGGAAATGAAAGAGTGCCTCCCTGGTTCCGGAGATACGCCACTACTGTCGAATTAAAGGACAGGAATTTGGGCATGCGTTTCTGAATAATGTTCATGCAATGACATAAAGCAAGCCTAAAAAACATTATTCCGCGGAAGTTAAACTGATAGCTAAAAGACTGCGGAACCCAAAGACCCTGGCACTTCGAATCCGTAGGGATCAGAATATATCCCAATCTGTTTGACTGGCAACCGTCATAACAGCCACACTCGGGTCCGGCAACTGCGGCGGCACTCTCTGAGTCAACCACCGAATGTTTGCCCCAGTCTGAATCTCTTGTAACACTAGATAGACAAGAGAATGTATAAATCGAGCAATTCATGGATTGCCGGAAAGTTGCCGTCGAAGAGAAGCTCCTCCGAGAACGAAGCGACTCTGAGAGAGTTCTTAACCTACTATCCACGCGTGGATGTAGCTAGGGCTGCGTCACGTCTAACCAACTCCAATCAGCCACTGAAGGGCGGAGTTATACGTGAACCAACTACTGCCCTCAAAAGAAATTACATTGAGAATAATATCCCGTAAATCTTTTCTTGAAGACGTAATGATAACACCTCAGTAAGGCGGATTACGTATAATAAAGCGTCTAAGTTAAGTCTACTATACATAATGTCGTTCCCAACATTGAAATTGGAAAAGACATAAACGGCGAAAAAGAATATATGCAGTCTTTAATCACACCGTCTAGACGCATATGAACTCTCGGTATGCCCTGCTCTGCCAAAATAAACTATTTGTAAAAAAGATAAAATGGCAGAAATGAGCCACGCGGACAAGAAACTAAACTATCATGCTTAGTAGCAGGCTTGTATATATATATAAATATATAGCGTCGAAAAATAAAACACATGTTGTAATGACAATATTGGACTGCGTCGGTAAGTCAGGGACAAAGTCCCTGTACCGATCGAAAAATCCGAGTCCAATGACGCTATAAGTCTCTTATCCAAGATCGCAGCAATGAAGTCCGAAAAATAATCACTGGAAGAAATGCCAGAAGATATGAAAGGCATCTTCCGATACTACTAAAGGGAAAACTCGAAATCTTTCGAATCCCTTTCGCCATCCTGTCGGACCCTATAAAGCGTTCGGTCGTCCGTAGCTTGATGCAACCGCGGACCGCACCGACCCAGCACCGTCGGATAATTCCTGATTCAACCGAGAAACTGTCAATTGCTGGGATGCTGCGAAACAACTGTGCTAACTCGGATAGCACATCCGTCACTGAGGCCTGAGGAGAAGCGGTCTTACGATGCATTGCCGCAGGAAGCTCCGAGATCGTTACCCCGTGCATACTTCCAATATGCGAGCGAACGGAGTGTATAGGCCTCGTGTCCCTTGGCTACCGGATGGCGCGACCTATTCGCTGTGGAATCACTGAATGCCGAAACTGATCGGATACTCGAGGTCACGTAGCCAATGTGCGGTCGTGTGCCCTGCTGTGAGGATGAGGAAGCATTAAAGACAGTCTCTCGGACTGTCAATATAACGGAGCGTCCCGAGCAACGGACATATGCTCCGAATGTAAAATATCTGAACCACAACATGCGGTCCCCTATGTTGTTGGCTTCCTCCGATCTGTCCTCAATCTGCCGTCACTGGGTGAGTACTAAAGTAATTAAAGTGCTCGCATCACCCAAATCTCCTTCCTAGACCGCAACGGACGAACCCGGCAGCCGAACCATTCGATGAATGTACGCTACACCGGGTGAGCTAGCGAATGTCACTCCGTAAGCGATAGACATATTCCATGAGCACTTATTGCCGCTAACTCTTCATTAACTATGACGACAGAGGCACACTTTTGAAAGACATCTCCATAACTCTTCGAACAAGAAACCAGAAATGCTTGGATAGCAAGCATAAAATAATAATATATATAGCGTCGCTCAATAATTCGAAAGTTTGTGTGACATTATTGGACTATGTCGGAACTGAGGGACGATGTCCCTGAACCGAACCAAAAATTTCTAAGTCCACCGACGCTATCAGTTTCTTATCCGGCATCGCAGCATATGTTGTTCCGAAAGGGAAAGCTTGAAATCCTCCGAATCCCTTTCGGTATCCCGTCGGACCGGATGAAACTTTCGGACGTCCGTACCCGCTTCTGCGGAGCGTCCCGACCCAGCATCGTCGGATAAAATATATGCGACAGATTCAGTTGATGCTGGGATGCTGCGATAAACTGTGCTATTAAGGAAAGCACGTCCGTTCCCGAGGCCTGTGCAGTAGCGGACTTACGATGCATTGCCACTGGAAGCTCCGTGTACGTTGACTCCCGCACACTTCCTATGCGAACGTCCGGAGTTTGCAGGCCTCGAGTCCCCGGCTACCGACCCAGCGCTGTCGGATAATTCTCGATCCGACACCGTTTCTGTCGGCTGCTGGGATGCTGCGATAAGCTGTGCTATGTGCACAAGAATGTCCGGCGTCGAGACCTGCGGAGGCGCAGTCTATCGCTGCTTCGCCGAGGGCAGCTCCGCATCAGATGGCTCCCGCATACTTTTCCTATGCGAACGTCCGGAGTCCATCGGTCTCGAATCCCTGGCTGCCGGATGGTGTGGCCTGGTCGCCGAAGAATCCTTGATCGGCGAAGCTGGTAATATATCGGCGGTCACGCAGCCAAGGTGCGGTCGTGTGCGCTGACGAGAAGAGGAAGCCTTAGCAGTCTCAGCGGACTGCCTATACAACGGAGCGTCCCGAGCGACGGACGTATGCTCCGCTAGCGACACATTTGTTCCACAACATCTGGGGCCAGATGTTGTTGAACGAGAGAGGGGCCTCTCTCGCTTGCCGTCCGGATGGACCGGAACGAGCTATGAACCGGACTAAAAGGCTTCCTCCGTTCTCCCTCCGATCCGCCGTCACTGGGTGTGCATTAAGTTAATTTATAGTGCTCGCATCACCCCAAAATTCCTTCTAGACCGCAACGGACGAACCCGGCTGCCGAACCATTCGGTGAATGGACGCTACACCGGGCGAGCTAGCGGACGTCAAAGGCCGTCGAACCTACTAGGGTCCTCTTAGGCAATTGGCGTATTACATGAGCACTTTTCCGCTAGCCCTTCATTAATTGTGACGACGGAGGCACACTGTTGGAAGACATCACAGATACATCACCCTAATCTTGATCGTCTGAAATAGAAATTGATAAAGTAGAGTGACCCTGCGGGGAAAGGACCGGAGTGTCCAAATCCCCAACAACATACCGTGACATACGCTTCCCATATTGTCATCGAAATCATACGATACAGAACAGGAGTTAATGCGAGTACACTGACCACATATAGAATGATAATAAGGTCAGAGGAAGACTTCCTCTTAAAACAATTGATCAATATCCTTTCAATGTGAAAAGAAAACAAGTCCTGGTACTCGCACTAACCCCTGGCAATCAAAATACATAATAATAATATGATCCATTAATATAGAAAAAATAATTGAAATCAAAATATTTTGAAAAAATATTTTTTCAGAACAGCCCAAGTTTCTGAAAAGTAACGTTGAGCCCCAATGGATCCCAAGCCTAAGTGTGGACAAAAAATTTTAAAAATATTTTAAACAATTTATTCAACACTTACGAACAATAATAATGTATCTAGTTATGATTAAAATAACATAAAGATATTATTATTTAGAAATCCCCCCCTCACACAGAGGGCTGTTGTAAATGTAAACAATGAGTGTAAAAACACTAAAATAAGACTCCAGGCACCCAGGCCCGAAATCAGTTGCCAAAAATACACCATCTGATGCAAAACAGAGACTTCCAGGGAAGAAACTGCAGAACATCAGATGGTAGATGCAGAACACAACGCCTAACCACCCGTAGGTGAAGACGTAAACATGGGGAAAGAACAGAATACATTCTGTTATTCAGCTAAAACTCCCAAGAAATTTTAGTAATAATAATTACAGAAACTATGCCAAAAGCATGGGAGAATAGCAAGGGGGAACTTAAAGGACAGGGAGAGAGGAAAACACTTGAAAAAACAGTGTAACTAAATAATCAGAATGACAACAAAATGGCTGCTGCCTTGAAAATAGGTAACTTAACATAATTTCATTAAAAATTTTTAAGTTACAGCCCTGATAATATTCTGTCACACATTCTTTTCCTCTCCTCCTTTTCTATCCTCCTTAGAATCACCATTTCACTAATATTTATGTGTCTGGCATCATTTAAACTGAGATTTAAAAGCACAAAGATCAGTCAGATGTTAACTGATGAAGGGCCAAACTTAGAATGATAAATGGCGCCAATTTCGGAACGTCCTTGACACTGCGCATGCGCAGTAGGGGCGAAGTGTGGAGGGCCTTTCAGGACATGTTTTCTTTAGTTTTAGATGCAAATTTTGGGGATTGGGGGGCAAAATTTGTGTTTGGCCCTATATTTTAAGAGTTAGCACCAGCTATGTCTGGGTCATTGGTACAGTATAAAAATATTAGTTTTCATCGAAAGGCTCCTAGGGTATTTAATTCGAAACGTTTAAACTATGCTAATGTGTTCAGGTAGCATCTCTAGATGTACATGAAGATTTCGGAATTTTGATATGGCCCCAAGTGGTTCCGGTGGAAACACTTTTATCGTTGGAAAATTAGTTTTCATCGAAAGGTTCCTTGGGTATTTAATTCAAAATGTTTAAACTATGCTTATGTGTTCAGGTAGCATCTCTAGATGTACATGAAGATTTTGGAATTTTGATATGGCCCCAAGTGGTTCTGGTGGAACCACTTTTATCGTTGGAAAATTAGTTTTCATCGAAAGGCTCCAAGGGTATTTAATTCAAAACTTTTAAACTATGCTAATGTGTTCAGGTAACATCTATAGCTGTGCATGAAGGTTTTTCGGAATTTTGATTTGGCCCCCAGGTGATTCTGGTGGAACCACTTTTATCGTTGAAAAATCAGTTTTCATCGAAAGGCTCCTAGGATATTTAATTCGAAACGTTCCAGTGGAACCACTTTTATCGGTGGAAAATCCGTTCTCATCGAAAGGCTCCTAGGGTATTTAATTCGAAAGGTTTAAACTATGCTAAGGTGTTCAGGCAACATCTCTAGATGTACATGAAGGTTTCGGAATTTTGATTTGGCCCCAGGCGGTTCCAGTGAAACCACTTTTATCATTAGAAAATCAGTTTTCATCGAAAGGCTCCTAGGGTATTTAATTCGAAACATTTAAACTATGCTAAGGTGTTCAGGTAACATCTCTAGATGTACATGCAGGTTTCTTAATTTTGATTTGGCCCCAGGTGGTTCCAGTGGAGCCACTTTTATTGTTGGAAAGTTAAAAAATTTATAGTAATTTATATATTTTTTATACTTACCAATGACCCAGACAGAGCTGGTGCTAACTCTTAAAATATAGGGCCAAACACAAATTTTGCCCCCCAATCCCCAAAATTTGCATCTAAAACTAAAGAAAACATGTCCTGAGGGGCCCTCCACACTTCGCCCCTACTGCGCATGCGCAGTGTCAAGGACGTTCCGAAATTGGCGCCATTTATCATTCTAATAACCAGTGCCTGGTAAGCGCTATGTACTCAGCGGGGAGGCAAGAGTTCCCAACTCCTGGGAGGGCCATCCCCGTCTGGGTCATTGGTAAGTATAAAAAATATATAAATTACTATAAATTTTTTAACATTTTTATACTGTACCAATGACCCAGACATAGCTGAATAGTAAAAAGGCTGGAGGGCCAAGGACATAGAGCAAAATGGAATACGCTCAATAAAATAAAATAGAGTCATCCCCTGTAGGGAAAAGAAGTAATAGGCCTTACATGTATCTTTCTTATTTATGATAAATTAGAAAGATACAACACCTTCCAAAAATTGAGCTTCATACATCCATGTACTCTATTAATATCCAATAATCCTTATACTAATAATTTTTAAAGTAAGCCAATAATAAAGTAAGTCTAGAGAATAGAGACTCTTATACTCCTAAAAGTGTGTGAGAATTGCATAATCATGTCCGTTGACATATGCAATATTCAAAAGCTATACTTTAAAAACTAAGACTTGAATGAATTTTATAAACTTAAACTTCTCACTAAACAACCATCCCAATAACAGCTCAGAATTACTAACTCCGGAGGAGGTATCCCCTTGTTTTCATAGTAAAAGCAGGTGACCCAAGGGAACACCCTCCCCCCCCCCTTTTTCTTGCCCTGGGTCAAATAGCCCAGAGCGAAGAGGGCAGCCGAACGGAGACACTGCCGAAACAGACAGCCTACCTAGCTATAGTAGCAACTGTTAAGTGAATGACATTCTGAGCAGTAGATAATAGACCTAACAATAGAGGCCTCCAGAAATGGACTCGATATTTCTGAGATAAAATTCATGAATGGATGGCTGAGCGCAATGAGCAGCCTTCAAAAATCTATAATAGCAACACTATTAATGTAAGCCCAAGAAGTAGAAGAACTCTTACTTCATGAGCCGAAATCTTAAGCACAACTGCTAAGCCAATGATATACCATAAGCAGTACGCTAGTTAATGGAATCCATTAACAATAAAATGGAGCGTAACGTCCTTCTACTAGACATCAAAGACAGAAGAAGCTTACGCCCTTGTAATAAACAGATATCTGTTTATAAATACATAAACTGTACCCGGAAGAGTAAAGGCCTATGCCCATACGAAGACGGAAGGACCTTAAAATAATAGGTTCCGGATAATAGGAGCCTAACTCTTATGCAACAATCCAACCTAAATAGTAACGGAAGTATTGATTCCGAAACTATGAAAGTGAAAATCATCCATCGATAGTGCATGAAACTCACTGACTCTACAGTAAAAGAGAAACCAACAAAATTACTGTCTAAAAGGTCAGAATTTGAAAACTACTGTTTCCAGAGGCTCAAATGATTACTTAGCTAAATAAGAACCTGAAGTTAAAATCCGTATAGGAATTTAATCTAAAGATTCTAAGTCTATTTATCAAAAAGTTACTAACTGACTTAGATAAAGAGACAAAAGACTCAATTGTAAACTATCGTAGAGTGCATAGGTATGAGGTAACATAAACCTATAACCTAAATAACAACAGGCTGCAGTAGATCTTGTGAAACAAGTATACTAAAAAATAGCAATGAGTAGTATGGAGGGATCAACCATATGAACATAATGATCCCTACACCACGACGGAAGAGCCTCCACTTTAGTCGCATAGAATAGCGAAGAAGAGGATCTCCTATAGTAAGAAATCGCGTCCAAAGCTCGTCCAGTACAGTGCTTACAATGCAATACGGACCACACAACGGAATACATGAAGGTTGCGACCTTGCTGGTTGTGATAAAGATGACACGATTTACCCAGTGAAAAAAGATCCTCACATAGAGGAAGATTTCACGTTAAGATCCACAGTAGACAAGAGAGTAAATTACTCATGATCTCTGTGAAGATAGAGATGCTATCAACAGAAATGTATTGTGGTTGTTTATCTTAGCAATACCTGCTAAAACAACAGCGCCGGAGGATACGCGTATCCTATCATTCCGTCCTATAGATCAATAGAGCGTTAACAGTATTAGCTCAGAGATCTGGACAAGCCAACACATACGTCTGCAATTGATTAGCAAGCTGTGTCATAAATAAAACATCATTGGGCGCTCCCATAGATAGCAAATCTGATTGAATACTTGTTTGTTGAGAGTCCATTCTGACAGCAACAAGCGACCCGTAAGAGAACGGGAGTGCGATAAAACAATCAGACGACCCAGAATATGACGGACCAAAACTGAACTTGGTGTACTATAACCAACAGACGGATTCTTTCCATTAAATTGAATAACGGAAAACGAAAGAGTGCCTCCCTGGTTCCGGAGATACGCCACTACTGTCGAATTAAAGGACAGGAATTTGGGCATGCGTTTCTGAATAATGTTCATGCAATGACATAAAGCAAGCCTAAAAAACATTATTCCGCGGAAGTTAAACTGATAGCTAAAAGACTGCGGAACCCAAAGACCCTGGCACTTCGAATCCGTAGGGATCAGTATATATCCCAATCTGTTTGACTGGCAACCGTCATAACAGCCACACTCGGGTCCGGCAACTGCGGCGGCACTCTCTGAGTCAACCACCGAATGTTTGCCCCAGTCTGAATCTCTTGTAACACTAGATAGACGAGAATGTATAAATCAAGCAATTCATGGATTGCCGGAAAGTTGCCGTCGAAGAGAAGATCCTCCGAGAACGAAGCGACTCTGAGAGAGTTCTTAACCTACTATCCACGCGTGGATGTAGCTAGGGCTGCATCACGTCTAACCAACTCCAATCAGCCACTGAAGGGCGGAGTTATACGTGAACAAACTACTGCCCTCAAAAGAAATTACATTGAGAATAATATCCCGTAAATCTTTTCTTGAAGACGTAATGATAACACCTCAGTAAGGCGGATTACGTATAATAAAGCGTCTAAGTTAAGTCTACTATACATAATGTCGTTCCCAACATTGAAATTGGAAAAGACATAAACGGCGAAAAAGAATATATGGAGTCTTGAATCACACCGTCTAGACGCATATGAACTCTCGGTATGCCCTGCTCTGCCAAAATAAACCATATGTAAAAAAGATAAAATGGCAGAAATGAGCCACGCGGACAAGAAACTAAACTATCATGCTTAGTAGCAGGCTTGTATATATATATAAATATATAGCGTCGAAAAATAAAACACATGTTGTAATGACAATATTGGACTGCGTCGGTAAGTCAGGGACAAAGTCCCTGTACCGATCAAAAAATCCGAGTCCAATGACGCTATAAGTCTCTTATCCAAGATCGCAGCAATGAAGTCCGAAAAATAATCACTGGAAGAAATGCCAGAAGATATGAAAGGCATCTTCCGATACTACTAAAGGGAAAACTCGAAATCTTTCGAATCCCTTTCGCCATCCTGTCGGACCCTATAAAGCGTTCGGTCGTCCGTAGCTTGATGCAACCGCGGACCGCACCGACCCAGCGCCGTCGGATAATTCCTGATTCGACCGAGAAACCGTCAATTGCTGGGATGCTGCGAAACAACTGTGCTAACTCGGATAGCACGTCCGTCACTGAGACCTGAGGAGCAGCGGTCTTACGATGCATTGCCGCAGGAAGCTCCGAGATCGTTACCCCGTGCATACTTCCAATATGCGAGCGAACGGAGTGTATAGGCCTCGTGTCCCTTGGCTACCGGATGGTGCGACCTATTCGCTGTGGAATCACTGAATGCCGAAACTGATCGGATACTCGAGGTCACGTAGCTAATGTGCGGTCGTGTGCCCTGCTGTGAGGATGAGGAAGCATTAAAGACAGTCTCTCGGACTGTCAATATAACGGAGCGTCCCGAGCAACGGACATATGCTCCGAATGTAAAATATCTGAACCACAACATGCGGTCCCCTATGT
Source organism: Pictodentalium vernedei (assembly GCA_031216915.1). Taxonomy (NCBI): domain Eukaryota; kingdom Metazoa; phylum Mollusca; class Scaphopoda; order Dentaliida; family Dentaliidae; genus Pictodentalium; species Pictodentalium vernedei. Next base: position 669,567,164 of record CM062297.1, on the reverse strand, counting down.
TGTTGGCTTCCTCCGATCTGTCCTCAATCTGCCGTCACTGGGTGAGTACTAAAGTAATTAAAGTGCTCGCATCACCCAAATCTCCTTCCTAGACCGCAACGGACGAACCCGGCAGCCGAACCATTCGATGAATGTACGCTACACCGGGTGAGCTAGCGAATGTCACTCCGTAAGCGATAGACATATTCCATGAGCACTTATTGCCGCTAACTCTTCATTAACTATGACGACAGAGGCACACTTTTGAAAGACATCTCCATAACTCTTCGAACAAGAAACCAGAAATGCTTGGATAGCAAGCATAAAATAATAATATATATAGCGTCGTTCAATAATTCGAAAGTTTGTGTGACATTATTGGACTATGTCGGAACTGAGGGACGATGTCTCTGAACCGAACCAAAAATTTCTAAGTCCACCGACGCTATCAGTTTCTTATCCGGCATCGCAGCATATGTTGTTCCGAAAGGGAAAGCTTGAAATCCACCGAATCCCTTTCGGTATCCCGTCGGACCGGATGAAACTTTCGGACGTCCGTACCCGCTTCCGCGGAGCGTCCCGACCCAGCATCGTCGGATAAAATATATGCGACAGATTCAGTTGATGCTGGGATGCTGCGATAAACTGTGCTATTAAGGAAAGCACGTCCGTTCCCGAGGCCTGTGCAGTAGCGGACTTACGATGCATTGCCGCTGGAAGCTCCGTGTACGTTGACTCCCGCACACTTCCTATGCGAACGTCCGGAGTCTGCAGGCCTCGAGTCCCCGGCTACCGACCCAGCGCTGTCGGATAATTCTCGATCCGACACCGTTTCTGTCGGCTGCTGGGATGCTGCGATAAGCTGTGCTATGTGCACAAGAATGTCCAGCGTCGAGACCTGCGGAGGCGCAGTCTATCGGTGCTTCGCCGAGGGCAGCTCCGCATCAGATGGTTCCCGCATACTTTTCCTATGCGAACGTCCGGAGTCCATCGGTCTCGAATCCCTGGCTGCCGGATGGTGTGACCTGGTCGCCGAAGAATCCTTGATCGGCGAAGCTGGTAATATATCAGCGGTCACGCAGCCAAGGTGCGGTCGTGTGCGCTGACGAGAAGAGGAAGCCTTAGCAGTCTCAGCGGACTGCCTATACAACGGAGCATCCCGAGCGACGGACGTATGCTCCGCTAACGACACATTTGTACCACAACATCTGGGGCCAGATGTTGTTGAACGAGAGAGGGGCCTCTCTTGCTTGCCGTCCGGATGGACCGGAACGAGCTATGAACCGGACTAAAAGGCTTCCTCCGTTCTCCCTCCGATCCGCCGTCACTGGGTGTGCATTAAGTTAATTTTATAGTGCTCGCATCACCCCAAAATTCCTTCTAGACCGCAACGGACGAACCCGGCTGCCGAACCATTCGGTGAATGGACGCTACACCGGGCGAGCTAGCGGACGTCAAAGGCCGTCGAACCTACTAGGGTCCTCTTAGGCAATTGGCGTATTACATGAGCACTTTTCCGCTAGCCCTTCATTAATTGTGACGACGGAGGCACACTGTTGGAAGACATCACAGATACATCACCCTAATCTTGATCGTCTGAAATAGAAATTGATAAAGTAGAGTGACCCTGCGGGGAAAGGACCGGAGTGTCCAAATCCCCAACAACATACCGTGACATACGCTTCCCATATTGTCATCGAAATCATACGATACAGAACAGGAGTTAATGCGAGTACACTGACCACATATAGAATGATAATAAGGTCAGAGGAAGACTTCCTCTTAAAACAATTGATCAATATCCTTTCAATGTGAAAAGAAAACAAGTCCTGGTACTCGCACTAACCCCTGGCAATCAAAATACATAATAATAATATGATCCATTAATATAGAAAAAATAATTGAAATCAAAATATTTTGAAAAAATATTTTTTCAGAACAGCCCAAGTTTCTGAAAAGTAACGTTGAGCCCCAATGGATCCCAAGCCTAAGTGTGGACAAAAATTTTAAAAATATTTTAAACAATTTATTCAACACTTACGAACAATAATAATGTATCTAGTTATGATTAAAATAACATAAAGATATTATTATTTAGAAATCCCCCCCTCACACAGAGGGCTGTTGTAAATGTAAACAATGAGTGTAAAAACACTAAAATAAGACTCCAGGCACCCAGGCCCGAAATCAGTTACCAAAAATACACCATCTGATGCAAAACAGAGACTTCCAGGGAAGAAACTGCAGAACATCAGATGGTAGATGCAGAACACAACGCCTAACCACCCGTAGGTGAAGACGTAAACATGGGGAAAGAACAGAATTCATTCTGTTATTCAGCTAAAACTCCCAAGAAATTTTAGTAATAATAATTACAGAAATTATGCCAAAAGCATGGGAGAATAGCAAGGGGGAACTTAAAGGACAGGGAGAGAGGAAAAACACTTGAAAAAACAGTGTAACTAAATAATCAGAATGACAACAAAATGGCTGCTGCCTTGAAAATAGGTAACTTAACATAATTTCATTAAAAAATTTTAAGTTACAGCCCTGATAATATTCTGTCACACATTCTTTTCCTCTCCTCCTTTTCTATCCTCCTTAGAATCACCATTTCACTAATATTTATGTGTCTGGCATCATTTAAACTGAGATTTAAAAGCACAAAGATCAGTCAGATGTTAACTGATGAAGGGCCAAACTTAGAATGATAAATGGCGCCAATTTCGGAACGTCCTTGACACTGCGCATGCGCAGTAGGGGCGAAGTGTGGAGGGCCTCTCAGGACATGTTTTCTTTAGTTTTAGATGCAAATTTTGGGGATTGGGGGGCAAAATTTGTGTTTGGCCCTATATTTTAAGAGTTAGCACCAGCTATGTCTGGGTCATTGGTACAGTATAAAAATATCAGTTTTCATCGAAAGGCACCTAGAGTATTTAATTTGAAACGTTTAAACTATGCTAATGTGTTCAGGTAACATCTCTAGATGTGCATGAAGGTTTTGAAATTTTGATTTGGCCCCAGGTGGTTCCAGTGGAACCACTTTTATCGTTAGAAAATCAGTTTTCCTCGAAAGGCTCCTAGGGTATTTAATTTGAAACGTTTAAACTATCTAAGATGCTCAGGTAGCATCTCTAGATGTGCATGAATGTTTTGGAATTTTGATTTGGCCCCAAGTGGTTCCAGTGGAACCACTTTTATCATCAGAAAATCAGTTTTCCTCGAAAGGCTCCTAGGGTATTTCATTCGAAACGTTTAAACTATGCTACGGTGTTCAGGTAACATCTCTAGATGTATACATGAAGGTTTCGGAATTTTGATTTGGCCCCAGGTGGTTCCAGTGAAACTACTTTTATCGTTAGAAAATCAGTTTTCCTCGAAAGGCTCCTAGGGTATTTCATTCGAAATGTTTAAACTATGCTAAGGTGTTCAGGTAACATCTCTAGATTTGGCCCCAGGTGGTTCCAGTGGAACCACTTTTATCATTAGAAAATCAGTTTTCATCGAAAGGGTCCTATTGTATTTAATTTGAAGCGTTTAAACTATGCTAAGGTGTTCAGATAACATCTCTAGATGTATACATGAAGGTTTCGGAATTTTGATTTGGCCCCAGGTGGTTTCAGTGGAACTACTTTTATCGTTAAAAAATCAGTTTTCCTCGAAAGGCTCCTAGGGTATTTCATTCGAAACGTTTAAACTATGCTAAGGTGTTCAGGTAACATCTCTAGATGTACATGAAGGTTTTGGAATTTTGATTTGGCCCCAAATCAATATAATAAGGAGTATGCCCCATAACATGTATTAATGCACAAATATAGTGTTTCAGATACAAACGAGCGGAAATGCGGGGATACAGCATTGTGAGCTTTGCACACAAATAACTCTATCTAGTTAATTTAAAGATTGCCTTCCATATTCTTGTAGTTATGCACAATTCCTAGTCACCTTCCAGTTCAAGCGTTTTGGGGGAAGAGGAGGGGAGGTGGGGACCCCAGTACCCTACTGCCAGGGTGCACACTCAAGCCAAATAAGATTATTGGCCTTCGCTTCAGACTCTCGTAGATTCATAAGCAAATAATAGTCAGATGGCACCTTAAAAACAGTCCTGACCACCAGAATTACCCCCAAATCAGGGTTGGCGATTTTTTTTGGATTTTTTTTTAAAAAATTAAAGAAAATTTTTTTATTTAAATCTGATTCTTTTGATTTAAATCAATTTATTTGATTTTTATTTTCATACCATACATTATACACCAGAGAATAGTTTTTTCCACATTATTCCTTTTGATAAGAGACACAATAGTTTTTTCCACATGATTCCTTGTGATAAGAGAAGCAGAGTGTATTGGCAGCAGGTTGTATCAAAGGCTACCCAAAGAATGGACACAAATAACTGATACTAAAACATTTACCTGTGCTGCCCATTTCAGTCGCTGTGTTGGCATGAGTGCAGGCCTGAAAATAAGCAGTCTGACATTTGCAGAATGAGGTCCCCCCCCCCCCCCCAGAGGGTGGATTTGATGATGCTATCCCATACAGTGGGCCAATTTATCCTTTGGGTACCTCTTTCTGTTTAGTTTTGAGGCCTTGATTCAGACTGAGGTTCACAGAAGGTAAATTTAGTGATGCTACCCTGTGGTGCAGGGTAGCATCACTAAATTCACCCTCTGGGGATCTCATTTTGCAGATGACAGTCTGCTTATTTTCTGGCTTGCATGAGTGGAAGAATTTCAGATTACATTTGGTATAGAATAGACAGATGGAATTTTATCATGAAAATGGAGAGGAAACATTGAAACTTACATTTTCTCATTGTCCCAGCATTACTGGAAGGAAGATGGCTTCTTGAAAATCATTTTTGCTACTTGCAGAATTCTTAAATCACTGACCCTTGTTCTCCGAGTTGATTTAGTATTTTTGATGGGTTCATTGGAAGATTATCATATACATGGTTTAAAATCTACATGTATGTTCACTTTAATATGATTCTATTCATATAAGCTGAAAATTATATAAACTTATTAAACTTATTCAGGAACATTTAACTAACCCACAGCACATTTTAGTAGTCAAAACACAGTGGAATGCATATTCTCACTCCACAAATTAGTTTTAACTGTCCTAAACTCTGTCTACTTACTGTATTTCAACAGTTAATATGCATTCCATCTTGTTTGAGCTCATTTCCAAGTTGTTTGAAAATATTCCTGACAATTTTTTTTATTTTTGATTTAAATCAAAGATTTAAAAAAAAAAAAGCATCGATTTAAATCATGATTTAAATCAATGATTTAAATCAGCCAACCCTGCCCCAAATTTCCCCGAATTGACCAGAATTACCTCTTCAATATAATTTTATTAATTGTAGGCTCTACTGTGCTTTCTCTCAATGTTTATATGTAGAACTGCTGAAATCTGTCCCCCAACCAAGTGATGTTTCCTGTAATCATTCTTGTTATCATTCACAGGTCGGCAAACAGATTTTTAATGTCTAAAATCACATCACAGTGGCATCACACTTTCATGAACAGGCAATTACCATCAACCACTTGGCTTATTGTCACTGTCTTCTAGAGATGGGCAACATACCAAAAAACAGAACCGAACCGATATCATGGGGATACCAAAAAAAAAATGAACCAAACCAATCGCAGAATACCAAAACCAACTGAATTTTCAAATTTTCCTACATTTGCTATTTACAAGTCCCTGTTGAGACTTGATGACAGCCGAAGGGATTGTTTTCATGAAAGGAGTCATTGATTTTCTTTTCAGCTTTGTTAACCCTCAGTGGAATATTTATTTATTGGTGTTTAAGGTCACATATTTCTGCACAATGGCTAATCATGACCATGACAGTTTTATGGGTGGAGGAAGCCAGAGTACCCAGACAGAACCACCGAGCAACAGCGAGCAACTGTCAGCTTCCCAACATACTAACTCCACACAAGCAGGGTTAGCATTGGTTGAAGACAGGTGCACCAACGACGTGCAGTACCCCTTAGTACACAGCATCACCGTGCCCCCACGTGGGCAATGGGGGTGTGAAGTGTCATTCCCAAGGACACAACACGGTTGCCGCAAGTGGGATTCGAACCGAGGACCTCTCGGTTTGCAGTCTGCGCCCCTACCAACTGAGCCACTGCGCCCCCACCCTCAGTGGAATGGGCAACTGCTCTGAATTCCTACAATTCTACAACCTGTACATGTCCAATTGCTTAGCAGTGATTTCTAGTCAGGTCTTGGCTGCCTGCTAAGGCAGCCAAGACCTGACTAGACATCACTGCCCTGGTGTTTTGTCTCTTGTCAGCAGGACATCCTGAAGAGGAGGACATGCTCGGAGATCACAAAATCCTGAAATATGTCTTTAAACATTAAGGTGCATTTAGAACAAGTCACAAAATTATTGTAGATATGATTTGTGGGCATAAAAGAATGCCACTGTTGAGTTCATTGACAATGGCATTTATAGCGCTGTGGTAGAATGATACTACAACAACTTATTCTGTTTTTCCTTAAGTGAATGCCTCTTTGGTACTATAAGCAAATCTCATTCAAGTCAGATACCAAATACCAAAGTATACTCCCTAAAAATACTAAAACTGATACCGAACTCAAAATCTCAATACTGCCCATTTCTATTCAGGGTCCATTTTTAACTTACAACAACACCATTCATGATTTTCGTGTTGCTCATTGTGCTTACTGGTTTATTCTGAGCACTGTTGGTCACCATCCCTGATGAAATGCAGGGTTGGTGATGTTTTTGATTTTTAAAAAAAAATCCAAAAAGTTAAAAAATTTATAGTAATTTATATATTTTTTATACTTACCAATGACCCAGACTTAGCTGGTGCTAACTCTAACAAAACCAGGGCCAAACACAAATTTTGTCCCCCAATCCCCAAAATTTGCATCCAAAACAAAAAGAAATCATGTCCTAAAGGACCTCCATACTACGCCTCTACTGCGCATGCGCAGTGACGCAGTCGTCCCGAAATTGGTGCCAATTATCATTCTTACTGGCAGTGCCTGGTCAGCGCTATGTACTCAGCGGGGAGGCAAGAGTTCCCAACTCCAGGGAGGGCCATCCCCGTCTGGGTCATTGGTAAGTATAAAAAATATATAAATTACTATAAATTTTTTAACATTTTTATACTGTACCAATGACCCAGACTTAGCTGAATAGTAAACAGGCTGGAGGGCCTAGGACATAGAGGAAAATCCAATACGCTCAACTATATAGTAAAGAGGTAACCCCTTAAGGAGAAAAGGAGTATTAGGCTTTACATGCATCTTTCTTATTTAATATTAAATTAGAAAGATACACTACCCTTAATAATTGAGGACAATAACATTCATGTTCTCTATTAACATCCAGTATAACCCTTAAACTAATTATTTTTAAAGCAAGCCAATAAATAAAGTAGTCCAGAGAATTGAGACTCTTTATAATCATTTAAAAGTGTCCGAGTATTGTATATTAAAGCCCGTTTGACACTTGACATATACAAATGCTTCACACCGAGCTACACTTTAAAAATAAGACATGAATGAATTTAAACATTAATATTACACTTTAAAACCATCCCGGAAGCGACTCAGAAATACTGACTTGGAGGAGGCATTCCCTTGCTTTTCACTATAAAGCAGGTGACCTAAGGGAACACCCGCCCCCCCCCCCCCCTTCCCCTTGCCCTGGGTCAAAATAGCCCAGAGCGAAGAGGGCAGCCGGACGGAGTCACTGCCGGAACAGAAAGCCTGCATAACTATAGTTGCAACTGTTTAGTGGACGACATTCTGAGCAACAGATAACGGACCTAAACAATGCAGGTCTCCAGAAATGGACTCAATATTTCTGAGATAAAAATTCGTAAATGTGGATGGTTGAGACCAATAAGCAGCCTTCATTAAATCTGTAATAGCAACACTATTAGCATAAGCCCAGGAAGTAGAAAGAGCTCTTACTTCATGAGCAGAAATCTTAAGCACAGACTGCTGAGAAGAAGATAAATCTTCATAAGCAGTACAGATAGTTAACTGAATCCATCTAGCAATAGAATGGACTGAAATGTCCTTTCTATTAGGCATCAAAGACAGAAAGAAACGTTTCCGTCCCTTTCTGATAAACTGAGATCTCTGTTTATAGATACGTAGTGCTCTAACAGGACAGAGTAAAGGCCTACGCCCGTCTGAAGACGGAAGAGCCTTAATAACAATAGGTTCCGGATATTTATTAGGAGCCTGATTCTTAGCTAAAAAACCCACATTAGTAGTGAAGGTGATAGTGTTCCCAACACTACGATAATGAGAATCATCCACCGATAGTGCATGAAGCTCACTGACTCTTCTGGCAGAAGAGAAAGCTAAGAGAAAAGCTGTCTTATAAGATAAGAATTTGAAATCTACTGTCCCAAGAGGTTCAAATGGCTTTTCCTTCAATTTAAGAAGAACCCAAGCTAAATTCCACTTAGGAATTAATCTAAGAGTTCTGGGTCTATTAATCGAAAAGTTTCTAACCAACTTCGATAAAGAGACATTAGATCCAATTTGTAAACTATCATGATGTGCATAGGTATCAGATAACATAGATCTATAACCCTTTATAGTAACAGGCTGCAGTTTGATTTCGTCAAACAAGTATACTAGAAAGTTTGCAATGTCTGGTATAGAGGGATCAAATATATCTACAGAATGATCCCTACACCAACGACGAAAAACCTTCCACTTAGCCGCATAGTTTAGCGAAGAGGAGGTCCTCCTACAGTTAGAAATCGTGTCCACTGCTCGTCCTGTAAAGTGCTTGCCATGCAAGAAGGACCGCACAACGGAAAAACGTGAAGGTTGAGACCTTGCGGGTTGTGATGGAGTTGGCGCGATTTCCCCTGCAAAAGAAGATCCTCTCATGGAGGAAGCTTCCGTGGTAGGTCCCACAACAGACACCTGAGTAGATTTATCCACGGTCTCTGTGGCGACAGAGATGCTACCAACAGAATCTTGCATTGAGATTGTTTTATTTTTAGCAATACTTGTTGAATTAACGGCGCTGGAGGATACGCATATCCTATCATTCCGTCCCAAGGGATCGACAGAGCGTCTACTGCAAATGCTCTTGGATCCGGACACGGAGACACATACGTCTGCAACTGATTGTTGAGATGTGTCGCAAATAAGTCTATCATTGGCCGTTCCCATTGGTAGCAAATCTGATTGAATACTTGTTTGTTGAGAGTCCACTCCGACGGCAACAAGCGACCCTTTCGTGAAAGGGAGTCTGCTAGCACATTCAGACGACCCGGTATGTGACGGACCGAAAGAAGAACGTGATGTTCTAACGCAAACAGAAGGATTCTTTCCGTTAGATTGAACAACGGAACTGAATGAGTGCCTCCCTGATTCCGTATATACGCCACTACTGTCGTATTGTCGGATAGGATTTGGACATGAGCATCGTGAATAATGTCCATCCAGTGACGTAACGCAAGCCAAATTGACATCATTTCCTTGATGTTTATGTGCTTGCACAGGAATTGCGGATCCCAAAGACCCTGGCATCTCGAATCCGTTGGGATTAATGATGCACCCCAACCTGTTTGACTGGCATCCGTCATAACGGTAAAACTCGGATCCGGCAACTGCAGCGGAACTCCTTGAGTTAACCACTGAATGTTTGCCCAAGTCTGAATCTCTTGTTTCACTTGATCTGACAAGAGAACGTCTACATCGAGCGAATGAATTTTCACACTCCAATTCTGAGTCAGGAAAATTTGAAGAGGACGTGTGCATAGCCGCCCCATCGGAATGAGATCCGCGGCGGCTCCGCACAGACCTATCAGTCTCATAAATTCTCTCGCCGTGACTTTGTCTGCGTGCAGACAATAGCGAGCGTAACAACTGACTAATTTCGCTCTGGTTAACGGCAGACGAACGAGATTGTTGTGCGTCTCGAAGCTCATTCCCAGATGAGTGAATGACTTGGACGGCACCAGATCCGACTTCTCCTCGTTTACTATAAAACCGAGACGTCGGAGCAATAGAAGAAGATTCTGAACATCGTTCTGAAGCGTTAACTCGTTGCCTTACCTCTGAAGAATGTCGTCTAGGTAGGCCGACGTTACCGCAGACGAATGAGCTCGGAAGTAGATCATTACCGAGTTCATTACCCGAGTGAAAGCCCAGGGTGCTAGATTCAATCCGAAGCACATCGCCCGGAATTGATACACCACTCCCAGGACTGCAAAGCGTAGATACTTTCGGAATGTCGGATGTACCATGACGTGAAAGTACGCATCTTTGAGATCTATGCTCGTTGCATAATCGTTCACCCGAATACTCGCTCTGACCGATCGAATCGTCTCCATATAAAACTTCGGAGCGACGATCAGCTTGTTTATCCAGCTCAAATCTATGACTGGACGGAACGAGCCGTCTGGTTTCGGAACCAGAAACAGATGGCTGTAGAATCCCAGAGATTCCTGGTTTTCTACGACCTCTACCGCGTTCTTCATTAAAAGAGACTGCACCTCTGATAACAGAGCGTCTCTTTTCTGTGGATTTGACGGAAGATGAGTCCACTTTGGACTTCGAGTTAATGGAGGCTTTCGTTTGAAGGATATCTTTAGACCTTCCGAAGTCACTCCTCTCACCCAAGGGTTGTCCGTAATCGACGCCCACTCTTGTGAAAAACTCGACAACCTTCCGCCAACCGGAACGCGATAGAGGTTTAAGCCATCACCTCCTGGACCTGCGAGGCCTGCGGTAGGAGAAACCACGTCTTCCATGACCCGCACCTCGCCTCGTCGACCTCGGGGCGTCCGACCGATTGTCCCGGCCTGAAGGACGTCCCGAACGAGAGTCGCTATCCTGACGGTCTCTCGAATAAGACCAAGAGGATGCACCGGAACCTCTATAGGAACCTCTCTTGGGCGCATTAGACCCAGAAGTGCCTGTCTTATTCGTGTCTGCTGTATCCGACTTTTTAGGAGCCGATCTGAACAACAGAGAATCATTAGCTTTCTTTTTAATTTTATCATAAATAGCGGAAAGCTTGCCGTCAAAGAGAAGTTCTCCTGAGACCGAAGCGACTCTAAGAGAGTTCTTCACCTTAGAATCCACTAGTGTGGATGTAGCTAGGGCTGCGTCACGTCTAACCAACTCCAGATTTGCCACTGAAAGGGCGGAGTTACACGTGGAATAAGCTACTGCCCTTGAAAGAAGTCTTAAAGAGGATTGTATATCCTCTATCTCTTCCCCTTGAAGGCGCAGTGATAACGCATTAGTAAGGTGATCTGCGTAAGATAAGGCATCTAAATTGGCTCTGTTAGACGCAATAGCTGTTTCCAACACCGCGGTTGGAATAGAAGCTGACGACGGTAATGATAGCTCTAAGTCTTCCGCCTCGTCGTCCATACGCAGAGGAACTCTCGGTATACCCTGTCCTGCCGTATCGAATTTATTCCTTGCATTAATGAAAGGCAGGTTGAGAGTATTAGCGGACAAGAAACCTGCTTTCCCCGTCCTGGAAGCAAGTTTAAATATAGCGTCGTTCAATAATTCAAATGTTCTAGCAACATTATTGGACTGCGACGGAAACTCGGGAGCGATGTCCCTGAACCGCTCAAAAAATTCAGAGTCCAATGACGCTATAATTCTCTTGTCCGGAACCGCAGCAGTCTGGCCCGACGGAACAACTTGAGGGAGAAAGTGCCGGATGAAGTCCACGGCAGCTTTATGTTGTTCCGAAAGGGATAGCTCCAAGTCATCCGTATCCCTTTCACCATCCGGTCGGACCTCACGATGTTCCCGGTCGTCCGCCCCCGATGCTTCGGCGGAGCGTACCGACCCAGCGCCGTCGGATAATTCTCGATCCGACACCGTTTCTGTCGGCTGCTGGGATGCTGCGATAAGCTGTGCTATCTGCTCAAGAATGTCCGGCGTCGAGACCTGCGGAGGCTTTCGCTGCTTCGCCGGGGGCAGCTCCGCATCAGATGGCTCCCGCATACTTTTCCTATGCGAACGTCCAGAGTCCATCGGTCTCGAATCCCTGGCTGCCGGATGGTGTGACCTGGTCGCCGAAGAATCCTTCATCGGCGAAGCTGGTAATATATCGGCGGTCACGCAGCCAAGGTGCGGTCGTGTGCGCTGACGAGAAGAGGAAGCCTTAACAGTCTCTGCGGACTGCTTATACAACGGAGCGTCCCGAGCGACGGACGTATGCTCCGCTAAAGACACATTTTGTACCACAACATCTGGTCCCAGATGTTGTTGTACGAGAGAGGGACCTCTCTCGCTCGCGGCCCGGCTGGACCTGGACGAGCTAGGAACCGGACTAAAAGGCTTCCTCCGTTCTCGCTTACTATCCGCCGTCACTGGGTGTGCATCTATTATGTTTATAGTGCTCGCATCACCCAAAATTTCCTCTTGGACCGCATCGGACGAACCTGGCTGCCGAACCATTCGGTGAATGGACGCTACACCGGGCGAGCTAGCGGACGACATTTGTCTAATCTCCATGAGCACTTTTGCCGCTAGCTCTGAATTCATTTGTGACGACGGACGCACACTTGAAGAAGATAACATGGAAACATAACCCTGTTCTGGTTCCTCTGAAATAGAAACTGAGAGAGTAGAGTGACCTTGTGGAGAAAGAGCCGGCATCGCTCTTTCTCCAGAAACAACATATCGTGACACACGTTTCCAATGTTTCTCATCCCAATGTTCACATATAGGACAGGGATTAATGCGAGAACACTGACTACAATTAATACAATGATCATGAAAGTCAGAGGAAGATTTCTTCCTATTACAATTTGAACAACGTCCCTTCATTGTGAAAGAACAACAATAAGTCCTAGTTACTCGCAAAAACCCCTGACACAAAGATACATAATAACATGATCCATTAATAAATGAAAAAACAATTGCAAAACAAAATAATTTTGAAAAAATATTTTTTCAGAGAAGCCCAAGTTGCTGAAAAGTAACGTTGAGCCCCGATGGATCCGATGGCAAAGTGTGGTCAAAAATTTTAAATTTATATAAAATAATTAATGAGACACTTTCGGATAATATAAATGTATCTTATAATGAGATAAACTACCACAAAGGCAAACAGCCCCCCTCAAAAAAGGCTGTTGCCAATGAAAACAAACAGTGTAAACACACTAGAAAACATGACTCCAGGCACTGAAAAAACTGGCCCGGAATCAGTCATCAATTACACTCTATCTGATGCAAAACAGAGACTCCCAGGGGAGAATCTGTAGAACATCAGATGGAAGATGCAGAACACAAACGTTATACACCCATGGGTGAAAACGTAACTATGGGGAAAATAACAGAAAACATTCTGTAACCAAGCAACTCTCCCAGGAAATTTTAGAAATGAAATTTCTCAAAAATATGCCAAAAGCATGGGAGAATTGCCAGGGGGGACTTTAGAAGGCTAGGGGAGAGGAAACACTGAATAAGCAGTGCAACAATTAGCAAGAATGACAACAAGAGGCCCATGCCTCGAAAATAGGCAACTTAACATAATTTCATCAAAAAATTTTAAGTACAGCCCTGATTATTTTTTGCCACTTCTTTTTCCTCTCCTCCTTCTATCCTCCTTAGAATCACATTTTCTCCAAAAATTACGTGTCTGGCATCCTTTAAACTGAGATTTACAAGCACAAAGATCAGTGAGATGTTGACTGATGAAGGGCCAAACAGAGAATGATAATTGGCACCAATTTCGGGACGACTGCGTCACTGCGCATGCGCAGTAGAGGCGTAGTATGGAGGTCCTTTAGGACATGATTTCTTTTTGTTTTGGATGCAAATTTTGGGGATTGGGGGACAAAATTTGTGTTTGGCCCTGGTTTTGTTAGAGTTAGCACCAGCTAAGTCTGGGTCATTGGTACAGTATAAAAATATTGATTTTTTTTATTTAAATCGATTTATTTGATTTTTATTTCCATATTATAAACTATTCACCAGAGGTTATTTTTTCTCACATTGATTCCTTTAGATCAGAGAAATAGAGTGTATTGGCAGCAGTTTGTACCAAAGGCTGCCTAAAGAATGGACACAAATAACTGATACTAAACCATTTACAGGTGTTAACCATTCATTTCAGTCTTTGAGGTGGTATGAGGGGATCAGGGCTTGCATTTTCACCAGGCCTATCAGCCCAGGCCTGGTAATCAGCCTCAAAACTTTCTCACCAGGCTGATCAGTCAGCCTGGTCGCCAATCTATCAAGCTGGCAAATGCATCTGCCACAGTTTATGTAATCTGCGAAATCAGCCCTGAACAGTACAAATCAGGCCTGGTGGCCCTTTTTACCTGGTCTATTCATCAGCCTGGCCACGGTTCTAAAATGCAAGCCCTGGGGGATGAATTCCAGAATACATTTGGCATAGAATAGACATTTAGCATAGAGAGGAATCATTGAAATGTGTATTTTCTCATTGTTACAGCATTGCTGGAAGGAAGATGACTTCTTGAAAATCATTTTTGATACTTTTGATACTCAAATCACTGATCGTTGTTCTCAGAGTTGATTTTGTATTTTTGATGGGTTCACTGAAAGATTATCATATATATATGATTTAAAATCTATGTTCAATCAAATATAGTTTTATTCATATGAGCTAAAATTCTAAACACTTATAAAAGATTCAGGAACATTTTACTTCCCTACAGCACGTTCCAGCAGTCAAGACACAGTGGGATGTATATTCCCACTCCATAGATTAGTTCTAAGTTAGAACTTCTAACTGTCATAAACAAGGGCTAATAACTGTATTTCAACAATTAATACGCATTCCATCTTGTTTCAGCTCATTTCCATGTTGTTTTGAAAGTATTTCTGAATATTTGTAAATATTTGATTATCAATGATTTTTTTTTTATAGAAATTTTGCCCCCCCCCCCCCCCCCCCAATCCCTAAAATTTGCATCAAAATCCAAAAAATAGATGTCCTATGTGGTCCTGCATACTTTTGTCCACTGCGCATACGCAGTGTCAAGGAAGTACCGAAATTGGAGCCAAATCCTCATTCTTACAAGCAGTGCCTGGTAAGTGTTATGTAATCAGCGGGGAGGTATGAGTTCCCAACTCATGGGAGGGCCATCCCCGTCTGGGTCATTGGTAAGTATAAAAAATATATAAATTACTGTAAATTTTTTAACATTTTTATACTGTACCAATGACCCAGACTTAGCAGAATAGAAAAAAGTCTGGAGGGCCTAGGACATAAAGGATAATCCAATAGACTCAATTACATGTAAACAGAATTATCCCCTCAAGGAGAAGAGGAGAACAGGCTGTACATGTATCGTTCTTGTTTATACCAAAAAAGAAAGACACAATACCATTCCGTAATTGAGCACAATAACATCAATGATCTCTATTAACATCCAGTATAACCCATTATACTAATTTATTAAAGGAAAGCCAATAAATAAAGATAGACCAGAGAATGAGACTCTTTATACTCATTTAAAAGTGTCCGAGGATTGTATATTAACGCTTGTATGACACGTGACATACACAAATGTTTAACACTGAGCTACACTTTAAAAATATTACAGAAATGAGATAGACAATAGCTTTACACTTTAAAACCATCCCGGCACTGACACGGAATTACTGACTCCAGAGGAGGTATTCCCTTGCTTTTCACTATAAAGCAGGTGATATACTGATATAAGGGAACACCACCCCTCCCCACCCCCCCCCCCTTCCCCTTGCTCTGGGTCAAATACCCCAGAACGAAGAGGGCAGCAGGGCAGAGACACTGCTGGAACAGAAAGCCTACATAACTATAGTTGCAACTGTTTAGTGGACAACATTCTGAGCAACAGATAACGGACCTAAACAACGCAGGTCGCCAGAAATGGACTCAATATTTCTAAGATAGAAATTTGTGAACGTGGAAGGCTGAGACCAATATGCAGCCTTCATCAAATCAGTAATAGCAACACTATTAGCATAAGCCCAAGATGTAGACAGCACTCTTACTTCATGCGCCAAAATCTTAAGCACAAACTGCTGAGATGAAGATAATTTATCATAAGCAGTACGGATAGTTAATTGAATCCACCTGCAATAGAATGGACCGTAATGTCCTTTCTATTAGGCAGCAAAGACAGAAAGAAACGCTTACGTCCCTTTCTGATAAACTCAGATCTACGTTAAGAAATACTCACAGCTCTGACTGGACAAAGCAAAGGCCTATGACCGCCTGAAGATGGAAGAGCCTTAATAACAATAGGTTCAGGGTACTTATTAGGAGCCTGATTCTTATCCAAAAATCCAACATTAGTAGTCAATGTAATAGTATTACCAACACTACGATAGTGAGAATCATCAACAGATAGAGCATGAAGCTCACTAACTCTTCTAGCAGAAGAGAAGGCTAAGAGAAAAGCTGTCTTATAAGATAAGTATTTAAAATCCACTGTATCAAGAGGTTCAAATGGCACTTCTTTTAGCATTAGAAGAACCCAAGCTAATTCCACTTAGCAATTAACCTAAGGGCTCTAGGTCTATTTATCGAAAAGTTTTTCACTAACTTAGATAAACAAACATTAGATCCAATCTGTAAGCTACCATGATGAGCATAGGTATCCGATAGCATAGACCTATAACCCTTAATAGTTATTGGCTGCAGTTTGATCTCGTCGAACAAGTAGACCAGAAAATTAGCAATGTCTGGAATGGAGGGATCATAAAAATTAATAGAATGATCCCTACACCATCGAGAGAAAACCTTCCACTTAGCAGCATAATTTAGCAAAGAGGAGGTCCTCCTATAGCTAGAAATTGCGTCCACTGCTCGTCCTGTAAAATGCTTGCCATGCAAGAAGGACTGCACAATGGAAATACGTGAAGGTTGAGACCTTACGGGTTGTGATGCAGTGTGCGCGATTTCCCCTGCGAAAGAAGGTCCTCCCGTGGAGGAAGCTTCCGCAGAATGTCCCACAACAGACACCTGAGTAGATTTATCCATGGTCTCTGGGGTGACAGAGATGCTACCAACAGAATCTTGCAGTGAGATTGCTTGATTTTTAGCAATATCTGTTGAATCAACGGAGCAGGTGGATACGCGTATCCTATCATTCCGTCCCAAGAGATCGAGAGGGCGTCTACTGCAAAGGCTCGAGGATCTGGGCATGGCAACACATACGTCTGCAACTGATTGTTGAGATGTGTCGCAAATAAGTCTATCATAGGACGATCCCATTGGTAGCAAATCTGATTGAATACTGGTTTGTTGAGAGTCCATTCTGATGGTAACATACGACCTTTCCAAGAAAGGGAGTCCGCTAGAACGTTCAGACAACCCGGAATATGACGGACCGACAGAAGAACTTGATGCTCTAGGACAAACAGAAGGATTCTTTCCGTTAGATTGAACAACGGAATGGAATGAGTGCCTCCCTGGTTCCGAATATACGCTATTACTGTCGAATTGTCGGACAGAATTTGAACATGTGAATTCTGAATAATGTTCATCCACTGACGTAGCGCAAGGAGTGGACGAGTGCGTAGTCGCCCCATCGGAATAAGATACGCAGCGGCTCCGCACAAACCTGTCAGTCGCATGAATTCTCTCGCTGTTACTACATCTGAGTGAAGACAAAAGCGAGTGTAACAACTGACTAATTTCGCTCTGGTTAACGGCAGACGAACAAGACTGTTGTGCGTCTCGAAGCTCATTCCCAGGTGGGTGAATGACTTGGATGGCACTAGATCCGACTTCTTTTCGTTTCCTGTGAAACCGAGACGTCGGAGCAATTGAAGCAGATTCTGAACAAGCGTTAACTTGTTGCCGTACCTCTGAAGAATGTCGTCCAAGTAGGCCGATGTTACCACAGACAAATGAGCTTGGAAATGAGTCATTACCGAGTTCATTATTCGAGTGAAGGCCAGGGCGCTAGATTCAGACCGAAGCACATTGCTCGGAACTGATATACGACTCCTAGGACAGCGAAGCGAAGATACTTTCTGAACGCTGGATGTTCCATGACGTGAAAGTACACATCCATGAGATCTATGCTCGCAGCATAAGCATTAACTCGAATGCTCGCTCTGACCGATCGGATGGTCTACTTATAAAATTTTGGCACCACGATCAGCTTGTTTATCCAGCTCAAATCTATAACTGGATGAAACGAGCCGCCTGGTTTTGGAACCAGGAACAGGTGACTGTAGAAACCTGGAGATTCCTGGTTTTCTACGACCTCTATAGCGTTCTTGTCCAGAAGAGATTGAACTTTTGATAGAAGCGAATCTCTCTTCTGAACGTTTGACGGAAGCTGAGTCCAACGTGGGCTTCGAGTTAACGGAGGTTTTTCCTTGAAGGACAGTTTTAGACCTTCGGAAATCACCCCTTGCACCCATAGGTCGTCCGTAATTGACAACCAATTGGTTAAAAATCTTGACAGCCTTCCACCCACTGGAATGCAATGGAGGTTTAGACCATCACCTCCTGGCCCTGCAAGGCTTGCGGGAGGAGAAACCACGTCCTCCATGACCCGCACCGAGTCCAGTCGCCCAAGGGGAGTCTGACCGGTTATCTCGGCCAGCATTACGACCCCTACCTGAGTCGCTACTCTGACGGTCTCTGGAGTAAGACGTAGAGTCTTTCTTAGATCCTCTATAGGAACTTCCCTTGGACGTATTCACCCCCGAAGTGGCTGCCTTACTCCTCTCTGCTGAGTCCGACTTTTTCGAAGCGGATTTGAAAAGAAGAGAATCCGAAACTTTCTTAGTAATCTGATCATAGATTATAGAAAGCTTTCCGTCGAAGAGAAACTCTCCGGAGACCGGAGCGACTCGAAGAGAGTTTTTCACCTTACTATCCACTCTTGTGGATGCAGCCAAGGCAGCATCACGTCTGACTAACTCCAGATTTGCCACTGAAAGGGCGGAGTTATACGTAGAATATGCTATGGCCCTCGAAAGAACTCTCAAGGAAGTTTGAACATCCTGGAATTCTTTCCCTTCGAGACGTAATGATAACGGTCTGGTAAGGTGATCTGCGTAAGATAACGCATTCAAATTAATTCTATTAGACGAGATTGTCATCTCCAGCGTACTGGAGTGAATTGACATGGACGCCGGCAATGACAACTCCAAGTCTTCTGCCTGGTCGTCTAGACGCAGAGGAACTCTCGGCACGCCCTGTCCAGCTGTTTCAAATCTATTTCTATTATTGATGAAAGGCAGCTGTAGAGCATGAGGCGATAAGAAACCTGATTTGCCAGTCTTAGAGGCTAGCTTGAATATAGCGGCATTCAGAAGTTCAAATGTCCGCGTGACATTACTGGACTGGGTCGGAAACTCAGACGCAATGTCCCTATTCCGGCCAAAAAAGTCGGTGTCCAGTGACGCTATCAGTTTCTCATCAGGTAATGCAGCATTTTGGCCCGGAGGAACAACTTCTGGAAGGTGATGCCAGATGAAATCTACAGCTACCTTATGTTGTTCGGAAAGAGAAAATTCCAGCTCCGCTGATTCCCTTTCACCCTTTCTTTTATGCAAATGTCCCGACTGTTAAGGCCTCGTTTCCTTGGCTACCGGATGGCGTGACCTGATCGACGTACAACCTCTGGTCAGTGAAGCAGACTGGATATCAGTGGTCACGTAGCCAAGTTGCAGTCGTCTGTGCTGCCGTGAGGATGAGGAAGCCAATAGACTAGCCGTGCCGGACTGTATATACGACGGAGCGTCCCGAGCAGGAGGAGTGGACGTATGCTCCGACTGACGAACGTTATGTACAACAACATCTGGGCCCAGATGTTGTTGTAAGAGAGAGGGGCCGGACTGACTGGCTTCCTCCGTTCCATCCTCGGATCCGTCGTCGCCGGTGTGCACGATCCATGTTTATAGTGCTCACAACACCCGATCTCCTTTCCTGGACCGCAACGGACGAACCCGGCGTCACAACCATTTCGTGAATGATTGCTTCACCTGGCGAGCTAGCGGGCGACAATGCCGTCGATCCTACTAGGGACCTTTTAGGCATTTGCCGAATTTCATTGAGCACTTTAGCCGCTAGCTCGTCATTTGACTGCAACGACGGAGGCACACTTCTTGAAGACATCACGGAAACGTCAGTGTTCTTCCTCTGAAAAAGAGAGTGAAAAACTAGAGTGACCCTGTGGCGAGAGGACCGGCATGGACCTCTCACCACTAACAATATACCGTGACACACGTCTCCAACGTTTGTCATCCCAATTGGCACACACAGAGCAAGAATTAGTGCGAGTACACTGACTACAAGAAATACACTGAGCATGAGAATCAGAGGAAGACTTCTTCGAATTATAATTTGAACAAAATTCTTTCATTTTGAAAAAATTTTAACAGTCATCGTACTGGCGCTAACCCTTGAAAAAAAAAGATACATGATACATTTCGAAAGATAATTCAAAAGAAAAAATTTTTTCAAAAAAATTCAAGATGAGCCCAAGTTGCCAATGGGAATGATGAACCCAAATCGATCCCAAAAAAGCCTAAGTGTGGACAAAAATTTTAAAACATGTCTAAAAATTAATGTTACACTTATGGACAATATTAATGTATCTGGCTATGAGCAGAATTAAATAGAAGACAAGGAATCACTGTCAGAAGTAACCGTTGTCAACGTAAACGAAAGTAAATAAAAACTGGAAACAAGACTCCAGGCACTGAAAATATGGCCCGAAATCAGTAACCAATTTTAACACTATCCGCTGTAAAACAGAGGCTCCCTGAGAAGAAACTTCTGTACATCGGATGGTAGATGCATGACTGAAACACCTAACCACCCTTGGGTGAGAACGTAAACATGGGGAAAAACAGAATAAACATTCTGTTACCAAGCCAAAACTCCCAAGAAATTTCAGTAAAAATAATTACCAAAATTATGCCAAAAGCATGGGAGAACAGCAAGGGGGGTATTAAGGAAAGGGAGAGAGGAAACACTGAACAAACAATGGAAATTTCATAGCAAGAATGAAAATATCAGGCCCATGCCCCAAAATTAGGAAACATGAAATAATTTTGCATAAAAAGTTAAAAAATTTATAGTAATTTATATATTTTTTATACTTACCAAATACCCAGACTTAGCTGGTGCAAACTCATTAAATTCAGGGCCAAACACAAATTTTGCCCCCCCCCCCCATCCCCAAAATTTGCATCAAAAACCAAAAATTAGATGTCCTGGTAGGTTCTCCATACTTTTACTGTACTGCACATGCGCAGTGTCAAGGAGGTCTCGAAATTCCCGCCAAAATGTCCTTCTTAAGACCAGTGCCTCGTAAGTGTTATGTACGCAGCGGGGAGGCAAGAGTTCCCAACTCCTGGGAGGGCCATCCCCGTCTGGGTAATTGGTAAGTATAAAAAATATATAAATTACTATAAATTTTTTAACATTTTTATACTGTACCAATGACCCAGACTTAGCTGAATAGTAAACAGGCTGGAGGGACCAGGACATAAAGGAAAATCCAATAGGCTCAATTACATATAACAGATTTATCCCCTCAAGGAGAAAAGGAGAGATAGGATTTATATGTATCTTTCTTATTTTTATCAAAAAAGAGAGACACAAAACCATTCCGTAATTGAGCACAAATACATCAATGATCTCTATTAATATCCAGTATAACCCTTCATACTAATTATTTTTAAAGGTAAGCCAATAAACAAAGACAGTCCAGAGAAATGAGACTCTTTATACTCATTAAAAGTGTCTGAGGATTGTATATTAACGCCTGTTTGACACGTGACATTTACAAATGCTTCACACCAAGCTACACTTTAAAAATATTACATGACATGAGTAAACATTAGCTTTACACTTTAAAACCATCCCGGTACCGATTCGGAATTACTGACTCTGGGGGAGGTATTCCCTTGCTTTTCACTATAAAGCAGGTGACCTAAGGGAACACCAGCCCCCCGACCCCCCCCCCCCCCCCCCCCCCCACCCCTTGCCCTGGGTCAAATACCCCAGAGCGAAGAGGGCAGCAGGACAGAGTCACTGCCGGAACAGAAAGCCTACATAACTATAGTTGCAACTGTTTAGTGGACTATATTCTGAGCAACAGATAACAGACCTAAACAATGTAGATCTCCAGAAATGGACTCAATATTTCTAAGGTAAAAATTAGTGAAAGTGGAAGACTGAGACCAATATGCTGCCTTCATTAAATCTGTAATAGCAACATTATTAGCATAAGCCCAAGATGTTGATAGAGCTCTTACTTCATGAGCCGAAATCTTGAGAGCAGACTGCTGAGAAGAAGATAACTTTTCATAAGCAGTACGTACAGTTAATTGAATCCATCTAGCAATAGAATGAACCATAATGTCCTTTCTATTAGGCATCAAAGACAAAAAGAAACGCTTACGTCCCTTTCTAATAAACTCAGACCTACGTTTATAAATACGTATTGCCCTAACAGGACAGAGTAAAGGCCTACGCCCGTCTGAAGACGGAAGGGCCCTAACAACAATAGGTTCAGGATACTTATTTGGAGCCTGATTCTTAGCCAAAAATCCAACATTAGTAGTAAAAGTAATAGTATTACCAACACTACGATAGTGAGAATCATCTACCGATAAAGCATGAAGCTCACTAACTCTTTTAGCAGAAGAGAAGGCTAAGAGAAAAGCTGTCTTATATGTTAAGAATTTGAAATCCACTGTATCAAGAGGCTCAAAAGGTGCTTCATTTAGCTTAAGAAGAACCCATGCTATTTATCGAAAAATTTCTAACTAATTTAGATAAAGAGACATTAGAACCAATCATTAATGGATCATGGTGAGCGTAGGTATCAGATAACATAGACCTATAACCCTTGATAGTAACAGGCTGCAGTTTGATCTCGTCAAACAAATAGACCAGGAAATTAGCAATGTCAGGAATGGAGGGATCAAATAAATCCACCGAGTGATCCCTACACCACTGGCGAAAGACCTTCCACTTTGCAGCATAATTTAGCGAAGAGGAGGTCCTCCTGCAGTTAGAAATTGCATCCACTGCTCGTTCTGTAAAACGCTTACTGTGCAAGAAGGACCGCACACCGGAAATACGTGAAGGTTGAGACCTTGCGGATTGTGGTGAAGCGTGCCCAATTTCCCCTGCGACAGAAGATCCTCCCGTGGAGGAAGCTTCCGCGGCATGTCCCACAACAGACACCTGAGTAGATTTATCCACGGTCTCTGTGGTGACAGAGATGCTACCAACAGAATGTTGCAGTGGGATTGCTTTATCTTGATCAATATCTGCTGAATCAGTGACGCTGGAGGATACACATATCCTATTATCCCATCCCACAGGATCGATAGAGCATCTACTGCAAACGCTCGAGGATCCGGACGGCGATTTTGTGTTGTTCCGAAAGGGAGAACTCCAATTCATCCATATCCCTTTCGCCATCCTGACGGACCTCCTGGATATCTCGGTCGTCTGCTCCCGATCCAGCTGCGGAACGTACCGACCCAGCATCATCAGATTCTTCCTGCTCTGATAGGGCTTCTGCCGGATGCTGCTATGATTTGTGCTATCTGTGATAGCACGTCCGTTAACGAGGCCTGCGGTCTTGCGTGATTTAGCCGCAGGAAGATCCGTGGACATTGTCTCTTGCATACTTCTCTTATGCAAACGTCCAGATGAAGGTGGCCTTGATTCCTTGGCTATCGGATGGCGTGACCTGGCTGTTGAGGAATCTCTGGAAGGTGATGCCGGCTGGATATCGGCGTTCACGTAGCCAAGGTGCGGTCGAGTGTGCTGACGTGAGGAGGAAGAAGCCCTTGATACAGCCTCTCCAGACTGTTTATACACCGGAGCGTCCCGAGGGGTGGACGTAAGCTCCGACTGAGGAACGTTTTGTACAACAACATCCGGACCGCGATGTTGTTGTACGAGAGAGAGACCTCTCTCGCTCGTAGCCTGTGCGGAGCTGGACGAGCTAGGGCCCGAACCCAAAGGCTTCTTCCATCCTAAACCAGGATCCATCGTCACTGGGTGTGCCTGAGGAATGTTTATAGTGCTCGCAACACCCTAAATTCTTTCCTGACCCGCAACGGATGAACCCGAATGCTGTACCATTCGGTACATGGACGCGACACCGGGCGAGCTAGCAGACGTAGACGCCAATGCCGTCGATCCTACTGGGGGCCTCTTAGGCAATTGCCGTATATCCATGAGCACTTTTGCTGCTAGCTCTTCTCTGGATTGTGACGACGGACGCGCACTGGAAGACGACATCACGGAAACATCACCCAATTCTTGTTCCTCTGAAAAAGAGAGTGAAAAACTTGAGTGAGAGAGGACCGGCATGTCCTGCTCCCCGCTAACAATATACCGTGACACACGTGTCCAACGTTTATCATCCCAATTTCTACATATAGAACAAGGCTTAGTGCGGGTACACTGACTACAATTAATGCAGAAGTCATGAGAATCAGAGGAAGACTTCTTTCCATTACAATTTGAACAATAATCTTTCATTGTAAAAATAATCAATCATAGTACCTGCAAGAAACCTTGCAAACAAAGATACATAGTATAAAAATCCATTATAATAATATGAAAAAACAATTCAAAAAGAAAAATTTTTTGGAAAATTTTTTTTTTTTTCAGAAGAGCCCAAGTTCCCAAAGGGAACCCAGAGTCCAAATGGATCCCAAAAAAGCCTAAGTGTGAACAAAAATTTTAAATCATTCTGAAAAAATTAATGCAACACTTACGGACAATATTAATGTATCTTATTATGAATAATCAAGGCAGAAGACAAGGAATCACTTATCAGAAGTAACCGTTGTCAACATAAACAAACAGTGTAAACAAACCAGAAAACTGACTCCAGCACTGGTAAACATGGCCCAGTAATCAGTGTCCAATTTAAACACTATCTGATGCTAAACAGAGCCTTCCCCAGAAGAGACTGCAGAGCATCAGATGGTAGATGCAGACCTAAAATGCCTAAACACCCCTAGGGTGAGAACGTAAACATGGGGAAAGAACCGAAAAAATTCTGTTTCCAAGCCAAAACTCCCAAGAAATTTTAAGTAATAAAAATTACAAAAATAAGCCAAAAGCATGGGAGAATGGCAAGGGGGGGATGAAGGAAAGGGAGAGAGAAAACACTGAACAAACAATGGAACATTCATGGCAAGAATGACAACAGCAGGGCTATGCCTCGAAAATAAGCAACATGAATAAATTTTCATAAAAAAATTTTAAGTTACAGCCCTGAACATTGGAAACCACTGTTTTTCTCCTCTCCTCATCCTAAATGCACTTCCTATCCACCATTTCTCTCATAATTATGTGTCTGGCATCATTAAAACTGAGAATTACAGCACAAATATCAGTGATGTGACACTGTTTACAGGACCAAACAAAGAATGACATTTTGGCGGGAATTTCCAGACCTCCTTGACACTGCGCATGCACAGTACAGTAAAAGTATGGAGGACCTACCAGGACATCTAATTTTTGGTTTTTGATGCAAAGTTTGGGGATTGGGGGGGGGGGGGGCAAAATTTGTGTTTGGCCCTGAATTTAATGAGTTTGCACCAGCTTAGTCTGGGTCATTGGTACAGTATAAAAAGTTAAAAAATTTATAGTAATTTATATATTTTTTATACTTACCAATGACCCAGACTTAGCTGGTGCTAACTCCACAAAAACCAGGGCCAAACACAAATTTTGCCCCCCAATCCCCAAAATTTGCATCCAAAACAAAAAGAAATAATGTCCTAAAGGACCTCCATAGTACGACTCTACTGCGCATGCGCAGTGACGCAGTCGTCCCGAAATTGGCGCCAAATATCATTCTTACTGGCAGTGCCTGGTCAGCGCTATGTACTCAGCGGGGAGGCAAGAGTTCCCAACTCCGGGAGGGCCATCCCCGTCTGGGTCATTGGTAAGTATAAAAAATATATAAATTACTATAAATTTTTTAACATTTTTATACTGTACCAATGACCCAGACTTAGCTGAATAGTAAACAGGCTGGAGGGCCTAGGACATAGAGGAAAATCCAATAAGCTCAATTATAAAATAAAGAGATAACCCCTTAAGGAGAAAAGGAGTATTAGGCTTTACATGTATCTTTCTTATTTAATATTTAAATTAGAAAGATACACTACCCTTAATAATTGAGCACAATAACATTCATGTTCTCTATTAATATCCAGTATAACCTTTATACTAATTATTATTAAAACAAGCCAATAAATAAAGTAGTCCAGAGAATTGAGACTCTTTATAATCATTTAAAAGTGTCCGAGTATTGTATATTAAAGCCCGTTTGACACTTGACATATACAAATGCTTCACACCGAGCTACACTTTAAAAGTAAGACATGAATGAAATTAAACATTAATATTACACTTTAAAACCATCCCGGAAGCGACTCAGAAATACTGTCTTGGAGGAGGCATTCCCTTGCTTTTCACTATAAAGCAGGTGACCTAAGGGAACACCCGCCCCCCCCCCTTCCCCTTGCCCTGGGTCAAATAGCCCAGAGCGAAGAGGGCAGCCGGACGGAGTCACTGCCGGAACAGAAAGCCTGCATAACTATAGTTGCAACCGTTTAGTGGACGACATTCTGAGCAACAGATAACGGACCTAAACAATGCAGGTCTCCAGAAATGGACTCAATATTTCTGAGATAAAAATTAGTAAATGTGGATGGCTGAGACCAATAAGCAGCCTTCATTAAATCTGTAATAGCAACACTATTAGCATAAGCCCAGGAAGTAGAAAGAGCTCTTACTTCATGAGCAGAAATCTTAAGCACAGACTGCTGAGAAGAAGATAAATCTTCATACGCAGTACGGATAGTTAACTGAATCCATCTAGCAATAGAATGGACTGAAATGTCCTTTCTATTAGGCATCAAAGACAGAAAGAAACGTTTCCGTCCCTTTCTGATGAACTGAGATCTCTGTTTATAGATACGTAGTGCTCTAACAGGACAGAGTAAAGGCCTACGCCCGTCTGAAGACGGAAGAGCCTTAATAACAATAGGTTCCGGATATTTATTAGGAGCCTGATTCTTAGCTAAAAAACCGACGTTAGTAGTGAAGGTGATAGTGTTCCCAACACTACGATAATGAGAATCATCCACCGATAGTGCATGAAGCTCACTGACTCTTCTGGCAGAAGAGAAAGCTAAGAGAAAAGCTGTCTTATAAGATAAGAATTTGAAATCTACTGTCCCAAGAGGTTCAAATGGCTTTTCCTTCAATTTAAGGAGAACCCAAGCTAAATTCCACTTAGGAATTAATCTAAGAGTTCTGGGTCTATTTATCGAAAAGTTTCTAACCAATTTCGATAAAGAGACATTAGATCCAATTTGTAAACTATCATGATGTGCATAGGTATCAGATAACATAGATCTATAACCCTTTATAGTAACCGGTTGCAGTTTGATTTCGTCAAACAAGTATACTAGAAAGTTAGCAATGTCTGGTATAGAGGGATCAAATATATCAACAGAATGATCCCTACACCAACGACGGAAAACCTTCCACTTAGCCGCATAGTTTAGCGAAGAGGAGGTCCTCCTACAGTTAGAAATCGCGTCCACTGCTCGTCCTGTAAAGTGCTTGCCATGCAAGAAGGACCGCACAACGGAAAAACGTGAAGGTTGAGACCTTGCGGGTTGTGATGCAGTTGGCGCGATTTCCCCTGCCAAAGAAGATCCTCTCGTGGAGGGAGCTTCCGCGGTAGGTCCCACAACAGACACCTGAGTAGATTTATCCACGGTCTCTGTGGCGACAGAGATGCTACCAACAGAATCTTGCATTGAGATTGTTTTATCTTTAGCAATACTTGTTGAATTAACGGCGCTGGAGGATACGCATATCCTATCATTCCGTCCCAAGGGATCGATAGAGCGTCTACAGCAAATGCTCTTGGATCCGGACACGGGGACACATACGTCTGCAACTGATTGTTGAGATGTGTCGCAAATAAGTCTATCATTGGCCGTTCCCATTGGTAGCAAATCTGATTGAATACTTGTTTGTTGAGAGTCCACTCCGACGGCAACAAGCGACCCTTTCGAGAAAGGGAGTCTGCTAGCACATTCAGACGACCCGGTATGTGACGGACCGAAAGAAGAACGTGATGTTCCAACGCAAACAGAAGGATTCTTTCCGTTAGATTGAACAACGGAACTGAATGAGTGCCTCCCTGATTCCGTATATACGCCACTACTGTCGTATTGTCGGATAGGATTTGGACATGAGCATCGTGAATAATGTCCATCCAGTGACGTAACGCAAGCCAAATTGACATCATTTCCTTGATGTTTATGTGCTTGCACAGGAATTGCGGATCCCAAAGACCCTGGCATCTCGAATCCGTTGGGATTAATGATGCACCCCAACCTGTTTGACTGGCATCCGTCATAATGGTAAAACTCGGATCCGGCAACTGCAGCGGAACTCCTTGAGTTAACCACTGAATGTTTGCCCAAGTCTGAATCTCTTGTTTCACTTGATCTGACAAGAGAACGTCTACATCGAGCGAATGAATTTTCACACTCCAATTCTGAGTCAAGAAAATTTGAAGAGGCCGTGTGCGTAGCCGTCCCATCGGAATGAGATCCGCAGCGGCTCCGCACAGACCTATCAGTCTCATAAATTCTCTCGCTGTGACTTTGTCTGTATTTAGACAATAGCGAGCGTAACAACTGACTAATTTCGCTCTGGTTAACGGCAGACGAACGAGATTGTTGTGCGTCTCGAAGCTCATTCCCAGATGAGTGAATGACTTGGACGGCACCAGATCCGACTTCTCCTCGTTTACTATGAAACCGAGACGTCGGAGCAATAGAAGAAGATTCTGAACATCGTTCTGAAGCGTTAACTCGTTGCCGTACCTCTGAAGAATGTCGTCCAGGTAGGCCGACGTTACCGCAGACGAATGAGCTCGGAAGTAAATCATTACCGAGTTCATTACTCGAGTGAAAGCCCAGGGTGCTAGATTCAATCCGAAGCACATGGCCCGGAACTGATACACCACTCCTAGGACTGCGAAGCGTAGATACTTTCGGAATGTCGGATGTACCATGACGTGAAAGTACGCATCTTTGAGATCTATGCTCGTTGCATAATCGTTCACCCGAATACTCGCTCTGACCGATCGAATCGTCTCCATATAAAACTTCGGAGCGATGATCAGCTTGTTTATCCAGCTCAAATCTATGACTGGACGGAACGAGCCGTCTGGTTTCGGAACCAGAAACAGATGGCTGTAGAATCCCAGCGATTCCTGGTTTTCTACGACCTCTACCGCGTTCTTCATTAAAAGAGACTGCACCTCTGATAGCAGAGCGTCTCTTTTCTGAGGGTTTGACGGAAGATGAGTCCACTTTGGACTTCGAGTTAATGGAGGCTTTCGTTTGAAGGATATCTTTAGACCTTCCGAAGTCACTCCTCTCACCCAAGGGTCGTCCGTAATCGACGCCCACTCTTGAGAAAAACTCGACAACCTTCCGCCAACCGGAACGCGATAGAGGTTTGAGCCATCACCTCCTGGATCTGCGAGGCCTGCGGTAGGAGAAACCACGTCTTCCACGACCCGCACCTCGCCTCGTCGACCTCGGGGCGTCCGACCGATTGTCCCGGCCTGAAGGACGTCCCGAACGAGAGTCGCTATCCTGACGGTCTCTCGAATAAGAGCTAGAGGACGCACCGGAACCTCTATAGGAACCTCTCTTGGGCGGATAAGACCCAGAAGTGCCTGCCTTATTCGTGTCTGCTGAATCCGACCTTTTAGGAGCGGATCTAAACAACAGAGAATCACTAGCTTTCTTTTTAATATTATCATAAATAGCGGAAAGCTTGCCGTCAAAGAGAAGATCTCCTGAGACCGAAGCGACTCTAAGAGAGTTCTTCACCTTAGAATCCACTAGTGTGGATGTAGACAGGGCTGCGTCACGTCTAACCAACTCCAGATTAGCCACTGAAAGGGCGGAGTTACACGTGGAATAAGCTACTGCCCTTGAAAGAAGTCTTAAGGAGGATTGAATATCCTGAAACTCTTCCCCTTGAAGACGCAGTGATAACGCCTTCGTAAGGTGATCTGCGTAAGATAAGGCATCTAAATTGGCTCTGTTAGACGCAATAGCTGTTTCCAACACTGCGGTTGGAATAGAAGCTGACGACGGTAATGATAGCTCTAAGTCTTCCGCCTCGTCGTCCATACGCAGAGGAACTCTCGGTATACCCTGACCTGCCGTGTCGAATTTATTCCTAGCATTAATGAAAGGCAGGTTGAGAGTATTTGCGGACAAGAAGCCTGCTTTCCCTGTCCTGGAAGCAAGTTTAAAAATAGCGTCGTTCAATAATTCAAATGTTCTTGCAACATTATTGGACTGCGACGGAAACTCGGGAGCGATGTCCCTGAACCGCTCGAAAAAATCAGAGTCCAATGACGCTATAATTCTCCTGTCCGGAAGCGCAGCAGTCTGGCCCGACGGAACAACTTGAGGAAGAAAGTGCCGGATGAAGTCTACGGCAGCTTTGTGTTGTTCCGAAAGGGATAGCTCCAATTCATCCGTATCCCTTTCACCATCCGGTCGGACCTCCCGATGTTCCCGGTCGTCCGCCCCCGATGCTTCGGCGGAGCGTACCGACCCAGCGCCGTCGGATAATTCTCGATCCGACACCGTCTCTGTCGGCTGCTGGGATGCTGCGATAAGCTGTGCTATCTGCACTAGAATGTCCGACGTCGAGACCTGCGGAGGAGCGGTCTTTCGCTGCTTTGCCGAGGGCAGCTCCGCATCGGATGGCTCCCGCATACTTTTCCTATGCGAACGTCCGGAGTCCATCGGTCTCGAGTCCCTGGCTGCCGGATGGTGTGACCTGGTCGCCGAATAATCCTTCCTCGGCGAAGCTGGCAAGATATCGGAGGTCACGCAGCCAAGGTGCGGTCGTGTGCGCCGGCGAGAAGAGGAAGCCTTAACAGTCTCTGCGGACTGCTTATACAACGGAGCGTCCCGAGCGACGGACGTATGCTCCGCTAAAGACACATTTTGTACCACAACATCTGGTCCCAGATGTTGTTGTACGAGAGAGGGGCCTCTCTCGCTCGCGGCCCGGCTGGACCTGGACGAGCTAGGAACCGGACTAAAAGGCTTCCTCCGTTCTCGTTCACTATCCGCCGTCACTGGGTGTGCATCTATTATTTTTATAGTGCTCGCATCACCCAAAATTTCCTCTTGGACCGCATCGGACGAACCCGGCTGCCGAACCATTCGGTGAATGGACGCTACACCGGGCGAGCTAGCGGACGACATTTGTCTAATTTCCATGAGCACTTTTGCCGCTAGCTCTGTATTTAATTGTGACGACGGACGCACACTTGAAGAAGATAACATGGAAACATCACCCTGTTCTGGTTCCTCTGAAATAGAAACTGAGAGAGTAGAGTGACCTTGTGGAGAAAGAGCCGGCATCGCTCTTTCTCCCGAAACAACATATCGTGACACACGTTTCCAATGTTTCTCATCCCAATGTTCACATACAGGACAGGGATTAATGCGAGAACACTGACTACAATTTATGCAATAATCATGAAAGTCAGAGGAAGATTTCTTCCTATTACAATTTGAACAAGTTCCTTTCATTGTGAAGGAACAACAATAAGTCCTAGTTACTCGCAAAAACCCCTGACACAAAGATACATAATAACATGATCCATTAATAAATGAAAAAACAATTGCAAAACAAAATAATTTTGAAAAAATATTTTTTCAGAGAAGCCCAAGTTGCTGAAAAGTAACGTTGAGCCCCGATGGATCCGATGGCAAAGTGTGGTCAAAAATTTTAAAATTATATAAAATAATTAATGAGACACTTTCGGATAATATAAATGTATCTTATAATGAGATAAACTACCTCAAAGGCAAACAGCCCCCCTCAAAAAAGGCTGTTGCCAATGAAAACAAACAGTGTAAACACAGAAGAAAACATGACTCCAGGCACTGACAAAACTGGCCCGGAATCAGTCCTCAATTACACTCTATCTGATGCAAAACAGAGACTCCCAGGGGAGAATCTGCAGAACATCAGATGGAAGATGCAGAACACAAACGTTATACACCCATGGGTGAAAACGTAACTATGGGGAAAATAACAGAAAACATTCTGTAACCAAGCAACTCTCCCAGGGAAATTTTAGAAATGAAACTTCTCAAAAATATGCCAAAAGCATGGGAGAATTGCAAGGGGGGACTTTAGAAGGTTAGGGGAGAGGAAACACTGAATAAGCAGTGCAACAATTAGCAAGAATGACAACAAGAGGCGTTTGCCTCGAAAATAGGCAACTTAACATAATTTTAACAAAAAATTTTAAGTACAGCCCTGATTATTTTTTTTGCCACTTCTTTTTTCCTCTCCTCCTTCTATCCTCCTTAGAATCACATTTTCTCCAAGAATTACGTGTCTGGCATCCTTTAAACTGAGATTTACAAGCACAAAGATCAGTGAGATGTTGACTGATGAAGGGCCAAACAGAGAATGATATTTGGCGCCAATTTCGGGACGACTGCGTCACTGCGCATGCGCAGTAGAGTCGTACTATGGAGGTCCTTTAGGACATTATTTCTTTTTGTTTTGGATGCAAATTTTGGGGATTGGGGGGCAAAATTTGTGTTTGGCCCTGGTTTTTGTGGAGTTAGCACCAGCTAAGTCTGGGTCATTGGTACAGTATAAAAATTTTATAAGTTACAGCCCTGAACACATCCTTCCACTGTTCCTTCCTCTCATCCTTTTATTTCATCCTTAGATCCACCATTTCTCGCATGATTATGTGTCTGGCATCATTTTAACTGAGATTTTAAGCACAGATATCAGTGTGATATTACTGATTGAAGGGCCAAACAAAGAATGAGGATTTGGCTCCAATTTTGGTACTTCCTTGACACTGCGCATGCACAGTGGACAAAACTATGGAGGACAAAGTACTCCATCAGAGGAGCCCTTGGATTTGACAATGGATGCTACAAGCACTGCAGGGCTTGGTCAAATGGTTGATCAGCCGAATTTGATGGTTTGGGATGGTCGATACCAGAGGATGTCCTCTGATAAATTTACATCAACTCCAAGAAATAATTTAGGGGTCATTAGGTATCAGGATGACGTATCCCAGGTAACACACCTTTTGCCTACACAACAAGTTTTGGTGAATAGAAATAAATTAGGGGCAAGAAATAGTATTTAATCTGAAGTACCCCAGATAAATAAATATGAATCTGTGGCAAAACAAAATATTAACGTGTCTCTGTCCTCCGGCACGGCACGTGTTGGGGGTGGAAAATTTAATGTTTTGTTAACAAACTCATCTCTTTCCTCTGGCACGGCACGTGTTGGGGGTGGTGAAATTAATAGGCCACAGACATTGATTGAAAATAATGTTCTTGCCCATTCACCAAAACTATTTAGTTATTCAACACAACCCAATTATACATTGGCTGGTCATAGGTCATTGGCACGAGAAAATGCAGTTACCCATACTACATCAGCAGTGACCGGAACTGTTATGAATGCAGGTGAAATTCATTATAGTACAAGAGGTAATTTGAGTACTACTGCATCTCCCAATTATATG
Organism: Pictodentalium vernedei; assembly: GCA_031216915.1. Lineage (NCBI taxonomy): Eukaryota > Metazoa > Mollusca > Scaphopoda > Dentaliida > Dentaliidae > Pictodentalium > Pictodentalium vernedei. The sequence goes on along the minus strand of CM062297.1, from coordinate 669,533,562 downwards.
TTTCTGGGCGACAGCTACCTGAACCTAGTAAACTGAGTGTATACCAGATGCCGTCGAGTATAGGTACAAATGTTTATCCTGGGGTACATCAGAATTTGAGTACTCAGGATCAACGTTACAAATCTGTGCATTTTATACAAAATGCACATGATAATCTAAAACCGAACATTTGGCCTCATCTGCCATGTGTAAGTGGAAGAGTTGAGTCACAGAAAATAGAGTATTGGTTAACACTGGTCCTACAATACAAATGAATCAAACAGCCCAGGTGAATCCAGTCTAGAATTATCAGGTACCAGTTTATGAAGATGTAAGCCGGTGGAACCTAGTGGAGTACCCTCGAGGGTCCAACATTCTTACATTCAACAGTCTACACTGACAAGGGCTGGAGATAATCAAGTATATGTGACACCTGTTGAAAATATTGTTTTATACCTGACCGAACGCAACGGGTATGTTACGAGAATGTAGACCAGTATGCTCAACAATTGTCTCTGAATATTCATTATCAGGGAGCATCAGGGAATCCTATGCCCCCTAGGTCATCTGTTCAAAATGAATGTGTAGTAATTCCACAAGAGGGTATTCGTATTCGGTATTCAGTCGTATTCAATACATTTTTTCAAGTATTCGAATGTATTCAGTATTCATGCAATTTTAAAGTATTCGTATTCATATTCGAATACAGTCAAATTTGAGGTGTATTCATGAATACTTTTTTAATACTATTTGAATACTTTTCTTGTTTTTGTCCAAGATGTCCTCAGGGAACAAATCGCTAGTTTTTATTCATTACAAAATGCCAGATAATCCATCTGGTACTATAAAAGTTCAATGTAAGCACTGTCCAACATTCATATCAGGTCCATCAAATAGTACATCAAACTTCATACTACACATCAAGGTAAGTTCAATTATTTATCTGTCATTTGATAGCAAACTCTTCATTGTTCCAATATTGTTTCACTGTAAATTAACATTGTAATTGTACAGATTATTCTTAGGACAAAGGATATCAGTCTGGCCAAAGTATTCATTTTTAATCCCTAAACAACTCCATTATCCAATTAATACTAATCTAATATTTTTCTACAGTAATAGTAGAAATAAGGTGTAGACTGATAGATCTGTAAAATTATTGTGCTTGAATTACAACATTTTCCCAATAGTGCAGTAAATGCTTAATTGATTTTTGTGAATAGCACTGGGCCTGGCCAGTATTTTTTCTCACCAGCTATGTATGTTTAAATATTAATAAAAAACATGAAGCAAAGAGGCCACAATTAGCCACAATTAATAGACATTATTGGGGGTCATAAAATGCAGTTTAGAAGAAAAAAACTTTAAAAAATTCCAAAAAATTGTGTTCATTTCTCACAGTTCCCTATTTAATGATTTTATTTTTCCATTTTTTCCTTCCAAACTGCCTCTTATGACCCTACTTTGGGGTCATAAGATGCAGTTTAGAAGAAAAAAAATCCTGAAAAAATAGAAAAAAATGGTGTTGATAGTGTGTATATGGCGATATATATTTAAAACGAGCTCATTCCAATGAGGGGTCATAAATTATGTTTTTCAGACAAAAAGTTAAAATGTCATACAGAAAAAATGGTAAGAATTGGTATTCTTGATCTGTAATTTTTACATAGAAGTGTTGGAAACATTTTGGTGTAGGGGGAGAGGGGGGGGAGGGGGCTTTGTGTAAGTGGACTTTACACTCTTTTTTTTCTTTTCTTTATCATTAATACCAACTTATGTCTGTTGATTGGATTCTAAAGGATTAAGAGATCCACCCTCTGAAAAACTAATTCTTCACCTATAATCCCTTATACCCTTAATCCCAATAAGAATGATCAAATTATCATCCATTTACAAGAAATAATTTTGAAAAGTATTCAAGTATTCATATTTGTATTCATGAATACATTGTAAAGTATTCGTATTCGTATTTAAATACGTTTGAAATTTGTGTATTCGTATTCGTATTCATAAAATTTCAAAGAATTCGTATTCGTATTCAATACATTTACAATGTATTCGCCCCAACCCTGGCATTTGGCCACCAACTGCATCCTCAAGTACATAGTAAAACAATCGTACATCACCAAGTTCCTATCGGAAATGATTGGCAAACACAAAGTTATGATTCTAATCAAGGAGGGGTGTATGGGAACCCATCCCCCCTCAACAGGTACAGGTCACCTAACCGAAGTTTGCCACTGGCATCAATAAATTATGAGGCTTCTCAGGCTAACCAGATACCAAATATGAATTTTCAAACTTTAAGAAGCCAGGATCAATTGCCTATACAGTCTGATGTCCAATTGTTAGCGACATGTACAGATAAGGGTAATCAGTCGTCTATGCCTGGGCTTGTGTTGCAAACACGGCAGGGTGAGTTCATGTGTAGCCGAGAGTCAAATGAATTCCCAACCTACACAATTCCCATTGAACAATCAGGTTTCACACACATATCAACCACCACAGCCTTTATCATCTACAATACCAGGTATGCAGGTTCCATTGAATCAGATCAGGTTTCACACACATATCAACCACCACAGCCTTTATCATCTACAATACCAGGTATGCAGGTTCCATTGAATCAGGTACACATGGAGCCGTCACAATCACGACTAGTACTGAACGGATTGAGTCAACCAGTGAGATTGGACTTGCAATACCCGACCGAACGGGAGGGGGTGCAAATGTCCCAATCTCAGCAGCCTGGCAGTACTGTTCCACGGAAATTAATTGTACCTAAAGGTTTGAAATTTGAAGGCATAGAATCGTGGACAGCTTTCAAATTTAAATTTAAGCGTTATGCTGTCATGGAGCAATGGACTCCAGAAGAACAAAAAAAATATTTTAGGTTTCTGTCTTGGTGGTAAGGCTAGTGAAGTATACTTGTTATGGTGTGAAAGAAATCAAAATATGACCATACAGGAGCAACTGACACGGCTAGAGGCCCGTTTCGGTGAACATAGTACACAAGAGACTACCCAGTTAAAGTTCCAAAATGTGAAACAAACACAAGGTCAATCTTTGGAAGGCTGGGCCGAAACGGTACTTTCTTTAGCGACACATGCCTTTACAGGGCTTATATTTCGTCTAAATTTGTGAGAATCCATTTGGATTCTCGTGAAAATGGTTGCGAGAATCCATACCAACTATGAGTGTCCCAGGATCCCATGACGCCACCATGGTTGAACCACTGTTGTATACTGATAACACATGTTAACATTTTACCCAACACACCTTTTTAATTTTTAAAACTAAATTTGATAATTTTTAAACAATAACTAATAAATAGATGATAAAATAATTAAATGAACAATATTTACCAATAAAATCTTACAAATATGGCTGTCGTTGGAACCGGCTCAATGAGCCGGTTCCAACGACAGCCATATTTGTAAGATTTTATTGACATAGTATCAGGATATTTCAGGTCATGTTAGCCTTTTGCTGGTTAATTTGTTGCCGGTGTGTTAAATAAAGGGTTAAATTGACTTAATTCTTTTCACGCGAATCCTAGCAGAGGTGCAGCGAGAATCTACATGGATTCTCGCCGGTTTTATTGCACGAATCTTTATGCGAATCGATTCTCGGATTCTCGTCGAAATTTTAGCCCTGCTTTAAAGATTGTCCAGAGCAATTTGTTAACCAGCAGGCTTTATTTAGATTCTGCCATGGGTGTACCGACACAGTTGCAGCTGAATATGTCATAAACAGTCGCCCGACCAGCATGGAAGAGGCGATTAAACTGTTAAAATGGCATCAGTATAATAGATTGGCAATGCATAGAGACGCATCACCGAGTACTAGTAGTGGTGAAAGTCCCAGACAGATTAGGGAAGTCCGAAATGATAATTGTGGTGGTTCTGGCTATCGTGCCAGAAATAAATCTAAAAAATTTAGAAATAAGGGAGGTAAGTCATCTCCTAGAGGTGATTCACCGAAAGGATCAGGGAATGATTTTCAGTATTTGAAATCCAAAACATTTGCCTTAGAGGCAAAGACAGAAAATTTTGATTTAAAATTACAACAGTTGTTGGATAAACTTAATTCCCTGATGCAAAAACAAAACTTCCTCTGACCTGACAGATACTCAAGGGGCAAAGGGAGTAACACGATCTAAATCGACTTCTCAAGTTCTCCTAATAAGAAAAATGTGCAATGCTTTCTGTGTCAAGGTTTTGGTCACTTCAAGTCACAGTGCCCCTCGAAAAATGCAAAAAAGTTAAAAAATTTATAGTAATTTATATATTTTTTATACTTACCAATGACCCAGACATAGCTGGTGCTAACTCTTAAAATATAGGGCCAAACACAAATTTTGCCCCCCAATCCCCAAAATTTGCATCTAAAACTAAAGAAAACATGTCCAGAGAGGCCCTCCACACCTCGCCCCCACTGCGCATGCGCAGTGTCAAGGACGTTCCGAAATTGGCGCCATTTATCATTCTAATAACCAGTGCCTGGTAAGCGCTATGTACTCAGCGGGGAGGCAAGAGTTCCCAACTCCTGGGAGGGCCATCCCCGTCTGGGTCATTGGTAAGTATAAAAAATATATAAATTACTATAAATTTTTTAACATTTTTATACTGTACCAATGACCCAGACATAGCTGAATAGTAAAAAGGCTGGAGGGCCAAGGACATAGAGCAAAATGGAATACGCTCAATAAAATAAAATAGAGTCATCCCCTGTAGGGAAAAGAAGTAATAGGCCTTACATGTATCTTTCTTATTTATGATAAATTAGAAAGATACAACACCTTCCAAAAATTGAGCTTCATACATCCATGTACTCTATTAATATCCAATAATCCTTATACTAATAATTTTTAAAGTAAGCCAATAATAAAGTAAGTCTAGAGAATAGAGACTCTTATACTCCTAAAAGTGTGTGAGAATTGCATAATCATGTCCGTTGACATATGCAATATTCAAAAGCTATACTTTAAAAACTAAGACTTGAATGAATTTTATAAACTTAAACTTCTCACTAAACAACCATCCTAAAAACAGCTCAGAATTACTAACTCCGGAGGAGGTATCCCCTTGTTTTCATAGTAAAAACAGGTGACCCAAGGGAACACCCTCCCCCCCCCCCCCCTTTTTCTTGCCCTGGGTCAAATAGCCCAGAGCGAAGAGGGCAGCCGAACGGAGACACTGCCGAAACAGACAGCCTACCTAGCTATAGTAGCAACTGTTAAGTGAATGACATTCTGAGCAGTAGATAATAGACCTAACAATAGAGGCCTCCAGAAATGGACTCGATATTTCTGAGATAAAATTCATGAATGGATGGCTGAGCGCAATGAGCAGCCTTCAAAAATCTATAATAGAACACTATTAATGTAAGCCCAAGAAGTAGAAGAACTCTTACTTCATGAGCCGAAATCTTAAGCACAACTGCTAAGCCAATGATATACCATAAGCAGTACGCTAGTTAATAGAATCCATTAACAATAAAATGGAGCGTAACGTCCTTCTACTAGACATCAAAGACAGAAGAAGCTTACGCCCTTGTAATAAACAGATATCTGTTTATAAATACATAAACTGTACCCGGAAAGAGTAAAGGCCTATGCCCATACGAAGACGGAAGGACCTTAAAATAATAGGTTCCGGATAATAGGAGCCTAACTCTTATGCAACAATCCAACCTAAATAGTAACGGAAGTATTGATTCCGAAACTATGAAAGTGAAAATCATCCATCGATAGTGCATGAAACTCACTGACTCTACAGTAAAAGAGAAACCAACAGAATTACTGTCTAAAAGGTCAGAATTTGAAAACTACTGTTTCCAGAGGCTCAAATGATTACTTAGCTAAATAAGAACCTGAAGTTAAAATCCGTATAGGAATTTAATCTAAAGATTCTAAGTCTATTTATCAAAAAATTACTAACTGACTTAGAAAAAGAGACAAAAGACTCAATTGTAAACTATCGTAGAGTGCATAGGTATGAGGTAACATAAACCTATAACCTAAATAACAACAGGCTGCAGTAGATCTTGTGAAACAAGTATACTAAAAAATAGCAATGAGTAGTATGGAGGGATCAACCATATGAACATAATGATCCCTACACCACGACGGAAGAGCCTCCACTTTAGTCGCATAGAATAGCGAAGAAGAGGATCTCCTATAGTAAGAAATCGCGTCCAAAGCTCGTCCAGTACAGTGCTTACAATGCAATATGGACCACACAACGGAAAACATGAAGGTTGCGACCTTGCTGGTTGTGATAAAAATGACACGATTTACCCAGTGAAAAAAGATCCTCACATAGAGGAAGATTTCACGTTAAGATCCACAGTAGACAAGAGAGTAAATTACTCATGATCTCTGTGAAGATAGAGATGCTATCAACAGAAATATATTGTGGTTGTTTATCTTAGCAATACCTGCTAAAAACAACAGCGCCGGAGGATACGCGTATCCTATCATTCTGTCCTATAGATCAATAGAGCGTTAACAGTATTAGCTCAGAGATCTGGACAAGCCAACACATACGTCTGCAATTGATTAGCCAACTGTGTCATAAATAAAACATCATTGGGCGCTCCCATAGATAGCAAATCTGATTGAATACTTGTTTGTTGAGAGTCCATTCTGACAGCAACAAGCGACCCGTAAGAGAACGGGAGTGCGATAAAACAATCAGACGACCCAGAATATGACGGACCAAAACTGAACTTGGTGTACTATAACCAACAGACGGATTCTTTCCATTAAATTGAATAACGGAAACGAAAGAGTGCCTCCCTGGTTCCGGAGATACGCCACTACTGTCGAATTAAAGGACAGGAATTTGGGCATGCGTTTCTGAATAATGTTCATGCAATGACATAAAGCAAGCCTAAAAAACATTATTCCGCGGAAGTTAACTGATAGCTAAAAGACTGCGGAACCCAAAGACCCTGGCACTTCGAATCCGTAGGGATCAGTATATATCCCAATCTGTTTGACTGGCAACCGTCATAACAGCCACACTCGGGTCCGGCAACTGCGGCGGCACTCTCTGAGTCAACCACCGAATGTTTGCCCCAGTCTGAATCTCTTGTAACACTAGATAGACAAGAGAATGTATAAATCAAGCAATTCATGGATTGCCGGAAAGTTGCCGTCGAAGAGAAGCTCCTCCGAGAACGAAGCGACTCTGAGAGAGTTCTTAACCTACTATCCACGCGTGGATGTAGCTAGGGCTGCCTCACGTCTAACCAACTCCAATCAGCCACTGAAGGGCGGAGTTATACGTGAACAAACTACTGCCCTCAAAAGAAATTACATTGAGAATAATATCCCGTAAATCTTTTCTTGAAGACGTAATGATAACGCCTCAGTAAGGCGGATTACGTATAATAAAGCGTCTAAGTTAAGTCTAATATACATAATGTCGTTCCCAACATTGAAATTGGAAAAGACATAAACGGTGAAAAAGAATATATGCAGACTTTAATCACACCGTCTAGACGCATATGAACTCTCGGTATGCCCTGCTCTGCCAAAATAAACTATATGTAAAAAAGATAAAATGGCAGAAATGAGCCACGCGGACAAGAAACTAAACTATCATGCTTAGTAGCCGTCTTGTATATATATATAAATATATAGCGTCGAAAAATAAAACACATGTTGTAATGACAATATTGGACTGCGTCGGTAAGTCAGGGACAAAGTCCCTGTACCGATCGAAAAATCCGAGTCCAATGACGCTATAAGTCTCTTATCCAAGATCGCAGCAATGAAGTCCGAAAAATAATCACTGGAAGAAATGCCAGAAGATATGAAAGGCATCTTCCGATACTACTAAAGGGAAAACTCGAAATCTTTCGAATCCCTTTCGCCATCCTGTCGGACCCTATAAAGCGTTCGGTCGTCCGTAGCTTGATGCAACCGCGGACCGCACCGACCCAGCGCCGTCGGATAATTCCTGATTCGACCGAGAAACCGTCAATTGCTGGGATGCTGCGAAACAACTGTGCTAACTCGGATAGCACGTCCGTCACTGAGGCCTGAGGAGCAGCGGTCTTACGATGCATTGCCGCAGGAAGCTCCGAGATCGTTACCCCGTGCATACTTCCAATATGCGAGCGAACGGAGTGTATAGGCCTCGTGTCCCTTGGCTACCGGATGGCGCGACCTATTCGCTGTGGAATCACTGAATGCCGAAACTGATCGGATACTCGAGGTCACGTAGCCAATGTGCGGTCGTGTGCCCTGCTGTGAGGATGAGGAAGCATTAAAGACAGTCTCTCGGACTGTCAATATAACGGAGCGTCCCGAGCAACGGACATATGCTCCGAATGTAAAATATCTGAACCACAACATGCGGTCCCCTATGTTGTTGGCTTCCTCCGATCTGTCCTCAATCTGCCGTCACTGGGTGAGTACTAAAGTAATTAAAGTGCTCGCATCACCCAAATCTCCTTCCTAGACCGCAACGGACGAACCCGGCAGCCGAACCATTCGATGAATGTACGCTACACCGGGTGAGCTAGCGAATGTCACTCCGTAAGCGATAGACATATTCCATGAGCACTTATTGCCGCTAACTCTTCATTAACTATGACGACAGAGGCACACTTTTGAAAGACATCTCCATAACTCTTCGAACAAGAAACCAGAAATGCTTGGATAGCAAGCATAAAATAATAATATATATAGCGTCGTTCAATAATTCGAAAGTTTGTGTGACATTATTGGACTATGTCGGAACTGAGGGACGATGTCCCTGAACCGAACCAAAAATTTCTAAGTCCACCGACGCTATCAGTTTCTTATCCGGCATCGCAGCATATGTTGTTCCGAAAGGGAAAGCTTGAAATCCACCGAATCCCTTTCGGTATCCCGTCGGACCGGATGAAACTTTCGGACGTCCGTACCCGCTTCCGCGGAGCGTCCCGACCCAGCATCGTCGGATAAAATATATGCGACAGATTCAGTTGATGCTGGGATGCTGCGATAAACTGTGCTATTAAGGAAAGCACGTTCGTTCCCGAGGCCTGTGCAGTAGCGGACTTACGATGCATTGCCGCTGGAAGCTCCGTGTACGTTGACTCCCGCATACTTCCTATGCGAACGTCCGGAGTCTGCAGGCCTCGAGTCCCCGGCTACCGACCCAGCGCTGTCGGATAATTCTCGATCCGACACCGTTTCTGTCGGCTGCTGGGATGCTGCGATAAGCTGTGCTATGTGCACAAGAATGTCCGGCGTCGAGACCTGCGGAGGCGCAGTCTATCGCTGCTTCGCCGAGGGCAGCTCCGCATCAGATGGCTCCCGCATACTTTTCCTATGCGAACGTCCGGAGTCCATCGGTCTCGAATCCCTGGCTGCCGGATGGTGTGACCTGGTCGCCGAAGAATCCTTGATCGGCGAAGCTGGTAATATATCGGCGGTCACGCAGCCAAGGTGCGGTCGTGTGCGCTGACGAGAAGAGGAAGCCTTAGCAGTCTCAGCGGACTGCCTATACAACGGAGCGTCCCGAGCGACGGACGTATGCTCCGCTAACGACACATTTGTACCACAACATCTGGGGCCAGATGTTGTTGGACGAGAGAGGGGCCTCTCTCGCTTGCCGTCCGGATGGACCGGAACGAGCTATGAACCGGACTAAAAGGCTTCCTCCGTTCTCCCTCCGATCCGCCGTCACTGGGTGTGCATTAAGTTAATTTTATAGTGCTCGCATCACCCCAAAATTCCTTCTAGACCGCAACGGACGAACCCGGCTGCCGAACCATTCGGTGAATGGACGCTACACCGGGCGAGCTAGCGGACGTCAAAGGCCGTCGAACCTACTAGGGTCCTCTTAGGCAATTGGCGTATTACATGAGCACTTTTCCGCTAGCCCTTCATTAATTGTGACGACGGAGGCACACTGTTGGAAGACATCACAGATACATCACCCTAATCTTGATCGTCTGAAATAGAAATTGATAAAGTAGAGTGACCCTGCGGGGAAAGGACCGGAGTGTCCAAATCCCCAACAACATACCGTGACATACGCTTCCCATATTGTCATCGAAATCATACGATACAGAACCGGAGTTAATGCGAGTACACTGACCACATATAGAATGATAATAAGGTCAGAGGAAGACTTCCTCTTAAAACAATTGATCAATATCCTTTCAATGTGAAAAGAAAACAAGTCCTGGTACTCGCACTAACCCCTGGCAATCAAAATACATAATAATAATATGATCCATTAATATAGAAAAAATAATTGAAATCAAAATATTTTGAAAAAATATTTTTTCAGAACAGCCCAAGTTTCTGAAAAGTAACGTTGAGCCCCAATGGATCCCAAGCCTAAGTGTGGACAAAAATTTTAAAAATATTTTAAACAATTTATTCAACACTTACGAACAATAATAATGTATCTAGTTATGATTGAAATAACATAAAGATATTATTATTTAGAAATCCCCCCCTCACACAGAGGGCTGTTGTAAATGTAAACAATGAGTGTAAAAACACTAAAATAAGACTCCAGGCACCCAGGCCCGAAATCAGTTACCAAAAATACACCATCTGATGCAAAACAGAGACTTCCAGGGAAGAAACTGCAGAACATCAGATGGTAGATGCAGAACACAACGCCTAACCACCCGTAGGTGAAGACGTAAACATGGGGAAAGAACAGAATTCATTCTGTTATTCAGCTAAACTCCCAAGAAATTTTAGTAATAATAATTACAGAAATTATGCCAAAAGCATGGGAGAATAGCAAGGGGGAACTTAAAGGACAGGGAGAGAGGAAAAACACTTGTAAAAACAGTGTAACTAAATAATCAGAATGACAACAAAATGGCTGCTGCCTTGAAAATAGGTAACTTAACATAATTTCATTAAAAAATTTTAAGTTACAGCCCTGATAATATTCTGTCACACATTCTTTTCCTCTCCTCCTTTTCTATCCTCCTTAGAATCACCATTTCACTAATATTTATTTGTCTGGCATCATTTAAACTGAGATTTAAAAGCACAAAGATCAGTCAGATGTTAACTGATGAAGGGCCAAACTTAGAATGATAAATGGCGCCAATTTCGGAACGTCCTTGACACTGCGCATGCGCAGTGGGGGCGAGGTGTGGAGGGCCTCTCTGGACATGTTTTCTTTAGTTTTAGATGCAAATTTTGGGGATTGGGGGGCAAAATTTGTGTTTGGCCCTATATTTTAAGAGTTAGCACCAGCTATGTCTGGGTCATTGGTACAGTATAAAAATATATAAAGACTAAGGGGCGCAGTGTGCACTTTGAGGACCAATCAAACTGAAAAGGGGCGAATCACAAGGTCTGATTTCGTTCCCCACACCCTCATTCAATGACCTCAATAATAATGCTAATAGTTACTGATTGAGGAGGAAAATTTAGTTGTCCGAAGAGTGAAATCCTGTTTACTCGATGACACTGATTCCGCCAAATTCTGCAGCACTATTAAAGTGTGATTTAGATCAGTTTCTCACAGATTTTGTTCCAGAACCACCTGAAACTTTACCTCTTTTAGGTCTACGTTCGGTGTATACCGATCAGTGGGATCCACATATTTGTCTGATTAACGTTAATAATCATCAGGTCTTTTTACTGAGAAATCAATTGATTGGCCATGCGTATGAGATTGACTCAGTTTTAGATGATTTTCCTCATCAATCTGATCAAGGTATCCTTGAAAATCGATTAGCTAATAACTAGTCAAATATTCGAGGTCGACTTAGGTGTGACCTCTAAGGTGTACCTAAGGGGGCCCACCCAAGGACTGATTAACTTGACTGTGGTGCAGAACGAGCACCTGAATGTGCCCAGTCAGGTCCATACTGCTGAAACCCACCAAGAGCACCTTGAAGGGTTACGTGATGCAGCTATGGAGACTCCTCTCCCAAGCATTCTTGGGAGGAAGCCATTGATTTAGAGAACTTCTGGAGCTTGCGCCAAAAGATAAGCCCTTGGTTTTGCACATTCGTGGGTCTGAAGGTAAGGCTGTCACGATTATGAATTTTCATAATCGATTATTTTGTCATAAATATCGACGGTTATTTGATTATTTATGGTTAATATTTCTGTCTTGTTTCCTAGGACTTCGTCTAGTTAGGAGGGGTTAAAAATTAAAATATGCTAATCATAAATGAAGCAAACGAACACCAAACCTTGAAAAATTTGACAAAACAGAATCTACATCGCATAGATTCAAATTTCAAATCATAGAAAAATGCATACTAAACTCACTAATGGCCCCATCCACGCTCAATATGTAATGATTAAGAATTTAGCCTTAAGGAATGTCAAGTCAACAAAGCTTTACACGGGTAAATGAAACTTCCCGTTGCGATATGCCGAAGAACAAAATAAATCATCATACTTTAAAAATAACATGGCATTTCGAAGTTTTTCCCTCTTTACTTTCCGTATGTTAAAATTGATTATCAAGTATCAAATTGATAAAAACAAAAACAACTCAACACTTGACAATGTCTTATTGGCAAGGAATACAATGTAGCCATTGACAGTAAGGCATCATTGAGTGTTATGTTATTTTTGTTAAATTGTTATCACCGCTAATGGCAGTGAGCCAGTGATGCTGGAACTGGAAAGTTCGGCCCATGAATGATAATGATTCAGCCCCTGTTCAGTGTGAAAATGCTTTCCCTTGGAGGCTCAATCTTTCCAGGGATTTATTTTATTTATTTACTCATTTATTTATTGGTGTTTGATACTTGAACACTTTGAAAGCTAGGGTCAAATTCAACTGAGTGATCGCGCATACGATGATGACTGGGTTTCGGCTAACTTTAACTTGTGTGGTGCCACGACTTGAAGCTATATATTGGTTTTATGTTTTAACCCTGTTCACACACACATTTGTTGTCGAAATAGGTCCTTTATGTGAAACAATAGCATGTGAATCAATATTTCCCCTTTGTTTAACAAAAAGGTAGTATGACAGCACATGTCCAGTCAAATAATCGATCACTGAAATAAAACGTTGATTATGACCTCAATCGACGGTTGATCAATTTTTCGATCATTTGTGACAGCCTTATCTGAAGGCGACCTGATGTCTCATGAGTCATGATGTGTTAAACACAGCTCTGAAGAAAGTTCTCATGGCAACACACAGTGGACAGGTGATCCATATCCACTATTTTACAGGTCTTAAAAGGGATGTTGAGGCCTGGCTGCATCACCGCCCAAACACGTATTTGGGGTTAACAGGGATGTGCCGTGGTTTTAGCAGGGAACTGATGAAGAAGGCAGTAGCAGCGATTCCCCTCCATCGTCTACTGCTGGAAACAGATTCACCTTATTTCCCCATGGGAAGGTGACACTGGACTACCCCAGCGGTTATTGGTGAAGAAGCCCACGAGGTTACTGACATCCGGGCAGGCATTGCCGGGGTGAATCACCAATACCAGGAGGGTATGCAGGAGATTCTGCAGGCCACCCTAGCAAATGCAACTTTAGGTGGTTTATGGAATCCCATTATCGCCTTCTCATCTATTTTTAGAAGTGGCCCATGAGTTGCCTGAGCAAATGCAAAGGTGGCTAGTGGGGTTCAAATTTAGTTAATTACAGTAATTATCTGTTTGGTTGCCTGAGCACACACGCAAGGGTGGCCTGTGGATTAAACCGGGATTTCTGCTAGACCAGCTGTGGGTCCGTCGACCGGACCCATTCCCCCCGCCGATCATACTATGATCAGTCAGAAAAGCTGGTGGTTAAAATGTCGCGTACATTGCTGTATCGTAACGACACTCAGGATCCTTTGTTTCCACGTAATATAGGCACAATTATGTTGTATACAATGCCTACTATTACTGGCGACAACCTGATACTTTATAACCCCCAGACGAGAGGGGGAAACAAACTTCAAATCCTAAACGTCGCCTATAAAATTTCGGACTTAAATTGTCGTGTTTGGTCCGAAATCACTGGCTTTTATTTCGAGCGATAAATGATGTAATTGCATGTGCATGACGTCACACGTCCGCATCGTGGTTCTTTTTGAATACTTCGTTCTCTCTGCATTTCCAATTATTTACGTTGGCACGTATCGGGTTGCATAAACAAAATTGAGGTCAAGCGTTGCAGTCACTGTCAGGATTCGTGGATTTTGAGTTATTTTGGGTTTGTATTTTTATGAAACCTCTGACCAGATGTAGTATCGTGTGTCCCGTGGGAATTTAGAGAATTGTAGGAGGAAAAAATACATATTTTCCACTTCAATTATTCAGCATTTTAGAGACCAGAATGCCCCAGAGAGCACCTAAAAATCAAAATTTTCCTGGGGGGAGAACCCCCCTCTATACGCATGTGCCTTTGGCACGTGCGTCAGACGCCTTCGGAGTCTGAGTTTCAATTTCTTTAAACTACCGAACATTCCTTGAGGTGTAACGGCATGTAGTTTTTTATCCTGTGAAATTAGGGTTTACACCCGGTGCGAATACATTGGGGGTATTAAGAATAAATTATTTATTGAAAATAATACCCTAATTTTTGAATTTTAATTGAAATGAATTCGGCTTTGACCGATATCTTAATTGTAAATCAAAATGATTTTTATGGGGCTTCTTGTGAAAGCAAAAGTACTTTGCGTGATCAGGTAGGGCCCATGTATTTTGGCTGAGATTTTTTATAATGAATTGAATATATCTGTTTAAGGCGAGTTGCTGATTCGGCCCTAGCAGGATCTACATATCTTCGGATCTACTCTTCCCTACAACAAAAAGTTCAATCAAAAGGGGAGAGTAGTGAAATTGAGTACTGAGATTACGCCCGTCTTGTGTTGCCGTTGTCTTGTCGGACGAGAAGAACCGATGTTGGCCGAATCCATCTGACTGGATAATAAACAAGATCTCGCCAGATCTCAGCCATTGATGTTTGCAGAACTTTGGAAGTGAAGCAACAGAGCAGACATTTCTTGAGAAACAGAAACTAAAGTGATATATAGCTATCAACGAAACCTCGTAGACAATAGCAGAGAAGTGAGTTGACATATTATATTGAAAGATAACAGCTATTATTCATTTTTCAATATTATTTGTACTCCAAACTACCAATATATCAACTTTATTTGACTATTATCCCATTATTTATTATTATTTATTGGTGTTTAAGGTCACATATTTCTGCACAATGGCTAATCATGACCATGACAGTTTTACGGGTGGAGGAAGCCGGAGTACCCGGAGAGAACCACCGAGCAACAGCAAGCAACTGTCAGCTCCCCAACATACGAACTCCACACAAGCAGGGTTAGCATTGGTTGAAGACAGGTGCACCATCGACGTGCAGTACGCCTTAGTACACAGCGTCACCGTGCCCCCACATGGGCAATGGGGGGTGAAGTGTCTTGCCCAAGGACACAAAGTGGTTGCCGCAGGAGGGATTCGAACTATTATCCCATAATTTTATTTGTGTTCCGTGTTTAGTAGCGCCGATAATAATCGTCGGTCTGCTTGTTACTGATATTGAAGTAAGGGTATCAAAACATTCGGGATAAAAGGTGTTTTTAATGAGTAACTCTGGGTCACTTGTAAATTCTTAATAATTTCGGTGTTTAGTCAAATTAGTGGGACCCCTAAAAAACGAATTATCTGCAAATTTATTGTTGCCTTATAGTAATAACCATTGTTTGGTGTTCTTCTTCTAATTTATTCAATTCTATCTCATCATCACACGGCTTGTCAACTGTGAACCAGATTGGATCCACCGATCTGGGATGCAGCGATGGGAAAAGTGGCAGGCTCATTTCGGTTTCCACACACAAGTTCCAGCGATGCTTGAAATTTGAAAACAAATTTTGAGCGGTTTCACTAAAAAGGCCTGCAGACATACAGGGACGCCCGGAACACCTGTGACTGTCCAATGATACCTGGGAACATGGAAATCGGATGTCTTTATATCCGATTTCTATGCCTGGGAACACGATCACACTAGGAAGAACAGGAACGGGTACATTCGGCCTTGGGAACTTTCGGCCTGGGAACATTCGGCCCCCGGGAACATTCGGCCTGGGAACATTCGTTCCCGGGTCGGGTTAAAAGACTAAGATAGACGCAGTTTAGGTAGCAGAGATCATTTATTCATAGATATTCTAATAATTGTTCAAATAAATACTAAATTAATCTAATGATAATTTATGACAAATGAATACATAAACTGATGATAATTAACAATCTTTTACAACAAATGAACTATTGTACCATTTTATAAATGGTTGCACATATTTTCAAAAAACGTGATGCTGTAACCTCATTGTCTCTGTATTGTTCCCAAGGTCTTTCCAGTTTCTTCTCCATATTCGTTGTTGTGGTCTGTCTTTGTATCTGTAAATCTCCAGCCGACACATTCATTTTTACTAACTGTGCTTCCCGAAGTAACACTGGCATCAGTTTGTAAAAACTGAGTCCTGTGCCTTTACAGTTTAACCTACGGTGCCATGCTTGAAAAGGAACAAGACGTTTCATCAGAAATACAATTAAAATGCCGAGAGTCAGTGAATTTTACTTAAGTGATTCCTAAGTTACTTATGTTATTTACATTTACATTATTTACATTTTTTTTGTTACTAAGTTACGTTTTCTAATTAATTTTAAATTGTGAATTCTAGTTGCTTGTGAAAAATGAAATCTAATTTTAAATAAAAGGTCATAATTACCTTCAACATCATTGTTTGTTCTCACGGACTGGCCGTATACACTCCAAGACGTAATTTCAAACACGGGATTCTCCATCCATTGACTATCAATGTAGGTAACCAGTTGACTAAGAGGCTCTGAATTCGCTTTCAATTTCATTGCTTCAAATGTTTCCTGTATGTGATCAGACGGTAAAAATGGAATAGCTGTCGGATATATTGAAAGACCGGCCCCTGCTCTCTATACGCCGTTGACAGTCCAAAGTTTTGTACTCTTCTGTAAACAGCCTGCGTCTAGTGAAATACGCAACCTTTGATGACTTTGCCAGGAAAAACTTCTTTAATAGCCTGCCATGCATCTGACAATATGAAAAATTATAACTTGCGATTAGTTATTGGTTAGAATATGAATGGCGATATGATTTGTTTGTTCTTATCTTTACATCGTTATTAATTCATTCAAGCGTAATTTCAGATTTTGTTATGAAATTCATCTGTGTTTTGGTAAAATTTAGTTATTTGGTAAGAACATGTACATTTATGAATGGCAATATGAAAAAAATTTGAAAAATGATAGAATAATGGTAACGTACCTGCTTCAAAGTCTAGGACAAAACTCTCTACTTCTGGTGCGTCCAGTTTATCCAACACAGATCTTAATACTGCTGTGTAGTCGGGCTTCCTTCTCTTTGACATTAAAGCAAATACTAGTTGAAATTGCTTTTTCTCACCATCTTTCTGAATGAAGGCGTTGATAGACATCAACTGTCCATTTGGAGTAAACGGCTGGCCAACAATCTACAAATGGAAAAGGAAACCTTTAAAATAGTATATTAGCAACGAAATAACGAAATACTTTTTCGAGAAACCTAATTTATGCATCTTCTTTGTAATTCAATTACAGCAGAAACTAGAGGTACTGTGAGCAAGCTCACAAAGTGATACCCCCTCCCCCCCCCCCCCCCCGCGCATGAAATGTATAAGTTAGATTATCTCCCCTTGGAAATGTCAGAACGGAATTATATTGCTTCATGCACATCTTCATATGGTGTTCTTCCATTGTGTAAAGTTTCATGAAAATTCTTCAAACGGTTTAGGAGGAGTTGCGCGTATAAGGATGGACAGACGGACGGACGAACAGACGGACGCACGGACGGAGACAGGGTGGTTCCTATATACCCCCCCCCCCCCCCAAAAAAAAAAAACCTTTGTTTGCGGGGGGTATAAAAATACGATTACAAAAGAAGTGGAGATTGAACATAATGGTACTCGTCATCAATAAAAAAACATCTGTTATAGTCCAGGCACATTAGACATAAAAATGAGAAAGTAAGGAAAAAAATCGGAGAAAGCTGATTTTTTTATATCTTTCCGGGACACACATTGCGGATAAAGTGTGAAAAGTCCCCGCGAATCCGAGTTGAGCTTTTTTAGTTATAGCGTTTTTTTGATGAAAAAAAAAATTAAAAAAAAAATTCGACCCAGCTCCATATTTCTCATTCTTATTCGCCTTAGTAGGGTGAGAATCATAAATATCGTGCTGAATTATATTGAGAATACATACCCCCAACAGAAAATGCCAACTTTGTACCAATCCTCACACTCAATGGTGAAATATTCACGAAAATGTACAAAATTACGAAAATTTTTTTATTGTTTTCATACACACAACGGTACACAACGTCCATTAAATCAAATCGACGACTACTTTGGGAGTTAAATTATATATCAAAAATTGCAGAAAAGCAGTGGCTTTATAATGATATATAACAATAGTCATTTATTCCATAATGAACTGGTGAAACGTGTGAAATATTAACCATACCCCCTAAACTCAAATTCAAACAGCATCGACTTTTCTCATTCAAATACCGTATTATAGCATCATTGTTTCAATTTCCATGTTCGATTAAATCACATAATGTGGTGTTCGCCTACACTCAAGATGCATTGGCATGTAATGTGAGCACGCCCTTGATGTGTACTCATAAACATTCGTCAGATAAGTTGACAAAAGTTTTCGTTAGACTCGGCGGCTTCCATATGATTATGTCATATTTAGGGGCAATTGGTTCGATCATGGCTGGTAGCGGCTTGGATGAACTTTGGGGGACTGTTTATGCTGGTGGGTCAATCCATCATTTGATCAGTGGTCATGCATATTCAAGAGCAGTTCGTGCCCATTTGCTAACACAAATTGCCATTACAAAACTTGTGTTTGAAGAAAGCCGAACACTAGATAACATAGACTGCACAGAAGTCAATGAAATATTCTGTGGACTTGCCAGAGGTGACTGTACAACAGCTGACGCTGTCAATCAAGAAAGTGTCAACCATCTACTGTCAAAATTACACGAACTGCTCCAGAATGCGTCCGTAGGACGCACAGGAAAGCTTTGGGTACAAAACTACGAGCAAATAGGTCTTCTCCAGTTGTTCTTGAGAGCAGAGCGCACAGGCGACTGGGAACTCCACACATATTGTGTTCGCAATATGATTCCAGTATTTCACGCAGGTGGTCATTTTGCATACGCAAAAAGTTCTCATCTCTATTTGCAGCAGATGAATGAGCTAACAGAAATAATGCAACAGGATGATCTGAAGTTGTTCACTGAGAAAGGTTACTTTACCATAAGGCGCTCTGATAAATTCTGGGACGGGATATATTCTGATCAGACCATAGAGCAGTGTTTAATGAGAATGTTCAAGCTCCCTGGTGGTCTCACACATGGCAGGGGAATAACCGATAGCACTGTTGCGAAATGGGTACATGGACTACCTCTTTGCCTTCCGATATGTAATGCTCTCGAAAATTTTGTTCATGTTCACACTGGTCATGGCGAACAGCATCGGGATCTCCGTCAAAGTTCACAATTGACTGATGCCAATGATATCACCAAATTATTGAACTGGCTCAGAGTGCATTCCCCCTTTCAGAATAGAGATCCACTACAATTAGTCTCTATAGCGACCGGGCTTGTGGCCGACGAAACTGTGAACTGTGACCAAGTTCGCAAAATTGGTGAATGTTGCGTATCGAATGTTGTAAGCAAAACGTTCAACAGCATCAAACTACGACGTGTTGACACTGTGAAGTCTTTCGCATCGATGGCAAATAGCATCAAAGTCCGTGGAAGTAAGGTAGTGATTGACCCCACAATTCTGTTCAACCGCATCACATGTGTTATTCAGTCACAAGCAGAGATGGAAGAGTATCTCAAATATGAACTCGCCCCGAAACCACCAGCATTGTTTGATTCTGCTGGAATGAGGAAGACACAGGAAAGCACGCTCGGTAAGATCCTCAAAACATACGGTTCCGAGCAAACTAAAATCCCAGAACATTCTCTGTTTGTTGTAGATGGTGGATTTTTATTGAGGGCAGTTGTATGGCCTAAACAGTCGTCATATAAGGACATATGTACATCATATTCCAATTATCTAGTGAGACATTTTGGGGCGAACGTCGTGGTTGTTTTTGATGGTTATGCTTGTACAATGTCGACAAAGGGCATGTAACAAGCCCGTAGATCTAAAGACAGGTATTCCATTGATAACAATATCTCACCCGAGTTACCAGCCACCACACCCCAATCCGATTTCCTTGCAAATGCTAAGAACAAAACCCAACTGATCGATCTTCTAATGCAGGAGCTATCTGCTATCAATATTCAGTCCAAGCAGGCCGAGGCTGATGCTGATGTACTGATAGCCGAAACTGCACTTGACATCGCTCAAGATGACAACAATGTTGTCGTTGTGGGAACAGACAGAGACTTGTTAGTCATTCTTACCTCTCGAGTTCAACCGGGATGTAATATTCACATGATGTATTCCATTACCCCAAACTTACTAGTTTCAGTTAGTGAAATAGCAACCAAAATGGGTGACCATAGAAGCAACCTCCTTGTAGCACATTCTATAAGTGGTTGTGACACTACTTCTGCACTCTTTCGAGTTTGTAAGAAGAATGTATTCAGTACAATTGTCTCCGATGTTACTAGCGACTCACAACAGTATGTCAACACAATTTTGGCGGATGACAGTACACCAAGTGCAGTAGCCGCTGCCGGGGAACAACTTCTCCTGATCTTATACGGGAGTAAAACTGTTTCCTCTCTCGACCGATATAGATATGTCACTTACAAGCGTTATGTAGCAAAATCTAAACTGAATAAACCCATCGACCTAGCCTCACTCCCACCAAGCAGCGATGCTGCACAACAACATGTCTGCAGATGTTATCTCCAGGTCCAACAATGGCTGGGCACTTCGCTTCCTCCGACGGATTGGGGGTGGTCGCCAGACAATGGACTTCTTGTACCGACTGCAGCCACAAAGCCATGTGCCCCCGATAACCTACTGAATCTGATCAGTTGTGGTTGCAAGAGTGCTTGTACAAAAAGGTGTGGGTGTAAGAAGGCAGGACTCTCTTGCTCAGGTTTGTGTAATTGCAGTTCGGATTCTTGTAACAACCACAGAAACACTGTCCTGTCGGAAATTTCTGAGTTCGATGAATAATATGTATATAGGTCATGTCATTTCTGTATATAGCGTTGATAATAGTCAATGTAACTTAATCCATGTTGATTGATTTGTACATTCTGTAAATATTATTTATTGATTTTTGTACATTCTGTAAATATTATTTATTGATCTAATGCTGCCAGACACAGACGTGTCTGTTCGGTCCCAAGCCCGAAAATAGTTGAGTTCTCATGCTGACGAATTTTATGCCAAAAGGGGAACTCGGCCAGAAGCAGAGGGGGTCTTCCATAATGTCTGTTTTGTAAGCAATGATAAAAGTCTTCAAATGGTGGTGGATTTTGTATCGTCTGTCCAACTAACATCCCGTTCTGTACTACGACCCTTTGGGCAAATCCGTTAGGAAAATCGTCATTTTTTGCGTAAATCCGATACTTTTTGTGAATTTTCAATAATTTTTCGCAGAAATTGTCACAGAACGCACATTTTCCTCTAGGTAAATGTATATTAGACATTATGTAGCTCGAAATACGCGTAAACAAAAAATACAGTTGGATCAATTCGAGGTTACAAAGTTCGTGCGATTTTTTT
Source organism: Pictodentalium vernedei (assembly GCA_031216915.1). Classification (NCBI taxonomy): domain Eukaryota; kingdom Metazoa; phylum Mollusca; class Scaphopoda; order Dentaliida; family Dentaliidae; genus Pictodentalium; species Pictodentalium vernedei. Next base: position 669,511,834 of record CM062297.1, on the reverse strand, counting down.
TAATTTTTTTCAAACGCGTTTTCGAAAAAAGGCTGTAGAAAAAAAAGGCTCAACTGGGATTTTAGGGGACTTTTGTCTAATCGTTCAGTGACATGTACTCGACATTCCCTGAAAAAATCAGCTTTCTCCGATTTTTGTCCCTAGTGAAACCTAATGTTGTTGGGCTATTACCTTGAAAGTGAACTTCGGATGAACAGGGATCGGGAAGTTTCGTCCCCGGGAAGATTCGTCCTCGCGACGTTTCGTCCCCGGGAAGATTTGTCCCCAGTTAGTGGGAAGTTTCGTCCCCTGGAAGTTTCGTCCTCAGTACTTGTTAAATAATCATAAGCTTAGGGCTGACGTGGGATTGTAAGGTACATGGACAAGTAATAGTATCTTGGTTAATCACATTTTATTCAATTTTTACTCAATGGTTTACAGGTCAAAAACTGATAACAACAAAACATACAGTAAAAACATAACACGAAAATACATGGTAAAATAAAACACCAATAATTTGTCACAAAAAAAAAAAAAATAAATGAACATGCAGACAATATTTTATACGTGGAGTTGATTCACGCAAGCAGTTGCAAGCTCATTAAATTTCTTTTGTGACAAATTATTGGAGAATGTCTGTTACAAAAACACGAAAATACATGGTAAAATCAAAACACCAATAATTTGTCACAAAAAATTTGAATGAACATGCAGAAAATATTTTATATGAGGAGTTGATTCACGCAAGAAGCGGCAAGCTCATTAAATTTCTTTTGTGACAAATTATTGGAGAATGTCTGTTACAATATAACAAAGTTTCATTTGTATTTTAAATTCTTTATCTTATTACTTCTTTGTCTGGCCCAGGCAGTCGACTTTTTTACTTCCATCAAAAAGTCTGTTGTTCTGACACAAAGAAGAGGGAAAATAGTAAGTATCTCTACTCTCTTAATACCCTTTTTCCTAGTTGAAGAAACAAAACGGTCGCTCGTTCGTTCGTTCGTTCGTTCATTCACTTTATTAACGGGGCTTCATCCATTCATTCGTCCAGTCGGAGGCGGTCAGTGAATAATTCTTTCATTCAATATTCATTCATTCATTCATTGTTTACCTACTTTCGTTCAGAAAATTTAGTCCTGTGGAGGTGCAGCAGAAGGAACCAGTCTATCGGTGTCTGTTCGGCAACAGTTAAACAGTGCGGTGTTATATTTACTAAAGGAGCACGAGACCATATCCACTCAGTAAAAGATGGATGCGCAACAGCAGCTACAATTGCCAGAAATATAAAAATCAAAGCCAAGGAGAACGTTTTTCGTCCAGCATCTAACATAGTTGATGAGGTAATAATTGTTAAATTTGATATTCTGTGCTCAATAAGTCGTTACAACAATCGCAAGTAGCAAGAACAGCCAATTACTTCAGGTCTAAGTTTCGTCCACATGAACCCCATTCTCTAGATTTTGATTTAAATACAGAACATTTCAACGATAATTTTTTTAGAGGTGACATAAAAGTTGATGATAGACGCCATATTTTGTTTGCCACCGACGGACAACTCTCACTGCTATGTAATGCAAAAAGGTGGTACAAAGATGCAACCTTCAAAGTGATAAGAAAACAATGAACCCAATTATTTTGTTTTTTGTTATGTTGTTGCTTGATACTGATATATTTTATTTCACCAGTATACAGAAAATAAAACACAATTTACATATAATGTACAAATCACAATACAGAAATCAAACCAATAAGTTTGAGACCAATAAGTTACTTAAGTATACCAGCAGGGAGAGGTATAGACAGATTGGCTGTCTTCCTGCCTTCCCCTAGGTGAGGGAGGAAGAGAGTAAGAGGTAGGTAGATAGGAACAGCTATGTAGAAGAAAGTACAGAAAGAAAATAATGGAATATCTAGATCGAAAAGGAAAAAATAAAATAAAGTTGTGATGCAACATCAATTATTGTTTTTTTTTTAAAGAATAGATCAACAATTGCATTTACAATTGGTGCGAGTGGTGGGAGGAATCTATTGGGCTGGCCCTTTCCGGTTCGGCCCATCCTGTAAGGTTCCAAAGCACGGAGCAGTCTAGTCGTGTATCAAATGCAAGGATCAGGCGGAACCCGACGGTGCCAGCCAGGACGAGCATACCAGACAAACTTACATTGAAAATGAAAATTAGTAATCTATGTAAGTGAATCTTTTACAATATCATGTTGGTGTTAGCTATTAGAGACTGTAGGGTTTGAAGAGGGGGGCTACCGGTCTGGGGATGCCTTGGAATGGAAGTAGACTAGACAGCACAATCCGGGAAGTAAGGATTTGAGCAATGTATATCATTGCAGTACGATGAAAGGAGCTTTGAAATTAACTTTTTCTTGAATTTTTTTTTCTATTGGTAATTGATCTGGTGCCCAAATCTAGTTCATTCCATAGTTTGGGGAATGCAAAGACGGGTAGATTTTCCAATGTTTTTGTCCTAGTTCTACCTCTATGCAAGAAGCCGACTTGGCGTGTTATTATATTAGTTTGATTATTTACAGTGGAAAAGAAATTCACAAAGGAGGCCGGAAGATTCCCATTATGCCAATCAAACAAGAATAAGTAAGCGTGCAGGTTATATAAATCTTTTATCTTCAGAATACCATCTTTGATAAACAGTGGGTCGGCATGAGCATTATATTTCTTATTATTAATGATACGAATTGACCGTTTCTGAAGTTTAAAAAGTCGACTGCATGCTTTTGAGGCTCCCCATACTGGAATTCCGTAGATGAAGTGACTTTGTATCAAAGTGAGATATAGGCTTTTCATGACTCTATGCGGGGGGATTTTCTTTACTTTATTGAGACTGAAATTAGCAAGAGCAACTTTCGAGCAAATTTGTGATACATGTGCATTATAAGGTAGATTTTCATCAATATTTATGCCAAGGAATTTTACAAATTTCTCATTTTGTCTATTACCGACCTTGTCAATAATCTGATTATTTATACGTATATCCTCATGGGTGTAGTTGGGTTCTTTATGGGATGGATTAATAAGAATATATTTTGTTTTCTTGGGGTTCAGGACTAGGTAGTTGGCAGCGCACCAATCAAATATCTTTTGTAATTCCTGATTGAATTCTGAGACCAGCGGTTCCATCTCTGCCCCGGATTTGTATCCTGTGGTGTCATCTGCATACGATAAGAGGTTTAGGGTTGTACAATTTTGTATATCATTTATGTAAAGAAGAAACAATACGGGGCCCAATATCGAGCCTTGTGGTACACCACATCTTATTTCAGATAAACTGGATTTACTCTCGCCAAACGAAACATATTGAGATCTGTTTTGAAGGTAGCTTTTGAACCAGTTGTGAGCGTTACCTCTTATACCATAATACTCTAGTTTTTGAAGTAGTATCACGTGGTTTATGGTATCAAAAGCTTTTGATAAGTCCAGGAATAATGCTAGGGTAGTGTCTTTAGTAGGTTTATTATTTTCTGTGGCTATGTATTTTAACAATTGCACAACAGGATGTAATGTACTATGATCTTTTCAAATCCGTATTGATGTGGAAAAAATACATCAAATTTATTTAGAAATTTTAAGAGTCTTACAAGCATAAGTTTCTCTAGAATTTTAGAAAAAACAGGTAAAATACTGACTGGCCTATAATTCGTAAAACTCTTGTCATCACCTGATTTGAAGACAGGTATTACTTTGGCAATTTTCATCCTGTCCGGAACTATTCCCTGACTGAGTGAATTATTCATAATATGGGCGAGTGGCATTGCAATATAATTTATTGAATGTTTAAGGATGCTAGATGAAACGTTTTCACAGTCTTGGCTGAGTTTAGATTTCATTGAATTTACATCTCTTATTTCAAAAGGGGACGTAGGTGTGATGAACAAGTTTTCCTGTAAGCTAGCACTCAAGAACTCGTCGAATGATTTCTGAGGTTTGGGTAGAAGTTTTGATGTTTGATTACCTATATTTGCGAAGAAATTGTTGAATTCTTGCGCAATGTCATTGGGCGCATGTATCTCTGTCATCAAGACTGAAAAACTGGGGTATAGTACTCTTACTTTTATTCCTATTAAGCGCGTTATTTAGTACTTGCCATGTTTTCCGCATGTCATTTTTGTTTTCTGTGAGAATATTTTCATAATATATAGCTTTGCTCTTTTTTTAATTCTATTAAATAATCGGCAGTAATTTGTGTAATTCCTAACATTAACTTCTGTTGGGGATCTTAACTTCTTTTTGAAGATTTCATTCTTATTATTGTTGGCTGAGATTAAAAGTCCGTTTGTCATCCGTGGCTGTCGTTTTATAAATTTATTATTTGGCTTAATGCTCTTCAGGGGAAAGGCTGTTTCAAAAGCATTCAAGTAGACATGAAAGAAATTTTCGTAGGCTATATTTGGACTGTTAGTTTCAGACATGTTAACTCTCCCGGAATGCCCGGGATTCTCCCGGAATTAGCTATCCCCTCCCGCCCTCCCGCCCGGGAGTCAATTTGGGCCAAAATCTCCCGGAAAGTCGACATACCAGACAAAAACTGAATCCACCAGCTTTTGTTTACAAATACAAAAGCATGTGCTCTACTCTCAATGGCAAGGTCATTAAGTTTGTGTGAAACGTCACCACTTACGTAAGAACTGGTGACCAATCTCATTTCTGTCAATGGCCGTGTTGTGATTATTTACAACACGTTTGACAGGCGGATTAAATGAATTTGAGATGCAGGATAATTGCTGAAATTGATTATATATTAAAGGCACACCTTTGCTTGTATACAGGTAGCAGTCAAATCAAAAAATAAGTTCCATACGCATAAATTTTGTCCAATCGAACATGTGCAAAAATACGCACAACTTTATTATTGTGCATTTTGGATTTCACTTTCACTTCAGATAATTATAGCCAATTTTGCAGACAAACGGCTCAAACATATGAGTTGCCGTAATTTTCAATATATTGGGAAAAATTTCCGATTCGCAATTTTCTAAAGCAGGCTGTGAAAAAAATTATGTTTTTGGTGAAAAAAATCTTTAAAAAGTTGCTAATAAGCCAATTTCGAAACTGCCATCTTTGGACTTTAATCTATGCAAGGTCACAGGTCGCGAGGTGTAAACAGTGCGATTTCATTGCTAACAAAGCGTTTTCTTGGAATGTTTATACCTCGCGACCTGTGACCTTGCATAGATTAAAAGCCAAGATGGCAGTTTCGAAATTGGCTTATTTACGGCACTTGGACTTTTTTTCATTCGTTGTGATAAATGGACAACAAAATAAATTAAATATCCCGGAGATGTTCCGTCCTGGGCTGGCTGTGGCATAATGTTCTCGTTTCACTGAAAAATGATCACCCCATTCCAAATCCCCTTCGTAAATGACCAACTACTTCCAGTGAGTACCCGGTGTGGTCAGGTGGGGCGCTGGGCTTTGGCAGATCGAATTACCACAACAACCGGGCTCGGGGTGTGCCTAAACACCACAGATCGCCTCAGGTTACCGCAGGTCGCCGCAAGTACTCATAATTTCCCAAATAGATCCAAAACTTTCAACACAGCGTCAAAACTGATATAGTGCTGAAAAGGTCGAAAATATCTCCAAACATTTTGTACATAAAACCATTGAAATATGGATGTCATTGGAACAACTCAGATATTGGCACATGACCACATCCATATTTTTGATTTCTGTTTTTCTCTATATTTCTATGTTTTGGCTTTTGAAAGGACAAATTGTTCAAATAAAACACATTAGGGTGGAATGTTTAATGTACGTGTGTGTGTGTGGGGGGGGGGGGGGGGGGGTGGTAACATGGAAATTATTGATGTGCTGCCCACGTGCAAAAATCTCACTGACAAGCATCCGAGTCTCACTGGGAGCTCATCAAAATCTCACTGACAGTCACCTCGGGAGGTTAACAGGTCTGGGTCACTCACCACCGGTTAGTAGAACGTTGGCGTATGTTCCTTTGATGTATTGTTGTTGGACTGTTTCCTGTTATGTCTGTGTGTGGGGGGGTGGGGGGTATTTGGTATTAATTTGTATTTAAAATTGATCCACACGTGGCTTCTACGCGCAAAAAAAAATCTCCCTGAAAATCATGTCATCTCCCTGAAAATTTTCTTCAATCTCCCTGAAAAAAAATTTGGAAGGTTAACATGTCTGGTTAGTTTCCATAACTGTGGAAAAATCACACTGGGACAGTAGCGACTTGAAGTGTTCAATACTTGTAGAATTTATTTTTCTTGTAAGGATCGGTTTCGAATTTTCAGGCGGTTGATTTAATAATTCAATATAATAAGTCCCAAAGTGGTCAGACAGATCGGTAAGTATTATTCCAGATTTTAGACAGTTAGGCTTACAGACATTGTTGGAAAAGATGTGATCAGTGAGGGTAGCGGACCGATCCGTTACTCTGGTTGGTTTGGTAATAAGAGGTACAAACCCTTCACTGAGCATCAAGTCAATAAAAAAGTCTGTTTTGGAATGAGATCCTATTTTTAAGAGGTCGATGTTGAGATCGCCCATAATTACGGCTGATTTCTTTTCTTTATTAATTATATCAGTTATGTAATTAATTTTTGACAGAAATAAATCTATATCTGCTTTCGGTGCAGTGTTTGGCCTGTAAATTACGCCAACTATTCTCGAAGAGTGCTTAAAATTTAATTCAACAAATATGGACTCAAAGACGTGTGGTATGAAGATTGAGAGATCTTGACGAACACTGAAGATAATATTTTCTTTTATGAACAGGCCAACTCCTCCGCGCCCATCGTCGTCACCAGACCGCGTGTTTTTCAGAAATGAGTGGTAACCTTCGAGAATATAACATGTATTGGAAGGGATTTGAAAGACTTCCGTAAGACCGATGACATCCAACAAGTTCTCTTCGTCATTTAGATTTGAAAGCAAGTGGTGTAGAGGTTCCCAGTGCGCATTGAGACTTTGACAGTTAATATGAAATGCAGAGAAGGATCTACGCACACCGCTGAGCTCAGTTCCCATCTCACTGGGAAGAAGATATTTGCTTCTAATATTGTTAAAAATAAAAGGAGAGGCGTCGTCTTCTAATTTTACACCTGTTTTAGCATTTAGTAGATTACTAAAATCGTATTCCGGATTGGTCTGGATCTCGTCCAGCGTGATTCTACCCGCCATGATAACCATATCGCCCACCAACAACACCATCGCAGAAGCAGAGTAGAGAGGTCTCTACGGTAGGCACTTCATCATGAGGAACATGTTTTATAATTGACTTTGAAGAATATAATAATACAGTAAAGGTAATAACACCGTTGTAGCCAAATAAAAATTCACGGTACAATGTTGCATAAAAAAGAATGAAAAAGAGTAATATGGAATGGTATATACAAGAAATTTCCAGCATTCAGGAAAGATGGGAGAGTTTATTAATCTCTGGTTCTGTTTCTAAAATTAAATTTACACTGCATCCATTAGGGTACTTCCAAGAAAGCCTATTTTAATTTTAACGTTTTCATCTATGTGGGCCTACGTTTTCGTTTTTAAATTTCCCATATTGACTACTAAGACGGTTACTGAGTGAAAGAGTTAAAGTGAATGATAGAGCACGCACTAGTTAAAATGAACAAATGCAGATCTTTTCCATTCCTTCAGATACTGAGGGGCTCAGGTAATTAAATGAATGGAAAAACATTCCCTTGTTCATTCTGGCCTTAATTATTAATAATACCGGTCGGGAATTTACGCCCCGATTGCCTACATGGGGGCACGATGGCACTGTGTACTGAGGCGTACTGCACGTCGATGGTGCGCATGTCTTCAACCAATCTAACCCTGCCTGTGCTGCGGTGCAGAGTTCAGAGTTACGACCTTGGAGAGCTGACAGCTGCTCGTCGTTGCTCGGTGGTTCTCTCAGGGTACTCCGGCTTCCTACACCCATACAACTGTCACGGTCACGATTAGCCATTGTGCATAAGTATGTGACCTTAAAACACCAATAAATAAATAATAAATACGGGAAGTTACGCACCGATATCATGGTTGAACAATCCACGCAAAACATTGAGACAACCCTGCACACAGCTGTAAGATGCATTCGGCCGGAACAGGATGGTTGTTTTCTTCAGCGTGTAACGGTGGCCTACAATAGGAGGTTGCGTCATTGAAGAATTATTTCGCTATTCAATTGTATGTTTTGTGTAGTAAACAAATAAATAATGGAATTCATTTGAATCTTCGGAGTTTTGTATCCCGTATTGACCCATTCGGTAATGTATATGTGTGACAAATGTGTGGAAATAATTAAAGTGCGTTGTCAAATTTCGAAAATTTTAGCTTTCATTCGCGAGTTGCGCGATTCTAGAATACACTATTCCGTTTGGGGGAAATGTTTTGTTTACCCTTGCCGACCGGTTCAAAATTAGCTTATACTCCCTCATTGCAATGAATGTGTTATTCTCCTTCCAATGAGGGGTCATAAGCCGTGTTTGGGAAGAAAAAAATGTTTTTTTGAAAACTACATTGTATTTTTTCTATTTGACGCTGGTTGGTAGGGCTGCTACCTTGGCAATAGATTAGCAAATCGAACAGATGTTTTTCTTGATGGGGTGTTCGATATCATATAAGGACCAGTACATGTCTTGTCGCTGACCACGCCCAAGCAGCGCCCAGTGAGGCGGTGCAGTTCCCTCCGCTTTGCGTCGGGAACTACACCACCTCACCGGGAACCACATGGGCGCAGTCAACTCCAAGCCATGCACTATTCCTTAAATAGTGTCACTCCAAGTGGTTCCAGGGATGTGTACAGGTTGGTATACAAAATTCATTGAAGAGTATGAGGTGCATAGGGAGCATGGGTAAGGGATGGTAACAGACAACAAGAGTTTCTCATACATGACAGGTAGTTGCTATTTGTTTGAGAATACTTGTCGACACCCTCCAACAAAGTGCAACCTCGTACCTTGTAGTTTTATGGGTAGAGTGTTAGCAATTAGCCAGTAGTTCTATATATTTACCACCGCATAAAAACCGTAACATAGTGTTTGAATACGTGGAGTGATAATATTACATTTTAAAGCTAGAGAAACTTGTGGTGAGTGATGGCAATGGGGAAAAGGATGGGTAAAGGTAGAAAGTTGTTTTGGGTACGTAGGGTGCTGGGGAGGTAAGGTAACAACTAAAGTTTCTCAAAAATGAAAACAAACCCAAACATTTCAGAAGTTAATCTTCTAATTTGAGGTAGTATAGTGTGCTGCTGGGGGGGGGGGGGGGGGGGGTAACAAAGAACTAGAATGTATCATACTTAAAGCAGACACAGGAACTTCAACCATTAATCTTCTAAGCCTGGATCAGCCAGATAGGTAGGAAGTATTTTTAATAAACATTTCTATAATAAATTGGTTGGTTACTGTATGTTTGAGAAGGCCTTTTGACACCCTCAAACAAAATGTAACCTTGTAGTTTTATGGATAGTATTCGAGCAACTGGAAGTTATAATATTTTTCACCACTTGAAAACCACAAGACAGCATTTGATCTACTGGAAGTAGAACTATTATATTATAAGGCTAGAGAGGATTTATCAGGTTTGTGCTTCACCATATCGTCATGTGAGAATCACAGGGTTCTATCTCCTACAAGGAGAAGAAAACTTATGATTCTCACGCGACGATATACAACAACAAAATGCGTATTATGACAACCTTATTATTAGGTCTTGTAATGCGTGTTATTTTTTATTTTATTATATGATGTCACGAAATTATCTTATATCTTTCTTTATGATCGATGAATAAATCAAATTGAATTTTTTTTTTTTTTTGGTAATATTTTTTATTTCCCCCTTTTTCAGAACGGTTCTGAGATGGCTTCCAGTCAAGTTTAAAATTGGGTCCAGATCACTTTTTTCGGGTCGAGATCACTTCGGGTTGAGATCACCAAAAATGGGTCGACTTCACTTTTTTGGGGTCGACTTCACTCGGGTCGACTTCAACGTGGGTCGACTTTACCGGCTACCGTTTTGACAACATTAATTTAACGTGAAACTAATGTGTGAACTTATGAGTGTGAAACAAATTGGGATTTGATCTCATGAAGTTATTAACAGTATTATACACACCTTCTATGTGACTATTGATCTGTATTGTATGCTTGAAGATACACCAAGACTAGATGATGAAGTGGTCGCTGTTAATCCACTGGTCTTTCACATATTGTACAAATTCTCTAAGACTATCACTATTGGCCTTTGGAGCAATATGATCAAACGTCGGCTTTATGTAGCCATTCGTCAATAGATTGTCACAAAATAAAAATCAATGGGCTTGCGTTAACCAACTCCTAGTATATTAAATACAGTGGCGAATGTACGGACAAAAATAGCGCCTACTGTGATTGCAAAAACTAAAATATTATTAATTTTTCATGCCTCCATGAAATTTATTTTGTGACAATTTATTAGTGAATGTCCGTGGCCATTCGCCAATAGATTGTCACAAAATAAAAATCAATGGGCTTGCGTGAATCAAAAAATCAAATGTCTGAATTTATTAATAAAAAAATATAAGACAATATAAAGCCTCATATCATTGAGTACTTCATCAACAGTTGGAATCTGAAATCTCTCCCGAACAACTGCCTGATTTGCTTGTGTCATATCGACACAAAGACGAATGTCAGCTGATGGTTTTGGCACTATCACGAAGGGACTAACCCGTTTAGCCGGACTGTCAACTTTTTCGATGATGTTCCTTTCTATAAGTTCCTGGATTTTGATGTCTACTTTTCACGCAAATAGTGGGGAATTCTTCTCGCTTTTTGAATAACTCCTGATACGGAATCATCAATGTGCAATTTACACTGATAGTCTTTTATTTTCCCCAAACCATTAAACAAATCTGAATAGTTACAGATAATGTCTTTGGAAGTCAGGTGGATAACTTGAGCTCCTACTTTCAGAATACCTATTCCTTCAGCTGTTTTACGACCGATGAGTAAACGAACTTCACAGTCTATTACAAATTCTTCATACGATTTACGATTGTTCATGTCTAACTGTGCTTGGAATTTTCCAAGTATTTTAATGGGTTATTCTTGGCCATATGCATACAGTTCAAGTGTAGATTTTTCTGTCTGACACCTAATATTTTGCTGTTTTAATTTCAGCCGAGTGTCCTTATCAATAACGTTACACGTTGCGCCAGAGTCTATGAAAACATTTCGTAATTTAATTCCTCCAACCACTAAATCAATTTCAGCAGAATTCTCGCTTACAGTTTCCACAGAAAAAACAGATTCATTGTTGCAGTCAACTGCATTAACTTTAGATTTGTGGGCCGGTTTATTTCTGTTTGTTCCTGATAGGCTGTTCGAATGTTCCTTCGTTTTGCACACCCCATCAAAATGGCCAACATGTCCGCATTTTTTGCACATCAAACCCTTTGCTGGACACGACTCGTCGTTTGAATAGTGCCATTCTAAGTCACATCGAAAGCATGTTCCCTTCTTCTGAGTTCTCTTTTGAGCTTGATTTTGAGTTGCACCTTTGCGCGATTGCACACGGCTGACTTGTTCAGTTTTGCTGGAACTCTTGTTTGAAGTCTCCGAAGTCTCTCCCTCCAATTCTCTGGCTTTAATCATTTCCAATGTAGTAGAGAGGGTTAAACTTCTGCCTTTTTCCAACAACTTTCGACGATGCCTTGACGATTTACATTTATCAATAATTTGATCTCTGTTCGTTCGTGTTGTCTACGGAACCAAATTCGCATGTTTCTGCCTTTTGACGTAGCCGTGTTACGAATTGTTCAACAGTTTCTTTACTGTTTTGACACAAATTCCGAAACAAATGTCTTTCATACGAAACGTTACTTTGAGGAGAAAAATGTTTTTTCCAAAGTCTTTACAACTTTTGAGTAGCAATCACCACCGTCCTCCTCCGTTTGGGTGAAAAAAATGTCCTGCACAGTCACGCCCGCCGTGTGTAACAACAAGGCGCGTTTCTACTCCGGCTTCGTAACTCCACGCCCAGCAGCATACAACTCGAACGAGCGAATCCAAGTTTTCCACCTGGGTGCAATTCCCGACGTATTTAAACAGTCAAATGTGGGAATGGAGGCAATGTAGTAACACACCAGCCATTGTTTTATGGAGAAAGTTCGTTAATCCTGTCGCCAATTATGATGATGTTGTCACTTGCCGCCACTGAATTAAATCAACTGTATTTAAACACAATGAATTCCTACACCATGCTTTATTAAATGCTATTCTACAACTGACTAATGAGTATACATAGAAGATATATCACCAGTTTATATATATATTGGTTTCCCACGATTTTAGCACCGGATGTGAATTCCTGTCTCATGCCTGTTATTTGTCATAAGTTGACACGTATCAAGTATAATATACTACAGGTCCCTCAGACGGACGATGAGATGCCCGCTGACTGAGGGAGTATTCGGACAAGAAGAAGACGAAGGAAGAGAAGGTTCGAACGCCTATCTCCCAATCCATACCTCGTGCCCCAGACTCGCCAATATCCAGCTGGGTTCACCTCTTACCGGAGAATGAACCGGGGGAGAATGGTGATTCTGTGGCCATGCTTAACACTAGCACGACTCTTTCCTTTCACGGGTAACGTTGGGGAGAGCGGCATGATCTAGGTGTCTGAGGAGGATGTGGAGAATAGTGTGGTTGGAGCTTCGTCTCTAAATTCTTCTTTTCTTAGGAACCAGAGTAGTGTCGAGGTTGTGGCTCCCTCGGAGACCGATGAGGAGACCCTCGAGCAGCTGGATGTCAGGTAGACAATGGAAGTGAAAATAGAGTAGCGGCAAAAGGAACGCGAAGAGTTCTGCGTGAATATAGAATATAATGAAAAGTTGAAGAAAAAATAAAGGGTATAAAGGCACATCCATCAGAAACAGCAATGGGAACAAAACCAAAATGAGTTTAAATCTCCATCAGGAGCAGCACCCAAGAAAAAAGCACGCCGTCACTAGGGTCCAAAGAGGTTCAACAACCTCATACCGTCGCCGCGTGCCTTCGGCACGCTGACACCATTTCATTAAAATTAAAAGATTCTGACCTGTGAATCTAAAGATTTTTTAAAGCATCCTTTTCACACTGAACTAAGTTAAAAGTCGGACTCCCATAAGGAGCCCAAATACGAACCCATGGACTTGATTTGAACAAACTTAAATCTGTCCCATATAAGGACGCGGTATACCAAAGGATTATAACTGGTAGATCCGAGGAAGATTAAAAAAAAATATGGGCCCGCCCAAATGCAAATCCAGGGGCTTGATTTGAACAAATTTGAATTTGGCCCTCCTAGGGTTACTGTATACCAAATATTAAAAGATTATGACTGGTGGATTCGCTCCCCCACCCCCATAGGATAAGGAGCCAAAATAAGAACCCATATATATATACACCTGATTTGAACAAATTTGAATCGGATACACTTAAGGCTGCTGAATACGAAATATTGATCAAAGGATTCCGATTGGAAGTTCAACAGTCTAAGATTTTTAAAAAATGTTTGAGAAGTGTAAATTTACTGACGTTTCCACAATATATGGGAGTCTAATATCCAGAGTGGATTTGGCGAGTCGGTGTGATAAAAAAACTTGAATAAGGGTTCAAACCATGAAAAAGTGACAGTATACATGTACTGTAAACATTGCGGTTTTGTTTGAAAATAGTTACATTTTTCCATGGATATTTCAATTTGAAATGTCTTTTGGAAATGAGTAGACAAGTTTGAAACAACTTTCCATTGTCGTCATGACATGTCCCATGTTGTGTTTGAATCCCCTGAAGTTTAAATATGACACTTACAGTAACACTTTTTGTGATTTTCATTATTATGATTTACCTTTTTCATCATCAGTTCGGGAGCGGGTCTTTTCGGCCTCGGGAACATTCGGCCTCGGGAACATTCGGCCCCGGGAACATTCGGCCTGGGAACATTCGGCCTCCGTTTTAAACTAGGGAGACTAAGAGAGACACGGGTTAAGATGAGTTTAAACACCTTTATTACAACTAAAAACAAATATAAATACAGCGTAATATACAATATAAAATACATTGACAGATATATTGACAAATACAATTACACTTTATATATACTGGAACAGAACCTCAAAAATACGTTATATCATTCTCTTTATATTTCTCCCATGCTTCCTCTAACTTCTTGGATATCTTTGTTGTTACAATTTCCAAATCGCCGTCAACCACATTCACCCTCGCAATCTTGGCCTCGCCTAATAAGGTAGGTATCAGCAAGTAAGTAAGCGAGTCAGATTGATGTTGGGCGAATGAAATGAAAAGTTTCTGCGCACCGAAGGCGCACAGGGACGATGTGGGATTGAAATCCCCTGCGACTTCGAAATGGAAGATGGCTAGGAATTTTGCATAACTACAAGATTTCTGTTCCGTGATGTTCAGGGGCGCCGGAAGCTTCCTTGGGCGGCGGGGGCGAATTCACAAAAGGGTACAAATTCGTCCCGGGAACGTGGTGCGACGCAAATCCTGATCAAGGCCAGGGGATAAACGAGAAGTTCACAAGTGCTTGTGTGTATGTTCGTAGAAATGCAGCCTCGGGGACTTTTTTCTCAAATTGGAATTCCTGGTCGTTAATTGAACTGAATTCCGCGCACATTCGGCGTGTACACGTGTATAGCCCGTCTCGGATTGGACCTCATGCAGAATCATAGTCCTCTTCGGTCGAGTTAACCACGAGAGGTGTATCCCAGACCGTAACCACATGCTTATATTGGACAGATAAAGATACTATTTAGTCAGTTGCAATTTTTGTGTGGAATAATTCATTAGCGGGGTGACTCTGACACAACTCACGAGCGCGCTTGCGCGAAGCAGTTAGTTGTAACTAAGTCGCTCCACAAATGGAGTATTTCAAATAAATTGTAGAACTGACACTTGGGTCTTCGACTCTTCGTGCGTTGCCGAGTTGTCTAAATAAAAGAAAATTTTATCGGTTCGCTGACGGCCGATACTTACTCTGTGGTATATCGACCCAGCCGATTCTTGGCTGGCCAGTTAAGCCCAGTTTCGAAGTGGTCGATAGGTTTGTTTATTTGGTTGGGGCTGTAGTAGAAACTGTAAAACAGTATATGATCTCCTAATCAAGTGCTATTAAATCAATCAAGATTCAGTCGCCCTGTAAAAACTCTGTATCAGCATCTCATCAAAGGCCAGAACTTTAATCACAACTTCATGCAGAAGAACTTGTGAAAACAAATTTTTTAAGATGAGTTGTGCCAAACAATATCCAAGAAGAAACATATCATTTCGGGTTTGCATGTCGGCATTGGAACACATATATTGTCATTCTGTTATTCAGTTCAGTGGATTTTATACAATGGATTTTATATTTCATTTTTCATTACTCCGGAAATGGAAATATAGGTCATAATTTACCACATAAATAAATATTTCAATATAATTAATTGGGCAGCCTAAATAGAGTGCATTCCCCTTTGAATACACCCTTTAGACTGAGGGTAAATATAAATATAAATAAAAGAAAATAGGGATTCATCAGTGAATATTCCTAAGGAAAAGTTATAGATCCTAGCATAACTGGAATTATTCAGAACCAGCATACGGATCGGAACGCTTGAAGCAAGCGGTGCCTCGACAAGTCAGCGAGGGAACATCAACAGAAGATACAAGAAGATACAAGATATGGATTGGTATTGTGCTTAATATATTTCTACTTTAGGAATAAAGGTAGGTACGCCGTATATATTATTCTTTTAAAAAATATTCTAGAAAACCTAATATAAAAAGAAACAAAACAAAATGAACTAAAAAATTAGTTTTTAAAGTTATTTTTCAACTCCCAAACTCCGAAATTTTTTACCAAAAGTGGGAACATTCGGCCTCAAAAGTGGGAACATTCGGCCTCGACTGAGGCCGAATGTTCCCAGAAAAATACCTGGGGCCGAATGTTCCCGAGGCCGAAAAGACCCGGACCCATCAGTTCTGCAAATTACAGTAAGTTATCACAGATTTAAGACGCTGTCTCTTAAAACCTTTGACACCATCGAGGCGTTTTCAAAGAAACCCGCATTTCAGAATGTCACTCTTATCCATTACCCGCACCTGTTGTCAAGTGAAGCCCAAATAATCCCCGTGATCGTCACATGACTTTCATGACGTCAGTTAATTCAGTCATCAAAAATGACGAATCGAGTTCACAACTCAAATTTTGTTCTTTCACAGATTTCTTTCAATAGGTATGAATTTAATCAACTGACCCTACATCTTATACTATCTGGCAACCGATCAGTTTTCTAAGAGCGATAGCTGAAAAGTTGCAACACCATCAAAAATAATGCTACTAACCTATTTTCGTGCTATTTGTCCATAAAAACAAATTTGTGTTTGGACAGTGAGTGGAGAGGAATACTGTCATATCGGCCACCAACCAAATCGTTTGCAGGCAGTTCAGGACTAATCGGTGTCCAGTATGTATGGATTTGCTGATTGGCATTTTGATCGATTCGGTCACCGAAAATATATTCTTTAAAACGATAAAAGCTCTTGCTCTGTGATGCCTGATGGATGACATATTTACGACTTTTAAAGGAAGTGCTTATTTCCGCATACGTATGTGGAAATAAGAACACCACAGTTTTGCAACATTTAACATAATTTGCAAATTTGAACACCCATTTTACAGTTAAAAATATGGTGTATACATTCGTAAATTCATGAAAATGATTGTGATAAATACACCAGTTTATAATTTTGCCATCTTAAGTGCCTAAGGCTGAGTATGCATTTAAATAATGGGAAGTAAGCTTGAAAATAGGTGACAGGTTGTTTTAAATTACACCCAAACTGGCCTCCAACCAAACCTGCCTCCACAATTTTATCCAAATCGACCTCCGGGGCATTTTTTTACCACTCTTGCCTATTAGTAGGTTTCCAGACATTGTAGCAAAATTTAAATAATAAAAATTGTGATAGCAAAATGTTGGCCTTCCTTCTTTTCGTAAAATTTTTATCCACGTAGCGGTACAGAAAATCCAATAATTATCCATTTGAATATACCCAAAATGGAATAAGCACAACTTGACATATCCAAATCCCTGAAAGGTTACTGACACAGTGACAAGATGGTACTATCAAAACTGTATGCTGATTGGTTACGCTTTTTCAAACAAGCTTTCCTAAAACAAACTGGTATTATTACAACTGAATGCAGATTGGTCACTCTTTTTCAAAAACGCATTCCCAACATCTTGATGTCACAGTGATCTGGCACCATTGATTATCAAAACAACATATGCACAAATAAAATGAAAATGGAACAAAAATTTGTTTTGACAAGATTTCGCATTTTTTTGAAAGTGTTCTCTGTGATTAACAATAACAGGACTTCAAAAGGTGCTTTGTAGAAAACCACTGAAATCATTTCTTCTGCCACAAACAATAGATCAAAATATTTTTTGTCTATTTTTGTTATTGTGGCATTTTACGTTACTATAATAAAAAACTCCAGTACAAACTCTGGCATCTGTAGCAGTTTTAATTAGGAGAAATTAGGTTGATCATTGAATTATTGTGTTAATAAATGTATGTCCATAATTTAAAAAGTCTGTTTTTCTTTTTCTCACCCGTAAAATTCTTGGAGGCCGGTTTGGG
The DNA here is from genome assembly GCA_031216915.1 of Pictodentalium vernedei. NCBI lineage: Eukaryota > Metazoa > Mollusca > Scaphopoda > Dentaliida > Dentaliidae > Pictodentalium > Pictodentalium vernedei. The sequence continues at coordinate 669,494,189 of CM062297.1, read as the reverse complement.
TAGAACTGTGGCAGATGTTCATGGTAAAGTTTTGGAGGCAGGTTTGGGTTCATTGGAGGCCGGTTTGGGTAAAAATGTTGGAGGCTGGTTTGGCTGTATTCGGTTATTTTCAATGTTGTAAAAGATCTAAACAGTATCATATTGTCACTTTTTTGTTGTTTGAAATGAAAAATTATAACATTTTTTAGATGGCATCGAAAATAGCACCTATTTTCAAGCGGATGAAATGGTTTCATGCACCGAAGGCACGCAGGGACGCCGTGGGGGCAAGCCCCTTTCGACCCTACATGTATTTTGAAGCTAAATGTCCCGTTGCTTATATAGCACCTTAACATGCAGGATACGACTTGCCTGTGTAAATCAGCTTTTTGTAAACAATGCAGACAATGGTGTGTTTACTAATCACAAACACATGTCATGTTGTTGTATTATTATTGTAATAATAATACTTGAGTCTACCACTGATTTGCCATAATCCTCTAATGAGGATGCCTACATCATGTCTATCTCCCCATCAGGTACTTACTCCCCAACTCTCCCTCCTAATCTCCCAGTATTCAGACCCAAACTCTTTTATAATTTCTTCCATTGATTCTAAAATGAAATGTTCAAGCTTTTACTCCTGATCTACACCTTCCCAAGTGCAGATCAAGTGTTTTACTTGAAGAGGGGTCCATGGAGAAAAGGGAACCCATATGCATACTAAAGCAAGCTTCTGAACCTACAAAGCACTGAGCAGCACAGATATCTAAGACACACTGAGTCTGACAAGGCTAGGCCTCGTGAAAAAAAATTGAAAATGGATCCACAAAAATGCCACTTCCTTGATTCTCAGGTCTTGATGGATGCTGCGGGAAGTGTTGAAAGTGTGTGTGTGGGGGTGGTGGTAGGGGTTGTTGATTTCACAATCAAACTTCAGACTCTAGTCTAAGTAACCACACTATTTAAGGTGTTACATAGGTAAGGAAAATTAGTTTACTTTGAAATTCCCACATCTTACATGTATATTCCATAAATTCACATTAAGTATACACAAATATTCATCAAAATAAGGGTTTGATGTACAGGACAAGAAAGATATTTGCAATTAACTCACCAAAGTGACAGCAAGCATCACTATTTCATTGAAGTGTGCTGCTGTATTTATTCCAGAACTGATAATAAAATAATATTTCAGGAGAATAACTCACGGTCAAATGTGCTTCAGATATCCACAAAAAGCTAGGCATTCAAAACCCTTTATGATGCAGCCACAGGACTGCATTTGGGGAAAGGCCAACACTGTCTACATTTTTTATTGAAGAAGAATTCCATGACTGACAGACATTTGTATGTCACATGGTATCCCAAATTTTAATTAAAATATGATCGAGTAATTCTTGGAAAATCAAATAGGTGTCAAAATACCTTGCACCTGTAAGTAATATGGCAACTGTGTAGTCTCGAGATAATGGTAGTGTGTAGCATGAAGGTGATCAGTCTCATTATTTGATATTAGATTGCATTGTATATCAATGCGTTTTCAGCTGAGTTGATGTTGACCGAAAGGTAAACAAACATGCATTCTTTCTCTTTAGAAACCTAACCAACTTGTTCCTAAAAATGAAAGGTTTTGGCATGAATGTGTGCTGGGTTTGATCTGCTGCTAATAAATTAAAAGACAGCATAACAGTACTTGATGGAATTGCATATGGCAGCTGTGTTCAAAAGTGTGAATTGTCACAAGGAAAAGTATTTGTCGAATAACAGAAAACATGTGACTGAAGAAGTGTACTCTGATGATGCGATTGTTCCATGACCTGCATAACTTATCAACCCCCAATGAAAAACTAGACAAATGATAAACAATAGCCTCATTGAATATTAACTGCATCACATAACCAAATGGTGCAGTTTGTTTGGTGCACTACTTAAAGCGAGGTGTAGTAGTTCATTCATTAGTAAATATTATGTGACGCTTTTGTTTTCTGACCACTCTTATTACTGCAACATTTACCCAAAACGAGTGTGTTGAAAAATCATGAACTTCTGTAGATGTACTTCCACTGTCAGCATTAATTAAAATGACACAATAGTTTGCATGTCTACTGTTCACACCTAATTTGTGTGTTTTAATTAGTGTAAGGGAATCTTGAAACTTAGCCTGGTAATTTAATCTATTTTCTTGAAAATTAGAGAAGCACAAAAAAGAGTGCTTCTTGTTTCCAGTTTAGAAGTTTTAAGAAGCGAGAGTGTGATAGCACTCCCCAAATCGACAGCACTGCATTAGTACACCCTACTGGCCACATCCCTCACCCCATCTTTTTCAATATTTCATATGTAACTTTGGTGTGATGTCCAGATGGGAACTATCAGATTTTTCTGACTTTTGTTGAAAAACATGGCTGGCAGTGGGCATCTTGGATTTGGCATATAAATTGTCAACAATTCCATCAGCAGACCGTACAGACCACACGTCTCACCCGATATTTTTCCAATTTTATATGTAACTTTGGCATGATGTCTAGATGGGAGTTATCAAATATTTCTGCATTCCATTGAAAAAAATGGCCATCTTGGACCTGACATATAAATTGTCAACAATTCCATTAGTTTCACCCAACAGGCACCTCCCCACCCGATTTTTAGTTTAACTTGACAAAGTCAAGATAAGCTAATGCCATCACGTGTGCGGAAGTCTAAGTCAGTTTACATTTTCCTTTAGCTCAGGCTACACCCCGTTGTTCTTGTCCAATCTTCACAAAATTTCAGGTTTGAGATCATGTCTAGATGAGAATGTCCCCTTTTGTTCGCGATCGGTCAACTGTGATGGCTGCCCAAGCCCAAAACCCAAAAACCTTTAGCACAGTCTACAGGTCATATTTATGGAGGAATTCCATTGTAACCTGGTAGGATGACTCCATATAATGTCTAGATGAGAATGTCCCCTTTTGGTTGCGATCGGCCAACTGATGGCTACAGGGGCCCGAGGCCCAAAAATCTTTAGCACAGTCTACAGGTCGTATTTATGATGGGATTTCATTGTAACTTGGTAAGATGACTCCAGATAATGTCTAGATGAGAACGTCCCCTTTTGGTCGTGATCGGTCAACCGTGACGACAACGGGCCAAAAAACCGTTAGCACAGTCTACTGGTCATATTTATGAAGGGATTTCATTGTAACTTGGTATTGTGTCTCGTGTAATGTCTAGATGAGAACTTCCCCTTTTGGTCACAGTCTGTCAACCATGATGGCTGCCCACTCCTGAAACCCCCAAAACCTTTAGCACAGTATACAGGTCGTATTTATGAAGGGATTTCATTGTAGCCTGGTAGGATGACTCAGTATAATGTATGGATGAGAACATCCTATTTTGGCCGTGATCGGTGAACCGTGATAGCCGCACATGCCTGTCACCTAGATTTGTTTAGCACAGTCTACAGTTCATTTTTATGAAGTGATTTCATTGTAACTTGGAAGGATAACTCTATATGATGTCTAGATGAGACTTTCCTATTTTGGTCACAATCAGTCAGCCGTTACCACCACCTGGTCATGCGACCTGGATTCATTTAGTACTGTGTACAGGTTCTTTTTATTGTAATTTGGTAGGATAAGTTGTTATGATATCTAGATGAGAATGTCCTATTTCGGTCATGATCGATCAACAGTGACTGACATGCCATCATGTGACCAAAATTCCTTTTGCAAAGTCTACGAGGTATATTTATGAAGGAATTTCATTGTAACTTGATAGGATGACTCATTTTGGAATAATTTCACTCTAACATGGTAACTTTGGTTGACATACATTAACTGTGAGGGCCACATTAACCTACAGTCTTCACCTCAGTTTATTTGTATTGAAAACAGCATGCAGGGAACAGAAATTAACATATTCTCAATTATCACAATTCTTGTGGTATTTCATAATCCTTTCATAAACATTGAGCATTGTCCTTTTCATCAAACACAACACACAGTCAAGTTAAGCTACAGTGTCATTGACTCTTTCATTTCAGATTTCATATGCAGCTTTGGTGAGATGTCTTTTCTGTAGTTTTTAAACTTGAGTTGAATGACTTGGCATTACTGGATCTTTCTATTTGCATGTAGTTCAGTCCCTTCTTGGACAAGTTCAGCAGCAGTGTCATTGACACTTTCATTTGAAATGCTGAAGGTGTGTTAAAAATATTTCTGTAATGTCTCTAGATGTGCATAAAGGTTTCAGATTTTTGATTTGGCTGCAAGTGGTGTCTGTAACACCACTTTTGTCATTAGAGAATTGGTTTCAGTCGAAAGGCTTCTAGGGATTTTAATTTAAAACATTGAAAGTGTGTTCATGCGTTCCGGAAGGGTCTCTAGATGTACATAAATGTTTCAGATTTTTGATTCGGCCCCATGTGGTGCCCGTAGCAACACTTTTGTTGTTAGAGAATCGGTTTCTGACAAATGACTATAGTGGTTTTAATTCGAAATGCAGAAAATGTGTTCATATGTTCCGGCAGGGTCTCTAGATGTGCATAAAGGTTTTGGATTTTTGATTCGGCCCCCATGTGATGCCTGTGGTGCCACTTTTGTCATTAGAGAATCGGTCTCCGGTGAAAGGCTACTAGGTGTTTTAAATCGAAACATTGAAAGTGTGTTCATATGTTCTGGTAGGGTCTCTGGATGTGCATAAAGGTTTCAGATTTTTGATTTGGACCCATGTGGTGCCCGTAGTGCCACTTTTGTCATTAGACAATCGGTTTTCTGTCGAAAGACTCCTAGAGATTTTAATTTGAAACGTTGAAAGTGTGTTCATATGTTCCAGTATGGTCTCTAGATGTGCATAAATGTTTCAGATTTTTCAATTGGCTCCATGTTGTACCTGTTTTGCCACTTTTGTTATTAGAGAATCGGTTTTCCAGCAAAAGGCTCCTACAGGTTTTAATTCGAAATGCTGAAAGTGTTTTCATATGTTCTGGTAGGGGCTTTACATGTAGATGGGAATAAAGGTTTCAGATTTTTATCTTCTGCTGACGAAGTTGGGGGGGGGGGGGGGGGGGAGATATTGAAATGGTGTTTGCCCATCCTACCGCCAGTCCATCACAAACTTTGTCTGCTTAACTTCTCCTACAGTTTTCAGTTGATTTTTACGAAACTTGGTCTGAAGTATCAGTACCAAGTGTTGATGTGCATGTGGTCAGGAATTTTCGATGCGTCGAATGTTTTGTTATGGCTCTTGGAAATTGTAAAATTTCCATCACAAAGGCCTACATTTTTTATTGGATTTTTATAAAACGTGGTCTGAAGTATCAGTATCAAGTGTAGATGTGCATATGGTCAGGAATTTTTGATGCGAAGATTTTTGCGTGGTTACGGTTCATGGAAATAGTAAAATTTCCATCACAAAGACTTGTCTGCTTAACTCCTCCTACATTTTTTATCCCCGCATTTTAAAAAATGCGGGGATATTGTCATGATCTCCGTCCGTACTTCCGTACGTCCGGTTTTGTAATTCGAAACGCTGTAACTTTCTACAGTTGTTCGATAGGATCTGTGCAACCCAAAAATACAACTTTTAAATTTTTGTGCCACCAGGTGGCTTCTGTGGAGCCACTTAAAAAATGCGTTATTTTTTCACTTTTTTGCTGAATAGTCCCAACCTATGTAATTCGGAGTTCTAAAATTACACTAGGGTGTTGCTAAATGATCTGTAGATATGTAGGAAGGTTTCGGATTTTTTGGGTGCCACGTGGCTGTGCCGCCGTAGCCACTTTTGTGTTTTCTTAGACTGTTTCCGGCAAAAGGCTTGTAGGATATGTAATTCGAAATGCTAAATCCATGCTGAGATGTTGCAGTAGGGTCTATAGATGCGCACGAAGGTTTCGGATTTTTCGGGTGCCACGTGGCTGTGCCACCGTAGCCACTTTTGTGTTTTCTTAGACCGTTTCCGGCAAAAGGCTCGTAGGATATGTAATTCGAAACGCTAAATCCATGCTCAGAAGTTGCAGTAGGGGCTATAGATGCGCAGGAAGGTTTCGGATTTTTCAGGTGCCATGTGGCTGTGCCACCGTAGCCACTTTTGTGTTTTCTTGAACCGTTTCCGGCGAAAGGCTCGTAGGGTATGTAATTTGAAATGCTAAAACCATGCTCATATGTTGCAGTAGGGTCTATAGATGCACACAAATGTTTCAGATTTTTCGGGTGCCACGTGGCTGTGCCACCGTAGCCACTTTCGTGTTTTCTTAGATCGTTTCCGGCGAAAGGCTCGTAGGGAATGTAATTCGAAATGCTAAAACCATGCTCATATCTTGCAGTAGGGACTATAGATGCGCACAAAGGTTGCGGATTTTTCGGGTGCCACGTGGCTGTGCCACCGTAGCCACTTTTGTGTTTTCTTAGACCGTTTCCGACAAAAGGCTCGTAGGATATGTAATTCGAAACGCTAAATCCATGCTCAGATGTTGCAGTAGGGGCTATAGATGCACACGAAGGTTTTGGATTTTTCAAGTGCCAAGTGGCTGTGCCACCGTAGCCACTTTTGTGTTTTCTTGAACCGTTTCCGGTGAAAGGCTCGTAGGGTATGTAATTCGAAATGCTAAAACCATGCTCATATGTTGCAGTAGGGTCTATAGATGCACACAAAGGTTTTGGATTTTTCGGGTGCCACGTTGCTGTGCCACCGTAGCCACTTTCGTGTTTTCTTAGATCCTTTCCAGCGAAAGGCTAGTAGGGAATGTAATTCGAAATGCTCAAACCATGCTCATATGTTGCAGTAGGGACTATAGATGTGCACAAAGGTTTCGGATTTCTCGGGTGCCACGTGGCTGTGCCACTTTAGCCACTTTTATGTTTTCTTAGACCGTTTCTGCCGAAAGTCTCGTAGGGTATGTAATTCGAAATGCTAAAACTATTCTCAGATGTTGCAGTATGGTCTATAGATGCGTACGAAGGTTTTGGATTTTTTGGGTGCCACGTGGCTGTGCCACCGTTGCCACTTTTGTGTTTTCTTAGACCTTTTCCGGTGAAAGGCTCGTAGGGTATGTAATTCGAAATGCTAAATCCATGCTCAGATGTTGCAGTATGGTCTATAGATGCGTACGAAGGTTTCGGATTTTTCGGGTGCCACGTGGCTGTGCCACCGTAGCCACTTTCATGTTTTTCTTAGATCGTTTCCGGCGAAAGGCTCGTAGGGAAAGTAATTCGAAATGCTAAAAGCATGCTCATATGTTGCAGTAGGGACTGTAGATGTGCACAAAGGTTTCGGATTTTTCGGTTGCCACGTGGCTGTGCCACTTTAGCCACTTTTATGTTTTCTTAGACCATTTCTGCCGAAAGTCTCGTAGGGTATGTAATTCGAAATCCTAAAACTATTCTCAGATGTTGCAGTATGGTCTATAGATGCGTACGAAGGTTTCGGATTTTTTGGGTGCCACAGGCTGTGCCACCGTTGCCACTTTTGTGTTTTCTTAGGCCTTTTCCCGGCGAAAGGCTCATAGGGTATGTAATTCGGAATGCTAAATCGATGCTCAGATGTTGCAGTACGGTCTATAGATGCGTACGAAGGTTTTGGATTATCCGGGTGCCACGTGGCTATGCCACCGTAGCCACTTTTGTGTTTTCTTAGACCGTTTCCGGCAAAAGGCTCGTACGGTATGTAATTCAAAATGCTAAAACCATGCTCATATGTTGCATTAGGGTCTATAGATGCGTATGAAGGTTTTGGATTTTTCAGGTGCCACGTGGCTGTGCCACCGTTGCCACTTTTGTGTTTTCTTAGATCGTTTCCGGCGAAAGGCTCCTAGGATATGTAATTCGAAACGCTAAAACCATGCTCAAATGTTGCAATGGGGTCTGTAGATGCGCACAAAGGTTTTGAATTTTTCAGGTGCCACGTGGCTCTGCCACTGTTGCCACTTTTGTGTTTTCTTAGACCGTTTCTGGCGAAAGGCTCCTAGAGTATGTAATTCGAAACGCCAAAACCATGCTCAAATGTTGCAGTGGGGTCTGCAGATGTGCACAAAGGTTTCAGATTTTTCAGCTGCCACGTGACTGCGCCACCATTGCCACTTTCGTGTTTTCTTAGACCGTTTCTGGCGAAAGGCTCCTAGGGTATGTAATTCGAAACGCTAAAACCATGTTCAAATGTTGCATTAGGGTCTGTAGATGTGTACAAAGGTTTCAGATTTTTCAGGTGCCATGTGGCTGTGCCACCATTGGCACTTTTGTGTTTTCTTAGACCGTTTCTGGCGAAAGGCTCCTAGGGTATGTAATTCGAAATGCTAAAACCATGCTCAAATGTTGCAGTGGGGTCTGTAGATGTGCACGAAGGTTTCGGATTTTTCAGCTGCCTAGTGGCGTGGCGGTTGCCACTTTTGCGTTCTCTTAGACTGTTTCCGGCGAAAGGCTCCTCAGGAATGAACAGGAAGGTTTCAGATTTTTGGGGTGCTACGTGGCTGTGTCACTGTTGCCACTTTTGTGTTTTCTTAGACCGTTTCCGGTGAAAGGCTCCTAGGGTATGTAATTTGAGATGCTAAACGCATGCTCAAATGTTGCAGTAAGGTCTGTAGATGCGTACAAAGGTTTAAGATTTTTCAGGTGCCATGTGTCGGTGCCACCGTTTTTCTTTCGTGTTTTCTTAGATCATTAGATCGAAAAGCTCCCAGAGTATGTAATTTGAAATGCTAAAACTATGCTTAAATGTTTCAGTAGGGTCTGTAGATGTGAAGGAAGGTTTCAGACTTTTGGGGTGCCACGTGGCTGTGCCACCGTTGGCACTTTCATGTTTTCTTAGACCGTTTCCGACGAAAGGCTCCCAGGGTACATGTATGTAATTCGAAACACTAAAACCATGCTCAAATGTTGCAGTGGAGTCTGTAGGTGCGCACGAAGCTGTGTCACCTGTGCCACTCAATATGATTTTAGTGTGTCATATAATACATTTCATCTTTGTATCAAGCATTCATACAAAGTCAAGGATGCAAATGCGGGGATACACTATAGTGTGCTTTGCACACAAGTGACACCATCTAGTTATTAGATTTTTATGAAACTTGGTCTGAACTATCAGTATCAAGTGTAGATGTGCATGTGGTCAGGAATATTCGATGTGATAAATTTTACATGGTTACGGCCCTTGGTGGTAGCAACATTTCCATCACAAATGCTTGTCCGCTTAATTCCCCTTGCATTTTTCATTGGATTTTTACGAAACTTGGTATGCAGTCTAAGTATGATGTGTATGTGTACATATGGAAAGGAAGTTTTGATTCAAATATTTTCTTCCAGAGTTAGAGCCCTAGTCGACTTTGAATTTACCAAAATTGCAGGTTTTCGGAAGATATCTTCAGATGCAATTATAGAAATTAACCCTTTACCCAACGAATCGCCCGCATCCGCCCGCGTAATATGCAAATTCAGCATTTGAAAAAATATTATTTTTCAAAAAATTTCAACAAAACCATATCATGTGACCCCTCGTTGGAACGAGCTCGTCGAGCTCGTTCCAACGAGGGGTCACATGATATGGTTTTGTTGATATTTTTTGAAAAAGTTAAAAAAATGATATTTAAAATAATAAATTTTGATATCGTCAAGTTGTCAGCTTAACTCCTACAGTTTTCAGAGGATTTTTACGAAACTTGGTTTGAAGTATCAGTATCAAGTGTAGATTTTTTGATGCGACAAATTTTACATGGGTATGGCCCTTGGTAATAGCAAAATTTCCATCACAAATGCTTTTCCACTTAACTCCTCCTGCATTTTTCATTGGATTTTTACGAAACTTGGTGTGCAGTATGAGTATGATGTACACATGTGCATATAAGTTTTGATTCGAATAATTTTACTAGAGTTATAACCCTTGTCCTTATAACCCATATAACCCAGGTTTTTGGAAGATATATTCAGTAGTGATTAAAGAAATTAAATAATGTTTGGTGAGTGACTTTATTGGGCATGAATACATGTCCAGGTCGATAATGAGATTATTCCTATCTTAACATAAAAATTGGCAGGGGATATGGATGTCGTTAGACTGTCTTGTTTATTCAGCCCCAGGTGGTGCCCACATCGACACTTTTGTCACTAGAGAATTGGTTTTCAGTGAAAGGCTTCTAGGGGTTTTAATTTGAAACGTTGAAAGTGTGTTCGTATGTTCAGGTAGGGTCTCAAGATGTGCATAAAGGTGTCAAATGTTTGATTCGGCCGGAATTGGCTCCATGTAGTGCCCGTAGTACCACTTTTGTCATCAGACAATCAGTTTCCAGCGAAAGGCTCCTAGATGTTTTAATTTGAAATGTTGAAAGTGTGTTCACACCGGTATGTTCAAATAGGGTCTCTATATGTGCATAAACAGTTTGGATTTTTGATACGGTGCCATGTGGTGCCACTTTTGTCATCAGAGAATGTAAATTAGTTTGACCATCGTGATACCATACTGAAAGTGCGGGGATACTCCTTAGTGTGCTTTTTACACAAATGACACCATTCTAGTTTATATTATATCTTGTTTGACAGAGCCCAGTGCATCGGAAAATGCCCGCAAACTAATATTATCCCTTTACCAAACAAATCAACCGCATCCGTTGGCATTATATACAGATTGAGCAGTTGAAAAAATAATAATTATTTTTCCAAAAAAATGTAACAAAACCATATCATGTGACCCCTCATTGGAATGAGCTCATCAAACTTGTTCCAAGGGGGGGGGTCATATGATATTGTTTTGTCAAATTTTTGGGAAAAATTCGATGAACTAATATTTAAAACAATAAATTTTGATATTGTCTGTGTTGAGTAAATGGTTATTCCAACTGCATCATCAAGGCATGCCCGATTCGTTCTGACTGATGGCTCAAACCCTGATTATGATATGTATGTTCAGATATCTGAACAGTCATTCGATGTACTGGTATCTCGTGGTATTTATTTGATAACAGATACTGGTATTCTGTTTTGAATACCGTGCAGCCCTATGTGTATAAATTGTGACTAGATCACTATCCAATCAATAAAAAGGTCACATTTTTTTTATTCCAGTACAGTAGGCATTTGTACATCTCAATTTTAAGGTTGTAAACACTGTAGCATTTTTATTCATTTTCAGATGCTGTATATTAGCCTAATACACACTAACACTGATGCTCAAAAGAAGATAGAAGAAAAGAAATAAAAACATGGCAGCGAAAGCAAAATTGCTGAAAGTCGTACTGCTTGGAGATGGTGGAGTAGGAAAGAGCTCTCTAATGAATCGATTTGTCAGCAACAAGTTTGATTCACAATCATTTCACACAATAGGAGTTGAATTTCTAAACAAGGATGTTGTGGTAGATGGGGACCATTATACTATGCAAATATGGGATACAGCTGGACAAGAGAGATTCAAAAGTTTACGGACACCTTTTTATAGAGGGGCAGACTGCTGTCTTTTAACTTATGCTCTCGATGATCTTCAGAGTTTTCGAAATTTAAATATGTGGAAAAAAGAATTTTTGTATTATGCTGATGTTCAGGACGAGAAAAACTTTCCATTTGTTCTAATTGGGAATAAGTTGGATGTAAGCAACAGGTCAGTAGAAAAAGAGGCGGCTGCAGACTGGTGTAATGTTAATAATGATATGCCGTATTATGAAACAAGTGCAAAAGACTCCACAAATGTTATCCAGGCATTTGAATCTGCTGTAACAAGGCATAAAGAGTTGGAGGAGAAGTTTGAGGCAAGGCCCACACAGAGTAACACTGTTAATCTGAGAAACCTCAAAACAGGTTCAAACAGCAGCTGCTGTAAATAAATTGTTATATATCTGACTTAGACATCCAATTACAAACAAATTATCACCAATAACATCTTTTTTTTATTAACTCTTTTGACTGCTACACTCTTTTTTTTTATCACACTCTGTTTGGCCATCTACTTGTACACTAACATATAAAGTTTGTTTATCAAGACATCTTTTTTTTAAAAAAAATTTGTGAGTCAGAGTGAATGGTTTTTATTTTAGTGTGCTATTCTGCAATATATAAAAATTTACTGATGAGATAAAAATGGTATTCTTACTAATAGTACTGAAATGGTTAATAGGATAACCGGTTTGAAACCAGTTACCTACCCAACCGATTAGAAAAACTGTCAATCGGTTATCCGAAATATCGGTAGTGATCGTCATTCCAAGGTTGAAAAGCAGCAAATCTGCCGCTTCTCCTCTGGGATACATTACACCATGAAGCCGTGTTGCTTTTTTTAATGATTCTGTGAGCACTGAGCAATAGCAGTAACTATTCTGTAGTATGTATACAAACGAATGTTGTCGAGTACTCGACAACGTTCGTTTGTATACACACTACGGAATAGTTTCCGTGAATACTGCTTTCCAATACTTATAGTTTTGATCCAAATCCGGTGAAATAATGGCCACAGATAAGCAGATATTATCCGGTTGCAGCTCTAGGTTAGTCGGTTGTGGAAATGAGCCAACCGTTTCAGCCCTACTTACTAAGTAAGGTGTGGTATTACTCAGTTGTAGCCGAGGCAAAAACACATGTACATGTACAGTCCTTTTCTTTCACAATTGAATATTCTTGTGAACATTTTATTTGATGAAATGGAAAAATTATCCAACTGTTGAACAGGAAATTGCTGTTCAAATGTTTTCAAAACATACATGCACCCAAGCTTATGAACCATCATTAGAATAAGCCCATTGAGCTCATTCCAATGAGGTGACACAAGCAATGTTGAGGTAGCAAAAAATTGAAAATGTTTACTTGTAGTAACTTAGGGAATAAATTTCAAATTCTTCTGCAAATTGTTTGGGTAAATAATGGATTAGTAACACATATTTTTTAAATACAAATCTTGCACATTCAAGCCTGGAAATAAGCAACATGTCATTTGCAGAATAAGGTTCCCAGAAGTTGAATGTTCCTTATATGTCAATTCAAATTTGTTCAAATAAAGTTTCCATGCCCACGGGGCACCACAAGGTGCATAACTCTGATGGTACCCATATATTTGAAAAAAAAAATCCAAAAAAATCTACTCCTGAACCATCAATTAGAAACTATGGATATTTGTATATATAGCATCTCTAAGGGGGTCAGATTCAGTTTTGTTCAAATCGAGTCACTGGGTTAATATTTGGGCTTCCTATAGGAGCCCGAATTTAACATAGTGCAATGTAAGGAAATTTCCTTAAAATTCTTCAGATCCACCAGTCCAAATGCTTTCGTATTTGGTATACAACATCTCTAGAGGGTTCAGATTCTCGTTTGTTCAAATCGGGTCCCTAGATTAATATTTCGTCTCTCTGTTGGGGGGTGGGGGGGGGGGGGAGGGGGATGGGGTGGGGTGATGCAGCAGTGCCTGCAGTGATGGTACGACCCTTGCAAGTATGGCAGTGCTTGTATACAGGTGGTAGAATTGAAAGCAGTTAGGAAGACACAAGATAACAATCATCTGACATGGACAATAGAGTTATGAATGATTTCATGACTTCCTTCCTCTGTTGTGTTGATGAATCATGACTAACTGAATGTGACCCAAAACACTTCTTTGAACCACTTTGTCAGGTGAATGATTGAGGCCTCTTGTATTATATCTCGTTTGACAAAGCTTATTGAGCTCTGTCAAACAATACATAATAATAGACTAAATGTCTATATTGGATGTATTGAGGCCAAAATTGTCTATACATGTGTCAAATTCAGGTGATGTCAGAGTAATTCTTCGACAGATTTATAAGATTTTTTATTAAATTAACAGGAGTTTACTTGATATACTATATGCAACTAACCTTTTCAACACTGGTCGTACATTGTATCTTCCATGCCAGTTAAATGGCAGAAATTGGAAGAGTCTATATCCATTATTTGTGGGTAGAGCAATTAATATTTGCAACGTGCAGCCTGAAGGCTGCACGTTGAAAATATTAATTGTTCTACTACACACGCTCACTTATTAGCCATCCTACTTAATGAAATTAAGACGTATCGTGTTCCTGGACCGGAAAAGCGGTCTCTCGTGTTGAAAGAGTTAACAAGTCAAATTTGTGTATGGTAATTGGTTTGGTGTTTATAAATTATATACGGTTGATAGGGTTAATGAATTAAAAGATATGCAAATAAGTGGGCTGCACTGTTTTGCATATTTGTTATATTATACATGTAAAAGGAATCATGTTTCTGTGAATTCAGGACTTAAAATTCATGTGCAAATCAGAATCGATTCTCATAAATGATTCACGCAAAGAAAACGATGAGAATCAACTTTGATTCTCGCGAAATGTTCATTTAATTCTCGTCATACATGTACATGTAGATTTCTGAAACTGTCCTTAAAGGACTGGAGGTCTTATCTTTTGCTTCCTCATAGTAAGATAAAGCTATGCCTTCTAAAGTTCTTTAGCTTCGATACCTAGTGAAGTCTTGGCTGCCTGCCTAAACAGACAGCTTAGATTTCACTGGAAACATCTGCTGAGATACTGTAACTACCGACAACAAGACCACCAAAATCCTGTATGTGGGAAGAGCGTTTTACATGGACATATAAGACAAGAAACTCACCAGAATGGGACTAGGCTCTTAATGCTTTACCTAACACAGACAACATTTGCAAACAAAATTCTTGAATAACTAATCTTTGTTTCATTTTTTGGCATCAAAAACATAGCTTATGACTCCTCATTGAAATGAGTTCATTGAGCTCATTCCAATGAGGGGTCATAAGCTATATTTTTGTGACAAAAAATGAAAAGTAATGAAAACAGAATGCTGATATTTGTGAATAGCGCTGGCCGGTTTTGGGCGTTACGTTCGGGAAAGGGTTTAAACTCGGGCAAATATATAAATGAGGTTTGATTTTAACTGTGGAGAATGTTCTGGTTACACTGACAAGGTTAGGCCAAACAAAATTAAATAATTGATTCTCAGGCACTTTGTTTTTAAAACGAATTAGGGAGGGCTGTTTTTATATTAATTTTTTATTCCTGATGGAATGGTCTCCGATGCCTAAAATCCAGTTGTGAGAGCCTAAAATTAAATACAAGAGCTTCCATGTTGATTTCACTGATAGTTTTTAGCTGCGATGAGCAGCTCTTTTTGTGGCAATGTTGGTCTGTCTGTCGGCCGGTAGGTTGGTCTGTCACCAAGGATTTTTTAAAACACCATAACTCCTAAAATACATGATGGAATGACACCATACTTGGTATGCAAGTGTATCTTCATGATGTCTACACCCTCTCAATAGTGCATGTCATTCAGATAATTTCTGTCACATTTATGGACTTGTCACCAACGAGTTTTTTTGTCACCAATGAGTATTAAAACATCATTGGCGTTGCACGAATCATCGCAGCTTCGGCACTGTGACAGTGAGCTCTATTTTTTTGTAACAATGATCATACAACACAAAATCAATATAGAACAACTAAAATGAGGTAAAAAATAATAAGGAGTTTTTGAAATGGTTGAGTCCAAGAAGCCACAATTAGGCCTTCCTAAAAAATTGTGGGTACCACTGAAAAAGCTAGCATTTTCCTTACCTATGTTTCGTATTCAGTCAATCTTAAATAATAGTTTGTTTATACAAATTTGTTCTATTACAAATTATTGGAGAGTGCCTGTTGGCAATCTCCAATTATTAGTAATAAAACAATTTTTGATAAACAAATTCAGACCACCAAAACTAATCTAACTGTCAACCAGTTGAATAAATATTTATTTGTGCGTACATATGAGAATCGTGTCGCATTTTGTGAAGAGAATAACACTGCTGGAAATGAACAAAATTAACAGGTGCAGTTTTAAGCTCCTGTGAAATCAGAGACGGGAGTAAATTGCACCTGAAAAATGTTAGTATATGAATTTTTGAACGAATACTGTCAGCAAACATCAGAAACCTTAAATGTATATAAGGAATTGCTGAATTATGACAGCGACTTGCCACTGGCCACAGAGTTCTGCTTTCTCAAAACAACACACATTTATATGCCCTCACTGTATATTAGTGCTCCACAATATTTTTCAACAAGTGCATTTTTTAGCTCCCGTAAACTAGAAAACACAGGTGCTGACGGGAGCAATTGCACTCGCACCTGTCTCATTTCCAGGACTGGAATAACAATACTGTATCGATGTATACAACAT
Organism: Pictodentalium vernedei; assembly: GCA_031216915.1. Taxonomy (NCBI): domain Eukaryota; kingdom Metazoa; phylum Mollusca; class Scaphopoda; order Dentaliida; family Dentaliidae; genus Pictodentalium; species Pictodentalium vernedei. The sequence continues at coordinate 669,478,080 of CM062297.1, read as the reverse complement.
ATTACATTGCAAATCGCAATGTGATACCGCAAAAATCACAAACTATGATAGTTTTATACATTTTAAATTTTGACTCCAAAATAAATATGACAAACGAGGGCCAAAAAAACATGCCTGAGAATCCAAAGATTAATTTTCTTTGGCCTTATAACCAGTAAGAGATTTCTCATATTCTTGTTGACTCTCATTGACTTTTAACCCCTATCACTCTGGTAGTGGAACAACAATTTCTTCAATCACTCAGTTTTTCTCTTGTTTAACTATGAATTTAACCATTTATATCTTGTTTGACAGAGCTCAGTCAAACAGTTTATATTTGTTTAAATATCAAACTGCATTATGGGAAATATTTGCTGCTGAAAACTTTGCCATTTTGACATCAGAGTGCAGAGGGTTAATGAGGTAAGTCAACAGACCAAAGTGTCAGCTATTGAAACACAATTTAGCACAAATTACATGCAGAATGGAATCAAATGATGACCCAAGTGCAGTGTATACTGAAACTACTGGATAAAATAAGCAAGAATTGTTGAAATCCCACATTCACCTTCAGTCTACTTTTCAAAGCAGCCATCTTCACTTCCAAACACTTTAGGTCAAAATAATCAACTTGGTGCCTCGATTCTACATCGTGTTTCTGTATTCTGCCGTAAACTTCTTTTTACAAGTTCCAGAGTTTACATGTGGTGTATTTATCTTTTCATCTATGTTTTGTGTATCCACACAAGACCTTTTATAATCCTTTCCAGCGTGTTATGTTTCATCAATCGGTAGGCACAACTTTCTTGGCAACGACTGAGAATTAGATGTAAATACGAAAACCAAAAGTACACAGTACTGTTTTTTGAGCCAGACATGGTTATTACTCTTGTTTTTCTGACAACCGACACTGAGAAGATTATCCGGTTAACCGGACAGCTCTATTCATTTAATTGCACCTTGTTCCCAGTGATTTCTATCAAATGGAATACCAGTATTACATGTAGTGTAAAGGATGCTGCAAAAGCATAATTTCACTCAATGTGAGGTTTTATATTTACAGCTTATGCCTTATGAGTATATACATGTATATATGTGGGGTATTTACAGGCATATGGTGCATGTATTTTATGAGTGTGACAATGTTATGTTCAAAATATAACTTGCAAAATTTATTTCTGTCTATTTGTATTTCACATTTTTATGGAGTAAAAATAACAAAAAGAGCTACAATTAATGCCATCTTCCAGACCATACAAGTATGTAGAATTTCAAATGCTTTAGTGGCATTGTCAAAATTTTTTGGGAACATCCTTAACCAGGCTGTCTGGTCTCTTCACAGACTAGTTCTGAATATTTGTTCAATGTTTTGCCAAATGAAGTGGCCAAACCTGCCCTACACTGTACACAAAAGACATTATTCAAATTTTTATGCCCCCGAAAACATTTACATTAACAGTTTACACTATATAACATGGTGGTAACCTGCAGAAAAAAGTGTTGTAATGCTTTTCCTCTAACTCTGTTTTTGCTATGCAAGTCATGTTTATATCTTGACATAGTTTATAACCAAAATAAATAGCAACAACTAACGCATGATCTCTTTGGCAAGATCGCATGTTGTTGCAATTTATTTTGATGTTTACTTCAGCACCTTGTGTTCATAACTTTTGTGTTTATCCTTTGAACCCTGATGGTAAATTCCATGTCCATTCACTGACATTAAATGGAAGAGTCCATATTCATTATTTTGCTTTAGATCAATTAACTGGTTGAGTGTTAGAAGCCACAATCAGGGCTTTCAGAAAAATGAGGGTACAAGAGCAAAAGCTGACATTTTTCTTGCTCATGTTTCATATTCAGTCAAACACAAATAATATTTTTGTTAATATAAATTAGTTTTATGTGGGCACTCTCCAATCATTTGTAATAAAACAATTTTGAATAACAAATTCAGACCACCCAAAATAATCTATCGTACAGTCACCGTGGATTGGTCGTATTCCACGCACGGGTTGTGATGTCCACGTATGCGTTTACCAGGTAATAAAAATCATCAACGGTAAAATTTTAATTAATGAAGCACTGAGTTGTACCTGGTGCTTCATTAATTAAATTTTTGATGTTTATTCCCGTAATTAGTGTTTGCAAGCTAATATTTTTACGCACGCAGAAATACTGCCCACCCATGGAAAGTGACCAGTCCACGATGGCCGTACTGTAGCACTCAACCAGTTAATGTTTTCAACATGTAGCCTCAGGGCTGCACATTGAAAATATTGATGGGTCTGCTCATACAAACTCACTGAGCAGCTATTCGACTTAATGAAATTTCGACGTCATGATCCTGGACCGGAAAAGCAGTCTTTCGGTTTCAAATGGTGAACTAATATATGACTCTCTGTGAGCTCACATAATGAACATCAGATAAATTGTGACGTATCAGTATTAACTTAATCCTTTTGGATTAAATTACATTACTGACTCTCTAAATACATGTAGATTCACCATATGCAATAGATATTAAGTCAAATTCATCCAAAAACACAGAATTGATCAGATTAAATTATTTGATGAATCGGTGAAAACAGATATTTGTCTTGTCTTCAGATGTAACATCAAAATTACTGTGTGTTGTCAATTTTACTATTCTCAGAAAAAAATATGAATTAATTTTATTCTTTTTAATTGATATTTTTTGAAACATTTTTTTGTATTTAAAGAACTGTTGCATTACATGTATTTATCATTCTTATTAGATCTTCTTGAGACCTGTTTGTTATGCTCCCTGAAATTTTTTTTTGGGGGGGCATCTACCATTAAGTTGAATTTTCACTGAACATTATGGCATTTACCGTTCCAGAGTTATGCCACTTGAAAAGATGCAAAATGGTAAAATCAATGGTTTCCAGATGATAATCCAGTTCACTTTGATTTATGACCTTATAATTTTGCAACGTTACTACCTACAGTTAAATAAGTTCGATTTTCACCATTATGGCATATACCATTCCAGAGTTATGTCCCTTGAAAAGTCACAAAATGGTAATATCAATGATTTCCGGATGATAACTCTAATTCCCTTTGATGTTTGACCTTATAATTCTGCAATGTTACTATCTACCATGAAATGCAGGTCAGGTTCGATTTTCACCAATATGGCATTTACCATTCTAGAGTTTTGCTCCCCGGATAGTCGCAATATGGTAAAATCACTGGTTTCTGGATGATAACTCCAGTTTACTTTGATGTTCAACATTTTAATTTTGCAACATTACTATATAACATGAAATGCAGGTCAAGTTTGATTGTCATTGTTATGGCACTGATCATTCCAGAGTTATGCCCCTTGAAATGTGACACAATTGTAAAGTGATAAAACATTTCAGGTGGTATCTTATTAAATGCCCAGGGCATATATAATCAAACCTTAATTGAGCAGTGACCTGTCTTCAAAGGCCAGTTTAATCTTCCCAAGGAGCTTTTAATACAGGTTTACTGTGTACTGTTACCCTTTTTCTTCCACATGTTTTTGTATTATTTTTTATATGGATTAATATATTTTATATGGCATTTGAGAAATCAGTATGTTGTTTCCATCAGTTTGCATTTCGGGGAGCATCTGTTGGATGTGCCAAATTTTTACTTCTTGTTCTTGTCAAAGTAAGTTTTATTTCATCAGAAAACAGGTCCTCCTGCAAGTAGCTTTCAACAGCGGCATAAATAGCTTGAGCATTTTTCTGGTGGAGGGCAAGATCACAGAAATTATCAGTGCAAAGCATTACTACATGCTACAGGTGGAATGTGGCAACACATTGCATCTCTAATTTCTATTGGAAAATATATGGTCTTGATCCCTTACATACAGAGGTCCTGAAAACCTGGAAAAGTGATGGAAATTAAAAAAAAAATTTCTAGGCCTGGAAATCCTGGAAAAATAGGGTATTCTTGCTTCTTGTCTGGAAAAGACATGGATATTTCCTAAAGAAATGTTACACTGACCTCAAGCTTACCAAAAACACGGAACATCATGAAGATTGATAAAGCATGAAGAACAAGAATTGTCTCTCTTTATTATTCATTTATTAAATGTTGCATGGTGTAATATTGTTTGTTACAATTCTGTGGCAGTGAGAAATAAAATTGAATGTTTCAAGCAGGTGGTTCATGGAAAAGGCCTGGAGAATCCAGGACTTTTTCATGGCCCAGACACTTAAAAATTCCACTTTCCAGCTTTGCCCCTGAAATCCTGTTAAAGTTTTGGAGAATTCACTTGAAATCATAGAATTTATTCTGAATAATGTGTACAAACCCTACCATTATTAGCTCAACTTGACATTAAGTATGAGCTATTGGGATGAGTTGTGATCGTACGTACATCTGTCTGTCTGTCCACAATTCCTTTAGCACACCCTTCAGGCCACAGCTCTCACCTGATCAGTTCCAAATTTTAGGTGTGGCTTTGGGGCAATGTCTAAATGTGAGCTATCGATTTTTTTCGAATTTCATTGAAAAACATGGCCAACAGTGGTCATCTTAGATTTGGATATAAATTGTCCAACAATTCCTTTAGCACACCCTGTAGGTCGCAAATCTCACCTGATCTGTCCCAAATTTCTTATGTGGCTTTGGGGCAATGTCTAGATGGTAGCTTTCGATTTTTCTGAATTGTTGAAATACATGGTCAGGAGTGGCCTTCTTGGATTTGGCATATAAATTGTCAACAATTCCATTAGCAGACCTTAGCTCCTCTCACTTGATCTTTTTCAAATTTTATATGTAACTTTGGTATGATGCCCAGATGGGAGTTATCAAATTTTTTTGCATTCTGTTGAAATTCTGTACAGATTGACAATTGTGTACATGAAATATCCAACAGAACTTGAAATGCCCTACGTAATCCTTGATAGGGAAGTGGGTCCCGTGTAAATTTTCCAAGAGCAGATTCTAGTTACATGCTACGAGTGTGGTCCAAAATTCAAGATGGCTACCAGCATCTATTTTGTACTGAAATTAGTGCAATCAGTTTTTCTGTACAAAACTTCTGTATGAAAGTTGTGATCTGAGATCCAAGTTTGTTAAAGCCAAGTCCCTGGGTTCATATTTGGGCTCACTGTGGAAGCCCGATTGATAACTTAGTTCAAAATGAGGAATTTTCTTTAAAAATCTTCTTCAGATCCAGAAGTTAGAATTCAAGCCATGTCCCTAGGTCCATATTTGGGCTCACTTGTCAGAGTTCGAATTGTAACTTAGTTCAAAATGAGGAATTTTTAGCTCACCGAAGGGAGCTAAACTTATCACTTGCCGTCCGTAGTCCGTCCAGCATCATGAACTTTTTTAGCTCACCTGAGCGAAGCTCAAGGGGAGCATTACTGATCACTTTCCGTCCGTCCGTCATCCATCATTAACTTTACATAATCGACTTTTTCGCACAAACTACTCAACCAAATTGAACCAAATTTGGCGTGCATGTTCCCTATCATATGTCAATTCAAGTTTGTTCAAATCAAGTTGACCCGTCCCTTGGTAGGGCCACGCCCAAAAAGTGAGCCTAAATCTTAAATGAAAGTGTCAATGACACTGTAGCTCAACTTGTGTTAGACATGTACATGTATTGTATGTGACACAGCAATGACACACATCTAGGCAATGACCTGATAACAAAGGTACATGTAAAGTGTTGTAAAGGTCTGTACATAAATACTGACCATAGCCTGTAACAAATGTACAGGTAAAGTATGACTAAACTAATTTCTAAGAACGTTGGCAGTGGCAACATTTTTTGACGGAAATTGAAGAAATCGATAGCTCCCATCTAGAGGTCTCCCCAAACAAGCATACTGGGTTTCAAAGCAATCCAATCATAAATGTGCCCTGTAGGGTGTGCAAAAGGGAAATATTGTGGTCTGACTAAACTAAGATCTAAGAACGTTGGCCGTGGCAACATTTTTTGACGGAAATTGAAGAAAATCGATAACTCACATCTAGAGGTTACCCTAAACAAGAATACCAGGTTTCAAAGCAATCCAATCATAAATGTGCCCTGTAGGGTGCGCCAAAGGGAAATATTGTGGTTTGACTAAACTAAGTTCTAAGAACATTGGCCGCGGCAACATTTTTTGACGGAAATTGAAGAAAATCGATAGCTCCCATCTAGAGGTCACCCCAAACAATCATGCCAGGTTTCAAAGCAATGCGATCATAAATGTGCCCTGTAGGGTGTGCCAAAGGAAAATTTTGAGGTCTTCTGACCAAACTAAGTTCTAAGAACGTTGGCCACAGCAACATTTTTTGACGGAAATTGAAGAAAATCGATAGCTCCCATCTAGAGGTCTCCCCAAACAAGCATACCAGGTTTCAAAGCAATCCGATCATAAATGTGCCCTCTAGGGGTGCCAAAGGGAAATATTGAGGTCTGACTAAACTAAGTTCTAAGAACGTTGGCCGTGGCAACATTTTGTGATGGAAATTGAAGAAAATCGATAGCTCCCATCTAGAGGTCATCCTAAACAAGCATACCAGGTTTCAAAGCAATCCAAGCATAAATGTGCCCTGTAGGGTGTGCCGAAGGGAAGTATTGTGGTCTGACTAAACTAAGTTCTAAGAACGTTGGCCGCGGCAACATTTTTTGACGGAAATGGAAAAAAATCGATAGCTCCCATCTAGAGGACACCCCAAACAAGCATACCAAGTTTCAAAGTGATCTGATCATAAATGCGACCTGTGAGGTGTGCCAAAGGAAATTGTACGTATGCCAACGGACGAGAAGTGACGCAATAGCTCAGCTTGACTTGTCAAGTTGAGCTAAAAATCTTCTCATGAACCAGCAGTAGCAGAGACTTGATATTAGGTGTGCAGTTTCCTTTTGAGGTGTAGACTTAGATTTGTTCAAGAGAAGTTCTAGGGGCTATATTTGCCATCGTTATGGGAGGGGCAAGAATTTTTGCCCCGCCCAAAATTTCTATTTTCCAATCTGAGAGGCTGATTTGAACCAAATTTGACATGAGGTTTTATTGGGACATAAGTAGATAATTTATGTCAAAAAAAATTTCCTGTCGCCCCATGAAAACCGCAGGAGCTAAAAATAGAAAAAAATTAAAACGCCCATATCTCCAAAACTACACGGCACTGAGAATTTTTATTTGGTGTGAAGCTTCCTCAGGACCAACAGAATGGAATGGTAAAAAAAAAATTGCTTTCAGTTTTATCATGGAGTACTTTTTTTTGGACTTTGAAAAAGTGCTGAGTCAGCATTTTTTAACACTGTGGGTAATGGGAACATTGAAGACTACTTTTCTCCCAAACCACTGCTCCAAAAGCTTTCAAATTTCACATATATCATCTTTGGAAGATTGTTTCACACGTTTATTGAAATCAATTCCCTGGGTCCATATTTGGGCTCTCTATGGGAGCCCAAATGTTTAAATTAGTGCAGTATGAGGAATATTCTTTAAAAATCTTTTGATATTTGGTATGCAGCATCCTTAGGGGAGTGAGATTCAAGTTTGTTCAAGCCGAGTCCCTGGGTTCATATTTAGGCTGAAAATTTGGGGTCCCAGTCCGGATTCAGAAATTTTGGACCAAAATCTGGAAATGAGTTTTTAGCTCACCTGACTGAAAGTCAGGGTGAGCTTTTCTTATCACTCTTCTGACTGTCGTCTGTCGTGAAGGTGGTGTTTGAGCCTCTTTCTCCTAAACCACTGGCCACATTTTAATTAAATTTCATGTAAGTAGTGGTTATATAGGGGCATTTTGATTTTTATCCAAATTAGGTTTCGGCTCATATTGAGCAGAGGTGTGGGGAAAAAATTGCCAAATTTTTTGAAAATCTTCTAATGAACCACCAGTAGCAGAGACTTGATATGTGGTGTACAGAGTCCTTTTGAGGTTTAGAATCAAGTTTGTTCAAGAGAAGTTTGTCGGGCATTATTTGCCTTCATTATGGGAGGGGCAAAAATTTTGGACACGCCTAAAATTTCTATTTTCAGAACCGTGAGGTCGATTTGAACCAAATTTGATATGAGATGATAATGGGTCATAAGTAGTTGATTGATACAAAAAAAAATTTTTCTCATTGCCCCGTGGGAACCTCGGGAGCTAAAAATAGGAAAAACCTTAAAACTGCCATATCTCCAAAACTACACGGCACAGAGAATTCTTATGTTGTATAAAGCTTACTTTTATCCAGTAGAATAGAATGGTTTAAAAAAAATCCCTATCGGTTTGATCACAAGGTACTTTTTTCAGAACTTTGAAAATGTGCCGAGTCAGCACTTTTTAACACTGTAGGCAATGGGAAAAAGATTAAAAATCTTCTCCAGATCCAGCAGGCAGAATCTTTTGATATTTGGTATGCAACATTGTAGGGTGGAGCTGATTCAAGTTTGTTCAAATCGGCCCCCTTGGTTCATATTTGGGCTTAGTATAGGAGCCCGATTTCAAACTTAGTGCATTTCAGACAAATTTCTTCAAAAATCTTCTTCTCCAGATCCAGCAGGCAGAATCTTTTGATATTTGGTATGCAACATTGTGGGGTGGATCTGATTCAAGTTTGTTCAAATCGGCCCCCTGGGTTTATATTTGGGCTCAGTATAGAAGCTCGAATTCGAACTTAGTGCATTTCAGGCAAATTTCTTAAAAAATCTTCTCCAGATCCAGCAGGCAGAATCTTTTGATATTTGGTATGCAACATTGTGGGGTGGATCTGATTCAAGTTTGTTCAAATCAGCCCCCTGGATTCATATTTGGGCTCACTATAGAAGCTCGAATTCGAACTTAGTGCATTTCAGGCAAATTTCTTCAAAAATCTTCTTCTCCAGATCCAGCAGGCAGAATGTTTTGATATTTGGTATGCAACATTGTGGGGGGGATCTGATTCAAGTTTGTTCAAATCGGCCCCCTGGATTCATATTTGGGCTCACTATAGAAGCCCGAATTCGAACTTAATGCATTTCAGGCAAATTTCTTCAAAAATCTTCTCCAGATCCAGCAGGCAGAATCTTTTGATATTTGGTATGCAACATTGTAGGGTGGATCTGATTCAAGTTTGTTCAAATCGGCCCCCTGGATTCATATTTGGGCTCACTATAGAACCCCGAATTCGAACTTAGTGCATTTCAGGCAAATTTCTTAAAAAATCTTCTTCTCCAGATCCTGCGGACAGAATCTTTTGATATTTGGTATGCAACTTTGTGGGGTGGATCTGACTCAAGTTTGTTCAAATCGGCTCCCGAGATTCATATTTGGGCTCACGAAAGAAGCTCAAATTCGAACTTAGTGCATTTCAGGCAAATTTCTTCTCAAGATCCAGCAGACAGAATCTTTTGATATTGGGTATGCACCATGCTTAGGGAGGTGAGATTCAAGTTTGTTCAAGCCAAGTCCCTGGGTTCATATTTGGGCTTACTGTGGTAGCCCGAATTATAACTTAGTTCAAAATGGGGAATTTTCTTTAAAAATCTTCTTCAGATCCAGCAGTCGGAATGTTTTGATATTTGGTATGCAGCATACTTATGGGGGTAAAATTCAAGTTTGTTCAAGCTATGTCCCTGGGTTCATATATGGGCTCCCTGTGGGAGCCCGAATTATAACTTCGTTCAATTTGAGGAATATTCTTTAAAAATCCTTTTTTTTTTTAGATCCACTGGTCAAAATCTTTGGATATTTGGTATAAGCTTTTCTTAGGAGGAGCAGATGCAACTTGTTGAAATCAATTCTCTGGTTTGATATTTAGACTACCATGTCAGGTGAGAGCCCTCAGGCCCCTTGGGGCCTCTTGTTTGGTTTTTTAAGACAAAATTTTTTTTTTTTTTTACACTGAAAATTTGGGGTTCTGGTCTGGACTCAGAAATTTTGGACCAAAATACTGAAATAGTTTTTTATGCATTTTGGTCAATTTTAAGACAAAAATTTAAAATTTTTTTTTTTTTTTTTACACTTAAAATTTGGGGTCTGGGTGGGACTTAAAATATTTTGGACCAAAATCCGGAAATTAGTTTTTTGGTTTTTTATGCGTTTTGGTCAATTTTAAGAAGAAGAAAAAAAAATTTTAGTCTGAAAATATTTTGTTTGGAAATGAAAAAAAATCTGTTTTTTATGCGTTTATCTCAACTTTGGGACGTAAAAGTGCAGGTACTGAAAATAGAAGGAAAATCCTGTGTATTGTATGGGCACAATCGCTTCATCTAGTTGGTATATGCTTTTCTTAGGAGGGGCATATGCAGCTTATTCAAGTCTAGTCCCTGATTTGATATTTAGACTACCATGTCAGGTGAGCGACCTCAGGCCCCATGGGTCCTCTTGTTTGTACAAAACTTCTATATGAAGGTTCCGATTTGAATAAATTTTTGAATGAATATTTAGTAACATGGAATACACCACATATAATGCAGGTTTTTTTTCTCGTGCAGTAATTATGCAAATTAAATGAACTTTGATTTATTCAGTGCCACTTATACTCAGTAAGTGCACATGTCAATACGGCTCGAGATAGAGGCTGTATTTATGAACCAATCTTCACAAAACTTCTTGGGTATCTTTGTTATCACCTTGGGACGAGAATGAGTGTTTTGGGAAGCAATCCAAAATTCAAGATGGCTGCCAGTGGCCATTTTATACCGAAATTAGGTGCAGTCAGTTTTTTGTACAGAACTTCTATATGAAGGTTCTGATTTGAATAAATTTTTGTATGAATGTTTAGTAACATGAAATACATCACATATAATACAGGTTTTTTTCTCATGCATAAATTATACAAATTAGATGAATTTTGATTTTTTCAGTGAAACTTATTCATAGGGCTGTCGCGATTATTCGACTAACCGTCGACTATTGAAGTAGTCGACGTTTTTTATTTTTAGTCGATCGTCGTTCATTTTCAAGGTGGTACACGTCTACTACACGTCGGGGCTAAATTGCATTGTTTTGTGAGGTGAATGATCAATGAAGGTGAATAACTTTAAATATCTAACCATAGTTAACATTCATATCCGGAAGACTGTACGACTGTCACTGACTGTGTAAGAAAGAACACTCACAGTTACTCGAGAAGAATAGATTCTTCTGAATTTCTCCAGTCTTGTACACACGAATGCACCCATTGGAAAACCCAAAGCGCGGAAGTGACAAAATTATGACGAAAGTCAGAACGTCAGATCACTTCTCAAAGTTCGGAACTTCAGACTAAGATCCAATTTTAACAACTGACGAGGGAATGCATAGATCTCAATGTTCAAAATTCGAGAAACTTATTGCAGAAAGGAAACATATGCAGGAACGTTCTTTGGTAAATTCATTTTAATTCATCGGCTTCAATCTAGTTCAATCTTGGACCCGCAGTCAGTAATATTATTTTTGGGGTTGGTATGTCCTACAGGACGTACCAACCCCAAAAATTATATTACGGACTGTGGGCCCAAGATTGGACTACATGTAGCTTCAGTCGGGACCGATTTGTTGTTCCCACAACCCCACTTCGTCTGAACACACTGGTGCCATTGTCATTTTCAGAGTTTTACGAACAGAAGAATGATTTGCTAAAAAATCATAGGAAGCGACTATTAATCGACTAACCGTTGATTACTGGTCACGATTAGTCGATTACAAAAAATGATAGTTGCGACAGCCCTACTTATACACAGTTAGTACACGTATCAATACAACTCGGGCTAGAGGCTGTATTTATGAACCAATCTTCACAAAACTTCTTCTTGGGTACCTTTGTTATCACCTTGGGATGAGAACGAGTGTTTTGGGGTGTGGTCTGAAATTTCAAGATGGCTGCCAGCAGCCAATTAGACAAACTTTGATTTATTCAGTGCTGGGAGCGCAGTGGCTCAGTAGGTAGAGGTGCAGGCTGCAAGCCGAGAGGTCCTCAGTTTGAATTCCACCTGCGGCAACCATGTTGTGTCCCTGGGCATGACACTTCATCTCCATTGTCCACCTGGGGGCACAGTGGCATTGTGTACTAAGGCATACTGCACCTCAATGGTGCTCTTGTCTTCAACCATGCTAACCCTGCTTGTGTGGAGTTAGTATGTTGGGGAGCTGACAGTTGCTCAGTGGTTCTCTCTGGGTACTCCAGCTTCCTTCACCCGTAAAACTGTCACGGTCACTCATGATTAGCCATTGTGCATAAATATGTGACCTTAAACACCAATAAATAATAATAATAATATTCAGTGCTACTTATACACAGTAAGTGCACATTTCAATATGGTTTTGGCTAGAGGACAAGTGTTTTGGGGATCGGTCCAAAATCCAAGATGGCTACCGTTGGCCATTTTGTGCCGAAATTAGGTGCAATCAGTTTTTTTTTTTTACAGAACTATATTTATTGATGACTTTTCCTTCGGAAGGAGTTGATGAGTTTGTTTTTAGCTCAACTTTGACATAGTCAAATTTGAGGTTTTGTCATGGCCTGTTATCTGTCTGTCCACCCATCAACACGACTTTGGCTACAGGCTGTATTTATCAACCGATCTTCATAAAACTTGTGTACCTTTGTTATCACCGTGGGACGAGAATGGGTGTTTTTGGGTGCGGTCCAAAATTCAAGATGGCCACCAGTGACCATTTTGTACAGAACTTCTTTTTGAAAGTTCTGATTTGAATAAATTTTTGTATTATGTGTATATTCAAATGTGTTGAAGCCAAGTTCCTGTTAATATTTGGTGTTGTTTGGGGAGGGTAAACATTAGCACAACCTGATTTTCTATTTCCAATGAGAAAAATAAAACCTCCACACCTGTGGGAACTGTATGAGCTAAAGATAAAAAATTCAAATACCTATATTTTAAGAAGGACTGGACAAATATTTATTAATTAGTATAAATCAACCTTAGAAGGGTTTGAATCAAACAGGCCAAAACATTTGCTAACATTTGGCTTATGGTGTACCATACAAGGATCCCCATTGTAACATTAACCCCATGAAGATTTCCTTTTTAGTTTAGCAACTAACTGTCACCCACCTTTAACTGTACATTTGTTACAGGCTATCGGGTATTTATGTACGGACCTTTACATGTACCTTTGTTATCAGGTAATGACCTCGATGTGTGTCGTTGCTGTGTTTATACATGTCTTACACAAGTTGAGCTACAGTGTCATTGACACTTTCATTAACGAATATTCCACATATTGCAGAACCCAAATCTTAACCCAGTGGCTGATTTGAATCTGACCCCCCCTCCCCCCCAGAGAAGTTGTATACCAAATATGAAACAATTCTGACTAGTGGTTGTGAAGAAGATTTTTTTGAATTTTGGAAACAAATTTATGGGTGCTATCAGAGTTATTAATAACTCTCATAATAAGGTAACAAAACTTCACTTAGCAGTGGTGTCTAGTGAAGTCTTGGCTGCCTATATAAGTCGTGGCAGTGGTGACTAGTGAAGTCTTGGCTGCCTATATAGGCAGCCAAGACTTCACTCGTCACCACTGCCACGATACTGTAATTTCCATCAGCCAGACCACCAAAAGCCTGTATGTTGGAACATGTGTTCTACATACACGTGTGAGAAACTCGACAAAATGGAAACTGGGTCCTTGAAGGGTAAACTCTCTTAAAAAAAACTATGACATTTGCCTTTTACTATGGCATATGTACATGTTACACTCACAGAGGTAGAACAGTACTCTCAAATTCAAAATATTTAAGAACTGAAAATTGATTCTCGCAACAGGAGCTCGTGAGAATTGAAACTCATTCTTGTGAATCCAGACAAATTTTAAGGCATGTGTTTGTTCACATATCTTTACTTCTGGGCAATCTCTTTTTAGTCACAAAGTCTAGATATCACCAAAGATACAACCACCTGTATGCCTGTGGATGATGTCTTTGAATATTCTGATTATCTGACAATAAAACTCTTGTATCCAACTACAGCCCAAGAAGACCAAAGAATTTTGGATGTTGGAGTTTGGGGGTTCTCAAAGCCTGTTTTCTGAGGACTTTCGCCCATGTTGACATGAAGTGACATAGGTTATAGTTTTACAATCACTGAGGTTTAGTATTGGCCTCATTATAAAAACAACCTCATTGTTATGGATCACTTTGATTTAACCCCTCAAGCCTGATTGCACCTTTCTTAACTTTTAGTGCAATAGAACATGTGGCTCAACATGCAGTCTCTGGGTGAATTTACAAGCTGAAGCCTAAGTACCCTGGCAGTTGTTTATAGACAAGTCTTGGCTGCCTATGTAGCAGTCAAGACTTGTCTAGATACAACTGCAAAGCCACAGGATGTACACTGTCAACATGTAGCAAAAATGTGTAAAAATCTCAAGGGTTAATGGAATGCTTAGTGAACATATGACCCATTGTGAACAGCATGCAGCTCAACTAATTTCAGTTATTTTGTTCAAAGGTTTCCACATGTTAACATGCCCCTCTAGGACCAGAAATTAATCTTCAGAGATGTCAAGATATTGCATCTTTCAACGCTGAAGTCCTAAAATTGTTAGACTGTGATGAACTGTGGTCAGCAGGACTCATTTGGCTGACCTTTGGTGGAGGGGGGGTAGGTTAACTAACAGTAAAACTCTGGGATCATAAATTGTTTCCCCAAGTAACTTTTTGTACCAGCTTCTACTTGAATAAAGAGAATGATTCATGTGTATATTGCAAGCTAAAGTGGACTAGTTTGTTGCTTTGAGATTAATGATGCCAGAAATCACAAATTTCTATTGTTGAAACTGAAGGCAGTAATAAAATAATTTATACTTCATCCTCTGTTTTTTTTTTTTTTTTTATATATCTTTGAACTCTGTCTGTGCAATATATAATACACAATTTCCCACATACTCCATGTGTTGACAAAATGGTATAAAGCCTTACAAATTAAATAGCCTGAGAAGAGGTTATCCTAACTTTTCATACCTTTTGTATTGAGCAAGTCCATGATGGCCACACAGGCACATGACCTAGATGCACACAAAGATTATGATTTCTATTTCTGCCTACAAAGTAGAGCTTAACTCTTCATTGGAAGGGACTGTTTGAGCAGATGAAATGAGGGAGTAATAAGCTATTTTTTCAAACAAAAATGAAATTTTCATGACCCTGGCTGTTGAAAGTGTTATTAAACTGCATTAAACAAACAAACATGTAACAATCAAAATTTCAAGCCGCAAATTTTTAGCTTAATTGACAAAGTCAAGATAAGCTATTGCCATCACTCATGCAGAAGTCTGTTAGTCTATCAATCTGTTCACATTTTCTTTAGTAAGGTTATACCCGTAGTTCTTTTCCGATCATCATGAAATTTCAGATGCAGGTTCGAGGTCATGTCAAAATGAGAACGGTCCTTTTGGACACGATCGGTCATTTGTGATGGCTACGCAAGCCCGAATCCCCAAAACCTTTTGCACAGTCTACAGGTCATATTTATGAACGGATTTTATTGTAACTTCGTAGGATGACTCTGTATAATGTCTAGAAGAGAACGTCCTATTTTGGTTGGGTTCAGTCAACTGCGACGACTGCAGGTGCACATTACCTAGATTCCTTTAGCACAGTCTACAGCTTGCATTTATGAAGGGATTTCATTGCAAATTTGTAGGATGACTCAGTATAATGTCTAGATGAGAACTTCCTATTTTGGTCGTGATCGGTTAACCATGATGGCCGCACAGGCACGTGACCTAGATTTGTTAGCACAGTCTACAGTTCATATTTATGAAGCAATTATATTGTAACTTGGAAGGATAACTCGGCATGTTGTCTGGATGAGACTGCTATTTTGGTGGTCACAATTGGTAAGCTGATACCGCCGCCTGCTCATGTGACCTAGAATCCTTTAGCACTGTCTACACGTTTTTATGAAAGGATTTCATTTAACTTAGAAGGATAACTTGGTATGATATCTAGAGGAGACTCTCCTATTTTGGTCATGATCGGTCAACAGTGACCACCGAACCGCCACGTGACCTAGATTCCTTTAGCAAAGTCTATGAGTTATATTTATGAAGGGATTTCATTGTAACTTGGTAGGATAACTCATTTTGGAATGATTTTACTGTAACTTGGTAACTTTGGATGACATACAATTAAGAGTGAGGGCCACATTAACCCAGGCCTAAATTCTTTAGTACAGTCTACACCTCAAATTATTCTTATTGAAAACAGCATACAGGGAACAGAAATTAACATTTTCTCAGTTATCACAATTCTTGTCTTCTTTCATAATCCTTTTATAAACATTGAAGATTATCCTTTTCATCAAACACTACACACAGTCAAGTTAAGCTACAGTGACACTGACACTTTCATTCCCACAACTCAACAAGGAATATAACCAAGTAATGTTTCACACTGTCAAACTAGACTGAATTGGTTAAATTCCCAGTTGCATTGTTGGAATTTTGACATGAGTTTGGAAGTTAACCATGTTTGGGTGAAGGCTTAGATAAGAAATCCAGAATACTCTTTATCTTATTGCTTGACTGCATTCATTAAGCCAATTATACATGGTCCATCAACAAAGTATTCTTCATGCAGAACCTTTGGGCCAAATCTAAACTAATTTGGTACAAAGCATCTTGGTGGCATTCTTTTGATTTTTCGCCGAAAACATTGCTAGTCCCCTTGGGGTTAAAATAAGTAGAATTTGTGCCCTTAACCAAATTGTCCACTGTATATTGAATCCATGATTTGACCAAAGATTTCTTAAGATCAGTTTTCATTAATTTTTCATTAAATCTAGTCATGGCTGCTTCACAGCTGCCATGACAAGTTTTAATGAAAAATATTTTAAAAAAATACTCAGTAGGTAAAGAGTAAAAAGCTTGGACCATAGACCTTTTTAACAGTAATCTGTTCCAGTTGCATCAAATGTTAAGGCAAATGATCCACATGCAAATCTCACAATAAATATAGGCACTATGTAGACAAATACAAACTGCCAGTCAAAAACAATTCCAACAAGAGGTGAACATCGGAGATGCAGGCATTGAGTTGTGATGGCAATCTGAGAGAACTGCTTGTCCATAACCCGGTCATCAAATCTGGAACCACTGTTCAAGTTGTAATAAAGGTAAAGAGTTCATAAAAATTATTTAATTAAAGCCCATAACTGTAATGAAAAATCAAGCCGGGCCAGTTTTTGAACTCGCCTGAGATATTATTGCAAAAGACCTGTATTGCAAATATTAGTCAAATCAGAAAACGTTTATTAAAGTTATTGCGCTAGCGAGCTCAAAATTGACTAATTAATACACATAACTGGAACAAAAAATCAGGCTTGGCCAGTTTTCAAACTCGCTTGAGATGTTATTGCAAAAGACCTGTATGGCAAATATTAGTCAAATCAGACAACATTTGTTCCAGTTATTGCGCTAACAGTGTGAGGATGCCCACATCCCACCCAGATGCAAACTGACCATCGCCAAACCACAGGTTTCGGTTGTTAACACAACTCGACCAAAATTCAGTAATGGTCAATTCTAGAATATCAGTCTGGAAGTGGGTTGTAACTGCAAACTAACATACTGACTAAGTTAATACAACCTTTTTGAGGGGTTACCGCTAGCTCAGTTGGTATGGTGGCTGAGCATTTATGGCTAGGTGATTGAGAGCTGAAAACCTGTGATCGATTTCTGTCAGGGTCAACTTTAGTTTTCAGTTCAGTGGCTTGGACCGAGCACAATGCCTGGTGGAATTCCTGCTGGACATGGGTGATAGATGTGAGCCAATATACACACACACACATGTGTATTTCATTGTACTGCCAAAGAGCAAAGTGTTGTGGATTACAGGCTATAAAATTATTATCTACATTTGGTAGAATGCCTCAATCACAGAAAATGTAGATCCTGTATCCAAAATACTGACTCCAGTACGAAAAAAGGAAAAAGCCAAATATTTCCTCGAACTAACCCCCTCAAATTTCCCATAGCAACATAGTGTGTAAATATAAAGGCACATTCCAAGACATACTTCCTCCCACATACACATTCTGTAAACACAGGGTAAAATTATAAAGGATTGTACAATCTGAACAGCTCACAAATGTATTTTACAATGCTTAGTAGTGCTCATTCCTAAATGGTGAGGACTGACTATATTATCAGCCCATAGCATCTAGAACCTGGAATGGTTCATTATGATTGGTCAATTTAAATATTAGGCTAAGAAAGTACTTTTCCGATGATCACTCTTGATTATTTTCAGGGGATGAGGAGGAATGTAATATTCTAAGACATGTTTGTTTGTTTGTTGGTGGTTAACGTCACATATTTGTGCACCATGGCTAATCGTGACACAACATGGAGATGAAGTCAAGTTTAGTCAATCGTTGATCAACATGTTGCCCATTTTAGAGGACTTTCACCCCAAGCATTGGTGACTGGGTCCTATTTTACTAGTAAAGCGGAACTGGTTTACCACAGTAAACAAGTGCTGCTTACTTCCCAGGGTTCCCACGGGGAATTCTAAGACATACTTGCAAATTATCGGCTGACATGATTATGAGTTGTAGATTAACCCCAACAAAATGTTTTTCTTTTTACAACTCCAACCCTTTAACATTATTACTTCAAATGCTCTCCCTGAAAGCCTTCTAAGAAATTATATGTCAAAGGTCGGGAGTTATAAATGATAGAAAAATGTAAGAGGAATTTTCTATGGTTAGTTGGTAGGGTGCTGGAAGCCCATATTTGGCTTCATTCTGAACTGCTAGTGCCATAGTTTAAAGGCTTTATATTCTGTGGATGTGCTTCATATTATCTTTGGAGTGAAATTATTTAGTCTCTGTGTATTTGCCATTTTACAGTTAATGGGAGAGTGTCTTTAGGGACTCTCCCATAAATTGAAAAATGGCAAAGAAATGTGAAGAGATTTTGATGACCAAAAATAATTTAGCACTCCAGTTGAATTACATATTATTTTAGCTGAAGACATCACATATTTATTATCAAATATGGCATCCTGCTATGAACATTTTATAAATTTGTAAACAACCACAGCCTAAAAAAAATAAAGTTTAGAACAAGAGATTGTCACTCGGAAGTGACTATGCCCCTGCTGATGTGGCAGTGATCTTGATCTGTGACCTTGACATCCATTGAACAAAAAAAAAAAATTATGCGCAACATATCGTCTCCCCATAAGAAACATGTATGCCAAGTTTCAACAAAATCCAACGAAACATCTCACGAGTTATCGAGCGAACACGAAAATCTTCCTGATAGACAGATGGACAAGACAAACATTATATGCCCCTGAAAATTTGGGGGGGGGGGGGGGCATTGAAATAGCAGCATTGGAGTGAATTCCATGCCTTTTTAGAAGAATGCAATGCTCATGGAACCCTCTATTTTAGTGCGGTGATGTCATTATGTTACATTTTCCCAAATATGTCATATCCAGAAGCAATCAGTGGTGTAAATGATCAATGAGATACACAAGTCACTGGAGTACAAATTTTATTTTCACTTCAACCAAACATCTTGCATTGCAGGTAGTTGAATAGCACTGCTTAAAATGTCGAACTGTTTGATTTCAGAATATTCAAACATTAAAATACTGGTCATCCTACGACCACATTCTAAGCATCAGCACCTTCCAGAACTACCTTGGCAATCACTTCCAATCAAGCTTGCCTGCCAAGACTTTACTGGAAACCTTTGAAGATAATTTAATTTTTTTTATGAAACACAAAAATGCATTACCTTTTAACTCCCTTCACTCTGATGTCAAAATATCCAAATTTCAAGAAGCCATTTTTCCAATAATGCAACTGGGCATTTAACCAATTCAATCTTGTTTGACAGAGCTCAACGAGCTCTGTCAAACAAGATTGAATTGGATAAATTTCTAGTTGCATTATGGGAAAAATTTGCACCTTGAACTTTAGATATTTCGACATCAGTGTGCAGGGGGTTAAACCTTCACCAACCATAACATACATATCCTTCTGGCGTAATTACAAAAATCTCCATAGAAATTTTATTATTTTTAAAAAATTTTGCCTCCAAAATATAACGTATGACTCCCCATTAGTATGAGCTCATAAGCTATGTTCTGTAGGCAAAAATGAAATTTTTAGTTATTAAAGAATAATTTGAACCCTTTACCCAATGAACTCGCCACATCCACCCGCATAATTTACAAACTGAGCAGTTGTAAAAACATTATTTATCAAAAAACTTCAACAAAACCATATCATGTGACCCCTCATTGAAACCAGCTTGCTGAGCTCATTCCAATGAGGGTCACATATGGTTTTGTAGAATCTGTTTGAAAAATGTGAAAAAAATATATAATTAAAATAAAAATTTTTGATATTGTGAGCTTTGGGTAAAGGGTTAACAAGTCTCATCTACTAGTCATGTTACTAACCAGGAAAAGTTAATATAACAATAACATGAGTTTGGAGGGCGTTACAGTTTATTTACAGCCCAAAAAGAATGAATAACAGCCTGAGGGTTTATTACCAGCTCAAGATGAAGTCGAGGGCCGTTAATGAGCCCCGAGAGCTATTAGTTATTCAGTCCTCAAGGCCCGTTAATAAACCGGGATGCCTGACAAAATCCTGTTATTACTATTATTACCATGATTGTAAGTGGGCAGCAGACTATAATGAATTTTGTTTTCGTTAATGCCTGCAACTCGTTTCCGGTTGCATGACGTCCGGAATTACTGAGTGTTACTGCCCTGTTAAAAGTCTGTTAATATACTGGAGAACACCTGCTTAAGTGGTAATAATTGGGCCTTTAAGGTTCATGTTAACCCTTAGATCCTCAGATTAATTTTACACTAATAACTACCGTATACACATTTATATAGCTGGAGATGACTTAACTGTGTTTCTACATTATTGCTGGCTTCCTGTACAGGCAGCCAACAATGATGTAAAACATTGTCAAGATACAAGCATCCTACCAGTACAGCTCTCAAGGAAGAATACTTCTGTAACAACTTTTTCAGGGCCATATAAAAGAGGCAGTTTGTGGCTGTATGGGGGCATATGGGTTAATATAGTAAATTTCTTTTGAGTAGCCATTTTGTTAGCAAATCTATTCAAATAAGGAAGATATTCATTTATCCAGAATGTGGTTACCGGTAATTAACAGTTTCTGATAATAAATTTAGAATTTAACTCATTATATCAGTTTGATAGTGAACTATGACAATCCTATACACACTGACGACGAATTATCAAAATTTGAAGAAGCAATTGAACCAGTTCAGTCTTGTTTGACAGAGCTCATCGAACTCTATCAAACAAGATTCAGTTGGTAAAATTACTTGGCTAATGGAGAAAAACTTGCAGCTTGAAATTCAGGTATTTTGATATCAGTGTGCAGAGGGTTAAACATAATGTAATCAATGAATTAAATAGTGTTTAAACCAAATTAAGCTTTGAAGCATTATTTTTCCCTTATTTTTCATTGAAAACAGTACATATTATTACATTCAATTAACAGGGGTTTCATCAGTAAACAATATGCAGTTGAATCAACCGTATCAAAAGTCTGCAGAAAGTATGATAAACTGTCTGAAGCAAAAAAAAATATACATGATTAATCCATCACTTCACAATGATTTGGAGACAACACTTGACAACATTTCTTTTTAAATAAAAATATACAGATTTTACCTCTAAAAATAGCCTATCACACCTCAATGAAATAGGCTCATATTTCAAGGAGGGGTCACAAGCTATGTTTGGAGGCAAAAATTGAAATAAAAACACCCTAAAATATGAATGGCAATTTTTGTGAATAGTGCTCAATGGATATGACCATAACATTAGGTAGAGGGTTAACTGTATTATTCTTTTAACAGCTATCCAATCGGGCCTTTAATAAAAAGAAATTAGATGAACCGCTCGCCCGAGACTGCACCTCTTTCATCTCAGTATATAACTCATGAGCTGAAAATCCAAGATCTGATTGACCAGCTGGCATCATCCTCATTGAAAATTGGACATATAACAGCCCTTGCAATTGGTGCAGACATTCGGCAGAGCCCAGGCAAAAACTGAAGTAAATTGTTTTGCATTGGCATAAAACTGTCAATGAAAATCAGATCCATTTACCAATGCCAGGGGTGGGGGGTGGGTCTGGGGGAGAGTCCTCCAAAATGGGTATATCTGATTAGCTGATTGTATCCGACTTTCCATTCATGTCATGGCCACAATTAGTCATTGTTCAGAAATATGTGACCTTACATTTTTGGCTGTTTAGAGATACGTAAACCCCCCATTGATTGCACATTTTAGGACTTTTTATGGGAGTTTTAACAATTTTCAAAGGTTTTTCAAGGCAATTCAATGTTTTAAGGCCATTTAGGGCCAACATTAAAAATTCAAGGACTTTTCAAGCCTATATGAACCCTGCATGAAACTCGACAGTTCACATTCAGATACCATGCCATGTTTATTCACAAAATTTTAATCTGAAAGGTTAAGGGATAGACACTGTTGGGTGTCCAAAGAATTGCTATTGCTAGATATCATGCTTAACTGGTTGAGGGCTAAATTATTTTTGGTGGTCTGAATTTGTCATTCAAAATTTGTTTTATTTCAAACTATTGGAGAGTGCCCACAGGCACTCTCCAATAATCTGTAATAGAACAAATTTATATAAAAATATTATTCGCATTTGACTGAATATGAAACATGAGCAAGGAAAACATAGGCTTTTGCTCTGGTACCCTCATTTTTTTGAAAGCCCCGATAGTGGCTTCTATCACTCAACAGGTTAGTAGCTTGCATATAAATTTTTAAACTGATAGGATGTGGGACAAGGGCTTTAGAGCATGCGAAAGGATTTGTACACAACATTTTACCAAGTTTTAATTCTTGTGGAGCCTTGATTGGATATATCATGCCTGCAACAAAGGTATGAGGCAAATTTAGCCAAGGATTTATACCTCTGCCACCCAATTCAGAGGACTTCCATCCCAGGTGATGGTTTCTGGGTCCTATTTTTACCAGTAAAGTAAACCTTGTTTATCACAGTAAACAAGCACTGCTCGACTTCCCTGAGTTCCCACAGGTGGTTAAGTCTATATAATACATTATCTCAATAAAAGCAGCCGAGCCAAAAAAGGTCAGACAAACCATTGATTATAGTTCTTGGGAACTCCTTAACTGCCTGCTCTCTATTTCAAATTCTTGTATCTTTTATCCCTGTATTTTATTATTTAATATCAAGTGTTTTATTTGGTAATAATATCCAATTAAAATATTCTAAATGACAACATATACAAACAGAAGATTTCTATTCTTTCACATGAGTGATAAAAAGTTGGTTGGCACATTTTGACATTCATAATGTTTATTACTTTCCAAAGTGTGATTTACTGGGATTTCCAGGTTTGATTATAAATGATAACTTCACAAGTGAATTATGCAATCAACAATTGTGTCATTTTTCCGTGCACGCAAACGAAGATGCTTTGCCGTGGGTGTAATGGGGACTTCATTGTTTTTTTTTGCTTTTTTTTAACCCTTTACCTACCATGAAAAGCAGACAACACTTGCAAAACAAATCCTTGAATAACTATTATTTTCATTTTTTGTCTCAAAAACATAGGTTATGACCCCTCACTGGAATGAGTTCGTTCCAATGAGGGGTCATAACCTATGTTTTAGAGACAAAAAATGAAAAAATAATCAAAATTAATTGGCGATTTTTGAGAATAGCGCTGGCCGGTTTTGGTCGTTACGTTAGGTAAAGGGTTAAATAATATAATTATTGTTAACAATGAAAAGTAATAAACAGAGTAATCACTTGACTGGACTAGTTATGTGAAATAATTCATTTGAGGCGAGGGACTATATTGTAAAACACTCGTGCACATTCGCGCAATCGTGTTTGTACAACGTCCCTCACGTCTCATGAATTATTTCACTTAACCAGTCCAGTCAAGCGATTACTCTTTATATCTTTCTTTATGAATCTAGTATAGAATCGATTCCAGTGCATGAAAGTTTGTTATTAATAAATACAAAATTAAGGATTGAGACACAAGCTTTAATATTAGAAGTATCACATATGTATATAGTAAGTACAATTTCTTTTATCCCACACCTATTAATGTAAAAACAGGATTTCCACTGTCGTGCCTGTAGGATAAAAATAAAGTTGTATCGCACATGTGGTGATAGGAAGGAACACGTCTAAATAAATCACGTCATCATTGGTCGAATGCACCGTGAGTCGAGATAGCTTGGAAATTCCAAGTTCCTCATTTAGATTTGTTTACCTGGGATATTTAAACAATCAGATTCGAGTCAAAAATCTACAAAATAAAAAGACCATTCTGACGGCTTGTTCCTTGACAAATACTTTCCACAACTGGTCATATAATGATGGCGTGTGCTAAACTAATTAGCTATTTGAAAACTTTTTGCTGTGTTATTTCCTGCTGTTTAGTCAATATTTGAATTTTGATCATCATGACCATTAGCGGCGTCAATTGGTTTCGACCAACTGAATGCCGTAAAAATTAAAAAGCAAAATTCCTGTTGGTACCCCACCACCTAACAGTGGTGCCTCATTGGCAACGAAGGAAATGTAGCAATTAACCAGTTGAAAAGTGCTTTTAGTTCAATTTTTGTGTAGACTGGTTGTTATGCCCCCCACTGATCTGGTCGGAAGGGATATCTAGTAGACAGCTGCATCTGTTCGTATGTTCAGTACGTTCGTAACACAAGTGTGTCCATCCAACATATTTGCTGCTCTAGCACTGTCATTATTTGGCGGATTCAGATAATTTTTGCAATGCTTGTACCTCACTATGCGGGAACAGATCCTACAGCAGAATAAAGATTTACAGAGTTACTTGCCATTGTTTAACTTGGGGGATTATTATTGAAAAATGTGTCCGTATAACACATTTGCTGCTGTAGCACTGTCATTATTTGTTGGATTCAAATAACTTTTGCCACGCTTATACCTCAATATGAGAGAATGGATCCTACAACAGAATAAATATCTTTGCAAAAAGATTTACAGAGTTTTTTGCCCTTCTTAACTTAGGGGATGATTGAAAAAATGTGTTCGTCCAACATATTTGCTGCTCTAGCTCTGTCATCAAATGTTGGATTTAAATAATTTTTCTCATGCTTGTACGTCAACATGGGGGAACGGACCCTACATTAGAATTAATATCTTCCTATAAACATTTACAGGGTTATTCTCCCTTGTTTAACTTAAGGGATCATTGAAAAATGTCTTCACATTCATTTCCAGGCAATAACTTTTGTACTGTTTGGTCGCACAATGCTGATACTGCACCCCTAGGTTGCCCATAAGTGGACAATGTTTTGCGTTGATTTTGGGATATGTAGGTCAAAGGTCAAGGTCAAGGTCACTGTTGCTATAAATAGATTTTTGGTTTCTGTGCAATAACATTAGTTTCCTTTTGCATACGATGCTATAACTTCATATTTTGATTGCAGATGAGGTATCGATGGTTGGGATTGCATTTGGGGTCAATAGATCAAATGTCAAAGTCACTATCACTATAAACTAGATTTAGTTTCCTTCTACGTACAATGCTATAACTTCACACACGGATTACCTGAGGTATAAATCATTGGGATTATGTTTTGCCATGCTTGTACCTCAACATGGGGGGGGGGGGGGGGGGGGGGGGGGGGGGGGAACGGATCCTACAGCATAATTAATATTTTTCTGTAAACATTTACAGAGTGCCCTTGTTTAACTTTTTATAAAAATATTCTGTAAATCTTGTTTACGGCATAACTTGAACAATAGTTAACAGATTTCAATTCTTTTTGGTATATGTCTCTATAGCAACAATGTCTACATCAAGTTCGATGACCAGCAATATCTAATGAAAATTATGGGAGTTATTGCCCTTTGTTTACGAAAACATATTGTGTAATGCATGTTTATGGTAGAACAATAGTATGCAAGTTTCAATTCTTTTTGGTGAATGTTTCTATAGCAACAATGTCTATGTCAAGTTCCATGACCAGAGATATTCAATGGAAATTATTGCCCTTTGTTTAACTGGTAGAGTGCTAAATTATTTTTAACCATCAAAATTTGTTCAGTTGTCTTTGCCTTGTTATAATTCATGGGAGAGTGCCTGTGGGCACTCTCCCATAAATTGTAACGAGGCAAATCCTAGTAGACTAAATAATATCACTTCAAAGATAATATAAAGCACAGCCACTGAATTTGAAGCCTTTAAGTTGTGGTACCTACACTTCAGATTAAAGCCCAAATATGGGCTTCCAGCATTCTATCAGTTAATAAAACAAGAGGTCCCACGGGGCCTGATGCGCTCATCTTGTACAGAACACAATTTAAACAGAGTCCAAGAATGAGTCTACATTAAGCAAGCCATCTCCATAGGCTACACTGTCAATCCTTGAGTCCCTCAGGAGTGACAAAAATAATCTAGGCATCATGCCTTTTCTTCAGTTGATCATAAGTAAAATGTAGAGCTCCCCTATGAAGCCCCTTGATACAACCTATGTGGATTAATCTTAGTACCTCTAGAGGGTACTGAATACAAAATTTTTAATTCTTCAGCAAAATGGCCAATTCCGGCTCCCATAGAGAGCCCAAATATTAACCCAGGCTCTTGATTTGAACACAGTTAAATCTGACTTCCCTAGAGATGTTGTGTACCGAATATGAAAGCATTCTGACCGTTGGATCTGAAGAAGAGAAATTGTAAAGAAATTTCTTTGAATTGCACTAAGTTCAAATTTGGGCTACCATAGCGAGCCCAAATATTGACCTATGGATCCGATTTGAACAAACTTGAATCTGACCCCCCTAGAGATGTTGTATACCAAATGTGAAAGCATTCTGACAAGTGAATCTGAAGAAGAAGATTTTTGAAGAAATTCCCTCATATTGTACTAAGTTAAATTTCATGTTCCCATATGGAGCCCAAATATTAACCTAGGCACTCAAATTGAACAACCTGGAATCTGACCCCCCCTAGAGATGTTGTATACCAAATATAAAAGCATTCCGACTGGTGGATCTGAAGAAGAAGATTTTTAAAGAAATTTTCTCATATTGCACTAAGTAAAAATTTGGGCTACCATAGTGAGCCCAAATATATACCTAGGGATCTGATTTGAACAAACTTGAATCTGACCCCCATAGAGATGTTGCATACCAAATATCAAAGCATTCTGACTGATGGATCTGAAGAAGAAGATTTTTTTAAATTACCCTCCATATTGAACAAAGATAAAATTTGGGCTTCCATAGGAAGCCCAAATATTAACCTAGGGACTTGGTTTGAACAATCTAGAATCAGACCCTCATAACAATGATGTATACCAAATATTAAAAGATTCTGACTGGTGGTTCTGAAGAAGAAGATTTTTAAAGAATATTCCCCATATTACCCTATGTTAAAACTTCGGGCTCCTGCAGAGCCCAAATATGAACCAATGAGCTTTATTTCAACAAACTTTTATCTGACCCCCCTATGAATGCTGTATACCAAATATCAAAAGATTCTGATGATTGGTTTTGGAGAAAAGATTTTTAAAAATTTTTGCAAATATTCTGACTCAGCATTTTTTCGATGCCCATTACAGAACACCCTAACACAACCGATGGCAATTTTTTTTTACCATTCAATTCTACTGGTCATAAGGATACTTCATACCAAATAAAAGCTCTCTGTTCCATGGGGTTTGGGAAATATGGGCGTTTGAAAATATTTCTATTTTTAGCTCCCAGGGTTCCCATTGGGATGCAGGAATTTTTTTTTTTGGCATGGGTCAAGTACTTATGACCCAATACTACCACAAACCAAATTTGGTTCATACCGGACCATCGGTTCAGAAAATAGAAATTTTCGGCGGGGCCAAAAATCTTACCCCTCCTATTACAAAGCCAAATATTACTTCACAAACTTCGTTTGAACAAACTTGATTCTACACTTCATATGGAAGCTCCATAGCAAATATCAAGTCATTGTACACACTGGTTCTTGAGAAGAAGATTTTAAAAATATTTTGGAGCATTTTCTGCCACTTCCTCCCTATGGGGCTGGGCATGCTGAATTGAACAAAAATGAAATGCCCCTTTGGGACCATCATTCACACAAACTTTCACTTGAATTGGCCCAGTGGCTTTGGAGGAGAAGACCAAAACATGGTGTTGACGGACGGCAAGCCATGAGATTAGCTCAGCTTGACTTTGTCAAGATGAGCTAAAAATATAGTGTAATGCTTGTTTATGGCATAACTAACGATAAAAACCGGTTTTCATTTCTTTTCGGTATATGTCTCTGTAGCAACAATGTCTGTGTCAAGTTCGATGACCAGCAATATTCAATGAAAGTTATGAGAGTTATTGCCCTTTGTTAAAAAATATCATGTAATATTTATTTCTGGAATAACTTGAACATTAGTAAACAAATACTGACTCCCTCCCCCACCCCTGACAGTTAGGCAATTTTTTTTTTAGTCCAAAATGCAATTTGAAGGTAAAATTTTTTTTACTCCTATGAATGCCAACTCGAATCAATTTTATTTTTTAATTATGCATTGTTGGTGTCTGGAGGAAGCTTCCTTTTGATTTTGGTTATGCCTCCAAGACACTTACTTACCTACCCTTTTATGAATGGGTGACCGACGATTTTCTTTGTGTTATGTTGTGCTAGAAAGCCTGGGTTATTGAGAAAACACGCTAGTTTTTGTCTTCCGACATTTTAAATGAAAGTGTCAATGACACTGTAGCTCAACTTGACAAACTTGAACTTGGTAAGTTATAAATGAAATGGCAAAATTGAAGATCATTGGTACCAATGTTATTTGATGAATTTTCAACATAACAGCATTGTGTGTGCACAATGTCAGAGTAATCCATGCATTTTTAAATGTAAACTGTAAGACTGGCTAAAGGAAGAATGCTGATACTCAAATGCAGTATGTTCAGAGGTTATTGTAAATGGCAACTTTTTTCCACAGAAATGAATGCTAATCAATAGCTCTTATCTAAAGGTCTTGCCTAATGAGCACACCAAGTTCAACTAGAGGGGGTATCAGTACCCCGTGGCTCACCAACAGGTGGCCAATGTAAACGGGTGGCTGGAGTAAAAAAAAAAGTTCAAAACCTGCACACAAAAGTCCAAAATTAAAGAAAATAAGCAGCTAAAGGGTTAAATAATATAATAATAACCCCTAAGAAGCATGGAGATATGCTGCAAGGTAAATCTCCACTTGGGAGAAAGGAAAAAAAAAACATCAAAACCTGCACGCAAACATCAAAATAAGTCTAAAATTTGATTCAAAGGGTTAAAATTAAGACAAAATACCCTGGAAAAGAGTTAAATGTTATAGTGAACCACCATAGCAATATGCAGAAACTCTACACTTGGAAGAAAGGAAAAAAAAAAACCCATGAAAACCTGCACGCAAGCGTCAAAATAAGTCTAAAAATCTATTCAAAGGGTTAACATTTTTATAAAAATGCACTGGAAAGATATCAATGTTGTAATAACCACCACTGCAATATGCAGTGAGGTCAACCTCACTTGAAATTGTTTTTTTTTATCACAACCTGTACATAAAAGTAAGAAACTGTAAGCCTAGGTCCAAAAGCTGTACATAAAAGTCCAAAATTGAAGTAATTCAGCAGGAAAAGGGTTAAATAATACAAACATAGCCCTAAGATGCATGTTTACATACAATAGAAAGCATGGACATATGCTGCAAGGTAAATCTCCACTTGGAAGAAAGGAAAAAAAAACATCAAAACCTGCACGCAAACATCAAAATAAGTCTAAAATTTGATTCAAAGGGTTAAAATGAAGACAAAATACCCTGGAAAAGAGTTAAATGTTTTAGTGAACCACTATAGCAATATGCTGAAACTAAAAAAAAATTTGAAAAGCCAAAAAATCAAAACCTGTACACAAAAGTTCAAAATATTTGAGAGCGGACGCAGACGCAGACATGAGGGCTATGCCATAGGCTCACACAACTAACGTTGGTGAGCCAAAAACAATCCTATGATAAATGTGGCCTGTAGGCCATGTCAAAGAATGTTGATGTACAAATGCAATAAATCCAAAGATTGTTGCTAACAGCAACAGTTTTTGATGGAAATGAAAATAAAATCAATAGCTCCTATTTTTGTCACCCTGCATAAGCATACAAAGTTTCAAAACAACCTGATAATGAATGTGCCCTCTGAGGCATGCCAAAGGAATATGTTAATGCTCAAATGCACGAAGTAGAAAGTCATTGCTTGTGGCAATGTTTTTTTTTATGGCAAAATATACCCTGCAGAGAGTGCAAAAGAGATAAGTTGATGCACAAAATGCAGTATAAGTTCAAAGGCTGGTGATAACGACAATAATTTTTTATGGAAATGAAAAAAAGCAATAGCTCACATCTAGAGGTCACCCCGAGCACACATACCAAGTTTCAAAGTGATCCGATAATAAATATGCCCTGAAGGGTGTGTTAAAGGGAAATATTGAGATCTGACTAAACTGAGTTCAAAGGTCAGCGGCCTCGTTTTTTGACAGAAATGGAAGAAAATCGATAGCTCCCATATAGATGTCATCCCACAGAAGCACACCAAGTTTGCAAGCGGTCCAATCATAAATGTGCCCTGCAGGGTGTGTCAAAGGGAAATATTGATGCCTAACTGTACCAAGTTTTTACTAAGTTCATCGAAGGTCATTGCCAGTGGCAACATTTTTTGATGGAAATCGAAGATATCGATAGCTCCCATCTAGAGGTAACCCCAAACAAACATACAAAGTTTCAAACCGATCTGATCATAAATGTGCCCTGTAGGGCATACCAAAGGAATATAATGATGCCTAACTAAACTAAGTTCAAAGATCGTTGCCAGCGGCAACATTTTTTGACAGATGGAAATAAAGAAAATCGATAGCTCCCATCTAGAGGTCACCCCAAACAAGCATGCCAAGTTTCAAAGCAATCCGATCATAAACGTGCCATGTAGGGTGTGCCAAAGGGAAATATTGAGGTCTGACTAAACTAAATTCTAAGAACATTGGCCGTGGCAACATTTTTTGATGGAAATGGAAGAAAATGGATAGCTCCCATCTAGAGGTCACCCCAAACAAGCATGCCAGGTTTCAAAGCAATCCGATCATAAATGTGCCCTGTAGCGTGTGCCAAAGGAAAATATTGAGGTCTGACTAAACTAAGTTCTAAGAACATTGGGCACGGCAACATTTTTTGACGGAAATGGAAAAAAATCGATAGCCCCCATCTAGAGGTCTCCCCAAACAAGCATGCCAGGTTTTAAAGCAATCCGATCATAAATGTGCCCTGTAGGGTGTGCCAAAGGGAAATATTGAGGTCTGACTAAACTAAGTTCTAAGAACGTTGGACGCGGCAACATTTTTTGATGGAAATGGAAGAAAATCGATAGCTCCCATCTAGAGGTCACCCTAAACAAGCATACCAAGTTTCATAAATGCGACCTGTGAGGTGTGCCAAAGGAAATTGTGGACGTACGTATGTACGCTGACGGACGAGAAGTGATGGCAATAGCTCAGCTTGACTTTGTCAAGTTGAGCTAAAAATGCTAAGGTTAACCGAAAATCAGATGTTGCGTGCCATTGATATGCATGAGGCTGGGATACCTACAGATGATCTCGCTGCTGAGTTCAGAGTCAATGTGGCCACTATTTACCGTCTCATTGGAAGGTATAGAACTACTGGATCTACTGCCGTCTGACAGCATTCAGGTCAACCAAGAGTTACGACCCCTGCACAAGACCAACACATCAGGACATCTCACTTGCTGGATCGCTTCCTTCCGCCGATGAGGACAAAAGCAATTACTCCTGGTAGAACTAACAACAGAATCAGTGCACAAACTGTCCGCAACAGACTCGCTGAACACGGCATCCGAAGTAGGCATCCATACCACAGACTAATCCTTACCAACGTCATTATACTGCAATTTTCAAAGTTGTGCTGTCAAACTATTCACTCTCAGTGTCACTTCCTATGATGATATGCTTGAATTTACGAGTGTGTAATACTGAATTGTGCAGTTTCTATTTATTGTGTGTGGAGGGGGGGGGGGGGGGGGGGTGGTGGTCATTGACTATTAATAGTTCTGTTTCTTACTGTAAGGAATTTTGTTTTGTAAGCAATCAGATGACACGATCACTGAAACACACATAGAATGTATTCAGGCATCTGTTATTATAACCTGTCGCGTTCTCGAAAACAAGTCATCTATATGATACGGAATCAGAATGGGTCATCTATATGACACATTATGTGATACA
Source organism: Pictodentalium vernedei (assembly GCA_031216915.1). NCBI lineage: Eukaryota > Metazoa > Mollusca > Scaphopoda > Dentaliida > Dentaliidae > Pictodentalium > Pictodentalium vernedei. The sequence continues at coordinate 669,445,853 of CM062297.1, read as the reverse complement.
TACCATTTCTCGTGGTTTTCAGGCCAGAATCTATATGATTGTTAGATAAATATGCATTCTTAGTACATGTCTGATATTAATAGGCGTAACGCATATTATATTATGCTAATGTGGATTTGTTACATATACATTATCATGACCATGTGCATGTCCTGTAATTTGTATCACATTCGAGGTCGTGTTTACAATCAGATTGCAACAAGCTCGTCAGGGCGAGTTTTGATCCGATTGTAAACACAGCCGAGAATCTGATACAAATTATAGGACATGCATTTGACCATGATAATACATTTATCTAACATTCCCGTGACATAACGCCCGTTTTCCCATTTTTCAGTTTAAATTGGGTTGGAATTGGTCAAAATTTTGAATTTCCTATTTTAGTGTGTAAATATAGAACCTTAGTGAGCACGCTCACATACCCCACGTGCCCCGATATTTCAAGCTCTAATCATTTTTTTAAAATAAACATAGATTCTAGGAATACTGCAGAAAACAGTGTTCTGTAGTTTCAACGGTATTGAAAGAATTCAAGCAGAGAAAAAAGCCCAGAAAACTGTAATTTTGATGAACTTTTCAAAGTCTATGGGGCCGTAATTTCGGTAAAAATCAGTGGAGCGGAACAAAATGCAAATTTGATCTGTAGGCCACCATGTCAGACTAACATACCAAACATCAGCTCAATATCTGGAAGCGTGTAGAAAAAAAGTCCGGAAAACTGTAATTTTGATGAATTTTGCAGAGTCCAAGGGTCGTAATTTTGGTAAAAATCAGTGGAGCAGAACAAAACGCAAACTTGTTCTGTAGGCCACCATGTTAGACAAACATACCAAAGATCAGCTCAATATCTGGAAGCGTGTAGGAAAAAAGTCTGCAAAACTGTAATTTTGATGAACTTTTCAAAGTTCAAGGGCCGTAATTTCGGTAAAAATCAGTGGAGCGGAACAAAATGCAAACTCGATCTGTAGGCCACCATGTTAGACTAACATACCCAAAGATAGCTCAATATCTGGAAGCGTGTAGAAAAAAAGTCCGGAAAACTGTAATTTTGATGAATTTTTTAGAGTCCAAGGGCCGTAATTTCGGTATAAATCAGTGGAGCAGAAAAAAATGCACACTTGATCTGTAGGCCACCATGTTTAGACTCACATACCAAAAATCAGCTCAATATCTGGAAGCGTGTAGAAAAAAGTCCGGAAAACAAGACGGACGGACCAGTCAAAAACATTATACCCCTGCAACTTCATTGCGTGGGGTATAATAACAATGCATATAATGATATTATTTGTCATAGCGCGGTGTTTACTGGAAGTTGAATCTATATGATACGGAATCAGAATGAGTCGTCTATATGATACAGAATCGGAACACATTATGTGATACGTACCGTTTCTCGCGGTTTTCAGGCCAAAATCTATATGATTGTTGGATAAAATATCATGAAGTATGCCTAATTTCACTCTCAGAAAAATTCAAAGTCATGTTTTGGCCAATCCTCCACTACCTAAATTCAACAAGGGCAATAACTATTAAAAAATTCTCAGATACAGCTATCAAATTTGAGAAAAATATATTCAATAGTTTTATAATAAATGTGATGACAAGAAATGGGGAAGGATGGTAGGATATAACCATTCCCTCCCTCTATATCCCCCCTCCCACCATGTGGCTGGGGATAATAAATTCTAACATAAAAAGAACTAGGAAGAAATTTGTGTGATGTAATAGGGCCCTGCGAATCGGGAAATTTATGTTCGAATCGAATCTCGAATCGAATCGGGACTGATGTCGACATCAAATCGAATCTCAAATCGAATCGGGATAAACTCGAGAAATAACTATAACTGGCATTATCTTGTGCAGAGATGTCCGGAAAGCACTGCGAGAAGAGATCGTTGACATAACTTGACAACTTGGCGTTGTTTTAATTTTCTTTCTCGTTGAATGGCCATCCAGATGTTCACTTGGCCCGACATTAAATTCAAGACATAAATATGGACAAATTAAGGTGTTACTGCCCAGAGACATTTAAGACAAACCATTAAATTGAAACATGAGACTTAAAAGCACAAATGTAATACAAGTGGCACATTAATTCCCATGGGTTGAAGTCAGCTACAGCCGCTAACTTCAGGTACGTTAGCATGCCTAAATACATTATTGTTATGTTTGGTTGTTTTTGTATTATCAGAATTTGGGTCTTGTAGATTTCGGTCCGTTCTCAACTCAATAACACAGTATACATCAAAAGCAGCGAAGGCGTTAAACTATGTTAGTTTCTGCATTAGTTAACTCGAATAGTGACGCAGTGCTCATTCACACAAATTGCTTTTACTTCATTCCAACTTCCAAGTACCAACTCCGAACAATGCAAAGAAACTACAGAGGTTTTCCTCCCACAGTTTTCTAACATAATAATGGGAGCCCTCCTGGCGACATGTCTCCATTATTGTGTTAGAAGATTCCGGGACTGGGAGCAGGCCTTAGGCCCATAGCTGGATATTTCGGTTGTACAGATGGGCGTGAACAGGTTACAACTTGGACAGAGCCGCTGAGCAAACGGGATTCCGCGAATAACTCTCACACAAATTCCTGGAAATCTATAAATAGCGAATTTGCGGTGTGTGGTTTTCTGGGAATCTGAAACTGAAAGTGAAACGACAGAATTTTGCAATGAATTTGACTATTTTCCTGATAGAAACATTAAAACTAGAAGAGTTCGCTCCTTATTTCAACTGATGTCGACATTGTTGAACACTGATTCATTTTCCTCGAAGCTTCGTTTGACTAACGAATCGGCAAACTATTCGAGATCGATATACGAATACCAAAGCGATGTCGACATCGAATCGAATACTCGAAGCTTCGCAGGGCCCTATGATGTAAAACAATTGAAAGGGTTAAATATGAAAATTATCCATGGTAGTTGCTTATCCTGAAAAGTGAACACAACATTTATTTCTTACAAACATAATTTAAAGAGATCTGTTAAGATTTCCAGTGTTAAACATAAAAAAAACAAAATAACAATCATAAACAAATGTTAACAAATAAAATACAAAAGCAATTATGACTTACAAGAAAAGGTTATAAAATGACAACGTAATGCAATTTTTAACACAGTTGGATTAAATGAAATGAATAAAATCATCCTATCAAATAAATGCAGAACAATTCATCTACAAATACAACCCACTGAGTAAGATTAGGAAATTTAATGCCCGTGTATGTCATTTTCTGGGAAAGATTATCTTCTGCCAATTCAATATTTTTTATATTTTATTTCTTCTGTTTTTTCCCCATTTTTTTTAATGAATTTTAGTCTTTAAAATATTCTTTCATACTTTTTTCCAGCTTCAAAATTCATCAGCATCATAAATGTTTCTAGTACATTTTTTCAATTTATGAAACTTTCATTTTTCTTCAGCTAAGCCCTTTCCCAAACAAATTTCAATAATAATAAAAATAAGAAGATTAATAATAAATCATGCCACTATATAATTTGATTGATGCCACATACAAGTCGAAGTAATTTTCTTGCAATGATGTATTAAAAGAAATGATTTGTCAAACAAGAGACCCCAGGTGCCCACCTGACAAAGTTGTTCAAAGAAGGATTTAATTAGCATCTATGGCCAGTTAACAGTACAGAGAAATGAAGTCATGTTATTATTTATAACTCTAATGTTCATGTCAGATGATATTTTCTAGTTAGGAGATGCTACCATAGAAATAATGTTCAGATTTCCAGTAATGCAAAACAAGGGAGCCCAAATATCAACCTAGGGACTTAATTTCAACAAACTTGAATCTGACTCCCCCCAAGGATGCTGGTATACCAAATATAAATACCATTCTGAACAGTGGATCTGAAGAAGGAGATTTTTTAAAGATTAACTGTCATTTTTACACTAAGCTGAAATTTGGGCTCTCCATAGGGCGCCCAAATATGAATCCAGGGATTTGATAAATATTAACCCAAAGACATTGTTTGAACAAACTTGAAACTGCTCCCCCCCCCCCCTCAGTTTGTTATATACCAAATATCAAAAGATTTTGACAAGTGGTTCTCGTGAAAAAGATTTTTAAACAAGAGGAACTCCAAAAGTAAAACCAGGGACTTGATTTGAACAAACTCGTATCTGACCTCCCTAAAGATGCTCTATACCAAATATCGAAAAATTCTAACAGGTGGATCTAAAGAAGAATTTTAAAGATTATTCCCCATATTGCACTAACTTAAAATTTGGGTACCCATAGGGAGTCCATATATTAACTCATGAGACTTCATTTGTACAAACTTGGATTTGACTTCCCTAAGAATGCTGTATATCAATTAATAAAAGATTCTGACTGGTGGATCTGAAGAAGATTTTTACGGATTATTCCTCGCATTATGCCAAGGTAAAATTCAGGCCTCCACATGGAACCCATATATTAATCAAGGGGCATGATTTGAACAAATTTGAATCTCCCCCATAACAATGGTTACATTCCAAATATTAAAAGATTCTGACCAGTGGTTCTCGAGAAGACTATTCAAGAATATATCTCACATTGCACCACGTTATAATTTGGGCTCTAAGTATGAACCAACAAGCATAATGTGAATAAACTTGTATCTGCACCCCCCCCCCCCCCCCCCCCCCCCCCCCCCCCCCCACTCCTCCAAGGAGGCTGTATACCAAATATCAAAACAATGAAAATAGACTGATCACTGGTTCTGGAGGGGTTTTTTTTAATTTTTGAAAATATATTGACTCAGAATTTTTTTTTATTTTTATTTTTATTACACTTTGACACAACAGATGGAAAGTCTTTTTACCATTCCATTCTACTGGTCCAAGGAAAGTCTCATATCAAATAACAGCTCAGTTTTGTGCAGTTTGGGAAATATGGGCGATTTCCAATATTTCTATTTTTAGCTTCTCATAGGGATGCCTAAACATTTTTTTGCTTGAACAATGAAAATAGACTGATCACTGGTTCTGGAGGGTTTCTTTTTAATTTTTGAAAATATATTGACTCAGCATTTTTTTTTTATTTTTATTTTTATTACACTTTGACACAACAGATGGAAAGTCTTTTTACCATTCCATTCTACTGGTCCAAGGAAAGTCTCATATCAAATAACAGCTCAGTTTTGTGCAGTTTGGGAAATATGGGCGATTTCCAATATTTCTATTTTTAGCTTCTCATAGGGATGCCTAAACATTTTTTTGCTTGAATCAAGTACTTATAATTCAATAATATCTCATACCACATTTGGTTCAAATCGGCTCAGTTCAGAAAATATAAATTTTGGGTGGGCAAAAAAACTTGCCCCTCCCATAATAAAGGCAAATATTGCCCTGCAAACTTTGTTTGAACAAAATTTATTTTACACCTCAAAAGGAAGCTCATATCAAATATCAAGCCATTATACCAATCGGTTCATGAGAAGAAGATTTTTTAAAATTTGGGAGTCTTTTTCTCCACCCCTTCCTATCAAACCAAATCAAAATACAATGTCAGAACAATCACCTCAGTTTTCACTGAAATCAGTTCTGTGGTTTTGGAGAAGTCTCGAACACCATGTTCAATGACGATGAACGGATGGAAAAAGAGTGATCACAAAATCTCACCCTGACTTTCAGTCAGGTGAACTGAAACAGAAATTAATGACAAGAGGCTCCAGGGGGCCTGAGGGTGCTCACCTGACATGGTAGCCTAATATAAAACTCTGGAAATTGATTTCAAGTTGCATCTGCCCCCTCCTTAGAAAAAGCTTATACCAAATATCCAAAGATTCAGACAAGTGGATCTAAAAACTTGAAGTACTGTCACAGTGCCGAAGCTGCGATGATTCGTGCAACGCCAATGAGGTTTTAAAACTCGTTGGTGACAAAAGAACTCGTTGGTGACAAAAAAACTTGTTGGTGACAAGTCCATAAATGTGACAGAAATTATCCGAATGACATGCACTATTGAGAGTAGGGTGTACACATCATGAAGATGCACTTGCATACCAAGTATGGTGTCATTCCATCAAGTATTTTAGGAGTTATGGTGTTTTTTAAAGTCGTTGGTGACAGACTGGCAGACAGATCGACATTGCCACATATAGAGCGGCTCGTCGCAGCTAAAAAATATTTTTAAAGAATATTCATCATATTGAACTAAGTTATAATTCAAACTCCCATAGGAAGCCCAAATATGAACCCAGGAACTTCGCTTGAACAAACTTGAATCTCACCTCCAGTGGGATGCCGTTTTCCAAATATCAAAAGATTCCGACTGGTGGGTGTGAAGAAGAAGATTTTTTAAGAATATTCCTCATACTGAACTAAGTTATAATTCAGGCTCATCCAGGGAGCCCAAATATCAACCCAGGGTCTTGGCTTGAACAAACTTGAATCTCACCCCCCTAAGGATGCTGCATGCCAAATATCAAAACATTCCGACTGCTGAATCTGAAGAAGAAGATTTTTAAAGAAAAATTCCTCATATTGAACTAAGTTATAATTCGGGCTCCCACAGGGAGCCCAAATATGAACCCAGGGACTTGGATTTAACAAACTTGAATCACACCCCCCTAAGGATGCTGCACACCAAATATCAAAACATTCCGACTGCTGGATCTGAAGAAGAAGATTTTTTAAGAAAATTCCTCATTTTGAACTAAGTTACAATTCGAGCTTCCACAGTGAGCCCAAATATGGACTTAGGGACATGGCTTGAACAAACTTGAATCTCACCCCCCTAAGGATGCTACATACCAAATATCGAAACATTCGGACTGCTGGATCTGAATTTTTAAGAAAATTCCTCATTTTGAACTAAGTTACAATTCGAGCTTCCACAGTGAGCCCAAATATGGACTTAGGGACATGGCTTGAACAAACTTGAATCTCACCCCCCTAAGGATGCTACACACCAAATATCGAAACATTCGGACTGCTGGATCTGAAGAAGATTTTTAAAGAAAATTCCTCATTTTGAACCAAGCTATAATTCGGCTCTGACAGTGAGCCAAAATATGAACCCAGGAACTTGGCTTGAACAAACTTGAATCTCACCTCCCATAAGCATGCTGTATACCAAATATCAAAAGATTCTTATTGGTAGATCTGAAGAAGAAGATTTTTAAAGAATATTCCTCATACTGCACTAATTTAAACATTTGTGGGCTCCCATAGAGAGCCCAAATATGGACCCAGGGAATTGATTTCAATAAACATGTGAAACAATCTTCCAAAGATGTTATATGTGAAATTTGAAAGCTTTTGGAGCAGTGGTTTTGGAGAAAAGTAGTCTTAAATGTTTTTCCCATTACCCATTACTGACTCAGCACTTTTTCAAAGTCCCCAAAAAGTACCCCATGATAAAACCGATAGCAATTTTTTTTACCATTCCATTCTGTTGGTCCTAAGGAAGCTTTACACCAAATAAGAATTCTCAGTGCCGTGTAGTTTTGGAGATATGGGCGTTTTAATTTTTTTCTATTTTTAGCTCCTGCAGTTATCATGGGGCGACGGGAAAAAGAATTTTGGCATAAATTACGTACTTATGACCCAATAAGCCCTCATATCAAATTTGGTTCAAATCTGCCTCTCGGTTTGGAAAATAGAAATTTTGGGCGGGGCAAAAATTCTTGCCCCCTTCCATAACGATGGCAGATATAGACCCTAGAACTTCTCTTGAACAAATTTGAGTCTACACCTCAAAAGGAAGCTGCACACCTTATATCAAGTCTCTGCTACTGCTGGTTCATGAGAAGAAGATTTTCTAAGATTTAGGCTCACTTTTTGGGCGTGGCCCGAGGGGCAGGTCAACTTGATTTGAACAAATTTGAATTGACATGTGATAGGGAACATGCACACCAGATTTGGTTCAATTTGGTTGAGTAGTTTGTGAGAAGAAGTCGATAATGTAAAGTTAATACCGGACGGACGATGGACGTTAAGTGATTAGTAAAGCTCCCCTTGAGCTTCGCTCAGGTGAGCTAAAAAGAGGAAAAGAATGCTAAATAAATTTGCATTGCACAAGGTGCAGGGGACAGTAGCAACATTGTTTTTAAATCACTTGAGAATTTTTTTTTTTTTCAAAACCATAGCTTATAAATGTTCATTGGAATAAGCTTAATGAATCCATTCCAAAAAGTTGTAAGCTACGGTAAGAAAAACATCTTTTTTTTTATAAAAATGATGTTATTTATTTATTGTTGTTTATGGTCACATACTTCTGCACAATGGCTAATCATGACCACAACATGGAGATAAAGTCAAGGTCAGTCAATCATTTATACCCCATGTTGCCTATTTTAGAGGACTCGCACCCCAAGCATTAGTGACTGGGTCCTATTTTACCAGTGAAACAGAGCTTGAATACCACAGTAAACAAGCACTGCTTCACTTCCCGGGGTTCCCACGGGGGATAACAAGAGGGATGTTACATCCCAACGCTCACCTTCATTCGCGCTTGATAATGTCGTTCCAATGTAACATGCCTAATATTTAGTTAATATAAATCATTAACTAGGCATCATATGATTAATGTGGTTTATGTGATGGCTTTGGAAAGTCTATATTTCTGCATTTATTATATATCAATTCAACATAGAATCATTGGATACATCTTTTAGAAATGTTTATGATTAAGAATATGAATCGTGAGGCCAGATATTAAATCATAAATAAGAATTAGGAAAGGCTTTCATAAATCACTGAAATTTTAATTGAAGTACATTCATTGGTTAAAGAGGAGTTGCGGAAAAACATTCGTTCAAGAAAGTGACTATAAGTCCCAACAAAAATACATCACATCAACAACTAAAATAAGCCTTAATGTTACTAGTAACAAGTGTGAGAAAGTATTAAATAAAAAAAAAAAAGTTAAAAAATTTTTTTTTTAAAGAAAGTGAATATAAGTCCCAAAAATCCCTGTCAAATTCCTCAAATATGCATGTAATAAGGGCGCAATGTTACCGCAATGTAGTTCAGTAACCCATGCATACAATATCAATTGCCTGGAAAGACACATAGAAACAGAACTCACCTTAACACCTCACCTTAACACAAACTTTTAGAACTTAAAATTGAGTAAGTCAGACAAAAACGTGAACATTGTGACTGAAAAAAAGAAAGGAAATCAGTTAAATTTCTGCATACAGTAGGGTTAATACCTACAGTTGTTATTGAAATGAGAAAATAAACAGTAATGAGAGGTGAAGGCACCACAATCTGCACAAAAGCTGACTTTAACGCAAATTCTTACAACACCTAAATGCTGATTCTTACAACAAGTTTTGGCAGAAAATCAGCCTCAAATTCCTCAAATATGCATGTAATGAGGGTTAAATATTACTGCAATGGAGTTCAGTAACCCAAGTGCAGAATATTAATCGCCTGGAAAGACACATAGAAACACAACTCACCTAAACACAAAGTTTACAAAGTTTTACAACTTAAAATTTACTAAGTCCGAGAAAAACATGAAAATTTTGAATGAAAAAAAAAGAAAATTTCTGGTAAATTTCTGCATACAGTAGGGTTAATACCTACAGTTGTTATTGAAATATGAAAATCAACAGTAATGAGAAGTTAAAGCAGCACAATCTGCACAAAAGCTGACTTTAACGCAAATTCTTACAACACCTAAATGCAAATTCTTACAACAACTTTTGGCAGAAAATTTTAGGTGAAATTTGGAAAAAGGTCATAGTATCAGGGTTAAATACTGTTCTGATAGTCCCCTACAACCTACATATGCAATATCAAAGGCCTGAGCCCACTGATCTTTGAGAAATTAACCTTAACATTAAATCTTACAATATTGGACACGCCGGACGCCGACGCCCGAGGTTATCACAATAGCTCACCACATCTTACAGATGTAGGTGAGCTAAAAATGATGTGAATGGATGATTTTTTGTGTATACCTATGACATATTTAACACATTCATTGAGTAAAATTGGCTAAATAAACTTCTTGTATTCTCTTTATGGCACTTAGGTAATGCCTATAGCACTAGACTTGACCAGATGACCAGTTATCAATAAATTTTGAACTCATTTTTTTGGATATACAGTAGAATCCTCTTAATTGAATATCCATTTTGCCAGTGAAAATTATTCAATTAACAGGAGTATACAATTAACAGGGATTTGGTCAGTTTCCTGTGTTCTGGAGGTAAACTGAGCATTTATTCTATTATATCTTGTTTGACAGTGCTCATAGAGCTCTGTCAGACAAGATATAATAGAATAAATGCCTGTACTGGATGTAGTGAGGCCAAAAAGGTTGATAAATAAGGGGAATTTGGTACGTGTTACAGTAATGTTTTCGACATATTACAAAAATTTATACACAATTAACAGGAGTTTACTCTACAACCCATATGCAATTAACAGATCAAATTTGTACTGAAGGTATGGTAAATGGTTTTGTATTTGAAAATTTTATTCAATTAACAGGGATATACAATTAAGAGATATCCAATTAAGTGGGCTCCAATGTACCTCGGCATTGCTTATTTTACAGAAGATATTATGAGACTTATTATTCTATTAACTTTACCCCACCGAGTATTTTCATGAATTTCTCATAAAATCATGTCATGGCAGCCAAAAAGCAGCCATGACTTGATATGATGAAATATTCAGCAGTCTGATAACAAGAAATCATTGATATGAGGACTGTTCCCAATTATTAGGGTACATTTTGTTAACAAGAGTTAGGAACATGCCTCTATTGGATCACAGAGTACTTTTGTTCTGGGCAGGAGAATTATGCCTACAGCAGGCAAAAAGTTAATATTATGAGGGTAGACAGTATAAGATTTAAATTATGAATGCAATGTTTAAAAAATAAATGTATGATAACTATCCTTCACAAACCCTCATACTGCAGATTGTTGAGATAGCTACTGGCAGATTAGTACTGCACAAGTGCAGCCATGGATGGAAGGAAATAAAAACATACATTTAAAATCACTTTATACTTGATAAAAGGTATGGTTTTGCCCGTTCTAAAATGTCAATCTCTGGGTCTAAAGACCTTCCTATTCCTTCCAACACAGCTATAGCTAGAATGATTGTGGAAAAATTACTCTCCAATTTGATTCTGTGTTTAATAAGTAAGCTGAAGACATCGGTGAGAAGAGATCCAATATGAACCTGAAAACAGAAATTAAAGTAAATAGCAAGAGGAACTAGGGGCCTGAAGGGCTTCCCTGACATCGGCTCACTAATTCTTTACAAAGAGAGTTAACCCCTTTATCCAATGAATTGGCCACATCTGCCCACATAATATGCAAATTCAGCAGCTGAAAAAACAGTATTTTTCAAAAAATTTCAACAAAACCATATCATGTGACCCCTCTTTGGAACGAGCTCATTCCAATGAGGGGGTCACATGATATGGTTTTGTTGAAATTTTTTGAAAAATTGAAAAAAAATGATATTTAGGCTTTTGCCTCTGGAAAAGACTATTGTTTTTCTACAGATTTTTATTAGGCTTTCCCCTCTGGAAAAGACTATTGTTTTTCTACGGATTATTATTATTATTATTTTTTGGGGAGGGGGGGGTTTGTTTTTTTTTCCCCACACATTTTGTCTGTACGATTCAGAAGCCATTTCCAAACTGATTTTCACAAAATTTTGCACACACATAGAGGGGCATAAAATCTAAAAATGTACCAAAGCGGAATTTTAGATTTAACCCTTATTTCGCCAGAATTGGGGAAAAAACTGTCAAAATTATGGTTTATAGGCACTTTCTCGAAATGCGTCTTGCAGATTTTTCTTAAACATTCATCACTGTTAGACCTCCTGTCTGTGGCACGACCATTCATATACAAGAGATATTAGGCAATGCTTATGTTAACCTTCCACAAGCTGCCAAACATCAAAATTTTGATGAAATGGGCCGTTTTCGGGCCCCCACAGCACCCAAACGATTCAGGAAAGATAAACATAACTTAATTTATTGGAAGTGGGATTCACTGTGGATCATTCCTGCAAGTAATAACGGTATTCAAACAAGCCAAGACCAATACCGGGTCTGGACCTGCGTCGCTGCATGCAATTGAATCGGCAAACAGGAAGTGGCTGCATGGCAGATCTGAAAATTGCATACACGATACAACTGATGATTATCAGGCTCCAGATGAAATATAAAATCAATCCCTTGCACAGAAGCCGAGAAAAGTTTGACGAAAAATTTCAATGTTCAGTGGGTACAGTAAAATTTCAAAGTATTGGCAAACAGGAAGTGGCTGTACGGCAGATCTGAAAATTGCTTACACGATACAACTCATCATTATGAAGCAGCAGACCAAATATAAAATCATTCCCTTTCATAGAAGCCAAGAAACCCTTGACGGAAAAAGTGTTTCAGATGGACTGACGGACTGACAGACTGATGGACGGAGGGAGTCGAGCGGTTACTAGACTTGCTCTGCCGCTGGCGACGCAGGTAAAAACAAAGCGTTAACCTGTTTTGGACTGGTTAAATTGCAACACCCCTCAAAAGCTAAAAAATTCACGTTTTCTGTGGATTTCTCTAAACGAGTCTTGTAGATTTTCAGAAAAAATTGGCCACGCGCAGGTCTTGGTGTGACAATACAAGTTGAATGGACAAAATACTCCGGTCAGCAGTTGTTAACCCTCCACAGGCTGCTAAAAGTCGAAATTGTGATACAATGGGCTGTTTTTGGACACCAACAGCACCCAATGGGTACACGCCTTCTTTTATCGAGCGCAAAATTCATACGGAAACATTTTGGTAAGTAGTAAAAGTATTCAAAAGTCGAAGGCTTAACCCATTTTGGACAGGTTAAAGAGAGATACCCCTTAAAAGCTTAAAATTCCCATTTTCTGTGGATTTCTCTAAAAGCAACTTGTAGGTTTTGAAGAAAAATTGGCTATTCGAATATCTTTGTGTGACATTACAAATTGCATGGACAAAATATTCCGGTGAGCATTTATTAACCCTCTACAGGCTGCCAAGAATCGTAATTTTGTTGAAATGGTCTGTTTTCGGACACGCACAGCACCCAATGTATACCCGAGAGATAAACATAATCTCTTTTGTTGGAAGGGGAATTCACCGAGAACCATTTTTGTAAGTAATAAGGGTTTTCAAAAAACCAAGAGTTAACCCCTTTTGGGGTTCTAACAGTGATACCCATCAAAAGCTTAAAAAATTTATGTTTTCCCTGGATTTCTTTACAAACATCTTGTAGGTTTTCAAGAGAAAATGGCCATTGATAGATCTTGGTATCATATTACCAGTTGCATGGAAAAAATATTCCGGTAAAGCATTTCTTAACCCTCCATGGGCTGCTAAATGTCAAAATTTTGAAAAAATAGTCTGTTTTTGGACACCAACAACATCACAAGAGAAACGTAACTTCTTTTACCGGATGCAAAACTGATAGGAAAACATTTTGTAAGTAGTAAAGGTATTCAAAAATCGAGGTCTTAACCCATTTTCAACTGGTTAAGGAGATGTACCCCTCAAAAGCTTAAATTCCCATTTTCTGTGGATTTCTCCAAAAAATCTAGTAAGTTTTCAAGAAAAATTTACCATTCTTGGAGTGTCTTGGTATGACATTGCAAGTTGCATGGACAATATATTCCGGTAAGCACTTGTTAACCCTCCAGAGGCTGCCAAGCATTGACATTTTGAGAAAATGGGCTATTCTTGGGTACCCATAACACCCAATGTGTACCTGCGAGATAGACATAACCTCGTTCATTGGAAGTGGATTTCACCGAGGATCATTTTTGTAAGTAATGAAGGTATTCACAATATCAAGCATTAACCCGTTTATGGCTGGTTATGGTGCGATATCACTCAAAAGGTTAAAAATTCATGTTATCTGAGGATTTCACTGAAAACATCTCAAATATTTTCAAGAAAAACTGGCCATTCTCAGTTCTTGGTGTGACATTACAAGCTGCATGTACAAAATATTCCAGTAAGCATTTGTTAACCCTATGCAGGTTCTTAAACATCAAAATTTTGATTAAATGGGCTATGTTTGCGTACCCACAGCACCCAAAGTTAAGAGCAGAGATCAACAAGTGGAAGTAGAATTATTTTTATAAGTAATAAGGGTATTCAAAAAACAACACTTAACCCGTTTTGGTCTAGATAAACAATGATACCCATCAAAATCTTGAAATTCATGTTCTACCTGGATTTCACTGAAAACATCTTGTAGATTTTTATGATAAATTGGCCATTCGCAGTTCTTGGTGTGACATTACAAGTTGCATGGAAAAATATTCCGGTTAGCACTTGTTAACCCTCTACAAGCTTCCAGACATCAATATCTTGGATACATTTGAGATAAAATGGACCATTTTCAAATTGCCAGAGCACTCAATGGGTATGTGTCAAACAAACAGAACTCCTTTTGTCGGTCATTAACTTGTTGGATGATGATAGAGAGATAGAGATATTAACCCTCTCTACCATTAATGATGTTTTTTACCTAAACATTTTTTTTTTATCAAACTGAGTCATTTGATACTACTGTACCCATCTTTCTCATAACATCAAAAAGGAACTTCAGTGAGACAGTTAAAAACAATTCATCAGACACTATGGGGTCATGAAAAATCATGGAATCTCATCTGGAAAAGCCATGATTCTCCAGAATCATAAAGTGTAGTTTGTTTTTTTTTTAGTGGGGGGAGGGGGGGGGGGGGGGGAGGGGTTAACGGCACTTTCTCGAAACACATCTTGTAGATTTTTTTAATCATTGCTAGACCTGTCTGTCACACGACCATTGATACACAAGACATATTAGGCAATGCATATGGTAACCCTCCACAGGCTGCCAAACATTGAAATTTTGATGAAATGGGCTGTTTCTGGACCCCCACAGCACCCAAACGATATACGAGAGATTAACATAACTTTCTTTATTGGAAGTGGAATTCATCGAGGATCATTTTTGTAAGTAATAAGAGAGTTTAAATGAAAGTGTCAATGACACTGTAGCTCAACTTGTCAAGACAAAGACATGTACATGTATAGTATGTGACACAGCAATGACAAACATCTAGGTAATGACCTGATAACAAAGGTACATATAAAGTATTGTAACGGTCTGTACATGAATACTGACCGTTGCCTGTAACAAATGTATAGGTAAAGTATTGTAAAGGTGGGTGACAGTCAGATGCTGAACTAGAAAAAATCTTTGAGTCCCAGAGTGGGTCTGACTGAACCCCAAAATATTTGTTCTCATAGCACAGTGATAACAAAGGCACCCCAAAACACACTTGTTCCTTCCCAAGGTGAAAACAAAAGTACCCAAGAAGTTTTGTGAAGATCAGTTCACAAATATGAGCTGTGTAGAAGTTGCGACAAAAAACTGATTGGACCTAATTTCGGTACAAAATGGCCACTGGCAGCCATCTTGAATTTTTGACCATACCCAGAAACACTCATTCTCATCCCAAGGAGATAACAAAGGTACCCAAGAAGTTTTGTGAAGATCGGTTCATAAATACAGCCTCTACCCTGAGCCGTATTGACATGTGTGCTTACATTGTATAAGTAGCACTGAATAAATCAAAGTTCATCTAATTTGCATAATTTCGGCACGAAAAAAAAAACCTTACAATATGTGATGTATTCCATGTTACTAAACATTCATACAAAAATTTATTCAAATCAGAACTTTCATACAGAAGTTCTGTACAAAAGACTGATTGCACTAATTTTGGTACAAAATGGCTGCTGGTGGCCATCTTGAATTTCGGACCACACCCAAAAACACTTGCTCTCATCCCACGGTGATAACAAAGGTACCCAAGAAGTTTCGTAAAGATTGGTTCATAAATATGGCCTCTAGTCTGAGCTATATAGAAGATGTGTACAAAAAACTGATTGGACCTAATTTCGGTACAAAATGGCCACTGGCAGCCATCTTGAATTTTAGACCGCACCCAGAAACACTCGTTCTCGTCCCAAGGTGATAACAAAGGTACCCAAGACATTTCGTGAAGATCAGTTCATAAATACAGACTCTAGTCTGAGCCGTATTGACATGTGTACTTACTGTGTGTAAGTCGCACTGAAAAAATCAAAGTTCACCTAATTTGCATAATTTCTGCACGAGAAAAAACCCCGTATTATATGTGATGCATCCCATGGTACTAAACATTCACACAAAATAATTATTCGAATCAGGGCTTTCATATGGAAGTTCTGTGCAAAAATCTGATTGCACCTAATTTTGTACAAAATGGCTGCCATCGGCCATCTTGAATTTCGGACTGGACCCAAAAACACTCGTTCTCGTCCCACGGTGATACCAAAGGTACCCAAGAAGTTTCGTAAAGATCGGTTCATAAATACGGCCTCTAGCCCGAGCCGTATTGGCATTTGCACTTACAGTGCTGAAAGTAACCCCAAAAAACATCAAAATTAGTCTAATTTGCACAATTTACGTACGAGAAAAAAACCTGTATTATATGTGATGTATCCCATGGTACTAAACATTCATACAAAAAATTATTCAAATCAGAGCTTTCATATGGAAGTTCTGTACAAAAAACAGATTTCTGCTTCGTCGGTACAAAATGGCGGCTGGCAGCCATCTTGAATTTCGGACCGCACCCAAAAACACTCGTTCTCGTCCCACGGTCATAACAAAGGTACCCAAGAAGTTTCGTAAAGATCGGTTCATAAATACGGCCTCTAGCCCGAGCCATAGCAGCTTGGCACTTACAGCTCTGAAAGTAACACTAAATAAATCAAAGTCAGTCTAATTTGCATAATTTACGCACGAGAAAAAAACCAGTATTATATGTGATGTATCCCATGGTACTAAACATTTATACAAAACTTTATTCAAATCAGAACTTTCATACATAAGTTCTGTACAAAAAACTGATTTTTTGCATCATCGGTACAAAATGGCCACTGGCAGCCATCTTGAATTTCGGACCACACCTAAAAACACTCGTTCCCGTCCCAGGGTCATAACAAAGGTACACAAGAAGTTTCGTAAAGATCGGTTCATAAATACGACCTCTAGCCCGAGCCATAGCCAATTGTTGACGTACGGACAGACGGCCAGACGGACGGACGGACAGGCGGACGCCCGGGCCATAACAATAGCTCAAATTTGACTTCGTCAAAGTTGAGCTAAAA
Source organism: Pictodentalium vernedei (assembly GCA_031216915.1). Lineage (NCBI taxonomy): Eukaryota > Metazoa > Mollusca > Scaphopoda > Dentaliida > Dentaliidae > Pictodentalium > Pictodentalium vernedei. The sequence goes on along the minus strand of CM062297.1, from coordinate 669,428,696 downwards.
ACCAAACTTAACCTGTTTTGTGCTGGTTAAACAGCAATACCCCAAAAAAGCTCAAATCTTCATGTTTTCCGTGGATTTCTCTAAACGAGTCTTGTAGATTTTCAAGAAAAATTGGTCACTTCTAGGGCTTGGTGTGACATTACAAGTTGTATGGACAAAATATTCCGGTCAGCATTAGTTAACCCTCCCCGGGCTGCTAAAAGTAAAAACTGTGATAAAATGGGCTGTTTTTGGACACCAACAGCACCCAAACAGTATACCATAGAGAAAGGGGCCTTCATTTATCGGGCGCAAATTTGATAGGAAAACATTTTTGAAAGTGGTAAGGGTATTCAAAATTCGATGTCTTAACCCATTTTGGGCTGGTTGAAGAGAGATACCCATTAAAATCTTAAAATACCCGTTTTCTATGGATTTCTATAAAAACATGTCTGTGGATTTCTATAAAAACATGTGAAAACATCTTTATTCAACTAGAGAGAAAATCGACCACTGATGTTGAAGGTGATCAACAACCATTCCAACAGATAATTTAACCAATTCATAACCAGGGGACACCACTGGACAGTGCATAATATGCCCACACTTCCAGAAATTGTAAAACATTATTCATGTTCCAATTGAACTTTACTGTCAGTTTCTCCATTTTAGTTAATTATACTTATTCAAAAAGTTTGAAAATGAAAAAAAATCTGGAAAACTCTAAAAATTCTAAGTTCAAGGGCTGTAACTCCACCAAAAATCAACTGAGCAGAATGAAATTCGAACTTGATCTGTAAGTATCCATAACAAAGCTGTATATCAAACATTTTCTCAATATGTCCATCCATAACAAAAAAATGTCTGGAAAACAATAAGACAGATGGACACCAATGCTATAAAATAATACAACCGTTTTTATGAAATGGGCGTATAAAAATTGTCTCTCTTTGGATTTTGCTTTGTTTATAATAACATAATTTCGACAAACTGGTGTTCTCAAAATCACCCAACTTGATAAGAAGTGCCAATGAAACAACGATTTGTTATTTATCACCCTTTGGTAACTGGTAAACTTAGCTTCTGGTAGATTATGCCCAGTATTTTTTAACTTTTCAGTCGCGGGGTTACAATTGGGACTGAATACTTTATAAAAACTATCACAGCACATATTGTGGTATTGCTCGAAGAGCAAATGGGTACATTTTTATTAATAAGCTATGTTCATGTGTTTTGTGTGAAGTGCAGGATGTGCAATGGTCGAGATATGCCCTAACAAAAACATCCCATAACTGGTCAAAATGCTCTGGCATTGGTAAAAATGTCCCCTGACTTTGGTCAAAAGGTGCTTGGGGCATTTGTGAAAATGTATCCCGGTGTTGGTAAAAACATCTCCTCACAATGGTCAAAACATCCCCAAAGGAAAGAAATATTAGTATTTAACATCCTTGAAGGTGCCTCAAATGAAAAAAGGATATTAGTTTCAACCAATACAGGAGATGTGACCAATGTTGAGGGACTTTTTGATTGACCAAGATATGAATGGAAGAGGCATTTTGTTTGGGAGACATTTTGATCAGTACCATTGGGACATTTTCAGCCCATGAATGAATTGGATGGACTAGATGCTTTGTGGGGTGCAATCTGGAGAATGCAGGTGGATGATTCAGACCATGTACGATTCAGACCAGATTATTTTTGGACGATTCAGCTTAGATCTTTGGTCCGTTCAGACAATCTTTTTTTGACAATTTGGCCCAGCTCTTTGGTCAATTCAGACCATGACTTAGGACGATTTGGCCCACATTTTTGGATGATTCAGACCATCTATTTGGAGGGTTTTGCCCGTGACTTAGTAGAGTCTGCATTCTACTATGAATATCAAGTCAATACACATTGTCAAACCTCCTCCCACCACACACTGAAGGGTATCTTCACCACTGATCTTCTCCCCTTTCAGTTCCATGAGGTGAATTCTGAATTTTTTTTTTCTTGGTTCCTGCTCACAGTAAACACTAACTATTATTAGCAATATACTAACTATTATGGGCCCAAGTTATGGACCGAATCGTCCAAAGATATGGGCCGAATCTCCAAAACTAATCTGGTCTGAATCATACATGGTCCAAATCATCCAGATACCCAGTCTGGACACCCAATCTTTCTCTATTCTATGATTCTTCTCTTTCGCATCATAATGGATGTCAAATGGTTGAAACCAATGGTTGAAATGAATGCTTGTAGGATTTGCTTCTTCACTTTCCTTTTTGAGAATTAATCCATATTACAAGGTGACTGACTGGTAACCATTTCCATTTAACCCTTTACCCAACACACAGGATTTCAAAATTTATTATTTAATTATTTTTATTTCTTTTTTCAAAAATTGCAACAAAACCATATCATGTGACCCCTTATAGAAACGACCTCAATGAGCTCGTTCAATGAGGCATCACATGATATAGTTTTTCTGAAATTTGTTGAAAATTTTTTTTCAATGGTTTAATATGGAAATGACGTGTACGGATGTAGCCAATTTGTTAGGTAAAGGGTTAAAAGGTGTGAAAGATCTGTCCTTCTGTGCCAATTTTTTAATTGTTGTTTTATACATAATTGTGTTAACCCACCCATGTACACAACAGATATAATTCTCCACTTTTTCAGATTATTTTAATAAATATTCAGGTCAGTACAATACTTTGGGGATTTTTATTCGAATCTTACGATTTGAGTCAGAAGCATGCCTCCAGAATCAGCTTTACTTGGTTAGTTCTGTACATGTACGTCACTTGTCAAACCTGTCATGTCATTCACAGAAACAATACTTTCCATCAATACATTAATAAAACAAGTTTACAACTATTGTTTCAATAATTTTATTTCACTGTGTGACTACCACATTATACCACCTCCACCCTAAAGATGCTGCATACCACACATCATACGATTCCGATTGGTGGGTCTGAAAAAGAAAACTTAAAAAGAATATTCCTCAAACCACACCAAGTTAAAATTCACACAGCAAGTCTAAATATGGACCTTGAGACTTGATTTGAACACAATTGAATCTGAGCCACTTAAGGATGCTCTATACCAAATATCAAACGATTCAGACTGGTGTATCGGCAACTTTATCTGAACAAATTGACTTCACATATGATAAGAAACAGGCATACCAAATCTGGTTCAATTTGGTCCAGTAGTGGAAAAAAACAGAGAGACAAGAAACTGAATCACAGATAGTGCTTTGTTGCTACTCTGTTAATTGAAAATGGTCTTGGAAACTCTTTAAATCTACAATTCAGGACCAGTCTGGAACACGAACTGTTGCTGAAGGCAATTCATACCCCCACTGCAGTGCTGGACAAATGAAGCATAAATGAACTGTAAACAAAGTGAGGACTGTAACTCTGTTGAAAAATAGACCGATGAAATCGTCAGATGTGTACCCATACGCGCAACTAGTAGAAAGCTGTACGGCAGAGGGCCACCTCGGATGCAGACATTATGTACACCATACATGGTATGGGTACATATAGAAATGGACTGGAGGAGTGCCTAATTTGATGGATAAAGTGTTAATATTGCCAGATCAAATTATTAGATTTACATAAAAAACTATACAGCACAGCACATCAGTAACCTGAATACATATATAAAGTAACCTAATAATCGGATTAAAATGTTTTGAGTTATCGCATGCCGAAGAAATAGATTGGAGGACTTCTCAATTTGAAGGATAAAGGGTTAATATCACAGGGTCAAATTATCAGATTTACACCAAAAACTATACAGTTCGGCACATCAGTAACCTGAACACATATATGAAGTAACATGACAATCGGATTGATATTTTTTGAGTTACCTCATGCCAAAGGGATTGGAGGAATTTTCAATTTGAAGGATAAAGGGTTAATATCTCAGGATCAAAATAACAGATTTACACCAAAAACTATACAGCTCGTCACATCAGTAACCTGAACACAAACATAAAGTAACTTGACAATCCAAGCAATATTTTTCAAGTTATCGAATGCCAAAGGGATTGGAGGAATTTTCAATTTGAAGGATAAAGGGTTAAAATCTCAGGATCAAATTATCAGATTTACACCCAAAACTATACAGCTCAGCACGTCAGTAACCTGAACACAAATATAAAGTAACTTGACAATCCAAGCAATATTTTTCAAGTTATTGAATGCCAAAGGGATTGGAGGAATTTTAAATTTGAAGGATAAAGGGTTCATATCACAGGATCAAATTATCAGATTTACACCAAAAGCTATACAGCTCGGCACATCAGCAACCTGAACAGAAATATAAAGTAACATGACAATCGGATTGATATTTTTTGAGTTACCTCATGCCAAAGGGATTGGACAAATTTTCAATTTGAAGGATAAAGGGTTAATATCTCAGGATCAAAATAACAGATTTACACCAAAACCTATACAGCTTGGCACATCAGTAACCTGAACACAAATATGAAGTAACTTGACAATCCAAGCAATATTTTTCAAGTTATCGAATGCCAAAGAAATGGATACGCACCCCGGACGGACAGACAGATGAAGGATGGACGAACGACGGATGGCCACCCCGGATGCCGGTATGTGTTGGAGTGGCTTGTCATTAGGATCCCTCATACCAAATTTCACTGAAATCCATCCACTCACTGGTAAGATATCACTGCAGATGGATTGAAGCATGGACGGATGCACAGTTGGATGGATAGACAGATGCATGTAATCCAGTATACCCTCATTCTCTTCGAGAGTAGGGGTATAAGAATGCCACCTCTGATTGGTTCAACATTTTTGTAAAATGTATTTACTTGACTAAACAAAGTAGTCTATTCATGAAACACTTGAGTGCATATATTGCTGTTCACAACATGCTACATGGTGTACGACTCACAAAGACTGCAGACATAGATAACTCAGGTTTTCAAGTGCAAAATATCATGATAGTTCAGCCTGACCTAGACCTGTAGAAATTAGTGTTTGGCAGATGTTAGGAAGAAACTTGAAATAACAGTGAGCATAACTTTAGATTTTTTTGTATGGAAAATGGCAAAAGTCAATCAAGATGGAAAAACTAACCCAGAAGTAATGTTATTACACATTTCTATCATATAAACTAAAATGTGCAGGACTTTTGTATGGAAAATGGCAAAAGTCAATCAAGATGGAAAAACTAACCCAGAAGTAATGTTATTACACATTTCTATCATATAAACTAAAATGTGCAGGACTTGTAGTGTTCACAAGATGTCACTGATCAACAGATTGAACTGAAAAGCAGCATAACTCCAGTAACTCTATACAAAAATATCCTATATTCTAATTCTGATCTTATTCAAGGAACTAGCAAGTCAAATCCCCTTCCAGGTCAAGATTGTGAACAATCAAGTGAAAAGTCTAGAAATTAATGTTCACAAAGTGTTATGTATGTTTTGCCACGGTTAATCCTTGGATGGGTGACCGGCTGAGCGATCAATTCGGACTCACGCGTTGTGTCCTTGGGCCAGGCACTTAACCCCGATTGTCCACATGGGGGCACGATGACGCCGTGTACTAAGGCGTACTGCACGTCAATGGTGCGCATGTTTTCAACCAATCTAACTCTGCCTGTGCTGCAGGGCGGAGTTACGATGTTGGGGAGCTGGCAGCTGTTCGTCGGTGCTCTGTGGTTCTCTCCGGGTACTCCGGCTTCCTCCACCCGTAAAACTGTCACGGTCATGATTAGCCATTGTGCATAAATATGTGACCTTAAACACCAATAAATAAATAAATAATGTTTTGACAACCACCATTTTAAACCTGTTAAAAAATATGTTTTAACCCTTTACCCAATGCAGAGAATATCAATATTTATGATTTTAATTACTATTTTTTATAATTTTTCAAAAGATTTCAACAAAACCATATCACGTGACCCCTCATTGGAACGAGCTCATCAAGCTCGTTCCAATGAGGGGTCACATGATATGGTTTTGTTGAAATATTTTTAAAAATTAATTTTTTTCAACTGCTCAATTTTCAAATTACACGGGTGGATGCAGTCGATTCGTTGGGTAAAGGGATAAAGGATCATTCAACAAGAGCACCACCTAGCGGGACAACATACGCCCATCAAAACTGGAACATGCACAAGTTTCTCTGGGGTAAAGTTTGAAATTTTTGTTGACTCCACTATGTCTGTCCCCCCCTCCCCCTCCAATCATTGCCCATTCCCCTGCCATGTCTGGGGTAAAGGGTAATTCACCTATTTTCACATTTTCATATTAAGCGATCTGAGGTATTTACAAAATAAAAAAAGGGTAGCATCCATTTTATTCATAACATAACTTCTAAAGGGCTGCAAGGCTGCTGTAGAAGATTCTCCTTGCTGTTTACAATGGTAGCGTCCATTCAATGACAGGTTAACTTCATTGATAATGATTGACGATAGGTGGCACCAAGGAAAAGGACATTTTGAGGATTATAACAGCTATAAACGGTGAGGATTCTCATCGTTTAAAAATAAAATGGTGTTATCTGCTCCTGTCACATGCACAACGAAAACTGATGATCAACATGGGTGCAAAGGTTGAACAATAAAGCAAGTGAAATGTTGGAGAAAGCGACACAATAGTGTAATGTTTCAAGTACTAAAAGGGGGCATAACTCTGGAAATACAAAACAGAGTTACCTGCTCTTGACACATACACAACGGCAATTGGTGATCACCATGTGTGCAAAGTGTGAACACTATAGTAGGTAAAATGTTGAAGGAGTAGGCGACACAATACTGTAATGTTTTAAGTACTAAAAGGGGCATAACTCTGGAAATACAAAACAGATTTACCTGCTCTTGTCACATGCACAACGAAAATTGGTGATCAACATGTGTGCAAAGTTTGAACAATATAGCATGTAAAATGTTGAAGGAGTGGGAGACACAATACTGTAATGTTTTAAGTACTAAAAGGGAGCATAACTCTGGAAAGACAATATGGAGTTACCTGCTCTTGTCACATGCACAACAGCAATTGGTGATCAACATGTGTGCAAAGTTTGAACAATACAGCATGTAAAATGTTGAAGGAGTAGGCGACACAATACTGTAATGTTTTAAGTACTAAAAGGGGGCATAACTCTGGAAATACAAAACAGAGTTACCTGCACTTGTCACATGCACAACGGCAATTGGTGATCAACATGTGTGCAAAGTTTCAACAATATAGCATGTAAAATGTTGAAGGAGTAGGCGACACAATCCTGTAAAGTTTTAAGTACTAAAAGGGGGCATAACTCTGGAAATACAAAACAGAGTTACCTGCACTTGTCACATGCACAACGGCAATTACTGATCAACATGTGTGCAAAGTTTGAACAATGTAGCATGTAAACCTTTGGAGGAGTAGGCGACACAAAAATTGTTTACGGACAGACAGACGGACAACGCCATAACATAATACGTCTGTCAAAAAATTGACGGGCGTATAAAAAGTAAGTCCAGAACCAATGAAGCCTTTACCCAACATGGAAACTAATTCAGCTCTGAACCATTAATTCTTAACTTCCCACATATTTTCAAGAATTTATCATAAAACCAAGTCGTAGTTGCATCAAAGCAGCTATGGCTTGATTTGCTGAAAACTTCAATAGATTATGACATACAGAGAACATTTTTAAGACTACTTTTACCTCTTTATTGGGATATATTTTATTAAATCGCCGAAAGCTAGATGCATGCCACTATCATGGCTCTACTGAATAGTGCAAAAAGCCACATTGGTGGCTTCACAGAGTATGCATTAGTTTGTTTGTGTGCATGGTGCATGAAGGATTTTGCCGATTCATTCATTCATTATTTTTATTTATTTATTGGTGTTTAAGGTCACATATTTTTGCACAATGGCTAATCATGACCACAACATGAGTATTATTTTTGATTTTTTTTATTAGGGTTTAACGACACATTAACAGCCAGGGTCATATCATGTCAGTGACAGTTTTATGGGTGGAGGAAGCCGGAGTACCCAGAGAGAACCACCGAGCAACGACGAGCAGCTGTCAGCTCTCCAAAATCGTAACTCTGAACTCTGCACCGCATCACAGGCAGTGTTAGATTGGTTGAAGACATGCACAGCTTTGACGTGCAGTACGCCTTAGTACACAGTGTCATCATGCCCCCATGTTGGCAATCAGGGTTAAGTGCCTTGCCCAAGGACACAACATGGTAGTGCGAATCAATCGCTGAAATGGTCACCCATCCAACTACTGACACGCTTGACGAACATGAGTATCAACTAAGACCAGGGGTGAGCGTTAATAAGCCATGTGGCCCATTTTAGAGAGGGTTTGCATCTCCCAAGCATTGGTGACTGGGCCCTATTTTACCAGTAAAACAGAGACTGTTTACTACAGCGAACAGGCACTGCTTCACTTCCCGAGGTTCCCGCGGGGAGAATCATTCAGTGAATGTTTAATTGGGCTTAATCTGGGAATTTTATGACAAGACCATTTGCCTACTGCAGAGAAGCTAATCTGTAATCAATTTTGCTACAAGAGTTCATGGATGCTGTAGAACGGTCACATTAAGTTCTCAAACCCATTAAGTCCTGGCCAAGACAATATTTTTCAAGGATTGGAGTTTTCATAATTTTGTAACCTTGTTTCTTTGTCACATGGACTATTGGGGCTGCAAAACACACCTTCCCTTTCTCATTTACCCTTGTGTGATGTTTTGTAAAATCCACCCAGCCATTATAGAGTTATGACTAAGACACAATTTTCTGGACTGACAGGCAAAATTTTAGTAAGATTTTAATTTTCATAATCATTTGATTTTGACCTTTGTCATTCAAACCTGGTGTTGCTGCACAACACACCTACCCTTGTGTGATGTTTTGTAAAAATCCACCCAGCCATTATAGACTTATGACCAAGACACAATTTGGGAGATGAACAGACAAATGGAAAACTCAGATTTAGGATGCCTCCTTTTAGAAGCATACCTGGCTGTTATGTAACATGCAAATATCAATTACATAAGGCCACACAAAATAAATTAATTGATCCTCAAGCAAATTTTTTCTTGCATATAGTGAACATTTCATTTTTGCCACATTGGAAGAAAACAGATGAAGAATTTATGAAAATAATATAATATGAATTAACTTAAATTAAATTGAGGGGATTAAATTTTCTACACCGAGGAGATAATGTCAGTCCTTGAAAACTAAATTGTTGGTGATTAAGTTCAGAGAAGATTTTTTGAGGGGGTTGCTTCCTAAGGGGATTCTATCCTAAAATAAATTAGGTTTAACTGATGTGTTCTGGTTAAAACATTTAGTCATTTCATAGACAGAGTATCTTGTTATATAAGAATCTGTTTTTATACCTTATTTAAACTCACTGCATCCTGACGAAATTTACACACAAGTGTAGACATTTCTTTGGTGAACTGTTCTGCAGTCTGACAATTTGATCCTGGGGAATGAGTCAAAAACAACTCGGCAACCTTTGTTCCCTGTCAATGAAATACTTTAAAATGTAATTAACTTATTATTGTGACTTCATGTCAGTTCTGAAGTAAAGATAAAATAAAATTTTCAGTTGTCAGAATGTTACAAGAATAAAAACTATATGGAATGTTGAAATACTTGTTTCTTGATGGACATTGTTAGTTTAGTTGAAAACTGGGCTAAGAGAGGACTGTTTTGAACCGCAAAAAAATGTAAATGTCTTGTTTTTTTCCTTGATATAAAGAAAATCTGCAAAATTCAATCATCAAGTTATCAAATATATAAAACAGATATTTCCACTATTTTTTTTAAACAAGTAAAAGGTTAGCACACCCAACAGATGCTCCCTGAAATGCAAATTGATAGAAACAGCAAACTGATTTTTTCAAATGCAGAGCTGTGAAATGGTTTAACCCATATAAAACAAGTGCAATGCCAAGATTGGCTATGACCCCCCCCCCCCCCCCCCCACCCTCCAGTTTCTAGTCATTTGTCTTTGTTGATACTGAATTAATAAATATCTTATCTTATCTCCATTAAACAATAGCACCAATACAGCAGGCCACCAAATGTGATCATGGGAACCTAATGTCCCTGCTTTATGAAAAACTATATTTAGTGGTTAACAAAGTCCAAAAAGGGGCCATAACTCCTCAAGTAATAATTATTGCACAACACTCGAAATCAAACTCGTCTGGTTATGTTATCTACAGTAAGCTATATTCCAAGCTGGATTGAAATTGGACACCTGTAACTCAAGTTACCATCTGGAAATCAATATCAACATGTGATCTGTATTGGAAAGGGGCCATAACTCTGTCAAAAAATATTGGACCGAACCCACTATCAATCCCAACATGTATTATGTGGTTATAAACCTATGTATAAAATTTTGTTTCATCCCAACCTGCATTATGTGGTTAAAAACCTATGTGTAAATTTTTTGTTTCATTTCCTTTACTCAAATTAAAGTTATTGTCCAGAAACAAATATCAACATGACTTCTAAGTTGTAAAAAGGGCATAACTCTGCCAAAAAATACCGGACCAAGCCCACTATCAATCCCAACTTGTATTACATGGTTATAAACCTCTGTATACAATTTTGTTTCATTTCGTTCAGTCAAACTAAATTTATCTTCCGGAAACCAATATCAACATGTCTTCTAAGTCAGAAAAGGGCCATAACACTGCAAAAAAATATCGGACCAGGCCCACTATCAATCCCAACCTGTACTATGTGGTTATAAACCTGTGTATAAAATTTTGTTTCATTTTCTTCACTCAAACTAAAGTTATCGCCCAGAAACCATTTGTTTCGGACAGACAGACGGACAGCGATAGACAGACGGACAGGGTGGCAACTATATGCTCCCCCCAAATTTTTTCGGAGGACATAATAAAAAAGTTAAAAAATTTATAGTAATTTATATATTTTTTATACTTACCAATGACCCAGACTTAGCTGGTGCTAACTCTTAAATTCTAGGGCCAAACACAAATTTTACCCCCCAATCCCCAAAATTTGCATCTAAAACCGAAAATTACATGTCCTATATGGTCCTCCATACCTTTCCTCCACTGCGCATGCGCAGTGTCAAGGAGGTCTCGAAATTGGCGCCAAAAGTCATTCTTACAAGCAGTGCCTGGAAAAGCGTTATGTACTCAGCGGGGAGGTATGAGTTCCTAACTCATGGGAGGGCCATCCCCGTCTGGGTCATTGGTAAGTATAAAAAATATATAAATTACTATAAATTTTTTAACATTTTTATACTGTACCAATGACCCAGACTTAACTGAATAGTAAAAAGGTTGGAGGGCCTAGGACATAAAGCAATCCAATAACTCAACTATATATATACAGAATTATCCCCTCAAGGAGAAAGGAGAAATAGGCTTTACATGTATCTTTCTATTCTGCATCAAAACGAGAAAGACACAACACCATTCTGTACTTGAGCATAATAACATCACTGATGTCTATTAACCTCCAGTATAATCCATTATGGTAATTATTTTTAAAGGAAAGCCGATAAATAAAGTAGTCCAAATAAATGAGACTCTTAAATTCATTAAAAGTGACCGATAATTGTATATTAACGTCTGCATGATATGTGACATATACAAATACTACACACCGAGGTACACTTGAAAATATTACACGGATGAGTAAAAAATTATCTTTACACTTTAAAAATCATCCCAGTACCGACTAGAATTACTGACTCTAGGGGAGGTATTCCCTTGCTTTTCACTATAAAGCAGGTGACCTAAGGGAACCCCCCCCCCCCCCTCTCCTTGCCCTGGGTCAAATACCCCAGAGCGAAGAGGGCGGCAGCACAGAGTCACTGCCGGAACCAAAAGCCTACACAACTATAGTTGCAACTGTTTAGTGGACGACATTCTGAGCAACAGATAACGAAACTAAACAATGCCGGTCTCTAGAAATGGACTCAATATTTCTGAGGTATAAATTCGTGCAAGTGAAAGGCTAAACCAATATGCAGCCATCATAAGAACTGTAATAGCAACGCTATTAGCATAAGCCTCTGAAGTAGAAAGAACTCTTACTTCAAGAGCTAAAATCTTAATCGCAGACTGCTGTGTTGAAGATATTATCATAAGCAGTACTGAAAGCTAATAGAATCTATCTAGCTATAGAATGGACCGAAATGTGGAGGAAGCTTCCACAGCATAAGCCACAACAGACACCTGAATAGATTAATGCACGGTCTTTCTGGAGACAGAGGTGCTACCAACAGAATTGCATTGAGATTATTTAACTTAAGCAATATCTGCTGAATCAACGGCGCTGGAGGATACCCATATCCTAATATCCCGTCTCACGAGATGGATAGAGCGTCAACTGCAAACGCTCGAGGATCCGAACATGTTGACACATACACTTGCAACTGATTGTTGAGATGCGTCGCAAATAAGTCCATCATTGGCCGCTCTCATAGGTAGCAAATCTGATATAAATACTCGTTGTTAAAAGTCCATTTGACTGCAACAAGCGGCCCTTTCGTGAAAGGGAGTCCGCTAATACGTTCAGACGACCCTGAATACGACGGACCAATAGGAGAACTTGATGTTCTAGTACCAACAGAAGGATTCATTCCATTACAGTGAATAACAGAATGGAATGAGTACCTCCCTAGTTCCGAAAATACGCTTATACCGTCGAATTGTCGGACAGAATTGCCTGTGGGCAATCTGGATAACATTCATGCAATGACGTAACGCAAGCCAAAATAACATCAATTCCTGATGTTTATGTGCTTGATTAGGAACTACGGATCCCAAGGACCCTGGAACTTAAAAACCGTTGGGCTCAATGTTGGGTCCCAACCTATTTAACTGGCATCCGTCAAAATTGTAAAACTCGAATCCGGCAATTGCAGTGGAAGTTATTTCCCTGAATAAACCACTGAATATCTGCCCCAGTCTGAATCTGTTTCACTTGACTTACAAGAGGATGTACGTAACGAGCGAAAGAATCTTCACCCTCCAACTCTGTTCTTTTTGAGTCAAAAAGATTTGGAGAGGACAAGTGCGTAGCCGTCCCATTGGAATAAAATCTGCGGCAGCTCCACACAACCCTATCAGTCTGATGAATTCTCTTGCTGTAACTTTGTTTGAGTGAAGACAATAGTGAGCGTAACAACTGATTAATTTCGCTCTGATTAACGGCAGACGAACAAGATTGTTGTGCGTCTCGAAGCTCATTCCCAGATGAGTGAATGACTTGGACGGCACCAGAACCGACTTCTCCTCGTTTATTATAAAACCCAGACGTCGGAGTAATAGAAGCAGATTCTGCACATCGTTCTGAAGCGTTAAGTCGTTGCCGTATCTCTGAAGAGTGTCGTCCAGGTAGGCCGACGTTACCGCAGACGAATGAGCTCGGAAATATATCATTACCGAGTTCATTATTCGAGTGAAAGGCCAGGGCGCTAGGTTCAAACCGAAGCACATTGCTCGGAACTGATATACAACTCCTAGGACTGCGAAGCGTAGATTCTTTCTGAATGTCGGATGTACCATGACGTGAAAGTACGCATCCTTGAGATCTATGCTTGTAGCATAGTCGTTCACCCCGAATACTCGCTCTGACTGATCGAATTGTCTCCATATAGAACTTCGGAGTGACGATCAGCTTGTTTATCCAGCTCAAATCTGTGACTGGACGGAATGAGTCGTCTGGTTTCTGAACCAGAAACAGATGGCTGTAAAAACCCGGTGATTCCTGGTCTTCTATGACCTCTACCGCGTTCTTCTTCATTAGAGACTGTACTTCAGATAAAAGAGCGTCTCTTTTCTGCGGATTTGACGGAAGCTGAGTCCATTTTGGACTTCGAGTTAATGGAGGCTTTCGTTTGAAGGATATTCTTAGTCCTTCCGAAATTACCCCTCGAACCCAGGGGTCGTCCGTAATTGACGCCCAATCGTTTATAAAACTCGATAATCTTCCGCCTACCGGAACACGATAGAGGTTCAACCCATCACCTCCCGGACCTGCGAGGCTTGCGGAAGGAGAAACTGCGTCCTCCACGACCCGCACCTCGCCCTGTCAACCTAGGGATGTCTGACCGGTTATCTCGGCCAGAATAACGTCCCTCACGTGAGTCGCTGCCTTGACGGTCTCTAGAATAAGACCTAGAGGACGCATAGGAACCTCTATAGGAACTTCTCTTGGGCGTACTTGTCCCAGAAGTGCCTGTCTTACTCTTTTCTGCTGTATCCGACTTTTTAGATTTGAATAGCAGAGAATCCGAAGCTTTCTTAGTTATCTTATCATAGATTGCTGAAAGCTTGCCGTCGAAGAGAAGCTCTCCGGAGACCAAAGCGACTTTGAGAGAGTTTTTCACCTTACCATCCACGCGCGTGGATGCAGCTAGGGCTGCATCATGTCTAACCAACTCCAGGTTTGCCACTGAAAGAGCGGAGTTATACGTGGAATAAGCTATTGCCCTTGAAAGAACTCTTAATGAGGATTGTATATCCTGGAATTCTTTCCCTTGAAGACGTAATGATAATGCCTTAGAAGGTGATCTGCATATGATAAAGCGTCTAAGTTAACTCTGTTAGACATTATTGTCATTTCCAACGTCGTGGTTGGAATTGACATAGACGACGGTATAGACAATTCTAAGTCTTCAGCCTGGTCGTCTAGACGCAGAGGAACTCTCGGTATGCCTTGTCCTGCCATTTCAAATTTATTCCTTGAATTGATGAAAGGCAGATTTAGAGCATTTGCGGACAAGAAACCAGCCTTGCTCGTTTTGGTAGCAAGCTTATATATAGCGTCATTCAATAATTCAAATGTTCTTGTGACATTATTGCACTGTGTCGGAAACTCAGGGACGATGTCCCTGAACCGATCAAAAAATTCTGTGTCCAATGACGCTATCAGTCTCTTATCCGGCATCGCAGCATTCTGGTCTGACGGAACAACCTCTGGAAGATAATGCCGGATAAAATCTACGGCAGCTTTATGTTGTTCCGAAAGGGAAAGCTCCAAATCCTCTGAATCCCTTTTGCTATCCTGTCGGACCCTATGAAGTTCTCGATCATCCGTACCTGATGCTTCAGCGGAGCGTACCGACCCAGCGTCGTCGGATAATTCTTGATCCGACAGAGATTCTGTCATCTGCTGGGATGCTGCGATAAGTTGTGCTATTTGGGATAGCACGTCCGTCACTGAGGCCTGTGGAGTAGCGGTCTTACGTTGCTTTGCCGCTGGAAGCTCCGTGTACGTTGACTCCTGCATACTTCTTTTATGCGAACGTCCGGAGTCTACAGGCCTCGTGTCCCTGGCTACCGGATGGCGTGACCTGGTCGCCGTGGAATCCCTGATCGGCGAAGCTGGCTGGATATCCGTGGTCATGTAGCCAAGGTGTGGTCATGTGCGCTGCCGTGAGGATGAGGAAGCCATATCGACAGTCTCTCCGGACTGTCTATATAACGGAGCGTCCCGAGCGGCGGACGTATGCTCCGAATGCGAAACGTTTTGTACCACAACATCTGGTCCCAGATGTTGTTGTACGAGAGAGGGACCTCTCTCGCTCGCAGCCCGGATGGACCTGGACGAGCTAGGAACCAGACTAATAGGCTTCCTCCGTTCTCTCCTCTGATCCGTCGTCACTGGGTGTGCACTTTGTCTTATTATAGTGCTCGCATCACCCAAATCTCCTTCCTGGACTGCAACGGACGAACCCGGCTGCCGAGCCATTCAATGAATGGTCGCTACACCGGGCGAGCTAGCGGACGCCAATGCCGTCAATCCTACTAGGGACCTCTTAGGCAAATGACGTAATATCATGAGCACTTATTCGCTAGCTCTTCATTTGACTGTGACGACGGAAGCACACTTTGAAGACATCACAGAAAATCACCACATTCTTATTCCTGAATGAGGCCTGTGGAGCCGGGACTTATATAATATCAACTGTCAGCTCCAGGGACGTTCATTCCTGCATTTATATAATATGCGAACGTCCCATCAGGAAAGACCTCATATCCTTGGCTAACAGATGAAGTAACCTGGTCGTCAATAGTCCCTGGTCGGCAAAGCAGGAGCTCTAGGAACATTCATTCCTGCATTTATATAATATGCGAACGTCCCCTGAAACTCTGTGGTCACAAGCCAAGGTGCGGTGGTGTGTGTTGACATGAGGATGAGGAAGCCCATAACACAGCCAGTTCGGACTGTGTATGTGACAGAACGTCCCAATCAGGAGGACTGGACGTATGTTCCGACTAACAAACAAACATACAACAACATTGCGGCTCAAATGTAGTTGTAAGAGAGAGGGGGCCTTTCTCGCTCGCGGTCCGGATAGACCTGGACGAGCTAGCTACTAGACTGACAGGCTTCCTCCATACTATCCTCGGATCCGTCGATGCTGGGTGTGCACGTTCCAAGTTTATAGTGCTCGCATCACCCACACTGCTTCCCAGAACCGTAACGGACAAACCCGGCTGCCGAGCCATTTGATGAATGGTCACTACATCGGACGGACTAGCGGACGATCAATGCCTTCGATCCTACTAGGGACCTCTTCGGCAATTGTCGTATTACCCTGAGCACTTAGCCGCTAGCCCTAACACTGCAACGACGGAGACACACTTGTTGAAGACATCACGAAAACATCACTCTGAATTCTGAAAAATAAAATGATAATATAGAGTGACCCTACGGAGAGAGGACCGGTATGGACCCCTCCCCGCAAACACAATATCGTGACACACGTCTCCAACGTTGTCCTTTCAATCAACACACACAGAGCAGGAATTAGTGCGAATACATTGAACCTGAGAATTAGAGGAAGATATCCTCGCATTATAAATAAAAAGTTAAAAAATTTATAGTAATTTATATATTTTTTATACTTACCAATGACCCAGACTTAGCTGGTGCTAACTCCAACAAAACCAGGGCCAAACACAAATTTTGCCCCCCAATCCCCAAAATTTGCATCCAAAACAAAAAGAAATCATGTCCTAAAGGACCTCCATAGTACGCCTCTACTGCGCATGCGCAGTGACGCAGTCGTCCCGAAATTGGCGCCAATTATCATTCTTACTGGCAGTGCCTGGTCAGCGCTATGTACTCAGCGGGGAGGCAAGAGTTCCCAACTCAGGGAGGGCCATCCCCGTCTGGGTCATTGGTAAGTATAAAAAATATATAAATTACTATAAATTTTTTAACATTTTTATACTGTACCAATGACCCAGACTTAGCTGAATAGTAAACAGGCTGGAGGGCCTAGGACATAGAGGAAAATCCAATAAGCTCAATTATAAATAAAGAGGTAACCCCTTAAGGAGAAAAGGAGTATTAGGCTTTACATGTATCTTTCTTATTTAATATTAAATTAGAAAGATACACTACCCTTAATAATTGAGCACAATAACATTCATGTTCTCTATTAACATCCAGTATAACCCTTATACTAATTATTTTTAAAGCAAGCCAATAAATAAAGTAGTCCAGAGAATTGAGACTCTTTATAATCATTTAAAAGTGTCCGAGTATTGTATATTAAAGCCCGTTTGACACTTGACATATACAAATGCTTCACACCGAGCTACACTTTAAAAATAAGACATGAATGAAATTAAACATTAATATTACACTTTAAAACCATCCCGGAAGCGACTCAGAAATACTGTCTTGGAGGAGGCATTCCCTTGCTTTTCACTATAAAGCAGGTGACCTAAGGGAACACCCGCCCCCCCCCCCCCCCCCCCCCCCCCCCCCCTTCCCCTTGCCCTGGGTCAAATAGCCCAGAGCGAAGAGGGCAGCCGGACGGAGTCACTGCCGGAACAGAAAGCCTGCATAACTATAGTTGCAACTGTTTAGTGGACGACATTCTGAGCAACAGATAACGGACCTAAACAATGCAGGTCTCCAGAAATGGACTCAATATTTCTGAGATAAAAATTAGTAAATGTGGATGGCTGAGACCAATAAGCAGCCTTCATTAAATCTGTAATAGCAACACTATTAGCATAAGCCCAGGAAGTAGAAAGAGCTCTTACTTCATGAGCAGAAATCTTAAGCACAGACTGCTGAGAAGAAGATAAATCTTCATAAGCAGTACGGATAGTTAACTGAATCCATCTAGCAATAGAATGGACTGAAATGTCCTTTCTATTAGGCATCAAAGACAGAAAGAAACGTTTCCGTCCCTTTCTGATGAACTGAGATCTCTGTTTATAGATACGTAGTGCTCTAACAGGACAGAGTAAAGGCCTACGCCCGTCTGAAGACGGAAGAGCCTTAATAACAATAGGTTCCGGATATTTATTAGGAGCCTGATTCTTAGCTAAAAAACCCACATTAGTAGTGAAGGTGATAGTGTTCCCAACACTACGATAATGAGAATCATCCACCGATAGTGCATGAAGCTCACTGACTCTTCTGGCAGAAGAGAAAGCTAAGAGAAAAGCTGTCTTATAAGATAAGAATTTGAAATCTACTGTCCCAAGAGGTTCAAATGGCTTTTCCTTCAATTTAAGGAGAACCCAAGCTAAATTCCACTTAGGAATTAATCTAAGAGTTCTAGGTCTATTTATCGAAAAGTTTCGAACCAATTTCGATAAAGAGACATTAGATCCAATTTGTAAACTATCATGATGTGCATAGGTATCAGATAACATAGATCTATAACCCTTTATAGTAACAGGCTGCAGTTTGATTTCGTCAAACAAGTATACTAGAAAGTTTGCAATGTCTGGTATAGAGGGATCAAATATATCTACAGAATGATCCCTACACCAACGATGGAAAACCTTCCACTTAGCCGCATAGTTTAGCGAAGAGGAGGTCCTCCTACAGTTAGAAATCGCGTCCACTGCTCGTCCTGTAAAGTGCTTGCCATGCAAGAAGGACCGCACAACGGAAAAACGTGAAGGTTGAGACCTTGCGGGTTGTGATGGAGTTGGCGCGATTTCCCCTGCGAAAGAAGATCCTCTCGTGGAGGAAGCTTCCGTGGTAGGTCCCACAACAGACACCTGAGTAGATTTATCCACGGTCTCTGTGGCGACAGAGATGCTACCAACAGAATCTTGCATTGAGATTGTTTTATCTTTAGCAATACTTGTTGAATTAACGGCGCTGGAGGATACGCATATCCTATCATTCCGTCCCAAGGGATCGACAGAGCGTCTACTGCAAATGCTCTTGGATCCGGACACGGGGACACATACGTCTGCAACTGATTGTTGAGATGTGTCGCAAATAAGTCTATCATTGGCCGTTCCCATTGGTAGCAAATCTGATTGAATACTTGTTTGTTGAGAGTCCACTCCGACGGCAACAAGCGACCCTTTCGTGAAAGGGAGTCTGCTAGCACATTCAGACGACCCGGTATGTGACGGACCGAAAGAAGAACGTGATGTTCCAACGCAAACAGAAGGATTCTTTCCGTTAGATTGAACAACGGAACTGAATGAGTGCCTCCCTGATTCCGTATATACGCCACTACTGTCGTATTGTCGGATAGGATTTGGACATGAGCATCGTGAATAATGTCCATCCAGTGACGTAACGCAAGCCAATTTGACATCATTTCCTTGATGTTTATGTGCTTGCACAGGAATTGCGGATCCCAAAGACCCTGGCATCTCGAATCCGTTGGGATTAATGATGCACCCCAACCTGTTTGACTGGCATCCGTCATAATGGTAAAACTCGGATCCGGCAACTGCAGCGGAACTCCTTGAGTTAACCACTGAATGTTTGCCCAAGTCTGAATCTCTTGTTTCACTTGATCTGACAAGAGAACGTCTACATCGAGCGAATGAATTTTCACACTCCAATTCTGAGTCAGGAAAATTTGAAGAGGACGTGTGCGTAGCCGCCCCATCGGAATGAGATCCGCGGCGGCTCCGCACAGACCTATCAGTCTCATAAATTCTCTCGCCGTGACTTTGTCTGCATGCAGACAATAGCGAGCGTAACAACTGACTAATTTCGCTCTGGTTAACGGCAGACGAACGAGATTGTTGTGCGTCTCGAAGCTCATTCCCAGATGAGTGAATGACTTGGACGGCACCAGATCCGACTTCTCCTCGTTTACTATGAAACCGAGACGTCGGAGCAATAGAAGAAGATTCTGAACATCGTTCTGAAGCGTTAACTCGTTGCCGTACCTCTGAAGAATGTCGTCCAGGTAGGCCGACGTTACCGCAGACGAATGAGCTCGGAAGTAGATCATTACCGAGTTCATTACCCGAGTGAAAGCCCAGGGTGCTAGATTCAATCCGAAGCACATGGCCCGGAACTGATACACCACTCCTAGGACTGCGAAGCGTAGATACTTTCGGAATGTCGGATGTACCATGACGTGAAAGTACGCATCCTTGAGATCTATGCTCGTTGCATAATCGTTCACCCGAATACTCGCTCTGACCGATCGAATCGTCTCCATATAAAACTTCGGAGCGACGATCAGCTTGTTTATCCAGCTCAAATCTATGACTGGACGGAACGAGCCGTCTGGTTTCGGAACCAGAAACAGATGGCTGTAGAATCCCAGCGATTCCTGGTTTTCTACGACCTCTACCGCGTTCTTCATTAAAAGAGACTGCACCTCTGATAACAGAGCGTCTCTTTTCTGTGGATTTGACGGAAGATGAGTCCACTTTGGACTTCGAGTTAATGGAGGCTTTCGTTTGAAGGATATCTTTAGACCTTCCGAAGTTACTCCTCTCACCCACGGGTCGTCCGTAACCGACGCCCACTCTTGTGAAAAACTCGACAACCTTCCGCCAACCGGAACGCGATAGAGGTTTAAGCCATCACCTCCTGGACCTGCGAGGCCTGCGGTAGGAGAAACCACGTCTTCCACGACCCGCACCTCGCCTCGTCGACCTCGGGGCGTCCGACTGATTGTCCCGGCCTGAAGGACGTCCCGAACGAGAGTCGCTATCCTGACGGTCTCTCGAATAAGACCAAGAGGACGCACCGGAACCTCTATAGGAACCTCTCTTGGGCGCATTAGACCCAGAAGTGCCCGCCTTATTCGTGTCTGCTGTATCCGACCTTTTAGGAGCGGATCTGAACAACAGAGAATCATTAGCTTTCTTTTTAATATTATCATAAATAGCGGAAAGCTTGCTGTCAAAGAGAAGTTCTCCTGAGACCGAAGCGACTCTAAGAGAGTTCTTCACCTTAGAATCCACTAGTGTGGATGTAGCCAGGGCTGCGTCACGTCTAACCAACTCCAGATTAGCCACTGAAAGGGCGGAGTTACACGTGGAATAAGCTACTGCCCTTGAAAGAAGTCTTAAAGAGGATTGTATATCCTGAAACTCTTCCCCTTGAAGGCGCAGTGATAACGCCTTAGTAAGGTGATCTGCGTAAGATAAGGCATCTAAATTGGCTCTGTTAGACGCAATAGCTGTTTCCAACACCGCGGTTGGAATAGAAGCTGACGACGGTAATGATAGCTCTAAGTCTTCCGCCTTGTCGTCCATACGCAGAGGAACTCTCGGTATACCCTGTCCTGCCGTGTCGAATTTATTCCTTGCATTAATGAAAGGCAGGTTGAGAGTATTTGCGGACAAGAAACCTGCTTTCCCCGTCCTGGAAGCAAGTTTAAATATAGCGTCGTTCAATAATTCAAATGTTCTTGCAACATTATTGGACTGCGACGGAAACTCGGGAGCGATGTCCCTGAACCGCTCAAAAAATTCAGAGTCCAATGACGCTATAATTCTCTTGTCCGGAAGTGCAGCAGTCTGGCCCGACGGAACAACTTGAGGGAGAAAGTGCCGGATGAAGTCCACGGCAGCTTTATGTTGTTCCGAAAGGGATAGCTCCAATTCATCCGTATCCCTTTCACCATCCGGTCGGACCTCCCGATGTTCCCGGTCGTCCGCCCCCGATGCTTCGGCGGAGCGTACCGACCCAGCGCCGTCGGATAATTCTCGATCCGACACCGTTTCTGTCGGCTGCTGGGATGCTGCGATAAGCTGTGCTATCTGCACTAGAATGTCCGACGTCGAGACCTGCGGAGGCGCGGTCTTTCGCTGCTTCGCCGAGGGCAGCTCCGCATCAGATGGCTCCCGCATACTTTTCCTATGCGAACGTCCGGAGTCCATCGGTCTCGAATCCCTGGCTGCCGGATGGTGTGACCTGGTCGCCGAAGAATCCTTCACCGGCGAAGCTGGCAAAATATCGGAGGTCACGCAGCCAAGGTGCGGTCGTGTGCGCCGACGAGAAGAGGAAGCCTTAACAGTCTCTGCGGACTGCTTATACAACGGAGCGTCCCGAGCGACGGACGTATGCTCCGCTAAAGACACATTTTGTACCACAACATCTGGTCCCAGATGTTGTTGTACGAGAGAGGGGCCTCTCTCGCTCGCGGCCCGGCTGGACCTGGACGAGCTAGGAACCGGACTAAAAGGCTTCCTCCGTTCTCGTTTACTATCCGCCATCACTGGGTGTGCATCTATTATGTTTATAGTGCTCGCATCACCCAAAATTTCCTCTTGGACCGCATCGGACGAACCCGGTTGCCGAACCATTCGGTGAATGGACGCTACACCGGGCGAGCTAGCGGACGACATTTGTCTAATCTCCATGAGCACTTTTGCCGCTAGCTCTGAATTTATTTGTGACGACGGACGCACACTTGAAGAAGATAACATGGAAACATCACCCTGTTCTGGTTCCTCTGAAATAGAAACTGAGAGAGTAGAGTGACCTTGTGGAGAAAGAGCCGGCATCGCTCTTTCTCCAGAAACAACATATCGTGACACACGTTTCCAATGTTTCTCATCCCAATGTTCACATATAGGACAGGGATTAATGCGAGAACACTGACTACAATTAATACAATGATCATGAAAGTCAGAGGAAGATTTCTTCCTATTACAATTTGAACAATGTCCCTTCATTGTGAAAGAACAACAATAAGTCCTAGTTACTCGCAAAAACCCCTGACACAAAGATACATAATAACATGATCCATTAATAAATGAAAAAACAATTGCAAAACAAAATAATTTTGAAAAAATATTTTTTCAGAGAAGCCCAAGTTGCTGAAAAGTAACGTTGAGCCCCGATGGATCCGATGGCAAAGTGTGGTCAAAAATTTTAAATTTATATAAAATAATTAATGAGACACTTTCGGATAATATAAATGTATCTTATAATGAGATAAACTACTACAAAGGCAAACAGCCCCCCTCAAAAAAGGCTGTTGCCAATGAAAACAAACAGTGTAAACACACTAGAAAACATGACTCCAGGCACTGAAAAAACTGGCCCGGAATCAGTCATCAATTACACTCTATCTGATGCAAAACAGAGACTCCCAGGGGAGAATCTGCAGAACATCAGATGGAAGATGCAGAACACAAACGTTATACACCCATGGGTGAAAACGTAACTATGGGGAAAATAACAGAAAACATTCTGTAACCAAGCAACTCTCCCAGGAAATTTTAGAAATGAAACTTCTCAAAAATATGCCAAAAGCATGGGAGAATTGCAAGGGGGGACTTTAGAAGGCTAGGGGAGAGGAAACACTGAATAAGCAGTGCAACAATTAGCAAGAATGACAACAAGAGGCCCATGCCTCGAAAATAGGCAACTTAACATAATTTCAACAAAAAATTTTAAGTACAGCCCTGATTATTTTTTGCCACTTCTTTTTTCCTCTCCTCCTTCTATCCTCCTTAGAATCACATTTTCTCCAAAAATTACGGGTCTGGCATCCTTTAAACTGAGATTTACAAGCACAAAGATCAGTGAGATGTTGACTGATGAAGGGCCAAACAGAGAATGATAATTGGCGCCAATTTCGGGACGATTGCGTCACTGCGCATGCGCAGTAGAGGCGTACTATGGAGGTCCTTTAGGACATGATTTCTTTTTGTTTTGGATGCAAATTTTGGGGATTGGGGGGCAAAATTTGTGTTTGGCCCTGGTTTTGTTGGAGTTAGCACCAGCTAAGTCTGGGTCATTGGTACAGTATAAAAATATATTTTTTCATCAATAAAAAAATACACAGTCATATTAGTCGCACTATCCCTTGAAATAAAGATACATAATATAACATAATCCATTATAATCTTTGAAAGAAAATAATTTTTTGAAAAAATTTTTCAGAAGAGCCCAAGTTCCCAATGGGAACCCCGAGCCCAAATGGATCCCAAAAAAGCCTAAGTGTGGACAAAATTTTTTAAAACATTTCAAAAAATTAATGCAACACTTACATACAATATTAATGTATCTTGCTATGTCTAAACTAATGTAAAGACAAGAAATCACTATCAGCAGTAACCGTTGTCAATGTAAACAAGAAGTTGTACAAAAACCGGAAACATGACTCCAGGCACTGATAAACATGGCCCGAAATCAGTTACCAATTTAAACACTATCTGATGCAAAACAGAGATTTCCATAGAAGAAACTGCAGAACATCAGATGGTAGATGCAGATCACAAAGCCTAAACACCTAAGGGTGAGGACGTCAACATGGGGAAAAGAACAGAAATTCATTCTGTTACGAAGCCAAAACTCCTAAGAAATTTTAGTAATAATTATTACAGAAAATATGCCAAAAGCATGGGAGAATAGCAAGGGGGGAATAAAGGAAAGGGAGAGAGGCAACACTGATCAAGCAGCGGAACTTTCATAGCAAGAATGATAACAACAGGCTCATGCCTCGAAATTAGGGAACATAACATAATTTCGTAAAAAAATTTAAGTTACAGCCCTGATTATTTCCTGCCACTGAATTTTCCTCTCATCCTTCTATTTCCTCTTTAGATTCACCATTTCTCTCATATTTATGTGTCTGGCATCATTTAAACTGAGATTTACAAGCACAAATATCAGTCAGATGTGAACTGATGAAGGGCCAAACAAAGAATGACTTTTGGCGCCAATTTCGAGACCTCCTTGACTGCGCATGTGCAGTGGAGGAAAGGTATGGAGGACCATATAGGACATGTAATTTTCGGTTTTAGATGCAAATTTTGGGGACTGGGGGGTAAAATTTGTGTTTGGCCCTAGAATTTAAGAGTTAGCACCAGCTAAGTCTGGGTCATTGGTACAGTATACAAATATATCACAAAACTTTCTTCTGTGCGTGAATCTAATAAGTATGAATTAACCCTCAATGACCTAATTGATTAACTACAATCACTTTTTCTGCAGCTGAACAGGTGCTCCAACATAAAGGACATGGGGTGGTAACTCACAAGTTACATTCTAAGTACTTTGGAAGTTGTTTTTAAGTAAGACTTGGTTGCCAAACTGCAATGCCACAGGATGCTGACCACCAAAGTATAGCAAAAATGTATAAAAGTTAAAAAATTTATAGTAATTTATATATTTTTTATACTTACCAATGACCCAGGCATAGCTGGTGCTAACTCTTAAAATTCTAGGGCTAAACACAAATTTTGCCCCCCCAATTCCCAAAATTTGCATCTAAAACCAAAAGAAATCATGTCCTGAAGGTCCTCCAGACTTTGCCCTCACTGCGCATGCGCAGTGTCAAGGACGTCCCGAAATTGGCGCCAATTATCATTCTTACAAGCAGTGCCTGGTCAGCGCTATGTACTCAGCGGGGAGGTATGAGTTCCCAACTCCTGGGAGGGCCATCCCCGTCTGGGTCATTGGTAAGTATAAAAAATATATAAATTACTATAAATTTTTTAACATTTTTATACTGTACCAATGACCCAGACATAGCTGAATAGTAAAAAGGCTGGAGGGCCTAGGACATAGAGGAAAATCCAATAAGCTCAACTATATAAATAGAGTCAACCCCTCGAGGAGAAAAGGAGTATTAGGCTTTACATGTATCTTTCTTATTTATGATAAATTAGAAAGACACAACACCCTCCATAATTGAGCATCATAACATTCATGTTCTCTATTAACATCCAGAATAATCCTTATACTAATTATTTTTAAAGTACGCCAATAAATAAAGTTAGTCCAGAAAATTGAGACTCTTTATACTCTTTTAAAAGTGTCCGAGGATTGTATATTAACTCCTGTTTGACACGTGACATACAAATTCTATACTTTAAAAATATGACATGAATGAATTTTTTAAACATTAACTTTCACTTTAAAACCATCCCGGTAACAACTCAGAATTACTGACTCCGGAGGAGGTATCCCCTTGTTTTCACTATAAAACAGGTGACCCAAGGGAACACCCTCCCCCCCCCCCCCCCCCCTTCCCCTGGGTCAAATAGCCCAGAGAGAAGAGGGCAGCAGGACGGAGTCACTGCCTGAACAGAAAGCCTGCATAACTATAGTTGCAACTGTTTAGAGAACGACATTCTGAGCAGCAGATAATGGACCTAACAAAGCAGGTCTCCAGAAATGGACTCAATATTTCTGAGATAAAAATTCGTGAATGTGGATGGCTGAGACCAATATGCAGCCTTCATTAAATCTATATAGCAACACTATTTGCATAAGCCTAAGATGTAGAAAGAGCTGTTACTTAATGAGCCGAAATCTTACGCACAGACTGCTGAGTTAAAGATAGATTATCATAAGCAATATGGATAGTTAATTGAATCCATCTAGCCATAGAAAGGACCGTAATGTCCTTTCTATTAGGCATAAGAGACAGAAAGAAGCGTTTACGTCTCTTTCTGATAAACTGAGATCTTGTTTATAAATACATAAAGCTCTAACTGGACAGAGTAAAGGCCTGTGCCCGTCTGAAGATGGAAGGGCCTTAACTGGTAGAGTGCTGGAAGCCCATATTTGGGCTTTATTCTGAAGTACCGGTACCACAATTCAAAGGCTTCATATTCTGTGGATGTGCTTCAGATTATCTTCGAAGTGATATTATTTGATCTACTAGGATTTGCCTTGTTACAATTTATGGGAGAGTGCCTACTGGCACTCTCCCATAAATTGAAACAAGGCAAAGATGCACAAAGAAATTTTAAGGAATAAAAATAATTTAGCACTCTACCAGTTAATAACAATAGGTTCCGGATATAATTAGGAGCCTGATTCTTGGCCAAAAATCCAACATTAGTAGTAAAGGTAATAGTGTTCCCGACACTACGATAGTGAGAATCGTCCACCGATAGTGCATGAAGCTCACTGACTCTTCAAGCAGAAGAGAAAGCTAAGAGAAATGCTGTCTCATAAGACCAGAATTTAAAATCTACTGACTCAAGAGGCTCAAATGGTTTTCTTTTAGTTTAAGAAGAACCCAAGCTAAATTCATTTAGGAATTAATCTAAGGGTTCTAGGTCTATTTATCGAAGAGTTACTAACTAATTTAGATAAAGAGCCATTAGATTTAATTGTAAACTATCATGGTGAGCATAGGTATCAGATAACATAGACCTATAACCTTTAATAGTAACAGGCTGCAGTTGATCTCGTCAAACAAGTATACTAGAAAGTTTGCAATGTCTGGTATGGAGGGATAAAAAATATCAACATAATGATCCCTACACCAACGACGGAAGACCTTCCACTTTAGCCGCATAGTATAGCGAAGAGGAGGTCCTCCTACAGTCAGAAATCGCGTCCACTGCTCGTCCTGTACAATGCTTGCCATGCAAGAAGGACCGCATAATGGAATACGTGAAGGTTGAGACCTTGCGGGTTGTGATGAAGTTGACACGATTTCCCCAGCGAAAGAAGATCCTCTCGTGGAGGAAGTTTTCGCAGTAAGTCCCACAGCAGACACCTGAGTAGATTATCCACGGGCTCTGTGGAGACAGAGATGCTACCAACAGAATTGTATTGACATTGTTTTATCTTGAGCAATATTTGCTGAATCAACGGCGCTGGAGGATACGCATATCCTATCCTTCCGTCCCACGAGATCGATAGAGCTTCTACTGCATATGCTCGGGGATCCAGACATGGTGACACATACGTCTGCAATTGATTGTTGAGTTGTGTCACAAATAAGTCTATCATTGGCCGCTCCCATTGGTAGCAAATCTGATTGAATACCTGTTTGTTGAGAGTCCATTCTGACGGCAACAAGTGACCCTTCCGTGAAAGGGAGTCTACTAATACATTCAGACGACCCAGAATATGACGGACCGAAAGCAGAACTTGGTGTTCTAGAACAAACAGAAGGATTCTTTCCGTTAAATTGAATAACGGAACGGAATGAGTGCCTCCCTGGTTCCGGATATACGCAACTACGGTCGTATTGTCGGACAGGATTTGGACATGCGCTTTCTGAATAATGTTCATCCAATGAGGTAGTGTAAGCCAAATTGACATCATTTGTTGGATGTTTATGTGCTTGCCTAGAAACTGCGAAACCCAAAGACCCTGGCACTTCGAATCCATTGGGATCAATGTTGTACCCCAACCTGTTTGACTGGCATCCGTCATAATCGTAAAACTCGGATACGGCAACTGCAGTGGAACTCCCTGAGTCAACCACTGAATGTTTGCCCAAGTCTGAATCTCTTGTTACACTTGATTGACAAGAGAACGTCTATATCGAGCAATTCATAGATTGCCGAAAGGTTGCCGTCGAAGAGAAGCTTCTCCGAGACCGAAGTGACTCTGAGAGAGTTCTTCACCTTACTATCCACGCGCGTGGATGTAGCTAGGGCTGCGTCACGTCTAACCAACTCCAGATTTGCCACTGAAGGGCGGAGTTATACGTGGAAAAGCTACTGCCCTTGAAAGAAATCTCATTGAGGATCATATCCTGGAATTCTTTCCCTTGAAGACATAAAGATGACGCCTTAGTAAGGTGGTCTGCGTATGATAAAGCGTCTAAGTTAAGTCTGTTAGACATTATTGTCGTTTCCAACGTCGTGGTTGGAATTGACATAGACGGCGATATAGACAATAACAAGTCTTCAGCCTCGTCGTCTAGACGCAGAGGAACTCTCGGTATGCCCTGTCCTGCCGTTACAAATTTATTCCTTGAATTGATGAAAGGCAGATTTAGAGCATTTGCGGACAAGAAACTAGACTAGCCTGTTTTGGTAGCAAGCTTATATATAGCGTCATTCAATAATTCGAATGTTCTAGTGACATTATTGGACTGTGTCGGCAACTCAGGGATGATGTCCCTGAACCGAACAAAAACTCTGTGTCTAATGACGCTATTAGTCTCTTATCCAGCATCGCAGCATTCTAATCCAACGGAACAACCTCTGGAAGATAATGCCGGAAGAAATGTATGGCAGCTTCTGTTGTTCCGAAAGGGAAAGCTCGAAATCGTCCGAATTCCTTTCGCCATCCTGTCGGACCCTATGAAGTGCTCGGTCGTCCGTATCTGATGCTTCAGCGGAGCGAACTGACCCAGCGTCGTCGGATTATTCCTGATCCGACAGAGATTCTGTCGTTTGCTGGGATGCTGCGATAAGTTGTGCTATTTTGGATAGCACGTCCGTCACTGAGGCCTGTGGAGAAGCGGTCTTACATTGCTTTGCCGCTGGAAGCTCCGTGTACGTTACCCCGTGCATACTTCTATTATGCGAGCGACCAGAGTGTACAGGCCTCGTGTCCCTTGGCTACCGGATGGCGTGACCTGTTCGCCGTGGAATCCCTGAATGACGAAGCTGGCAGAATACTCGAGGTCACGTAGCCAAGGTGCGGTCGTGTGCGCTGCCGTGAGGATGAGGAAGCCTTATCGACAGTCTCTCGGACTGTCTATATAACAGAGCGTCCCGAGGGGCGGACATATGCTCCGAATGCAAAACGTTTGTACCACAACATCCGGTCCCAGATGTTGTTGTACGAGAGAGGGACCTCTCTCACTCGCAGCCCGGACGGACCTGGACGAGCTAGGAACCGGACTAACAGGCTTCCTCCGATCTCTCCTCTGATCTGTCGTCCCTGGGTGTGTACTATTGTCTATTATAGTGCTCGCATCACCCAAATCTCCTTCCTGGACCGCAACGGACGAACCCGGCTGCCAAACCATTCGATGAATGGACGCTACACTGGGTGAGCTAGCGAATGTCAATGCCGTCGATCCTACTAGGGACCTCCTAGGCGATTGACGTATTTCCATGAGCACTTATTGCCGCTAGCTCTTCATTTAACTATGACGACAGAGGCACACTTTGAATGACATCACAGTAACTTTTGCGAACAAGAAACCAGACTTGCTTGTTTAATAGCAAGCATATATATATATATATAGCGTCGTTCAATAATTCGAAAGTTCCTGTGACATTATTGGAGTGTGTTGGAAACTGAGGGCCGATGTGCCTGAACCGATCAAAAAATTCTTGTGTCCACCGACGCTATCAGTCTCTTATCCGGCATCACAGCATTCTGGTCCGACGAAACAACCTCTAGAAAATAAAGCCGGATGACATGTACAGCAGCTTATGTTGTTCCGAAAGGGAAAGCTCGAAATCCTCCGAATCCCTTTCGCCATCCTGTCGGACCCTATGAAGTTTTCGGACGTCCGTACCTGATGCTTCAGCGGAGCGTACCGACCCAGCGTCGTCGGATATTACATGATGCGACAGAGATTCTGTCGTTGCTGGGATGCTGCGATAAGTTGTGCTATTTGGGATAGCACGTCCGTCACTGAGGCCTGTGGAGTAGCGGTCTTACGATGCTTGCCGCTGGAAGCTCCGTGTACATTGACTCCTGCATACTTTTCTTATGCGAACGTCCGGAGTCTACAGGCCTCGTGTCCCTGGCTACCGGATGGCGTGACCTGGTCGCCGTGGATTATCTGATTGGCGAAGTTGGCTGGATATCCGAGGTCACGTAGCCAAGGTGTGGTCGTGTGTGCTGCCATGAGGATGAGGAAGCCTTATTGACAGTCTCTCCGGATTGTCTATATAACGGAGCGTCCCGAGGGGCGGACGTATGCTCCGAATGCGAAACATTTTGTACCACAACATCTGGGGCCAGATGTTGTACGAGAGAGGGGCTCTCTCGCTCGCAGCCCGGATGGACCTGGATGAGCTAGGAACCGGACTAATAGGCTTCCTCCGATCTCTCCTCTGATCCGCCGTCACTGGGTGTGCACTTGGTTGATTTATAGTGCTCGCATCACCCAAAACTCCTTCCTGGACTGCAACGGACGAACCCGGCTGCCGAACCATTCGATGAATGGACGCTACACCGGGCGAGCTAGCGGACGTCAAAGGCCGTCGATCCTACTAGGGACCTCTTAGGCAATTGACGTATTTCCATGAGCACTATGCCGCTAGCTCTTCATTAATTGTGACGACGGAGGCACACTTTTGGAAGACATCACGGATACATCACCCTGTTCTTGTTCGTCTGAAATAGAGATTGATAAACTAGAGTGACCCTGCGGAGAAAGGACCGGCATGGCCGTTTCCCCCGATAACATACCGTGACACACATTTCCCATGTTGTCATCGAAAATAACACATACTGAACAGGAGTTAGTGCGAGTACGCTGACTACATTATACAATGATTATGAAAGTCAGAGGAAGATTTCCTGTTATTACAATTGAACAATATCCTTTCATTGTGAAAAGAATACAAAGTCCTAGAACTCGCACCAACCCCTGAAAACAAAAATACATAATAACATGATCCATTAACATAGAAAAAATAATTGAAATAAAAAAAAAAAAAATTTTTTTTGAAAAAATATTTTTCCAGAAAAGCCCAAGTTTCTGAAAAGTAACGTTGAGCCCCAATGGATCCCAAGCCTAAGTGTGGACAAAAATTTTAAAAATATTTTAAAAAATTAATGCAACACTTACGAATAATAATAATGTATCCAGTTATGATTAAACTAACACAAAGACAAGAAATCCCCCTCCACAGAGGCTGTTGTCAATGTAAACAAGAAGTGTAAAAACACCAGAAACATGACTCCAGGCACTGATAACCCTGGCCCGAAATCAGTTACCAATAATACACTATCTGATGCAAAACGGAGACTTCCAGGGAAGAAACTGCAGAACATCAGATGGTAGATGCAGAACACTACGCCTAAACACCCATGGGTGAGGACGTAAACATGGGGAAAAGAACAGAATTCATTCTGTTATCCAGCTAAAACTCCCAAGAAATTTTAGTAATAAAATTACAGAAAATATGCCAAAAGCATGGGAGAATAGCAGGGGGGAACTTAAAGGAAAGGGAGAGAGGAAAACACTGAACAAGCAGTGTAACTTATAGCAAGAATGACCACAACAAGCCCATGCCTCGAAAATAGGTAACTTAACATAATTTCATTAAAAAATTTTAAGTTACAGCTCTGATTATTTTCTGTCACTCATTTTTCCTCTCCTCCTTCTATTTCCTCCTTAGATCCACCATTTCTCTAATATTTTAAGTTACAGCCCTGATTATTTTCTGTCACTCATTTTTCCTCTCCTCCTTCTATTTCCTCCTTTAGATCCACCATTTCTCCATCATTTCTCTAATATGAAGGGCCAAACAAAGAATGATAATTGGCGCCAATTTCAGGACGTCCTTGACACTGTGCATGCGCAGTGAGGGCAAAGTCTGGAGGACCTTCAGGACATGATTTCTTTTGGTTTTAGATGCAAATTTTGGGGATTGGGGGGCAAAATTTGTGTTTGGCCCTAGAATTTTAAGAGTTAGCACCAGCTATGTCTGGGTCATTGGTACAGTATAAAAATATCTCCAGTTTCTCAAGGGTTAAAGAATTCTTCATTAAAACAGTTAAAATGTTATCTTCAAATAAATGACAAATCTGTTGAACTTTTATGAGTTAAGTTAAGAAAATCAAAAGATATATTTTAAAATTGCAAATTCACACCTAAGCTGTGAGGGATGGTAAAAATGAAGTCCATCAAGGGAAATAAATCTGCTAAAATTCACCTGCATTGAACATGGGGCTTGACATCAACAAGATACACTTGCACACCATATATGATGTCATTCCATCCAGAATTTTAAAAGTACCGAGTTTAAAAACTTGTTGGTCACAGATTGACAAAATAGATGGACTGACAGACAGAGATCACCCAACCGACACTTTGTTGCAGCTAAAACAGTTCAATGACCATTTTTAACTTTTACTTTTCTCCTAAAATACCATTTATTGGCCATTATTGGAATAAACTTCATCAGCTTGAGGAGACACACTTTTTATCTATTGGAGCTCCCACCTCTCCCCAAAAAAGAAAAAAAACAAACTTATGCAGGCAGGTACTTGATGTTCCAAGTTTTCCAGATTTTTAAAGAAATCCAAATTTATAAGATTTGGACAATTTTCAGACCTGCTCCCTTTCATCACCTTCATCTGTATTCCATACCTTCAACATACCAACAGATATTTCCCAATTTCATGCGTAGTTAGTCAAGTTTCTGTTAGTTATCTGATTGCAAATTCAGTACATTTTGCATCCCCTAAATACATCCCTAGGATATACTTTTATTTTAAAATAACAGTGAAAAACTGTTAACTGAATACCCACTTTGCCAATGAAAATGATAAATTTTAAGTAATTTGTATATTTTTTATACTTACCAATGGCTCAGACTAGCTGCTGGTGCAAACTCAAAATTATCAAGGGCCAAACACAAATTTTACTTTTACTCTCTGCGAAGAGACCAGAATTGGTGCCAATATCATTCTTTGTAGATGAGCGTACTAATAATAATTCAGTGGGGAGGTATGAGTGCCCACTCATGGGAGGGCCATTGGTAAGTATAAAAAATATACAAATTACTTAAAATTTATCATATTTTTATACAACCAATGGCCCAGACTAGCTGAATCGTAAAAAGGTGGAGGGCCTAGGACTTAAGAATTAGCAGATCACAGCTCCTTAGCCTGCATTCCAAGGTGAAAGAAAAGTTAAAAAATTTATAGTAATTTATATATTTTTTATACTTACCAATGACCCAGACTTAGCTGGTGCTAACTCTTAAAATATAGGATCAAACACAAATTTTGCCCCCCCACCCAATCCCCAAAATTTGCATCTAAAACCAAAGAAAACATGTCCTGAATGGCCCTCCACACTTCACCTCCACTGTGCATGCGCAGTGTCAAGGACGTTCCGAAATTGGCGCCATTAATCATTCTAATAACCAGTGCCTGGTAAGCGCTATGTACTCAGCGGGGAGGTAAGAGTTCCCAACTCCTGGGAGGGCCATCCCCGTCTGGGTCATTGGTAAGTATAAAAAATATATAAATTACTATAAATTTTTTAACATTTTTATACTGTACCAATGACCCAGACATAGCTGAATAGTAAAAAGGCTGGAGGGCCAAGAACATAGAGCAAGATGGAATACGCTCAATAATATAAAATACAGTC
This sequence comes from Pictodentalium vernedei, assembly GCA_031216915.1. Taxonomy (NCBI): domain Eukaryota; kingdom Metazoa; phylum Mollusca; class Scaphopoda; order Dentaliida; family Dentaliidae; genus Pictodentalium; species Pictodentalium vernedei. The sequence goes on along the minus strand of CM062297.1, from coordinate 669,394,461 downwards.
ATCCCCTCTAGGGAAAAAGAAGTATTAGGCCTTACATGTATCTTTTTTATTTATGATAAATTAGAAAGATACAACACCTTCCAAAATTGAGCATCATACATCCATGTACTCTATTAATATCTAGTATAATCCTTATACTAATAATTTTTAAAGTAAGCCAATAAATAAAGTAAGTCTAGAGAATAGAGACTCTTTATACTCCTTAAAAGTGTCTGAGGATTGCATAATCATGTCCGTTGACACGTGCTATATTCAAAAGCTATACTTTAAAAACTAAGACTTGAATGAATTTTAAAAACATAAACTTCTCACTAAACAACCATCCCAATAACAGCTCAGAATTACTAACTCCGGAGGAGGTATCCCCTTGTTTTCATAGTAAAACAGGTGACCCGAGGGAACACCCTCCCCCCCCCCCTTTTTCTTGCCCTGGGTCAAATAGCCCAGAGCGAAGAGGGCAGCAGAACGGAGTCACTGCCGAAACAGACAGCCTACCTAGCTATAGTAGCAACTGTTAAGTGAATGACATTCTGAGCAGTAGATAATAGACCTAACAATAGAGGCCTCCAGAAATGGACTCAATATTTCTGAGATAAAAAATTCATGAATGTGGATGGCTGAGCGCAATGAGCAGCCTTCAAAAATCTATAATAGCGACACTATTAATGTAAGCCCAAGATGTAGAAGAACTCTTACTTCATGAGCCGAAATCTCAAACACAACTGCTGAGTCAAAGATTTTCCATAAGCAGTATCGATAGTTAATTGAATCCATTAGCAATAGAATGGCGCGTAACGTCCTTCTAATAGGCATCAAAGACAGAAGAAGTTTACGCCCGTAGTAATAAACAGATATCTGTTTATAAATACATAAACTCTAACCGGACAGAGTAAAGGCCTATGCCCGTACGAAGACGGAAGGACCTTAATAACAATAGGTTCCGGATATTAGGAGCCTAACTCTTATGCAAAAATCCAACCTAAATAGTAAAGGAAGTAGTGATTCCGAAACTACGAAAGTGAAAATCATCCACCGATAGTGCATGAAACTCACTGACTCTACAGTAAAAGAGAAGCCAACAGAATTACTGTCTAAAAGGTCAGAATTTGAAAACTACTGTTTCCAGAGGCTCAAATGATTAATTAGCTAAATAAGAACCGAAGTTAAATTCCATATAGGAATTTAATCTAATGATTCTAAGTCTATTTATCAAAAAGTTACTAACTGACTTAGATAAAGAGACATAAGACTCAATTGTAAACTATCATAGAGTGCATAGGTATGAGGTAACATAAACCTATAACCTTAATAATAACAGGCTGCAGTAGATCTTGTCAAACAAGTATACTAAAAAGTTGCAATGAGTAGTATGGAGGGATCAACAATATGAACATAGTGATCCCTACACCAAAGACGGAAGAGTCTCCACTTTAGCCGCATAGAATAGCGAAGAAGAGGATCTCCTATAGTAAGAAATCGCGTCCAAAGCTCGTCCAGTACAATGCTAACAATGCAATACGGACCACACAACGGAATACGTGAAGGTTGCGACCTTGCGGGTTGTGATAAAGATGACACGATTTTACCCAGCGAAAAAAGATCCTCACAATAAGGAAGATTTCGCGATAAGTCCCACAGTAGACATCAGAGTAAATTTACCCACGGTCTCTGTGAAGACAGAGATGCTATCAACAGAAATGTATTGTGGTTGTTTATCTTAGCAATACCTGCTGAAACAACAGCGCCGGAGGATACGCATATCCTATCATTCCGTCCTATTAGATCAATAGAGCGTTAACAACATTAGCTCAGAGATCCGGACAAGCAAACACATACGTCTGCAATTGAATAGCAAGCTGTGTCGTAAATAAATTATCATTGGGCGCTCCCATTGATAGCAAATCTGATTGAATACTTGTTTGATGAGAGTCCATTCTGACGGCAACAAGCGACCCATAAGTGAACGGGAGTCCGGTAAAACAATCAGACGACCCGGAATATGACGGACCGAAACAGAACTTGGTGTACTATAACAAACAGAAGGATTCTTTCCATTAAATTGAATAACGGAAACGAATGAGTGCCTCCCTGGTTCCGGAGATACGCCACTACTGTCGAATTAACGGACAGGATTTGGACATGCGTTTCTGATAAGTGCTTGCTTAGAGACTGCGGAACCCAAAGACCCTGGCACTTCGAATCCGTTGGGATCAATATTATATCCCAACCTGTTTGACTGGTAACCGTCATAATTATAACACTCGGATCCGGCAACTGCAGTGGCACTCTCTGAGTCAACCACCGAATGTTTGCCCCAGTCTGAATCTCTTGCAACACTAGATAGACAAGAGAACGTGTAAATCGAGCAATTCATGGATTGCTGAAAAGTTGCCGTCGAAGAGAAGCTTCTCCGAGAACGAAGCGACTCTGAGAGAGTTCTACACCTTACTATCTACGCGCGTGGATGTAGCTAGGGCTGCATCACGTCTAACCAACTCCAATCAGCCACTGAAGGGCGGAGTTATACGTGAACAAACTAATACCCTCAAAAGAAATCACATTGAGGATAATATCCCGTAATTCTTTTCTTGAAGACGTAATGATAACGCCTCAGTAAGGTGGATTACGTATGATAAAGCGTCTAAGTTAAGTCTACTAGACATCATTGTCGTTTTCAACATTGTGGTTGGAAAAGACATAGATGGCGAAAAAGAATATTTCCAGTCTTTAACCACGCCGTCTAGACGCATATGAACTCTCGGTATGCTCTGCTCTGCCAAAATAAATTATTCGTATAAATGATAAAAAGGCAGAAATGAGCATTGCGGACAAGAAACTAAACTATCATGCTTGGTAGCAGGCTTATATGCATATATAGCGTCGATAAATAATACACATGTTCTAATGACATTATTGGACTGTGTCGGTAAGTCAGGGACAATGTCCCTGAACCGATCCAAAATTCCGTGTCCAATGACGCTATAAGTCTCTTATCCAACATTGCAGCAATGTAGTCCGAAATAACAATCACTGGAAGATAATGCCAGAAGATATGAATGGCAGCTTCCGATGCTACGAAAGGGAAAACTCGAAATCTTCCGAATCCCTTTCGCCATCCTGTCGGACCCTATAAAGCGTTCGGTCGTCCATACCTGATGCAACCACAGACCGCACCGACCCAGCGCCGTCAGATAATTCCTGATTCGACTAAGAAACTGTCGATTGCTGGGATGCTGCGAAAAAACTGTGCTAACTCGGATAGCACGTCCGTCACTGAGGCCTGTGGAGAAGCGGTCCTACAATGCATTGCCGCTAGAAGCTCCGTGATCGTTACCCCGTGCATACTACTAATATGCGAGCGAACGGAGTGTATAGGCCTCGTGTCCCTTGGCTACCGGATGGCGTGACCTATTCGCCGTGGAATCACTGAATGACGAAACTGATCGGATACTCGAGGTCACGTAGCCAATGTGCGGTCGTGTGCTCTGCTGTGAGGATGAGGAAGCATTATCGACAGTCTCTCGGACTGTCAATATAACGGAGCGTCCCGACCGACAGATATATGCTCCGAATGTAAAATATCTGAACCACAACATGCGGTCCCCTATGTTGTGGACGAGAGAGGGACCTCTCTCGCTCACAGCCCGGACGGACCTGAACAAGCCAGGAACCGGACTAACAGGCTTCCTCCGATCTGTCCTCAATCCGCTGTCACTGGGTGAGTACTAAAGTAATTATAGTGCTCGCATCACCCAAATCTCCTTCCTAGACCGCAACGGACAAACCCGGCAGCCGAACCATTCGATGAATGTACGCTACACCGGGTGAGCTAGCGAATGTCACTCCGTCGATCCTACAAGGGACCTCTTAGGCGATAGACATATTCCATGAGCACTTATTGCCGCTAGCTCTTCATTAACTATGACGACAGAGGCACACTTTTGAAAGACATCTCCGTAACTTTGCGAACAAGAAACCAGAAATGCTTGGTAATAGCAAGCATATAATAATAATATACATAGCGTCATTCAATAATTCGAAAGTTTGTGTGACATTATTGGACTATGTCGGAAATGAGGGACGATGTCCCTGAACCGAACCAAAAATTTCTAAGTCCACCGACGCTATCAGTTTCTTATCCGGCATCGCAGCATTCTGGTCCGATGAAGAAGCTGTAGAAGATCAAGTCAGATGACATACACAACAGCATATGTTGTTCCGAAAGGGAAAGCTCGAAATCCTCCGAATCCCTTTTGGTATCCAGTCGGACCGGATGAAATTTTCAGACGTCCGTACCCGCTTCCGCGGAGCGTCCCGACCCAGCATCGTCGGATAAAAAATATGCGACAGATTCAGTTGATGCTGGGATGCTACGATAAGCTGTGCTATTTAGGAAAGCACGTCCGTTCCCGAGGCCTGTGCAGTAGCGGTCTTACGATGCATTGCCGCCGGAAGCTCCGTGTACGTTGACTCCCGCACACTTTCCTATGCGAACGCGTCCGGAGTCTGCAGGCCTCGTGTCCCTGGCTACCGGATGGTGTGACCTGGTCGCCGATGATTCTCTGACTGGCGAAGCTGACTGGATATCAGAGGTCACGTAGCCAAGAGCGGTCGTGTGCGCTACCATGAGAATGAGGAAGTCTTATTGACAGTCTACTCCGGACTGACTATATGTCGGAGCGTCCCGAGCGACGGACGTATGCTCCGAATGCAAAACATTTTGTACCACAACATCTGGGGCCAGATGTTGTTGTACGAGAGAGGGGCCTCTCTCGCTCGCCGTCCGGATGGACCAGAACGAGCTATGAACCGGACTAAAAGGCTTCCTCCGTTCTCCCTCTAATCCGCCGTCACTGGGTGTGCATTTGGTTGATTTATAGTGCTCGCATCACCCCAAAACTCCTTCTAGACCGCAACGGACGAACCCGGCTGCCGAACCATTCGATGAATGGACGCTACACCGGGCGAGATAGCGGACGACAAAGGCCGTCGAACCTACTAGGGTCCTCTTAGACAATTGGCGTATTTACATGAGCACTTTTCCGCTAGCCCTTCATTAATTGTGACGACGGAGGCACACTGTTGGAAGACATCACAGATACATCACCCTAATCTTGATCGTCTGAAATAGAAATTGATAAAGTAGAGTGACCCTGCGGGGAAAGGACTGGAGTGTCCAATTCCCCACTAACATACCGTGACATACGCTTCCCATGTTGTCATCGAAATCATACGATACAGAACAGGAGTTAATGCGAGTACACTGACCACATATAGAATGATAATAAAAGTCAGAGGAAGACTTCCTCTTATTACAATTGATCAAAATCCTTTCAATGTGAAAAGAAAACAAAGTCCTGGTACTCGCACCACCCCTGGCAATCAAAATACATAATAATAATATGATCCATTAATATAGAAAAAATAACGTTGAGCCCCAATGGATCCCAAGCCTAAGTGTGGACAAAAATTTTAAAAATATTTTAAACAATTTATTCAACACTTACGAACAATAATAATGTATCTAGTTATGATTAAAATAACATCAAGATATTATTTTCAAGAAATCCCCCCCTCACACAGAGGGCTGTTGTAAATGTAAACAATGAGTGTAAAAACACTAAAATAAGACTCCAGGCACCCAGGCCCGGAATCAGTTACCAAAAATACACTATCTGATGCAAAACAGAGACTTCCAGGGAAGAAACTGCAGAACATCAGATGGTAGATGCAGAACACAACGCCTAACCACGCGTAGGTGAAGACGTAAACATGGGGAAAAGAACAGAATTCATTCTGTTATTCAGCTAAAACTCCCAAGAATTTTTAGTAATAATAATTACAGAAACTATGCCAAAAGCATGGGAGAATAGCAAGAGGGGACTTAAAGGAAAGGGAGAGAGGAAAACACTGAAAAATCAGTGTGACTAAATAACCAGAATGACAACAAAATGGCTGCTGCCTCGAAAATAGGTAACTTAACATAATTTCATTAAAAAATTTTAAGTTACAGCCCTGATAACATTCTGTCACACATTTTTCCTCTCCTCCTTCTCTATCCTCCATAGAATCACCATTTCACTAATATTTATGTGTCTGGCATCATTTAAACTGAGATTTACAAGCACAAAGATCAGTCAGATGTTAACTGATGAAGGGCCAAACTTAGAATGATTAATGGCGCCAATTTCGGAACGTCCTTGACACTGCGCATGCGCAGTGGAGGTGAAGTGTGGAGGGCCATTCAGGACATGTTTTCTTTGGTTTTAGATGCAAATTTTGGGGATTGGGGGGCAAAATTTGTGTTTGGCCCTATATTTTAAGAGTTAGCACCAGCTATGTCTGGGTCATTGGTACAGTATAAAAATATATATTTAAAAGGAATTACATGTATGTCTCTCTATACAATAATAGAGAAGACATCATAAATATGGAGCCATATCCAAGTAATTCCATATTCTTAGCATGAATGATTATGCTAAATGGGTGTAATGAGCCCCCAATTTAAAGGCTAGTACAGACTAAGCCCCATAAATTAGGATGGCGTATTTGAGAGTGAGAGACTAACCCCCACAAACATACGCCATATATAAATAATAAACAAGCCGTATCTAGGATCAGATATAATCTACAGACAAAAAAAGCTTCACTCATAGTTACACTCTTATCAAGCCTGAGGAGATTTGCAAGAAAAATCCTCCCCCCACTTTTTTTGATGGAATATTCTTCAAAACAAAGAAGGAAGAGCTCTGGAATCAGTGCAAATCGATACTAAATAATCCAAATATATTTGCCCAATATGCACCCTGTTATTAATTATTATTAATTACTGGTGCTTAACGTCACTTCAGAAGCTAAGGCTATTGTGGCGATTCCGGTAATTAACAGAGCACGCTTATCACATATACCGGAGTCGAAATACGTAGATAGGATGAAACCAGTAATATAAAGTGTATGACCATACACTTGTGCAATTAATACCAACTAAACAGTATCTGAAGGATTAATATGCTTCTAAGGCAACCTACAGGTGGACCCGTTCATGTGTAGAATTGATTCCAATAATAACATTCCAATGAGCCGTTCGAATATACAAGAATGTGTACTTATCTTCAAAGAAACCTGTATTAGAAAATGGAACGAGCTATGATTAACAGACCCGTCATGGACCGTCCCTGAAATAATTGTTTCCTAGGTCCATAACAACCAATGAGTGTTTGGAGAAGAATATATTACTCTGAATAATGATCCCAAAAACTGAGAACATATACACAGACGGCCTATTGGCAGTTCCATAACTGATCCAAATAGCCCAAAAATTCTCATGAGCTCTATAAGCAAAGCAAGAATTTATATAGTCTGTCAACAATGCGTCTGCCTAAAAATAAACACACTTCCAAGGCAACCCACAGGCGACCCTGTTCAGGTGTACAATTAATTCCAATAAATAACACTCCCAGACACGTGCGAATATACAAGAATGCATAGAAATCTTATATTCAATTTGTGAACCGAAACTTACAGAAACCTGGATTTAGAAATGGAACGAGCTATGATTGTTTAACAGACTCATCATGGACCGCCCCCAAAATAATTAATTGTTTCTAAGGTCCATAACATACAATAATGCGTCTGCCTAATAATACACATATTATGCACGCGAGCAATAAAATCCCGCATGTACTCATCTGAATACAGCTTGTAACCAGGGTATGACCGAGTAATACAAATGTAACTAGGAACTGAATGAATAATACGTTAATATGCCGTTAACTGAGTAATAAACTTATACGTCATAAGAAAGGCCAGACCGCTCTGAGTGAGACCGTTACCGAGGCTTGAGAAGTAGCAGTTATCTGTTTTTTCGCCGCTTGCTACTCCTGGGACTGAGATCCGGAGCTAAAATCCGGAGATAAATCTCTTCTCCAAACGTCCCGATGAACAAAGCCTCGGATCGCTAGTTACCGGATGGTCAGACTTCACCAGCGAAGACTGGCTCTGTCTTCACGCAACTGGCTGGATATCCGAAGTCGGGCAGTTAGCGTGCGGTCGTGTGCAATTTTATAACGTAATGGAGGAAGCTGTGACTGAAGCCGACCCGGCTACAGACTAGACGGAGCATCCCGAGTGGCGGGCAGATATAGGCTTCTACTCATGCAAGTTTCTCAAAACAACATTTGGCCCCAAATGTTGTTGGGTTAGAGAGGGACCTCTCCCTCTCGCAGACTTATCGCCAAGCCTCCCAAAAAGAAAACTTGGTTCCGGCTTGTGAAAGTTTCTCATAACAACCTCTGGCCCAAGAAGTTGCTAGGTTAGAGAGGGGCCTCTCCAGCTTGTGGCATTCTCAGACCTTGCCGAGCTTCCCAACAAGAAACTTGCTGACTTCCTCCCTATTTCCGTCATCGCTGGGTGAGCTTTTGTTTTTAAGGTGCTCGCACTACCCAAATCTACACTTCCTTCGACTGCAATGGACATACCCGGTGTCACGGCTCCCACGGACGGAGTAACCGCTTCAACAGTTGAGCTAGCTGCTTGCAAGGGATTAAGAACACTAACTAGAGGCCTTATCCCCTGCTTAATATTCATGAGCACCTTGCAGCTAGCTCTATTTGCTCAACAGAGCACGATGACGGTAGCACACTTTGGATGAGTGTCACAATACCATCACCATGTTCATGTTCCTCTGAAAATAGAAACTGAAAAACTTTCATAATTACAATCAAAAGACAAAGTCGATAGCACACCTACAAATTCCACAACAAAATATATGATAAATATACATGAATAATCGCAATCAAAATTAAATTTAAAAATTTTTGAAAAAATTTTGAAAAAATGCCTAAGTTCCCAAAGGGAACATAATGAGCCCAAGGGCATACCGATAGAGCCTAAGTGAGGACAAAATCCAAATATTATGAGCAACATTACCGGAATAATAATCAATGTATCCTAAAGTAACTCTACAGTAATATAATATCACCGAAAAGAATCTGCACTTGGGGATACGATGTGCATCCCATAAATGGATAGATGTGGGTCTTCTGTTGCTCGTACTCCGCTCATGGTGGACTGGTGGCTTCTCAGTTGGTCTTCCTGGCCAATGAATGATTCCCAGACATGGTGTCGCTTCTCCCGGAAAGGTGGTGGAACTCCTCATTGGCCTTCTCTATCCTCTCCTGAAGGTGTTTGGGTTTTAGAGTAAGGATTGGTTGTATTTTTGCCGATTTTCAAACAAACGAGCCTTTTCAGGGCCACAGTAATATATGAAATACTGCATATATTTAAGGATGTTGCCAATGAAAACAATGTCAAGGAAAAAATCGGAAACAAAACATCAGGCACAAAAAGGTCCAAAGTCAGAAACCAATTAAATGCTACCAGATGCAAGACTAAAACGACCTAACACCCCAAGGGTGAGGATGTAACCATGGGGATAAACAGAATAAATATTTTGTAATATACGTTAAACTCCCAAGGAATTTAATGAAAAATTTCAATAAAAAATAGCCAAAAAGCTTAGGAGTTTAATTTTCGGTTTTGTATGCAAATTTGGGGGATTGAGGGTTCAAAATTTGTGTTTGGCCCTTGATAATTTCGTGTTTGCACCAGCAGCTAGTCTGGGCCATTGGTTGTCATACAAAAATACAAGAGATTGCACCAGAGGTGATGACATTGTCCCACAGGTGCTAAGTAGAGGGATAGGGCTGTGTGAGAAGAATTTTTTTGTTTGCATAAAATCAGTTGAAATCCTTCAAAACTCATTTTGAAGCCCACAGAAAGTCATGTAAGTTTAAGAAAAGCAAAGCCAAGTTTGGCAAATGCCTCCCCCACCCCTCCCACAATGCAAAGATGGACATATTTTAAACATTTGGCACAAACTTGTGAGGCATTTATTGGCTTTGTTTTACAGCAAGGGAAGAAATTCAACATCCAGTTGCAACTGTGAGTGTGGGATTCATGCAAACTGTTACCGAAGGTTTGTGATGAACAGACCATCCACATGAGATACGGAATTATTGTCTTTGTTTTATAGCAGGAAAATCCCCCTCCCCATGGCAATTTTGAATGCCGTGAACACCTGTGGCCAAAGTCTGGTGACAATCAAACCATCAACATGGGAGATATAAAACAAAGACATAATGTCACATTTTGGGAGAGGGATTCCATGTATTTTTTGTTTGTTTCATGGCAGGATATGAAAGTCAACTCATTAGTCACAATTATGCTGTTTACATACACCTGCGTGCCAGGTTTGGTGATGATTGGACCATCCACGTGAGAGAAGATGTCAAACAAATACTCAAGCAAACAAACTGGTCTGAAAAAAGCAAATATTGATGGTTAATTTGTAAAATTTATGCACAAGTGAAAAACCTGAAAACAATGGTATGTATATTGTGCTAGTCGTTTTCCATACCAAAAATAATGAAAATCTGAATCATCGTTCTTGCTTGAAAAGTTGAACTGCTATTTTTACAACAAAATGAAAATATTTATAGTAATTTATATATTTTTTATACTTACCAATGACGCAGACTTAGCTGGTGCTAACCCAAAAATATCTAGGGCCAAACACAAATTTTGCCCCCAATCCCCAAAATTTGCATGCAAAACCGAAAATTAGAAGTCCTATCTGGCCCTCCATACATTTTACCCTCCACGCATGTGCAGACGCCAGGAAGTCACCGAATCTGGTGCTAATAAAATCATTCTTTGTAGAAAAAAGATTATAATAATTCAGCGGGAGGTATGAGTGCCAAGTACTGCCCACCATTCCGGTCTGGGTCATTGGTAAGTATAAAAAATATATAAATTACTATAAATTTTTTCATATTTTTATACTGTAACCAATGACCCAGACTTATCTGAATCATAAAAAGGCGGAGGGCCTAGAACTTCCGAAAAAGTAGATCAACATAGATCAAATCCTTCAATCCATGATGAAGAAATTAGAATTTACATGTATGTCTCTTTATACCATAATAGAAGAGACATAACCTAATATGGATCCCAATAATGTAAATCCTAAATCTAAGCATAAAATTATGTTGACGAGGATGTAACAAATAAACAATTTTAGAGACTAGTCTGGACAAGGCCCTAAAAATAATTATGGCATATTGAGAATGAGAGAAAATTTCCCATAAACCTACTCCACACAATAATACTGCAGCTGATCGCCGAACATAGTACGGACAAGACAGCTTCTTCAATAGTTACATACCTCATAAGGCAGAGAAGTGGACAAAATGACCCCCCCTTTTTTTTAACATATCTTCAAAAGAAAGAGGGGAGAGCTTTGGAATAAATAAGCGGGACCCGGAAACGATATAAATAAATATCGATCAGGCACTCAAAAAAATAATTCATTAACAATAAATGGTGCTTAACACCACTTCACAAGCCAAGGCTATGGCGATGATTTTGGAAAATAACATAATCCGCTACAAAATATGCACTGCAGACGCCGTATACAGGTACAACGAAATCAGTGAGAAATCAAATATAACATATACATACAAAAGTGGGATACGATGAACAATCTCTGCAGAGAAAACACGCTTCAAGATCATTCACAGGAGGCCTCTGTAACATTAATCCGGTAAAAACACTATCCAATGTGTACTATTTGGTATCTACAACTATAACACGTGAGAATATGCGATTTAAGAACCAACAAAATAGAGACCAGGATCTAGAAATGGAGGTAGGTATGATTAACCGGCTCCAATACAGACCGCCCTCGAAATATATAATAATTTCAAGGTCCACCAAAGAGATAGTGTAATCACACATTGTGTGAGTGCATAAAAATCCAGCCTATTAATCATTTAAAACCACTAAATGGCTATGTCGTAACCTATGAGCTCAAATAGCGGCCATTATGATGATAAAATAAGTGCCTGTATATTAGAAATCAGAAATTAAATACCGGAAATAAATGCCACAGAACTGCATATATGCCTATGAGGGCACCATCCAACACGACCCAGACGCGGGGTATGTATGTATTAAAATATATATATACACGACAGTGTGAGTGTGTGTGGTGTGTGGGGGGGGGGGGGGGGGAATTTGAATATATGTCGAAACCTCCTCACCCACATTACTTAATCATTGCTGGTGCAGAAAGCAATAATATAGTGACCATAAAGCTCTTTCACGTCAGAAATACTCTGTAATGCTACTGTGAGCGGAGAATGACATGCAGAATAAAACTTCCCTTGAAGAAGAAAACCCTCTCATGGGGAAGCTTCTGGCGAATGCTCAATAGCAGACCCCATAACCTCAATGAAATCAATAGAAACAAATGAATTGAAGGATACACATATCCTATCTTTCATTCCCATGAAAATGGCTGAGTGTCAATGTATGTGCTCAAAAGCCTATAGCAGCGACACAAATAATGGAAACTATTATTCACATGCGCCGAAAACTTAACTATCCTGAAGAGATCCCACATAAGATCATGTAATAGCCAAACAGTTAGAATAAGCGCAAGATATAGCCAGTGTTTAATTATGCACTGAAATCTTAAGCATTGACTGCTAATTGGACGATAAATAACCCAAGCAGTACGAATAGCTAACTGACTTATTTAACAATAGAATGAACATAAACGTCCCTTCTATTGAAAAATAATGACAAAAGAAGCGTTACTTCTCTTCTGATAAACTCTGATGTGCGTTTATAAATACATGAGCGGAAAAAAATTTGTTGATGTAATCGTAAACAATGAGACATCATTGAATATGTGATTTCCAATAACCGAAGGTCCCAAGATCCCTGCATAGAGAGACCCTCGGACTCAGGATTGTAATGCAATATATGAACTCACGTCCGAAATAATTGAGAAAACCATAATATATGCCCAAACTTGACCTTATGTTATAAGATTCTCTAAAACAAAACAGGTCAAGAGGGAAAAAAGTCTACCACTGCAGTTAGGCCATTAAAAAAAGAAGTCTGTGTTCTCAGGGACCGCCCGCGTCATCAAAAAGCTGCCGCGTCATTTTTTTTTACCCGGTCAAATTTTAGTGTCTCCGGTCATATTGTAATAGCACCGTTTCCTGTTCAATTTTCGCAGATGCCATATTTAATTAATTCGTTCTGCCTCAAGTACTTTCATCATCGTAAATGTTAGCAAATACGAATGGCATGCTTATTTAGTGTATCGATAACGTCTGGACTCACTGTTTTTTAAATTACAGTGTCTATGGAGGAATGAGTGCTTGTACTCCAATCGGGGAGGTCTTCGAAAAAATTCGAAGTGACGGGGAATTTTGTGAATTGAACATTCCAAACGAAATCAAAGATGTTCGACCACTTTGTTACGTTGGGAAATCGCAAACCTCCACAATGCAAAAAGTTTATTCGCGCGCCCCAATCGGGGAGCTCATTCAAAATATCCCAGTCCCAGTAAAAGAATCGTCACTGACTTCAGTCAAAGACACTTCCAGTGCACATGAAAATGAATTGACTGGTACAACATCTAGTGTGTTTACATTGATGATGGACACAGCAAATAAGTTGGCCCTGCCAGATAAATATGACCCAGTATCTGGAAAATTGGATAATAAAAAACGTTTGTTCAATGATTTTGTTGATTTCTTGAATGAAAAAAGTTTGAAATTTCAACAGTCGCTTGTAAGCGAAGGAAGAAAGTTTGTTTCAGCAATAACTGATGTACTTTGGTTTGTTGATCCACACATGGAGAAATTTGAACAACGTTCCTTGCACTTACCTGATACACTAAACAAATTTGTTGGGTACAATATGCCAATGACTCACAAACACAAACAAAAGACTTTGCAACTGAATGCAGTTGATTTGAAGTTTCATTCAGATAAACTACTGTTAATTGTGGACATGCCATTCATGAAAAAAAACATGTGGTCTTCATTTCGGGAAGACATTGTAGCATATGCCGACTGTCTTCGGACTTATCATAAATATTTGAATGAAAAAGTAGAATGTATGTTCAAAGTTCGAGGGTCCCTGGAAGAAAATTCTGGGTCCCAAAATTTTACTATAATTAAACCCGTACTTTGTGAAAAGTCTTTGGAACGTTATAAGAAATTTAATAAAAAACTCAGTGAAGTTGATTTTTACACACCATTCAGTCTAGATGATTTTACGCCATCAGATATTTGGCAGCGTAGATACTACCTGGATTGTGTAGCGGGAAATACAAACTTTAAATGCATTCATTATTCTGTTGCATTCCATAACAATGTTGGGACATTACATTTTGTTTGGAAAATACCTCCAGATGATTCCGACAGTGAAGTAATGACCAAATCTAATGCACTTTCTGCAGAACTTAAAAAAACCCTTCCAAAGTTTCATTCGTATGCACAACGGAGAAAATTCATTCTAGAATGTTGTCTACTAAAAAATGTCAAGCCCATGTACCTTAGATATATCTATCAAACACTGACTGGTGACTGTTCTGCTTCTCATGATTATGAGCAATCTGTAATTGATGAAAGAGTCCGACTTGCCTTTTCCTTAGAGGATCCCGATTATATGTGATTTGCGTGATCATAACCCGGGAATAGTTTCCAAGTATTCTGAGTTTTTTGCCAAATGTAATGACTATATAAAAACTACCATTGAGGAGGCAGTCGACGATAGACGTCATGATCAGATCACTCACCTGGCACAGGCCATATCAGTTCAGGACTTACGTGATCAAGTTTCCAAACTTTGTGACCCAAATGTTCAAATACCTAGTCTACAATGGTTGAGATTACAATTTTACCCAAAGAACCCATCCGCTAAAGCCTCCCTTCAATATACTGGGGCCCTGCCCTTGAAATTTATGGTTCAGTCACGTCAGTTCAGGAACAAGCATTCTGATGATCACTACTGTGCGGCTTTATTCCGTTACCTAAAAGAGTTTTGTATTTTGCATAGGGACATTTGTACCCTGGTGTGTCTTGATGATAAGCACCACATAAGTGTTGGTGAGCTCAACTGCCCAGTAGCAGCTGTAGATCGTGGTAGGAAGGTTTTGGTATCCATAAATGAAAGTTTTCAAGTAGCTGACCATGACTTTACAAAGATTTCACTGGTACCAAGTGTCTGTCTCGTTAATGACATTCCAGATCAATTAAGTGGTAGCTTCTATCACGGACAGGTTTACGTCGGCATGAAAGATATAATTTTGCAACCATCAAGTCCCATGCGCCATGCCACAGAACTTGTTGATATTTTGCGATCAGAGCAAATTGCCAACAAGCCTGTTCTCTGTATTTCCACTGATGGGGGACCAGATCACCGTACAAACTACCTCAGGGTTCAGTTGTCTCTGATATGCATATTCAAAGCTCTTGATTTAGATATGCCAATTGCTCTCAGGACAGCCCCCATGGCTTCTTGGCGTAACCCGGCAGAACGAGTAATGTCTACTTTAAACCTAGCTTTAAATACAGTAGGTATGATGAGACAACAAATGTCCGATGAGAAAGAACGCAAGTTAAAGCCTTTCAATACAATCAAGGCTGTGAGGAAAGTGTTGAAAGACGATGCTTCAATGACTGTGGAATACAAAGAGATTATTGCTCCTGTTACACAGTTATTGAAGTCTCTCTTTGAACGCCTGGTCATTACAGACAAGAAGTTCAAAAACGTTGATCCTGCAACCAACTCAGCTATGAACAAATTGTGGGAAGAAATGCTAAAGGTAGATAGTAAAGTTACCACTGAGCATCATTTGCAGAAAGAGTTGGCTGATTTACCTGAACTAAATGCCTTCTTAGAACACTGCACTGTAAGAAGACACTATTTGTTTATGATAAAGAAATGTGGTCACATTGATTGTACCATGTGTGGTCCCCCAAAATTACCTATTGTTGAATTCAGAAAATTACATTATTTACCAGACCCACAACCGAGTGAGAAAGACAGTTCTCACTATGAGAGGTTTGAAACCCTCTATGGGGAGGTTACCAGTGAAGAACATCGACCATCACTAGTAGCCACGGAGGGTAAATTAAAGTTACCTTTCAGCCCTTCTGCGCAAACCGCAAAAAATGTGAAGCGTTGTGTTAAATGCTCAGAATGTAAAAAAAGTAGGGTACTGTATTCGTCTAAGATGATTTCGAAACGGGAACTTGTTATTCTGTACAGAATAATCGAATTGTATACCTACACATGTGGCTCATCTCTGCAAGAGCTTAAACGTGAAGGTAATACAAATCTCAATTCTGTTCTGGATAAAGTGTTTGCAAAACCAAATCTTGAATGTACTTCTATTGAGATTCCATATTTCAGTTCAGCCATTTTCCCAGATATATGTTCTTATTGTGGAAGTTCCAAATCCCTCATTAAAGTCAATGAGGCTTATCCAGTTTGCAGTGAATGTAGCCTGAACAAGGTTGCAAAATTAAAAAGAAAACGAAACCTTTTTGAGTGCGCCCAAAGTGGTAAGAAAGTGAAGAAGTGAGACACTTCCCATTGCCAAAGCATATGTATAAAAGTACATGAGGATATAGTATAAGTCAAAATAAATTGTAAGATATTAAACCACCATAAACTATTCACTCTACTTTTCCTACATGATTAACACAAGGTTCTGACATAAGTGTTTGGAAAGCCCTCGGATAAAAATGTCAGATCCCGGTTATATCAACACAGAAAAAAGTAGAATACATAGTTTAACTATGTATTCTACTTCTTTCTGTGTTGATATAACCAGGTTCTGACATTTTGTATCCGAGGGCTTTCCAAAAACGTATGTCAGAACCTTGTGTTATTGATGTAGGAAAAGTAGAGTGAATTGTTTATGGTGGTTTAAAAATATAGTGATTTATTTCACTGCTGATCCTGCAACTTATTTTGACCTGTACCGTATAAGTGCACAATCATCATGCAAAACTCCTTGTAGGGTATTAAATAACCTGTAAAGAATATTGCATGTTGATAGTGCACATACCTTACTCTTGACAGCGGTTAACTGTTCTCTCAATGTTCATGTATTGCATACAGCTTCCTCAATCCTTGAAAATGTGCAACCTATCACCTTGGTATATATCCAGGGCACAATTCTGTTTGTCTTGGATATGTGCCAAGGTCATAGTGTGTGTTTAAATATGGCAAACTATTTTTCAGCCACTCATCTTCTAAAATACAGATGTTTTACATAAACATTTCCAACTATTGCCTAATAATGGCAGAGAAAAGAGTCTGGTTTGCTCTAAAAGACATTACTTCAATCAATGACATCAGTTTAACCCTTGAGGGCCTGGTCAAGTATGCTGAATTCCCACCAGCCAACAGCCTCTATACGCCCAGTGGTTAAGCAGTGGTTTCTAGTCAAGTCTTGGCTGCCTGAACAGGCAGCCAAAACTTGACTAGAAACCACTGCCTAGGTAAATTTGTCTATGATCAGCAGGGTCTTCTCATGGTAGCATGTTAAGGGCACCTGTTCTGAAGTCGTACAAGTCGAAAATATGTGATCAGCATTATTGTGTGACCTTTCTACTACTATAAAATCTCACAGTGTCAGAGTCTTCATAAGAACTTTATACTATCTTAATGTGACCAGTTTGACAAAATAAAAGTTTCAAAGCATATATTTTTTATTTTATTTCAATACAATGTTATACTCTCCCTGTCTGAAAAAATATCCAGTACCATATAAATGGCCAATTCCTTGAACAGTTGTCCCAGACCACATTTGCATATTCTAATGCTGGTCGGACGAAAGAGAAATATATTTTTTCTAAGACTCTCCTGTCAAGTCTGTACTTTAAATTCCAAATCAGACCTATTCGTTTCCACCCTTGGGTAGTTATTTCACTTATATGAGATGCCCAACTAAATTTAAATAGATGTAAAAAGGAAGGGGATTTAAAAATAAAAAAATAACAAACACTACAGACGTTTTCTGTTTTTAATTGAGCTGAAATGAAAAACACAAAATCAAAACACTTTAACATATATTTTAATTTTATACAGTGATAAAAGAATAAAATTATCTCTGTAAGGCAAAACAGTATCAACCCACTGCACACGGAGGTGAAAATACCAAAATTTAACCAATTCAATCTTGAGCTCTGTCTACAAGATTGAATTGGTTAAATTCCTACATGTAGTTGCATTATGAGAAAAACTGGCCTTTGAAATTTTGGTGTTTTGACCTCAGTGTGCAGGGGGTTAAACATTTATAATAATATGCTGATTGAAAATCTAATACATTTCTTTTGCTGACTTCAACTATTCAGATCATGTTAAGATCCTGACAACTTCTTACCTGGAAAATATAATATATAAAGTATTAAAGATGAAAAGTCAGTGGTGGACTTATTTTTGGAATTCAGTACTCAAGAAAGTACCCTTTCATGAAAGTTGGGAGATGGGCTAATCAATGGAAGATGGCCTACTGCTGGGTCAATTCCCGTCTCCAAAGCACCATGGGTCATAGTTCCCAAAGGGCTTAGGTTTACATACCATCATAGCAGGTACATGTGGGAGTCACATGAAGGAGTTTGAGAATTGATGGTTTTGTACCAACATAGTGAAAACACTCTTAAAAAAATGGTGTGACCAATTGACTGTAAGCATTCCATGAGCACCTACCAGGTTTGATGTCAACAAGACACTAGTTGAAATGTACAATGTAGGAACTTACAAGGCCAGATTCCAAGAAACTTCATTTTGAGGTATGTTTTTTAGATTTGGGAATAAAATAAAAAAAAAAGCCTCCCTCCCTCGTCAAATTTTTTTGGTATAATTCCCTGAGAACACAGACTTTTTTTTTTAATGGCCTTAATAACAGGAGTAGACGTGTGTAAGTGACCCATCGAAATAACATTCCAAGCCGCTCCACACAACTCCATCCGGCACATAAAACCATCGCTGTTAATGCATCAGGTAACAGATAAAAGCGAGTCAAACAGCTGGTTAATTCGCTCTGTGAAACAAGATGAACCAGCCAAATGAATAGTGGGATACGTGTATTCTATTATAAATCCCATGAGACATTATCTAGTTCACAAAACAAGTGATCTAAAGAACTATACTTGCTACAATTGCCGAACGTTCGCTTTTCGACTGAAAGATAATCATAAATAACCTAATTATCCACTTCCAGTCAAAATCGGCCGGACCGAGTTCTATAAGAGCCTCGAACCACCGGCTCAGGGAGTCTGATCAATAACTCAGTCTGACGAGAAACCCCTATCCAAGTGGCTGTATAGACAATCCTAAAGAAATATATATAGGAGAGATACCTATACCGTCGCTATGAGCCCTTATAAGCGAATTGAGTCTAGGACAAACTCTCCTACTCTTCTGTTGGCTGTGGTCGATTAGACCCCAACTTAAAGAGTCGAGTATAGATGCTTTCTTGTAGTTTAATCCTACAATAATGAAAGCTTACCATCAAAGACTTAGGTATACCTAAACCTTTGCTATGAGTCCTTATAGACGATCTGAGTCTAGGACAACCTCTCATACTCTTTCTGCTGGTGTTGGTACATTAGACCCCAACTTAAAAGAGTCGAGAATTGATTCTTATCATAAAGACTAGAGTTGGAAGACTAAAGTGACCTATGGCAAGTTTTCCACCTAGTCAAATGCAAAGATGAAGACACAATGCTTCGTTGCATCAGAATAACTCCCACTTAACATTAGTTAAGACCGAGATATAAATACTAGGTCTGGAAAGAATTGTAAAAGGTACAAACAACCACAAAATTTCTTTCCATATAGACGATGCGTCACAGTACTTAAAATTAAAGTACATAAGACCATGAGATTAAATTCGCTCTGACTAAGAAATTATCTTCTCAGTTGCATCCGAGCAAACAGCTAAATGATGAATGTAAGGCTAAAACTACGATCTTAGCCTGCTCAATCAATGCAGAGGAACTCTCCACATCTTCCCCTATTGTTTTTAAAAGTATGTGAACAATCACAAACAATTAAAAATACAGAGGAAGAAGATAAGAAACCGAATTACTTTTTCCCGCAGGAAGTTAAATATGGTGTCGTCTACACAATCGAAGACCTGTGACACCCGTGTAGACTTAACTGGAAAGAGATCTTATTACCCTGTTCTTTTCCGGATGAAGTCAGCATCCAACTGTGCTAGCGGTTTCTCATAATAGCTCGCAGCATTTTGAATCACTGGAACAAGTTCAAGGAAATGATAATGAATCGTATCTATATCATCCAAGAGTTGTTCCGGAAGGAAAAGTTATCCTTTCCATCATATGTTCAAATCAGTTAGAATCACAGTCACCAGCATCTAAACAGGCAGGTGACTGGACCAAATAAGCACCATGCAACAGCTCAAGATTTGAGACTGACGTTGAGTGCTTCTGCCTTAGCAGGAATACTGCGATTAGCTGCGCAACTGCGACAGTAAGTCCATTACAGAGGCCTGAGGAGCAGCGGTCATGAATAGGCTCTTCACCGGCTGCTCCTAGGACAGGGAGTCCAATATAGTTATTACTGCGGACGACCCGATGAATGAAGCTTCATCTCCTTGGCTACTAGATCGTGTGACTTTCTTCACAAAAGATGGACCTTTTAATGATGCAGACTGGAAATCATGAGTCACTTAGCCAAGGTGCGGTAGGGAGTGCTTGGTAGACGCTAAAGAAGCAAAACTGTACCCGTCCCCGGCTAAGAATTGAACTAAGCGTACCGGACAGTAGCTATGTACGTAAGCTCTGACTGACACAAGCTTCTACCAACAACACCCGGCTCCAGATGTTGATGAAAGAGAGAGAGGGGTCTCCCTCTTGCTCGCGGTCCGGAGAGACCTGGACGAGCGTATCTTAGAACTTGCTGTCTTCTTCCTTCCATCAACACTGGGTGAGCATGATTCGATTCAACAGTGCTCGCTACACCCCTATTCTCTCTCGACCGCCACGGAGATCTGCCGGTTGAGCTAGCTGTAGACAAGGGACGTAAACCTCTTTTGAAGTCTAGCCCTTGTCTAAAATCATTGAGCACTTTTCCAGTAGATCTAAATACAATGAATATGCGACACATCCGGAGTCACGGACCTAGTATCCAATCTTAACCATTTCACCGGTGACAGGTAACTGAAACCACTCATCGGGTTTTATAGCCCTGTGCAATATAAAGATCACTTTGTCCGTAATGTAGAGGAAACCATAAGACTAGACGACCTCGGCTGCCTATTAGATGGGACGTCCTGGACAGGAGGCATGGACGTATACTGTGAATGACGCAAGTTCCTACCAACAACATCTGTCCCCAGATGCTGCTGCAAGAGAGAGAGGCCTTTCTCTTGCACGTGGTCCTGGATGACCCGGATGAGCGTACCTCAGAACTTGCCGGTTTGTTCCTTCCATCGTCGCTGGGTGAGCATAATTGCATATCATATTGTTCGCTCCACCCTATATGATCTCCTAGCCCGGATCGTATACACCTGGCGTCACAGTTCTCAGAGGCCTGAGTAACTACTTCACCGGTTGAGCTAACTGGCGACAACGGACTTGTGTGGCCGTGTGTGCTTTTTGAACGTAGAGGAAGCTATAAAACTGGCCGACCCCGGCATTCTATGGAAGGAGCGTCCCTTGGACGTAAGTTCCAACTGACACAAGTTCCTACCAACAACCTCTGACCCCAGATGTTCTTATAAGAGAGAGGGGCCTCTCTCTTGCTCTCGATCACAGAAGACCTGGACAAGCATACCTCAGAAATTGTCTGACTGACACAAGTTCCTACCAACAACCTCTGACCCCAGATGTTTTTATAAGAGAGAGAGGCCTCTCTCTTGCTCGCGGTCACGGAAAACCTGGACGAGCATACCTCAGAACTTGTCTACTTCCTCCTTTCCGTCGTCGCCGGGTGAGCATGTTCGTATGTTTATAGTGCTCGCTACACCCTTATTCCTCTTCTCGACAGCTACGGACATACCCGGCATCACATCACCCACATACGAGTGAGATCTGCAGGTTGAGCTAGCTGGCGACAAGATCGTCAATCCTACTAAGGATCTAGGCACTTGTCTAATTCCTTGAGCACTTTTGCCGCTAGCTCTTCACTGTTTTGCGACGATGGCAGCACACTCCCTGACAGTGTCACGAAGCCACACCATGTTCTTGTTCCTCTGTAAATAGAAACTAAAAAACTATACATGTAGTGACATTTTGACAAGGACCAGCCGAGTCCCCTCGCCAAGATAGGACCGATAGTGTCCACTCGCCTAACACAAACCATGACGCCCGTCATTCAGATTATCACATATGACACATGGAGTAGAATTAGTGGTAGTAGCTTGATCAAGTAAACTCATTACAACGACCAAGTAAATAAAGGAAAGGTTTCCTCCATTTGCCATACTATTAGATAAAAATAATTAACTAAATACTAATATTTGTCATTGTACCACCACCAAATCTCCATATAATATAAGATAACATTAAAATATAATCAATGAAATAAATATATCCAAAATAAAAACTCTTTCAAAAATAAAACAAAAATTTTTGAAAAAATTTTCCTAATATGAGAGCCCAAGTTCCCAAAGGGAACGATGAGCCCAAAAAAGCCTAAGTGTGGACAAAATTATAAAATCTGAGTAAAATTAACTACCACAATATCAGAATATTTAATGTGAATGATTTTATTGGTGCCAGATTCGGTGACTTCCTGGCGTCTGCGCATGCCCTGAGGGTAAAATGTATGGAGGCAGGGTTTCCACTACGGGAAAATTTGTGGGTCCGGTAGTTGAAAGAAAGTGAAACTCACACGCCGAAGGCATGTGCCGCACGTGCCAAAGGCAGGTGCATATAGAGGGGGGCCTGGGGGGGGTTCTCCCCCCAGGAAAATTTTGATTTTTAGGTGCTCTCTGGTGGCCTCTGGGGACATTCTGGTCGCTAAAATGCTGAATAATTGATGTGGAAAATATGTATTTTTTCCTCCTACAATTCTCTAAATTCCAACGGGACACACAATACTACATCTGGTCGGAGGTTTCATAAAAATACAAACCCAAAACAACACAAAATCCACGAATCCTAACAGTGACTGAGCTTTGTTTACAACCGCTCGCGGTAATATTCGAAAAGAACCATGATGCTGACGTGTGACGTCATGCACGTGCAATTACCGTACTGACTCGTGTAGAAGCCCAGGGAGGTGCTTGTAGTGGATAAATTGCAAAGTGTGTGTGTGGGGGAGGGGGCTTCGGGACGAGTAATAGTGCTTGCAAGACGCGTTGGGATGTGTCTGAAATTGGCGATATAAGGCAAGTAAATATCCACTGGGTATGTTACGTTTCTTTGGAAACCGCCTACCAATTTTATAGAATTTGCTTTAAAAATTCTCATAATTATCTTGTACATACGTTTCATTTTCAGATTTCGGGTTTTAATCCTCAATTTAATGAATAAAACAAACAGAAAACCATGCGGTGTCGTTTTAATTTTTTTTTGTACAGGCTGCTCTCGAAAGTTGAAGCCAGAAATGGACGTTAAGTATGTCAATCAGCACTGCAAACCACCCCCTTGAAAACAGACAAACATTGTCTGTTTAAAAGTTAAAAAATTTATAGTAATTTATATATTTTTTATACTTACCAATGACCCAGACATAGCTGGTGCTAACTCTTAAAATATAGGGCCAAACACAAATTTTGCCCATCAATCCCCAAAATTTGCATCTAAAACCAAAGAAAACATGTCCTGAATGGCCCTCCACACTTCACCTCTACTGCGCATGCGCAGTGTCAAGGACGTTCCGAAATTGGCGCCATTAATCATTCTAATAACCAGTGCCTGGTAAGCGCTATGTACTCAGCGGGGAGGTAAGAGTTCCCAACTCCTGGGAGGGCCATCCCCGTCTGGGTCATTGGTAAGTATAAAAAATATATAAATTACTATAAATTTTTTAACATTTTTATACTGTACCAATGACCCAGACATAGCT
This sequence comes from Pictodentalium vernedei, assembly GCA_031216915.1. NCBI lineage: Eukaryota > Metazoa > Mollusca > Scaphopoda > Dentaliida > Dentaliidae > Pictodentalium > Pictodentalium vernedei. The sequence continues at coordinate 669,370,545 of CM062297.1, read as the reverse complement.
GAATAGTAAAAAGGCTGGAGGGCCAAGGACATAGAGCAATATGGAATACGCTCAATTATATAAAATAGAGTCATCCCCTCTAGGGAAAAAGAAGTATTAGGCCTTACATGTATCCTTCTTACTTATGATAAATTAGAAAGATACAACACCTTCCAAAATTGAGCATCATACATCCATGTACTCTATTAATATCTAGTATAACCCTTATACTAATAATTTTTAAAGTAAGCCAATAAATAAAGTAAGTCTAGAGAATAGAGACTCTTTATACTCCTTAAAAGTGTCTGACGATTGCATAATCATGTCCGATGACACGTGCTATATTCAAAAGCTATACTTTAAAAACTAAGACTTGAATGAATTTTTAAAACATAAACTTCTCACTAAACAACCATCCCAATAACAGCTCAGAATTACTAACTCCGGAGGAGGTATCCCCTTGTTTTCATAGTAAAACAGGTGACCCAAGGGAACACCCTCTCCCCCCCCCCCCCCCCTTTTTCTTGCCCTGGGTCAAATAGCCCAGAGCGAAGAGGGCAGCAGAACGGAGTCACTGCCGAAACAGACAGCCTACCTAGCTATAGTAGCAACTGTTAAGTGAATGACATTCTGAGCAGTAGATAATAGACCTAACAATAGAGGCCTCCAGAAATGGACTCAATATTTCTGAGATAAAAAATTCATGAATGTGGATGGCTGAGCGCAATGAGCAGCCTTCAAAAATCTATAATAGCGACACTATTAATGTAAGCCCAAGATGTAGAAGAACTCTTACTTCATGAGCCGAAATCTCAAACACAACTGCTGAGTCAAAGATATACCATAAGCAGTATCGATAGTTAATTGAATCCATTAGCAATAGAATGGAGCGTAACATCCTTCTAATAGGCATCAAAGACAGAAGAAGTTTACGCCCATAGTAATAAACAGATATCTGTTTATAAATACATAAACTCTAACCGGACAGAGTAAAGGCCTATGCCCATACGAAGACGGAAGGACCTTAATAACAATAGGTTCCGGATATTAGGAGCCTAACTCTTATGCAAAAATCCAACCTAAATAGTAAAGGAAGTAGTGATTCCGAAACTACGAAAGTGAAAATCATCCACCGATAGTGCATGAAACTCACTGACTCTTCAGTAAAAGAGAAGCCAACAGAATTACTGTCTAAAAGGTCAGAATTTGAAAACTACTGTTTCCAGAGGCTCAAATGATTACTTAGCTAAATAAGAACCGAAGTTAAATTCCATATAGGAATTTAATCTAATGATTCTAAGTCTATTTATCAAAAAGTTACTAACTGACTTAGATAAAGAGACATAAGACTCAAGTGTAAACTATCATAGAGTGCATAGGTATGAGGTAACATAAACCTATGACCTTAATAATAACAGGCTGCAGTAGATCTTGTCAAACAAGTATACTAAAAAGTTGCAATGAGTAGTATGGAGGGATCAACAATATGAACATAGTGATCCCTACACCAACGACAGAAGAGCCTCCACTTTAGCCGCATAGAATAGCGAAGAAGAGGATCTCCTATAGCAAGAAATCGCATCCAAAGCTCGTCCAGTACAATGCTTACAATGCAATACGGACCACACAACGGAATACGTGAAGGTTGCGACCTTGTGGGTTGTGATAAAGATGACACGATTTTACCCAGCGAAAAAAGATCCTCTCATTGAGGAAGATTTCGCGTTAAGTCCCACAGTAGACATCAGAGTAAATTTACCCACGGTCTCTGTGAAGGCAGAGATGCTATCAACAGAAATGTATTGTGGTTGTTTATCTTAGCAATACCTGCTGAAACAACAGCGCCGGAGGATACGCATATCCTATCATTCCGTCCTATTAGATCAATAGAGCGTTAACAACATTAGCTCAGAGATCCGGACAGGCAAACACATACTTCTGCAATTGATTAGCAAGCTGTGTCGTAAATAAATTATCATTGGGCGCTCCCATTGATAGCAAATCTCATTGAATACTTGTTTGTTGAGAGTCCATTCTGACGGCAACAAGCGACCCATAAGTGAACGGGAGTCCGGTAAAACAATCAGACGACCCGGAATATGACGGACCGAAACAGAACTTGGTGTACTATAGCAAACAGAAGGATTCTTTCCATTAAATTGAATAACGGAAACGAATGAGTGCCTCCCTGGTTCCGGAGATACGCCACTACTGTCGAATTAACGGACAGGATTTGGACATGCGTTTCTGAATAATGTTCATCCAATGACATAAAGCAAGCCTAAAAAAACATTATTCCGCGGAAGAAAAGTGCTTGCTTAGAGACTGCGGAACCCAAAGACCCTGGCACTTCGAATCCGTTGGGATCAATATTATATCCCAACCTGTTTGACTGGCAACCGTCATAATTATGAAACTCGAATCCGGCAACTGCAGTGGCACTCTCTGAGTCAACCACCGAATGTTTGCCCCAGTCTGAATCTCTTGCAACACTAGATAGACAAGAGAACGTGTAAATCGAGCAATTCATGGATTGCTGAAAAGTTGCCGTCGAAGAGAAGCTTCTCCGAGAACGAAGCGACTCTGAGAGAGTTCTTCACCTTACTATCCACGCGCGTGGATGTAGCTAGGGCTGCGTCACGTCTAACCAACTCTAATCAGCCACTGAAGGGCGGAGTTATACGTGAACAAACTACTGCCCTCAAAAGAAATCACATTGAGGATAATATCCCGTAATTGAAGACGTAATGATAACGCCTCAGTAAGGTGGATTACGTATGATAAAGCGTCTAAGTTAAGTCTACTAGGCATCATTGTCGTTTCCAACATTGTGGTTGGAAAAGACATAGACGGCGAAAAAGAATATTTCCAGTCTTTAACCACGCCATCTAGACCCATATGAACTCTCGGTATGCCCTGCTCTGCCAAAATAAATTATTCGAATAAATGATAAAAAGGCAGAAATGAGCATTGCGGACAAGAAACTAAACTATCATGCTTGGTAGCAGGCTTATATGCATATATAGCATCGATAAATAATACACATGTTCTAATGACATTATTGGATTGTGTCGGTAAGTCAGGGACAATGTCCCTGAACCGATCCAAAATTCCGTGTCCAATGACGCTATAAGTCTCTTATCCAACATCGCAGCAATGTAGTCCGAAATAACAATCACTGGAAGATAATGCCAGAAGATATGAATGGCAGCTTCCAATGGTACGAAAGGGAAAACTCGAAATCTTTCGAATCCCTTTCGCCATCCTGTCGGACCCTATAAAGCTTTCGGTTGTCCGTACCTGATGCAACCGCGGACCGCACCGACCCAGCGCCGTCAGATAATTCCTGATTCGACTTAAGAAACTGTCGATTGCTGGGATGCTGCGAAAAAACTGTGCTAACTCGGATAGCACGTGTGTCACTGAGGCCTGTGGAGAAGCGGTCCTACAATGCATTGCCGCTGGAAGCTCCGTGATCGTTACCCCGTGCATACTACTAATATGCGAGCGAACGGAGTGTATAGGCCTCGTGTCCCTTGGCTACCGGATGGCGTGACCTATTCGCCATGGAATCACTGAATGACGAAACTGATCGGAAACTCGAGGTCACGTAGCCAATGTGCGGTCGTGTGCCCTGCTGTGAGGATGAAGCATTATTGACAGTCTCTCGGACTGTCAATATAACGGAACGTCCCGACCGATGGACATATGCTCTGAATGTAAAATATCTGAACCACAACATGCGGTCCCCTATGTTGTTGGACGAGAGAGGGACCTCTCTCGCTCACAGCCCGGACGGACCTGGACAAGCCAGGAACCAGACTAACAGGCTTCCTCCGATCTGTCCTTAATCCGCCGTCACTGGGTGAGTACTAAAGTAATTATAGTGCTCGCATCACCCAAATCTCCTTCCTAGACGGCAACGGACGAACCCGGCAGCCGAACCATTCGATGAATGTACGCTACACCGGGTGAGCTAGCGAATGTCACTCCGTCGATCCTACAAGGGACCTCTTAGGCGATAGACATATTCCATGAGCACTAACTGCCGCTAGCTCTTCATTAACTATGACGACAGAGGCACACTTTTGAAAGACATCTCCATAACTTTGCGAACAAGAAACCAGAAATGCTTGGTAATAGCAAGCATATAATAATAATATATATAGCGTCGTTCAATAATTCGAAAGTTTGTGTGACATTATTGGACTATGTCGGAACTGAGGGACGATGTCCCTGAACCGAACCAAAAATTTCTAAGTCCACCGACGCTATCAGTTTCTTATCCGGCATCGCAGCATTCTGGTCCGACGAAAGAACCTGTAGAAGATCAAGTCAGATGACATACACAACAGCATATGTTATTCCGAAAGGGAAAGCTCGAAATCCTCCGAATCCCTTTCGGTATCCCGTCGGACCGGATGAAATTTTCGGACGTCCGTACCCGCTTCCACGGAGCGTCCCGACCCAGCATCGTCGGATAAAAAATATGCGACAGATTCAGTTGATGCTGGGATGCTGCGATAAGCTGTGCTATTTAGGAAAGCACGTCCGTCCCCGAGGCCTGTGCAGTAGCAGTCTTACGATGCATTGCCGCCGGAAGCTCCGTGTACGTTGACTCCCGCACACTTTCCTATGCGAACGTCCGGAGTCAGCAGGCCTCGTGTCCCTGGCTACCGGATGGTGTGACCTGGTCGCCGATGATTCTCTGACTGGCGAAGCTGACTGGATATCCGAGGTCACGTAGCCAAGAGCGGTCGTGTGCGCTACCATGAGAATGAGGAAGCCTTATTGACAGTCTACTCTGGACTGACTATATGTCGGAGCGTCCCGAGCGACGGACGTATGAGAGAGGGGCCTCTCTCGCTCGCCGTCCGGATGGACCAGAACGAGCTATGAACCGGACTAAAAGGCTTCCTCCGTTCTCCCTCTAATCCGCCGTCACTGGGTGTGCATTTGGTTGATTTATAGTGCTCGCATCACCCCAAAACTCCTTCTAGACCGCAACGGACGAACCCGGCTGCCGAACCATTCGATGAATGGACGCTACACTGGGGAAGCTAGCGGACGTCAAAGGCCGTCGAACCTACTAGGGTCCTCTTAGGCAATTGGCGTATTTACATGAGCACTTTTCTGCTAGCCCTTCATTAATTGTGACGACGGAGGCACACTGTTGGAAGACATCACAGATACATCACCCTAATCTTGATCGTCTGAAATAGAAATTGATAAAGTAGAGTGACCCTGCGTGGAAAGGACCTGAGTGTCCAATTCCCCACTAACATACCGTGAAATACGCTTCCCATATTGTCATCGAAATCATACGATACAGAACAGGAGTTAATGCGAGTACACTGACCACATATAGAATGATTATAAAAGTCAGAGGAAGACTTCCTCTTATTACAATTGATCAAAATCCTTTCAATGTGAAAAGAAAACAAAGTCCTGGTACTCGCACCAACCCCTGGCAATCAAAATACATAATAATAATATGATCCATTAATATAGAAAAAATAACTGAAATCAAAATATTTTGAAAAAATATTTTTTCAGAACAGCCCAAGTTTCTGAAAAGTAACGTTGAGCCCCAATGGATCCCAAGCCTAAGTGTGGACAAAAATTTTAAAAATATTTTAAACAATTTATTCAACACTTACGAACAATAATAATGTATCTAGTTATGATTAAAATAACATCAAGATATTATTTTCAAGAAATCCCCCCCTCACACAGAGGGCTGTTGTAAATGTAAACAATGAGTGTAAAAACACTAAAATAAGACTCCAGGCACCCAGGCCCGGAATCAGTTACCAAAAAAAAACACAATCTGATGCAAAACAGAGACTTCCAGGGAAGAAACTGCAGAACATCAGATGGTAGATGCAGAACACAACGCCTAACCACGCGTAGGTGAAGACGTAAACATGGGGAAAAGAACAGAATTCATTCTGTTATTCAGCTAAAATTCCCAAGAAATTTTAGTAATAATAATTACAGAAACTATGCCAAAAGCATGGGAGAATAGCAAGAGGGGACTTAAAGGAAAGGGAGAGAGGAAAACACTGAAAAATCAGTGTAACTAAATAACCAGAATGACAACAAAATGGCTGCTGCCTCGAAAATAGGTAACTTAACATAATTTCATTAAAAAATTTTAAGTTACAGCCCTGATAATATTCTGTCACACATTTTTCCTCTCCTCCTTCTCTATCCTCCTTAGAATCACCATTTCACTAATATTTATGTGTCTGGCATCATTTAAACTGAGATTTACAAGCACAAAGATCATTCAGATGTTAACTGATGAAGGGCCAAACTTAGAATGATTAATGGCGCCAATTTCGGAACATCCTTGACACTGCGCATGCGCAGTAGAGGTGAAGTGTGGAGGGCCATTCAGGACATGTTTTCTTTGGTTTTAGATGCAAATTTTGGGGATTGGGGGGCAAAATTTGTGTTTGGCCCTATATTTTAAGAGTTAGCACCAGCTATGTCTGGGTCACTGGTACAGTATAAAAATATAGAGGTTTTTTAAATATGTACATATTTAAAAAAATTTACGAATAAAACAAAATATAGCTTCACACAAACTCAATAAAAGAATTAAAATATGAAGACCAGATAAAATTTACACAGCGAAATATGAATAACAAAATTGTTGCCTCCCTTGGCACCATTCGAAAAATTGATTTTACACTGAAAGTCATAACTTCACATGTTGCAGGGCATGATGAAATGATAAATGAGCATGTTTTATTGAACCAATAAGTCATAAATCATATCCCTGGTTGTATTGTTATATAATTCACAAATACCAGAGTTGTAATTATTTTTTATTTTTAATTACCACTTTCTTATTAATTTCTGAACACCCATTTTTCACAGTGAGTTGTGTACGCTTGAAAGTGGCAGTGTTCTTTCACAATAGGTTGTGCACCGCTCGAAAGTGGCAGTGTTCAATCAGTATCTTTCTGATGATATTCAACCACTGTGAAAACTGTGAAAACTATATGTTGTGGGAGTGTTTCAGACAACTACTGACAGCAGCCTGCACACTCATTTGAAACAAGTGACAGCTTCCAAAACGAGTACATCATTTGTCGCTCAAAATAAAAGCCAGTGATTTCGGACCAAACACGAGAATTTGAGTCCGAAATTTTATAGGCGACGTTTAGGATTTGAACTTTGTTTCCCCCTCTCGTCTGGGGGTTATAAGGTATCAGGTTGTCACCAGTAAATTGTACTGTAATAGTAGGCATAGTATACAACATAATTGTGCCTATATTACGTGGAAACAAAGGATCCGAGTGTCGTTACGATACAGCATTGTACTCGACATTTTAACCACTAGCTTTTCTGACTGATCATAGTATGATCGGTGGGGGGAATGGGGCCGGTCGACGGACCCGCTGCCGGTATAGCGGAAACCCTGATGGAGGGCCAGATAGGACTTCTAATTTTCAGTTTTGCATGCAAATTTTGGGGATTGGGGGCAAAATTTGTGTTTGGCCCTAGATATATTTGGGTTAGCACCAGCTAAGTCTGGGTCATTGGTTACAGTATAAAAATATGGCTGATGGTGGCCATTTTTTGTGATTGTCAAAACTAAAAATTTGACATATGGTTCGACCATTCTGCACCATGGTGTCATATCTTTCATTGTGTTAGATTGTTCGTCTGTTGATCAATATGTTTGTGTGGATGAACAGATGGACAAATGGGCATCCGAACAGACAAACAGATGTAATCCAGTACACCCCCTACTCTTTCAGTAGGGGTATTATTCAAATAACAGGAGTATTCAATTAAAAGGGATTTGATTACTTTTCTGTATTCTGGGGATAAACAGGGCACTTAATCTATTATATCTCTAAGGAGCTCTCTGTCAAACAAGATATAATGGATTAAATAACTGTACTGGATGAACTGAGGCCAAATAGATCTATAAGTGAGATAGAAGATCCCTTTGAGGAGGAAGCTTCCAGGGAATGTCCCATAACAGACACCCGAGACGACTGATCCAAGGTTTCTGTGATGACAGAGGTGCTACTAGCAAGATTATGCAGTGAGACTGTTTGATCTTTAACAGAATCTGCTGAATCAATGGAGCTGGAGGATATGCATATCCTATCATCCCATCCCATGAGATTGACAAAGCACCTACTGTGTATGCTTGATGATCTGGACATGGTGACACGAAAGTCGGTAACTGATTGTTTATGTATGTCGCAAAAAGATCTACCATGGGACGATCTCACTGGTAGCATATATAGAAGAATATTCGCTTGTTGAGAGTCCACTCCGATGGCAACAGGCAACCTTTCCAAGAGAGCAAGTCTGATAGTACGTTCAGATGACCCGATATATGACAGACTGAGAGATGAACGTGATGATTCAGAATGAATAGGAGAATCTTCTCAGTTAATTAACATAACAGAATCGAGTGAGTGCCAGCTTGGTTCCTGAGGTAAGCAACTACTGTCGAGTTGTCCGACAGAATTTGAACATGGACGTTCGCTATTTGACGAATCCAATGTTGTAGTGCTAGCCAGATTGACATCATCTGCTTGATGTTTGTGCTTTTCTAGGAACCAAGAGTCCCAAAAACCCTGACACTTCAAGTCTGCGGGACTTAGAGACACTCCCCAGTCCGTCTGACTCGCATTCGTCATAATCGTGAAAGCCGGATCCGGTAGTTGAAGCGGAACTCCCTGAGTTAACCACTGAAGATCTGCCCAAATCTGAACCTTTTGTTTTATTAGGTCCATTAAAACAATACTGGTTTCGAGCGAATGCATCTTCACACTCCAGTTCTGAGTAAAGAATGTCTGGAGAGAACGCGTGCGCAGGTGGCCCATCAGAATAAGATCTGCAGCGGCTCCGCACAGCCCCATCAGTCACATAAACTCCCTCACTGTTACTGCCTGACAGTTTAGAGCATAACAACTGACTAATTTCACTCTGGGTAACGGCAGACAAACCAGATTGTTGTGAGTCTCGAAGCTCATTCCCAAGTGAATGAACGACTTGGACGGAGCTAGATCCAATTTTTTCTCATTTACTATGAAACCGAGACGTCAGAACAATTGCAGCAGACTCTGAACATCGTTCTGAAGAATAATTCTGTTGCCGTATCTCTGAAAAATGTTGTCCAAGTAAGCCGACATTACAACAGATGAATGAGCTCGGAAGTATGACATTACTGAGTTCATTATCCGAGTGACCCACTGATCTTCTGTGACTGCTATCCAGTTTCTTGCGAAGTTTGATAACCTTCTGCCAACTGGCAAGCAATAGAGGTGTTGTCCATCACCTGAACGACTTACGAGGCTTACGGAAGGAGAAACTACGCCCTCCCCGCAAAGAACCTCATCCTGTCGGCTTAGGGGCGTCTGACCTATAGTCCTGATCAGACCTATGCCCCTTTCCCGAGTCACTGTACTGACAACCTCTGGAGTAATTATAAGAGGGTTTCTTGTACTCTTGCGAGGAGTTCCCTTTAGATGACTTAGATGCAGAACGACCTCGCTTACCCAGGTCTGCTGAAGCGTGTTGTTGAGACACAGACTTCAAAAGCAGTGCACTGGAAACTTTCTTTGTAGCCTGCTCATAGACTAACGAAAGCTTGTCGTCAAACAGAGTATGTCTGGAGACTGAAGCGACTAGGAGAAAGCTTTTCACCTTGTCATCTATAAGTGATGACGACACAAGGGCAGCATAACATCTAATCAACTCCAAATTTGCCACTGTCAGGGCGGAGTTGTACGTGGTATACATGACTGCCCTGGAAAGAACTCTAATCGGGGAACAAACATCCTCAAATTCCTTCCCATTAAGACGTTGCGCCATAGCTATGGTAAGGTGATCTGCATATGACATCGCATCCAGATTCGCTCTATTTGATGAAATAGCACATTCCATCACATCCGAGCATATGTTGAATGATGCAGGTAGGGACATATGTAAATCCTCGGCCAGCTCATCTTAATGCAGAGGAGCGAGCTCTCTGGACATCTTCTCCAGCTGTTTTAAATGAACGAGGTCCAAGGAATGGTATATTTATGGAAGATGTCGATAAGAAACCGCCTTTCCTCTTAGCACTAGAGAGGTTAAATATGGCATCGTCAACATGGCCGAAGGCCTGCAACACCTGTCTACACTGTATTGGGAAGGAAAGAATGTCCTCTTTCCTCCGCACGAAATCTGCACCCAAAGACGACAGCAGTAGTCACAGCTTGCTGATCAGGTGGAACAAATTCAGGATAGTATTGATGGATAAAATCCATCGCTACCATATGTTGTTCCAAAAGGGAAGGGTAATACTCTTCCTTGTCTCTTTCACCATCCGACTGAATCAGCTGGGATGTTCGGTCCATCGCATCTGCATGTGCAGATGACTGGACCGACCCAGCATCATCCAACAGCTCACCACCAGAGTCTGTGGGAGGCTGCTCTTGCACTTGCTGGGATGCTGTGATCAGTTGCACAATCTGCGACAGCAAGTCCATTACCGAGGCTTGAGGAGCAGCGGTCTTCTGTTTTTTAGCCGCTTGCTGCTCCTGGGACGAAGATCCAGAGATGGATCTCTTCTCCGAAAACGTCCCGATGATCGAAGCCTTGGATCGCTAGCTACCGGATGGTCCGACTTCACGGGCAAAGACTGGCTCCGTCTTCACGCAGCTGGCTGGAAATCTGAAGTCGGGTAGCTAGCATGCAGTTGTGTGTGCTTTTGTAACGTAGTGGAGGAAGCCGTGACTGTAGCCGAGACCGGCTGCAGTCTAGACGGAGCGTCCCGAGTGGCAGGTGTGGACGTATGCTCCGGCTGTGCAAGTTTCTCAAAACAACATTTGGCCCCAAATGTTGTTGGATTAGAGAGGGAAAAGAAACTTGCTAACTTCCTCCCTATTTCTGCCGTTGCTGGGAGAGCTTTTGATTTTAAGGTGCTTGCTCTTCCCAAATCTACACTTCCTTTCGACCGCAATGGACTTACCCGGTGTCAAGGTTCCCACAGACAGAGTAACCACTTCACCGGTCGAGCTAGCTGCTTGCAAGCTATTAAGAACACTAACTAGAGGCCTTATCCCTTGCTTAATATTGATGAGCACCTTTGCAGCTAGCTCGGTTTGCTCATCAGAGCGTGATGGCGGTAGCACAATTTTGATGGGTGTCACAATATGATCACCATGTTCTTGTTCCTCTGAAAAAGAAACTGAAAAACTTGAATTATCTTGCGGTGAGAGTTCCAGCAAAGGAATCAATCTCAACGCCAACAACGTACCGTGACACCCATCTCCAACGTTTATCATCCCAATTAACACATGTAGGACAAGAATCCATAGGAGTGCATCGACTACAGGCAAGGCAACAAGCATGTAAATCCGAGGTAGACTTCCTCGCCTTGCATTTAGAGCAGTAAGCTTTCATAATTACAATCAAAACACAAAGTTGATAGCACTCCTACAAACTCCACAATAAAATATATGATACATGAATAATAGCAATCAAAACTAAATTCGAAAAATTAAATCAAAAATTTTTTTGATTTTTTTTTTAAAAAGCCTAAGTTCCCAAAGGGTACATGATGAGCCCAAGAGCAAACCGATAAAGCTGGAGTGTGGACAAAATCCAAATTTTTTGAGCTACACTACCAGAATCATAATCAATGTATCCTACAATAATCCTACAGTAATATAATACTAAATACTACATATATTTGAGGACGTTGCCAATGTAAACAACGTCAAAGGAAAAAACCAGAAAGAAGACATCAGGCACACAAAATGGCCCAAAGTCAGTAACCGATTTAAATGCTACCAGATGTAAAGTTGGATCTTCATACGAAGAAAAAACGATGCATCGGATAGAACATGCAAGACCAAAATGACCTAACACCCCTAGGGTGAGGACGTAACCATGGGGATAAACAGAATAAACATTCTGTAATACATGTTAAACTCCCAAGAAATTTAATAAAAAATTTCAATAAAAAATAGCCAAAAAGCTTAGGAGTTTAACAGGAGGACTTCAAGGAAGGAAAGGGAAGGAACACTTAACAAACAGTGGATAAATCATTAGCAAGAATGATGACGTCAGGCGTATGTCCCGAAATTGGGAAACATGAAATAATTTTAAAAATTATTATAAAGTTACAGCCCTGAACGTTTCCAAAAACCGTTGTTCACTTCCATGATCCATTTACAGCCTTGGATCCACCAATTCTGTCATTGATTTGTGTCTGGCATTCTCAAAAAAGGAGATTTTAAAGTACAGATGTCAGTTCATTGTTTCTGACTTTAGGGCCAAACAAAGAAAATGATGGTTGGTGCCAATTTCGGTACCTTCCTGGATACTGCACATGCGCAGATCACAAAAGCATGGAGGACCATATAGGACTTAATTTTTTTGGTTTTATAGGCAAATTTGGGGGATTGGGGGGCAAAATTTGTGTTTGGCCCTGGATTAATTGGAGTTAGCACCAGCTAGTCTGGGCCATTGGTTGTGGTATAAAAATACTTATATTTCCTTAAAGTCACTCATGAGGTAACTCTGGTATTTACTAAAAACAGCAGACCTCATCCCCTATGTATTGTTGCAAGCAATTTGCTTAGCATACATGGTAAAGGATGATACACAAAGGCTATTATATGCTTATTATATGGTTAGTTTCATATTGGCCGAGATATCAGCCTGAAGTAACTTCATATCAGATGTGATGTTACCGATGGCTGATATCGTGGTAGATATTGAACTAACAAAGAAATAACCTCTTTTAATTATCAAACCAAATCAAATAATTACAAAATGTTCACAGATCTGTTATAGTTTTCTGACAATATTATGGTTTCACATTCTTTTCATAATGTCCGATGTTTCCTCTTCTCCTAGTTCAGCTCTCCAAATGTCATGGCTTCCTCATTGGGGCAGCCACGACATTCGGATAGTTGAACTATCTCCTCCCTCACTTCAACAAATCTCTGCTTATGGCCCTGGATCTTAGTTTGCGTTGAATTCTGTGTACAACTCACTTTTTTTCTCTTTAGCCACCTAATCCTTACTAATTGTCATCATTAATTCCTCATCATACAAAAACGGCTTCCTTTTGCTTGGTAACGCCAGTTTTACTGATTGATTGCTTTTGACAAATGATAGTGAATGATTTTGCTGTAAACAATATGGCTGTGCCTAGTAATGCATTAAGGGGACAACTCTCGCTTAGTTATTGGCCAGAACGGCATCATATCAGCCAAGCCTGCTAATGGGCAATTCTGTTAAAGAACAACCGAGCCCGCTAATGGGCAATTCTGTGAAAGAAAATCATATCTAATAAATAATATTAAATAGCATGGCAAGAATATGTAGTGATAAAAAACAAAGCTAAATAACACCTTACCTCCCCATCGGCAACAGCTGTAAATACATCTATAAATTTTGGTCGGTCTTCAATATTTAATGCAGCAACTAACCCAACATCAATAAACACTAACTGAATAGGACTCTCTGGAGGTTTGTGAGTACCACCAACAACAAATGTATCACCAACATCATGCAGAACTACTTTTTCATCAAACTTGGAAGATAAAGTATAAAGAAAACAGTTCAGAGTCTTCAGACAACTAATTTTGCCAAGTGATATCACTCATGAAAATTTTTTATTCCCATCTTCCCTAACATGAATGAAAAAAATTACTAAGGCAGGCCTGGCATTCTTAAAAATGCAGGAGGGCTAAAAATCGCTCTTCTCACATGGCCTAGGGGAGCGATTAGCTCTCCTCAAGCCTACAAAAGATAAAAGTGGCAAATGAAGTTGTACTATTAATGAATTCTGCCTAGTGGGCTTTGTACATTTTATTTGGTGCTGCTAACCAGGTAGTCTCTGTGAGACGGCTACACTGCCCCTCCTACACCTCCGGGCCTTACCAAGGCCCGGAGGTGTGGGAGGGGCAGTGTGGCTATATTGCAGAGACCACTAACATTGCAGAGATCTGAAAACCTGTGTGTTTTAGGAATAGGCTGTTGTGGTAATCATTATTTTCTAAGGCTAAGAGGGCTACTTTTGGCTCTCCTCAATTTTTTTAAGGCGAGCAGTAGGTGAGCGAATACATCGCTCTCCTGAAAATTATAAATTTAAAGTAATTTGTATATTTTTTATACTTACCAATGGCCCAGACTTAGATGGTGCAAACTCAAAGTTATCAAGGGCCAAACACAAATTTTGAACCCTCCAATCTCCAAAATTTGATTGCAAAACCGAAAATTAAAAGTTCTATCTGGTCCTCCTTACTTTTACTCTCTGTGCATGCGCAGTCGTCAGGAAGTGACCGAAATTAGCACCAACATCATTCTTTGTAGAAAAGAGTACTACATAATAACTCAGTGGGGAGGTATGAGTGCCCACTCATGGGAGGGTCATACCCGTCTGGGCCATTGGTAAGTATAAAAAATATACAAATTACAAAAAATATACAAATTACTTTAAATTTATAATATTTTTATACTATAACCCAATGGCCCAGATTTAGCTGAATCGTAAAAAGGCAGAGGGCCTAAGACTTCAGAATTAGTAGACCAACATAGTTCCATAGCCTGTAATCCAAGGTGAAAGGAAATTAAATTTAAAAGGAATTACATGTATGCCTCTCTATACAGTATAGAGAAGACATATCATCAATAAGGAGCCAAATTCAAGTAATTCCATATTCTTATCATGAAGACTATGCTAATTGGATGTAACGAGTTCTCAATTTTTAAGGTTAGTCCGGACTAAGCCCTAGAAATTAGGATGGTTTATTTGAGAATGAGAGGCTATCCCCCACAAACATACGCCATATACAATAAAACACAAGCTGTATCCAGGATATAATCTACAGACAAAACAGCTTCACTCATAGTTACATACTTATCAAGCCGGAGGAGAGGTAAAAAATCCCCCCCCCCCCCCCCCTTTTTGAAGGAATCATCAAAAAGAAGAGGGGAGGGCTCTGGAATCAGTAAAAGCGGTACCAAATAACAATATAAATATTCGTCGAATAGACACCCAGGCATTAATTATTATTAATAAATTGGTGCTTAACGCCACTTCAGAAGCTAAGGCTATAACGGCGATCCCGGTAATTAATATTGCCTGCTTGTAACGTATACCGGAGTCAGCATACGCAGATAGGTCGAAAACCGGTGATATAATATATAACATACACATGTCCAATAGAATCACAATGGATGATCTCTGGAGAGTAAACACACTTCCAAGATAACCCACAGGTGACCCCATTCAGGTGTACAATAAATTCCAATAAATAACACTCCCAGACATGGTCTATCCGATATCTATGTTCCTGGAAATGTGCAAAATATACGAGAGTGTAAAACAAGATGTATTCGATTGGGTACCGCCATTAATAGAAACCTGGATCTAGAAATGGATCGAGCTATGATTAACAGACCCCGAAATAATTCATTGTTTCTAAGGTCCTTAACATACAATAATGCGTCTGCCTAATAATGCGATTATAGTGCACGTGAGCATTGAAATCCTGCATCATGGAACTATCCCACTGGTAGCAAATCTGCCTGAATATTCGCTTGTTGAGAGACCGGTCCGATGGCAACCTTTCCGGGAGAGCGAGTCTGCTAGTACATTCAGACGACCCGGTATATGACGGACAGAAAGATGAACATGATGATTCATGATGTATAGGAGAATCTTCTCCGTTAATTCACATAATGGCATTGAATGAGTGTCGCTTTGGTTCCTGATGTAAGCTACTACTGTCGAATTGTCCAACAAAAGTTGAACATGGATGTCCGCTATTATGTGAATCCAATGTTGTAGCACTAACCATATTGACATCATCTCTTTGATGTTTATGCGCTTCTCTAGGAACTGAGGGTCCCAAGACCCTGACACCTCAAGTCTGTGGGACTTAGGGTCGCGTCCCAATCCATCTGACTCGCATGCATCATAATCATGAAAGCCGGATTCGGAAGTTGCTGCAGAATTCCCTGAGTTAACCACTGAATATCAGCCCAAATCTGAACCCTTGTTTTACTAGGTCCGTTAAAACAATACAGGTTTCAAGCGAATGCGTCTTCACACTGCAGTTCAGAGTAAAGAATATCTGGAGGGGACACTTGTGCAGGCGGCTTATCAGAATAAGATCAGCAGCCGCTCCGCACAGCCCCATCAGTCGCATGAATTCCTTCGCTGTTAATGCGTCTGAGTGCAGACAAAAGCGAGCATAACAACTGACCAAATTTCGCTCTAGGCAACGGCTGACGAATCACATTGTTGCAAGTCTCGAAGCTCATTTCCAAGTGAGTGAACGACTTGGACGGAGCTATATTTTCTCGTTTACGATGAAACCGAGACGTCAGAAGAAAAGAAGCAGACTCTGAACATCGTTCTGAATAATAATTCTGTTGCCGTATCTCCGTAGAAGGTCATCCATGTAAGCCGACGTTACCGCAGATGAATGAGCTCGGAAGTATGACATTACCAAGTTGATTATACGAGTGAATGCCCAGGGAGCCAGGTTCAGACCAAAGCACATTGCTCTGAACTGATACACCTTCCCTTGTACAGCAAACCGCAGGAACTTCTGAATGCCAGATGTGCCAGGACATGAAGGTACACATTCTTTAGATCTATGCTTGCCGCATAGTCGTTCACTCGAATGCTCGCCCTTACCGACCGAATGGTTTCCATATAGAATTTTGGAGCCACGATAAGCATGTTTATCCAGCTCAAGTCTATTACTAGTCGGAACGAGCCATCTGGCTTCGGTACGAGGAACAGGTGACTGTAAAAACCCTGAGAATTCTGAAACACAGCGACCTCTATTGCTTCCTTTAATATAGAGCCTGTACCTCTGCTAGGAGAGACTCTCTTTTGAAAGGATCCGACGGAAGATCTGTCCAATGCAGACATGTTGTTTGTGGGGGTGCCACTTGGAATGATAGCCGTAGGCCGTCTGAGACTACACTTCTCACCCACTGATCTTCCGTGACTGCTGTCCAGTTTCTCGCGAAGATGATACCCTATCGCCAACTGGCAAGCAATAGAGGTCTTGAAACATCAAATGTATGACCTGCGAGGCTTACGGGAGGAGAAACTACGTCCTCCCCACAAGTACATCGTCCTGTCGGCCTAGGGGCGCCTGACCCATAGTCCCGATCGGACCTACGCCCCTTTCCCGAGTCGCTATATTGACGACCTCCAGAGTAATTGTAAGAGGGCTTCTTGTACCCTCATGAGGAGTTCCCTTTTGACGTTTAGATCTGGAACGTCCTCCTTTACTCTTGTCTGCTGAAGCAGGTTGATGAAACGCCGACTTCAATAGCAGATCACTTGACGCTTTCTAAATAGCCTGATCATAGGCTGACGAAAGCTTGTTGTCCAAAATAGTATGTCTGTGGACCGGGACGACCTGGAGAGAGCTTTTCACCTTGTCATCTATAAGTGATGACGACGCAAGGGCAGCATCACATCTTATTAACTCCAGATTAGCCACTGTAAGGCTTCAGAGTTATACGTGGTATACAAATTGCCCTGGAAAGAACTCTAAGAGAGGTACAAACGTCCTCAAATTCCTTCCCATAGCTCTGGTAAGGTGATCTGCGTAAGAAATTGCTTCCAAATTCGCTCTACTTGATGAAATTGTAATAGTGTCTGAATGAATAGTGAATGATGCAGGCAAGGATACATCTAGATCCCCAGGCTGCTCATTCAAATGCAGAGGAGCTCTCTGAACATCTTCTCCAACTGTTTTTAAATGAACGTAGTCCATGAAACGGTATGTTTATGGAAGATGTAGTTAAGAAACCGCCCTTTCCTTGCACTAGAGAGGTGAATACGGCTGAACAGGAAAAGAAAGAATTTCTTCCTTTGTCCGATTAAAGTCTGAGTCCAACGACACCAGCGGTTTCTCACTTATCGTCACAGCATTCTGATTCGTCGGAACAAATTCAGGGTAGTATTGATGATTGAAATCCATCGCAACCCTGTGCTGTTCCGAAAAGAAAGAGTAATCCTCTTCTTTATCCCTTTCATCATCCGAGAGAATCAGTTGCAAATCTCAGACCACTGCATCTGCGTGAACAGACTGGACTGACTCAGCACTGTCCGACAGCTCAGGTTCTGAGTCTGAGGGAAGCTGCATCTGCAATTGCTGGGATGCTACGATCAGCTGAGCAATCTGCGACAGCAAGTCCGTCATCGAGGCCTGAGGAGCAGTGGTCTTCTGTTTCCTAGCCGCTTGCTGCTCCTGGGACGGTGTGTGGATCTCTTCTCCTAACATCCCAATGATTGAGGCCTCATCTCCCTAGCTACAGGATGATCCGACTTCACGGGTGAAGAGTAGTTCCTTCTTCGTGCAGCAGGCTGGATATCCAAAGTCGGGTAGCTAGGATGCGGTCGTGTGTGCTTTAATAACGTAGCAGAGGAATCTGTGACTGAAGCTGACCCCAGCTGCAGACTACGCGGAGCGTCCCAAGCAGTGGGCTGATGTATGATCCGTCTCGTGCAAGTTTCCAACCAGAAAACTTAATTTTGGCTTGTGAAACGTAGCGGAGGAAGCCGTGACTGAAGCCGACCCTGGCTGCAGACTAAACAGAACGTCCCGAGTGGAGGGCAGACATATTCTCTGGCTCGTGCAAGTTACTCATAACAACATTTGGCCCCAAATGTCTGTTAGGTTAGAGAGGGGCTTCTCCCGCTTGTGGTCTATAGACCTCGTCGAGTACAATAAACTTGCTGACTTCCTCCTTATTTCCTCCCTATTTCCGTCATCGCTGGGTAAGCTATTAATATTAAAGTGCTCGCTCTACCCATGCCACTTCTTTCGATCGCAACAGACTTACGCGGCAACCACGGACGGAGTACCGCTTCACCGGTCGAGCTAGCTGCTTGCAAAAGATTAAAACCCTTAACAAAAAGCCCCAACTCTTGCAATTATGAGCACTGCAGCTAGCTCTAAAAGCTCAACGGAGCGTGACGACGGTTGCACGACGACACCCATCTCCAACATTAGTCATTCCAGTGAACACAAGAATGACAAGAGTCTGCAGGAGTGCATCGACTAAAGTTGATATCAGACCTTCAAACTCCACAACAAAATATATATAATTAAGACATGTGAATAATAGCAATCAAAATTAAATTAAAAATATTAGGCATCATATATAGGCATCTCGATAGAGCCCAAGTGTGGACAAAATCCAAATTTTTTGAGCTACACTACCGGAATAATAATCCATGTATCCTACAGTAATTCTACAGAAATAGAATATAAAATGAAAGTGTCAATGACACTGTAGCTGGACTTGTCAAGACAAAGGCATGTACATGTATAGTATGTGACACAGCAATGACAAACATCTAGGTAATGACCTGATAACAAAGGTACATATAAAGTATTGTAACGGTCTGCACATAAATACTGACCGTTGCCTGTAACAAATTTATAGGTAAAGTATTGTAAAGGTGGGTGACAGTCAGATGCTAAACTAGAAAAGAAATCTTTGAGTCCCAGAGTGGGTGTGACTGAACCCCAAAATATTTGTTCTCATAGCACAGTGATAACAAAGGCACCCCAAAACACACTCATTCCTGTCCCAAGGTGAAAACAAAGGTAGCCAAGAAGTTTCGTGAAGATCAGTTCACAAATATGAGCTGTGTAGAAGTTGTGACAAAAAACTGATTGGACCTAATTTTGGTACAAAATGGCCACTGGCAGCCATCTTGAATTTTGGACCGCACCCAGAAACACTCGTTCTCGTCCCAAGGTGATAACAAAGGTACCCAAGAAGTTTTGTGAAGATCGGTTTATAAATACAGCCTCTAGCCCGAGCCATATTGACATGTGCACTTACAGTGTATAAGTAGCACTGAATAAATCAAAGTTCATCTAATTTGCATAATTTCTGCACGAGAAAAAAACCCGTACTATATGTGATGTATTCCATGTTACTAAACATTCATACAAAAATTTATTCAAATCAGAACTTTCATACAGAAGTTCTGTACAAAAGACTGATTGCTCTAATTTTGGTTCAAAATGGCTGCTGGTGGCCATCTTGAATTTTGGACCACACCCAAAAACACTCGTTCTCATCCCATGGTGATAACAAAGGTACCCAAGAAGTTTCGTAAAGATCGGTTCATAAATACGGCCTATAGTCTGAGCCGTATAGAAGATGTGTACAAAAAACTGATTAGATCTAATTTCGGTACAAAATGGCCACTGGCAGCCATCTTGAATTTTGGACCGCACCCAGAAACACTCGTTCTCGTCCCAAGGTGATAACAAAGGTACCCAAGACGTTTCGTGAAGATCAGTTCATAAATACAGACTCTAGCCCGAGCCGTATTGACATGTGTACTTACTGTGTGTAAGTAGCACTGAAAAAATGTTCATCTAATTTGCATAATTTCTGCACGAGAAAAAAACCTGTATGATATGTGATGTATCCCATGGTACTAAACATTCACACAAAAAATTATTCAAATCAGCGCTTTCATATGGAAGTTCTGTGCAAAAATCTGATTGCACCAAATTTTGTACAAAATGGCTGCCATCGGCCATCTTGAATTTCGGACCGGACCCAAAAACACTCGTTCTCGTCCCACGGTGATAACAAAGGTACCCAAGGAGTTTCGTAAAGATCGGTTCATAAATACGGCCTCTAGCCCGCGCCGTATCGACATTTGCACTTACAGTGCTGAAAGTAACACCAAAAAACATCAAAGTTAGTCTAATTTGCATAATTTACGCACGAGAAAAAAACCCGTATTATATGTGATGTATCCCATGGTACTAAACATTCACACAAAAAATTATTCAAATCAGAGCTTTCATATGGAAGTTCTGTACAAAAAACAGATTTCTGCATCGTCGGTACAAAATGGTGGCTGGCAGCCATCTTGAATTTCGGACCACACCCAAAAACACTCATTCTCGTCCAACGGTCATAACAAAGGTACCCAAGAATTTTCGTACAGATCGGTTCATAAATACGGTCTCTAGCCCGAGCCGTATCCAATTGTTGACGGACAGACGGACAACGGGCCATGGCATAAGCTCAAATTTGGCTTCGCCAAAGTTGAGCTAAAAACTACCTATATATGAGGAAGTTGTCAAAGTAAACAACGTCAATGTAAACAAGACATCAGGCACACAAAAAGGCCCAAAGTCAGAAACCAATTTAATGCTACCAGATGCAAAGCTAGATCTTCATATGAAGAAGAAATGATACATCGGATAGAAGATGCAAGACTAAACGACCTAAACACCCCTAGGATGAGGACGTAACCATGGGGAAAAACAGAATAATATTCAGTAATAAATGTTAAACTCCCAAGAAATTTAATAAAAAATTTCAATAAAAAATAGCCAAAAAGCTTAAGAGTTTAACAGGAAGGGTTCATGGAAGGATAGGGAAGGAATACTTAACAAACAGTGGAAAAATCATTAACAAAAATGATGACGTCAGGCATATGTCCCAAAATTGGGAAACATAAAATAATTTTCTAATTATTATAAAGTTACAGCCCTGAATGTTTAAAACCACCATTGAGCACTTCCATCATCCAATAACAGCCTTGGATCCACCAATTCTTGCATTGATTTGTGTCTGGCATCCTCAAAAAAGGAGATTTTAAAGCACAGATGTCAGTTCATTGTTTCTGACTTTAGGGCCAAACAAAGAATGATTTTGGTGCTAATTTCGGTCACTTCCTGGCAACTCCGCATGTGCGGAGAGTAAAAATATGGAGGAGCAGATAGGACTTTTAATTTTTGGTTTTGCAAGCAAATTTTGGGGATTGGGAGGGGGGGGGTTCAAAATTTGTGTTTGGCCCTTGATAACTTTGAGTTTGCACCAGCTAAGTCTGGGCCATTGGGTTCTAGTATAAAACTAGAGGTACTGTGAGCAAGCTCACAAAGTGAAACCCCCCGCGCCTCAGTTGTAGCCTTTTTGGTACATTAAAATGTATAAGTTAGATTATCTCCCCTTGGAAATGTCAACGGAATTATATTGCTTCATGCACATCTTCATATGGAGTTCTTCCATTGTGGAAAGTTTCATGAAAATTCTTCACACGGTTTAGGAGGAGTTGCGCTTATAAGGATGGACAGACAGATGGATGGACAGACAGCCAGACGGATGGACAGGGTGATTCCTATATACCCCCCAAACTTTGTTTGCGGTGGGTATAAATATGCCAGGTCTGCTAAGGGCTCAAATGGTACCCGAGTTGCTTACCTGATATAACTTCTTTCACAGCACCTGTTGGAGTACCATAAATACCGAATACAGAATTTCGAACTTAAAAACTTTTCCATCTAAAAGGCTTAAAATAAAATATCTAATTGTCATAACTACTGATTCAAGGGAAGATTTTCAAACTATTTCCCTATTAGACAACTGAAACTTCTTTTGAACAAACTTTAATACTAGTCCCTTGAGGATGTTTTTGTAGCAAGTTAATTTGACCTTGTGGTACTCTTGGAGGAGAAGAAAATGTGAAAGCGAACAGAGTTTTTGACAATGTATGCTAGATCTCTAGTGATAGCATAAGCTCACTCTGGTTTTCATACAAATGAACTAAAATCAAAACAATTTCGTTAAAAATAAATCCATGATATAAACTTTGACATGTGGAATTTACCTCTTTTATTCATTCCAAAGAGGAATAAACTATGTTTTGAAACCAAGAGGCTCCAAAAAGCTTGAAGCATCCACCTCAGAAAGAAAATTGTTTAACACTTTACCTAAAGTAAAGGCCAAAACCGGCCAGCGCTATTCACAAAATTGCCATTTACTTTTCATTTTCATATTTTTATACTGTACCAATGACCCAGACATAGCTGGTGCTAACTCTTAAAATATAGGGCCAAACACAAATTTTGCCCCCCAATCCCCAAAATTTGCATCTAAAACCAAAGAAAACATGTCCTGAATGGCCCTCCACACTTCACCTCTACTGCGCATGCGCAGTGTCAAGGACGTTCCGAAATTGGCGCCATTAATCATTCTTAGTTTGGCCCTTCATCACTTAACATCTGACTGATCTTTGTGCTTGTAAATCTCAGTTTAAATGATGCCAGACACATAAATATTAGTGAAATGGTGATTCTAAGGAGGATATAGAAGGAGGAGAGGAAAAATGTGTGACAGAAAATTATCAGGGCTGTAACTTAAAATTTTTTAATGAAATTATGTTAAGTTACCTATTTTCGAGGCAGCAGCCATTTTGTTGTCATTCTTGTTATCAAGTTACACTGATTGTTCAGTGTTTTCCTCTCTCCCTTTCCTTTAAGTCCCCTCTTGCTATTCTCCCATGCTTTTGGCATATTTTCTGTAATTATTATTACTAAAATTTCTTGGGAGTTTTAGCTGAATAACAGAATGAATTCTGTTCTTTTCCCCATGTTTACGTCTTCACCTATGGGTGGTTAGGCGTTGTGTTCTGCATCTGCCATCTGATGTTCTGCAGTTTCTTCCCTGGAAGTCTCTGTTTTGCATCAGATAGTGTATTATTGGTAACTGATTTCGGGCCTGGGTGCCTGGAGTCTTATTTTAGTGTTTTTACACTTACTGTTTACATTTACAACAGCGCTCTGTGTGAGGGGGGATTTCTTGAAAATAATATCTTGATGTTAATTTAATCATAACTAGACACATTATTATTGTTCGTTAAGTGTTACATAAATTGTTTAAAATATTTTTAAAATTTTTGTCCACACTTAGGCTTGGGATCCATTGGGGCTCAACGTTACTTTTCAGAAACTTGGGCTGTTCTGAAAAAATACTTTTTCAAAATATTTTGATTTCAATTATTTTTTCTATGTTAATGGATCATATTATTATGTATTTTGATTGTCAGGGGTTGGTGCGAGTACTAGGACTTTGTTTTCTTTTCACATTGAAAGGATTTTGGTCAATTGTAATAACAGGAAATCTTCCTCTGACTTTTATAATCATTCTATATGTAGTCAGTGTACTCGCATTAACTCCTGTTCTGTTTGTGATGATTTCGATGACAACATGGGAAGCGTATGTCATGGTATGTTAGTGGGGAATTGGACATTCCGGTCCTTTCCCCGCAGGGTCACTCTACTTTATCAATTTCTATTTCAGACGATCAAGATTAGGGTGATGTATCCGTGATGTCTTCCAACAGTGTGCCTCCGTCGTCACAATTAATGAAGGGCTAGCGGAAAAGTGCTCATGTAAATACGCCAATTGCCTAAGACGACCCTAGTAGGTTCGACGGCCTTTGACGTCCGCTAGCTCGCCCGGTGTAGTGTCCATTCATCGAATGGTTCGGCAGCCGGATTCGTCCGTTGCGGTCTAGAAGGAGTTTTGGGGTGTTGCGAGCACTATAAATCAACCAAATGCTCACCCAGTGACGGCGGATTAGAGGGAGAACGGAGGAAGCCTTTTAGTCCGGTTCATAGCTCGTTCAGGTCCATCCGGACGGCGAGCGAGAGAGGCCCCTCTCTCGTACAACAACATCTGGCCCCAGATGTTGTGGTACAAAATGTTTCGCATTCGGAGCATACGTCCACCGCTCGGGACGCTCCGACATATAGTCAGTCCGGAGAGACTGTCAATAAGGCTTCCTCATTCTCATGGTAGCGCACACGACCGCTCTTGGCTACGTGACCTCGGATATCCAGTCAGCTTCGCCAGTCAGAGAATCATCGGCGACCAGGTCACACCATCCGGTAGCCAGGGACACGAGGCCTGCAGACTCCGGACGTTCGCATAAGAAAGTGTGCGGAAGTCAACGTACACGGAGCTTCCGGCGGCAATGCATCGTAAGACCGCTACTGCACAGGCCTCGGGGAAGGACGTGCTATCCCAAATAGCACAGCTTATCGCAGCATCCCAGCAACAACTGAATCTGTCGCATAATGTATTATCCGACGATGCTGGGTCGGGACGCTCCGCGGAAGCAGGTACGGACGTCCGAAAATTTCATCCGGTCCGACGGGATACCGAAAGGGATTCGGAGGATTTCGAGCTTTCCCTTTCAGAACAACATATGCTGTTGTGTATGTCATCTGACTTGATCTTCTACAGGTTCTTTCGTCGGACCAGAATGCTGCGATGCCGGATAAGAAACTGATAGCGTCGGTGGACTTAGAAATTTTTGGTTCGGTTCAGGGACATCGTCCCTCAGTTCCGACATAGTCCAATAATGTCACACAAACTTTCGAATTATTGAACGACGCTATATATTTATTATTATATGCTTGCTATTACCAAGCATTTCTGGTTTCTTGTTCGCAAAGTTACGGAGATGTCTTTCAAAAGTGTGCCTCTGTCGTCATAGTTAATGAAGAGCTAGCGGCAATAAGTGCTCATGGAATATGTCTATCGCCTAAGAGGTCCCTTGTAGGATCGACGGAGTGACATTCGCTAGCTCACCCGGTGTAGCATACATTCATCGAATGGTTCGGCTGCCGGGTTCGTCCGCTGCGGTCTAGGAAGGAGATTTGGGTGATGCGAGCACTATAATAACTTTAGTACTCACCCAGTGACGACGGATTGAGGACAGATCGGAGGAAGCCTGTTAGTCCGGTTCCTGGCTCGTCCAGGTCCGTCCGGGCTGTGAGCGAGAGAGGTCCCTCTCTCGTCCAACAACATAGGGGACCGCATGTTGTGGTTCAGATATTTTACATTCGGAGCATATGTCCGCCGCTCGGGACGCTCCGTTATATTGACAGTCCGAGAGACTGTCGATAATGCTTCCTCATCCTCACAGCAGTGCACACGACCGCATATTGGCTACGTGACCTCGAGTATCCGACCAGTTTCGTCATTCAGTGATTCCACGGCGAACAGGTCATGCCATCCTGTAGCCAAGGGACACGATGCCTATACACTCCATTCGCTCGCATAATAGTAGTATGCACGGGGTAACGATCACGGAGCTTCCAGCGGCAATTCATCGTAAGACCGCTTCTCCACAGGCCTCAGAGACGGACGTGCTATCCAAGTTAGCACAGTTTTTCGCAGCATCCCAGCAATCGACAGTTTCTCGGTCGGATCAGGAATTATCCGACGGCGCTGGGTCGGTGCAGTCCACGGTTGCATCAGGTTCGGACGACCGAACGCTTTATAGGGTCCGACAGGATGGCGAAAGGGATTCGGACGATTTTGAGTTTTCCCTTTCGTAACATCGGAAGCTGCCATACATTTCTTCCGGCATTATCTTCCAGTGGTTGTTCCTTCGGACTACATTGCTGCGATGTTGGATAAGAGACTTATAGCCTCATTGGACACGGAATTTTGGATCGGTTCAGGGACATTGTCCCTGACTTACCGGCACAGTCCAATAATGTCATTAGAACATGTGTATTATTTATCGACGCTATATATATATAAGCCTGCTACCTAGCATGATAGTTTAGTTTCTTGTCCGCAATGCTCTATTCTGCCTTTTATCCTTTATAGGAATAATTTATTTTGGCAGAACAGGGCATACCGAGAGTTCATATGCGTCTAGACGGCATGGTTAAAGACTGGAAATAATCTTTTTCGCTGTCTATGTCTTTTCCAACCACAATGTTGGAAACGACAATGATGTCTAATAGACTTAACTTAGACGTTTTATCATACGTAATCCACCTTCTGAGGCGTTATCATTACGTCTTCAAGAGAAAGAATTCCGGGATATGATCCTCAATGTGATTTCTTTTGAGGGCAGTGGTTTGTTCACGTATAACTCCGCCCTTCAGTGGCTACTTGGAGTTGGTTAGACGTGACACAGCCCTAGCTATATTCACGCACGTGGATAGTAAGGTGAAGAACTCTCTCAGAGTCGCTTCGTTCTTGGAGAAGCTTCTCTTCGACGGCAACTTTTCAGCAATCCATGAATTGCTCGATTTACACGTTCTCTTGTCTATCTAGTGTAGCAAGAGATTCAGACTGGGGCAAACATTCGGTGGTTGACTCAGAGAGTGCCACTGCAGTTGCCGGATCCGAGTTTTATAATTATGACGGTTGCCAGTCAAACAGGTTGGGATACAATATTGATCCCAACGGATTCGAAGTGCCAGGGTCTTTGGGTTCCGCAGTCTCTAGGCAAGCACTTATCTTCCATGGAATAATGTTTTTTAGGCTTGCTTTATGTCACTGGATGAACATTATTCAGAAACGCATGTCCAAATCCTGTCCGATAATACGACAGTAGTGGCGTATCTCCGGAACCAGGGAGGCACTCATTCGTTTCTGTTATTCAATTTAATGGAAAGAATCCTTCTGTTTGTTATAGTACACCAAGTTCTGCTTCGGTCCGTCATATTCCGGGTCGTCTGATTGTATTACCGGACTCCCTTTCACTTATGGGTCGCTTGTTGCCGTCAGAATGGACTCTCAACAAACAAGTATTCAATCAGATTTGCTATCAATGGGAGCACCCAATGATAATTTATTTACGACACAACTTGCTAATCAATTGCAGACGTATGTGTTTACATGTCCGGATCTCTAAGCTTATGTTGTTAACGCTCTATTGATCTAATAGGACGGAATGATAGGATATGCGTATCCTCCTGCGCTGTTGTTTCAGCAAGTATTGCTAAGATAAACAACCACAATACATTTCTGTTGATAGCATCTCTGTCTTCACAGAGACCGTGGGTAAATTTACTCTGATGTCTACTGTGGGACTTAACGCAAAAACTTCCTCCATGAGAGGATCTTTTTTCGCTGAGTAAAATCGTGTCATCTTCATCACAACCCGCAAGGTCTCAACCTTCACGTATTCCGTTGTGTGGTCCTTATTGCATTGTAAGCATTGTACTGGACGAGCTTTGGACGCGATTTCTTACTGTAGGGGAACCTCTTCTTCGCTATACTATGCGGCTAAAGTGGAGGCTCTTCCGTCGTTGGTGTAGGGATCACTATGTTGATATTGTTGATCCCTCCATACTAGTCATTGCAACTTTCTAGTATACTTGTTTGACAAGATCTACTGCAGCCTGTTACTATTAAGGTTATAGGTTTATGTTATCTCATACCTATGCACTCTATGATAGTTTACAATTGAGTCTTATGTCTCTTTATCTAAGTCAGTTAGTAACTTTTCGATAAATAGACTTAGAATCATTAGATTAAATTTCTATACGGAATTTAACTTCGGTTCTTATTTAGCTAAGTAATCATTTGAGCCTCTGGAAACAGTAGTTTTCAAATTCTGACCTTTTAGACAGTAATTCTGTTGGCTTCTCTTTTACTGAAGAGTCAGTGAGCTTCATGCACTATCGGTGGATGATTCTCACTTTCGTAGTTTCGGAATCACTACTTCCTTTACTATTTAGGTTGGATTTTTGCATAAGAGTCAGGCTCCTAATAAATATCCGGAACCTATTGTTATTAAGGTCCTTCTGTCTTCGTACGGGCATAGGCCTTTACTCTGTCCGGTTAGAGTTTACGTATTTATAAACAGATATCTGTTTATTACTACGGGCGTAAGCTTCTTCTGTCTTTGATGCCTAATAGAAGGATGTTACGCTCCATTCTATTGCTAATGGATTCAATTAACTATCGATACTGCTTATGGTATATCATTGACTCAGCAGTTGTGCTTGAGATTTCGGCTCATGAAGTAAGAGTTCTTCTACATCTTGGGCTTACATTAATAGTGTCGCTATTATAGATTTTTGAAGGCTGCTCATTGCGCTCAGCCATCCACATTCATGAATTTTTATCTCAGAAATATCGAGTCCATTTCTGGAGGCCTCTATTGTTAGGTCTATTATCTACTGCTCAGAATGTCATTCACTTAACAGTTGCTACTATAGCTAGGTAGGCTGTCTGTTTCGGCAGTGACTCCGTTCTGCTGCCCTCTTCGCTCTGGGCTATTTGACCCAGGGCAAGAAAAAGGGGGGGGGGGGGGGGGGGGGGGGGTGTGTGTTCCCTTGGGTCACCTGTTTTACTATGAAAACAAGGGGATACCTCCTCCGGAGTTAGTAATTCTGAGCTGTTATTGGGATGGTTGTTTAGTGAGAAGTTTATGTTTTAAAAATTCATTCAGGTCTTAGTTTTTAAAGTATAGCTTTTGAATATAGCACGTGTCAACGGACGTTATTATACAATCCTCAGACACTTTTAAGGAGTATAAAGAGTCTCTATTCTCTAGACTTACTTTATTTATTGGCTTACTTTAAAAATTATTAGTATAAGGATTATACTAGATATTAATAGAGTACATGGATGTATGATGCTCAATTTTGGAAGGTGTTGTATCTTTCTAATTTATCATAAATAAGAAAGATACATGTAAGGCCTAATACTTCTTTTTCCCTAGAGGGGATGACTCTATTTTATATAATTGAGTGTATTCCAACTTGCTCTATGTTCTTGGCCCTCCAGCCTTTTTACTATTCAGCTATGTCTGGGTCATTGGTACAGTATAAAAATGTTAAAAAATTTATAGTAATTTATATAATTTTTATACTTACCAATGACCCAGACGGGGATGGCCCTCCCAGGAGTTGGGAACTCATACCTCCCTGCTGAGTACATAGCGCTTACCAGGCACTGGTTATAAGAATGATTACTGGCGCCAATTTCGGAACGTCCTTGACACTGCGCATGCGCAGTAGAGGTGAAGTGTGGAGGGCCATTCAGGACATGTTTTCTTTGGTTTTAGATGCAAATTTTGGGGATTGGGGGGCAAAATTTGTGTTTGGCCCTATATTTTAAGAGTTAGCACCAGCTATGTCTGGGTCATTGGTAAGTATAAAAAATATATAAATTACTATAAATTTTTTAACTTTTTGCATCAAAAACATAACTTATGACTCCTCATTGGAACGAGCTTGTTGAGGTCATTCCAACAAGGGGTCATAAGCTATGTTTTGAAAGCAAAAATGAAAAAAAATCATTATACAATAATTTTGTTTGCAAGTGTCGTCTGTTTTTCATGTTAGTAAAGGGTTAAAGTAGGATTTAAGGTCACCTTCAGTACCAATGGAAAGTCAACGTTACAGAGGAATGAAGTCCTACAATTATTTATATTTCTGTGTCCATGTCAAACGATTCTTCTGGTATTGAGATATGACCACAGAAATAAGACCCATATTTCCATTATCGTTACAGAAGGGGTCCTTTCTCCAGGATCTGAAAGTTAAAAAATTTATAGTAATTTATATATTTTTTATACTTACCAATGACCCAGACTTAGCTGGTGCTAACTCTAACAAAACCAGGGCCAAACACAAATTTTGCCCCCCAATCCCCAAAATTTGCATCCAAAACAAAAAGAAATCATGTCCTAAAGGACCTCCATACTACGCCCCCACTGCGCATGCACAGTGTCACGGACGTCCCGAAATTGATGCCAATTATCATTCTTACTGGCAGTGCCTGGTCAGCGCTATGTACTCAGCGGGGAGGCAAGAGTTCCCAACTCCTGGGAGGGCCATCCCCATCTGGGTCATTGGTAAGTATAAAAAATATATAAATTACTATAAATTTTTTAACATTTTTATACTGTACCAATGACCCAGACTTAGCTGAATAGTAAACAGGCTGGAGGGCCTAGGACATAGAGGAAAATCCAATAAGCTCAACTATATAACAAAGAGGTAACCCCTTAAGGAGAAAAGGAGTATTAGGCTTTACATGTATCTTTCTTATTTAATATTAAATTAGAAAGATACAATACCCTTAATAATTGAGCACAATAATATTCATGTTCTCTATTAACATCCAGTATATCCCTTATACTAATTATTTTTAAAGTAAGCCAATAAATAAAGTAGTCCAGAGAATTGAGACTCTTTATAGTCATTTAAAAGTGTCCGAGTATTGTATATTAAAGCCCGTTTGACACTTGACATATACAAATGCTTCACACCGAGCTACACTTTAAAAATAAGACATGAATGAATTTTAACATTAATATTACACTTTAAAACCATCCCGGAAGCGACTCAGAAATACTGACTTGGAGGAGGCATTCCCTTGCTTTTCACTATAAAGCAGGTGACCTAAGGGAACACCCGCCCCCCCCCCCCCCCCCCCCCCCCCCCCCTTCCCCTTGCCCTGGGTCAAATAGCCCAGAGCGAAGAGGGCAGCCGGACGGAGTCACTGCCGGAACAGAAAGCCTGCATAACTATAGTTGCAACTGTTTAGTGGACGACATTCTGAGCAACAGATAACGGACCTAAACAATGCAGGTCTCCAGAAATGGACTCAATATTTCTGAGATAAAAATTCGTGAATGTGGATGGCTGAGACCAATAAGCAGCCTTCATTAAATCTGTAATAGCAACACTATTAGCATAAGCCCAAGAAGTAGCAAGAGCTCTTACTTCATGAGCGGAAATCTTAAGCACAGACTGCTGAGAAGAAGATAAACTCTCATAAGCAGTACGGATAGTTAATTGAATCCATCTAGCAATAGAATGGACCGAAATGTCCTTTCTATTAGGCATCAAAGACAGAAAGAAACGTTTCCGTCCCTTTCTGATAAACTGAGATCTCTGTTTATAGATACGTAACGCTCTAACAGGACAGAGTAAAGGCCTACGCCCCTCTGAAGACGGAAGAGCCTTAATAACAATAGGTTCCGGATATTTATTAGGAGCCTGATTCTTAGCTAAAAAATCCACATTAGTAGTGAAGGTGATAGTGTTCCCGACACTACAATAGTGAGAATCATCCACCGACAGTGCATGAAGCTCACTGACTCTTCTAGCAGAAGAGAAAGCTAAGAGAAAAGCTGTCTTATAAGATAAGAATTTGAAATCTACTGTCCCAAGAGGTTCAAATGGCTTTTCCTTCAATTTAAGAAGAACCCAAGCTAAATTCCATTTAGGAATTAATCTAAGAGTTCTGGGTCTATTTATCGAGAAGTTTCTAACCAACTTAGATAAAGAGACATTAGATCCAATTTGTAAACTATCATGATGTGCATAGGTATCAGATAACATAGACCTATAACCCTTAATAGTAACAGGCTGCAGTTTGATTTCGTCAAACAAGTATACTAGAAAGTTTGCAATGTCTGGTATAGAGGGATCGAATATATCTACGGAATGATCCCTACACCAACGACGAAAAACCTTCCACTTAGCCGCATAGTTTAGCGAAGAGGAGGTCCTCCTACAGTTAGAAATCACGTCCACTGCTCGTCCTGTAAAGTGCTTGCCATGCAAGAAGGACCGCACAACGGAAAAACGTGAAGGTTGAGACCTTGCGGGTTGTGATGGAGTTGGCGCGATTTCCCCTGCGAAAGAAGATCCTCCCGTGGAGGAAGCTTTCGCGGTAGGTCCCACAACAGACACCTGAGTAGATTTATCCACGGTCTCTGTGGCGACAGAGATGCTACCAACAGAATCTTGCATTGAGATTGTTTTATCTTTAGCAATACTTGTTGAATTAACGGCGCTGGAGGATACGCATATCCTATCATTCCGTCCCAAGGGATCGACAGAGCGTCTACTGCAAATGCTCTTGGATCCGGACACGGAGACACATACGTCTGCAACTGATTGTTGAGATGTGTCGCAAATAAGTCTATCATTGGCCGTTCCCATTGGTAGCAAATCTGATTGAATACTTGTTTGTTGAGAGTACACTCCGACGGCAACAAGCGACCCTTTCGTGAAAGGGAGTCTGCTAGCACATTCAGACGACCCGGTATGTGACGGACCGAAAGAAGAACGTGATGTTCTAGCGCAAACAGAAGGATTCTTTCCGTTAGATTGAACAACGGAACTGAATGAGTGCCTCCCTGATTCCGTATATACGCCACTACTGTCGTATTGTCGGATAGGATTTGGACATGAGCATTGTGAATAATGTCCATCCAATGACGTAACGCAAGCCAAATTGACATCATTTCCTTGATGTTTATGTGCTTGCACAGGAATTGCGGATCCCAAAGACCCTGGCATCTCGAATCCGTTGGGATTAATGATGCACCCCAACCTGTTTGACTGGCATCCGTCATAATGGTAAAACTCAGATCTGGCAACTGCAGCGGAACTCCCTGAGTTAACAACTGAATGTTTGCCCAAGTCTGAATCTCTTGTTTCACTTGATCTGACAAGAGAACGTCTACTTCGAGCGAATGAATTTTCACACTCCAATTCTGAGTCAAGAAAATTTGGAGAGGACATGTGCGTAACCGCCCCATCGGAATGAGATCCGCAGCGGCTCCGCACAGACCTATCAGTCTCATAAATTCTCTCGCTGTGACTTTGTCTGCGTGCAGACAATAGCGAGCGTAACAACTGACTAATTTCGCTCTGGTTAATGGCAGACGAACGAGATTGTTGTGCGTCTCGAAGCTCATTCCCAGATGAGTGAATGACTTGGACGGCACCAGATCAGACTTCTCCTCGTTTACTATAAAACCGAGACGTCGGAGCAATAGAAGTAGATTATGAACATCGTTCTGAAGCGTTAACTCGTTGCCGTACCTCTGAAGAATGTCGTCCAGGTAGGCCGACGTTACTGCAGACGAATGAGCTCGGAAATAGATCATTACCGAGTTCATTACCCGAGTGAAAGCCCAGGGTGCTAGATTCAATCCGAAGCACATCGCCCGGAATTGATACACCACTCCTAGGACTGCGAAGCGTAGATACTTTCGGAATGTCGGATGTACCATGACGTTAAAGTACGCATCTTTGAGATCTATGCTTGTTGCATAATCGTTCACCCGAATACTCGCTCTGACCGACCGAATCATCTCCATATAAAATTTCGGAGCGACGATCAGCTTGTTTATCCAGCTCAAATCTATGACTGGACGGAACGAGCCGTCTGGTTTCGGAACCAGAAACAGATGGCTGTAGAATCCCGGAGTTTCCTGGTTTTCTACGACCTCTACCGCGTTCTTCATTAAAAGAGACTGCACCTCTGATAACAGAGCGTCTCTTTTCTGCGGATTTGACGGAAGTTGAGTCCACTTTGGACTTCGAGTTAATGGAGGCTTTCGTTTGAAGGATATCTTTAGACCTTCCGAAGTCACTCCTCTCACCCAAGGGTCGTCCGTAATCGACGCCCATTCTTGTGAAAAGCTCGACAACCTTCCGCCAAACGGTACGCGATAGAGGTTTAAGCCATCACCTCCTGGACCTGCGAGGCCTGCGGTAGGAGAAACCACGTCCTCCACGACCCGCACCTCGCCCCGTCGACCTCGGGGCATCCGACCGGTTGTCCCGGCCTGAAGGACGTCCCGAACGAGAGTCGCTACCCTGACGGTCTCTCGAATAAGACCAAGAGGACGCACCGGAACCTCTATAGGAACCTCTCTTGGGCGCATTAGACCCAGAAGTGCCTGTCTTATTCTTGTCTGCTGTATCCGACTTCTTAGAAGCAGATTTGAACAACAGAGAATCCGAAGTTTTCTTTGTAATTTTATCATAAATAGCAGAAAGCTTGCCGTCAAAGAGAAGTTCTCCGGAGACCGAAGCGACTCTAAGAGAGTTCTTCACTTTAGAATCCACGAGTGTGGATGTAGCTAGGACTGTGTCACGTCTAACCAACTCCAGGTTTGCCACTGAAAGGGCGGAGTTACACATGGAATAAGCTACTGCCCTTGAAAGAAGTCTTAAAGAGGATTGTATATCCTGAAACTCTTTCCCTTGAAGGCGCAGTGATAACGCCTTAGTAAGGTGATCTGCGTAAGATAAGGCATCTAAATTGGCTCTGTTAGACGCAATAGCTGTTTCCAACACCGCGGTTGGAATAGAAGCCGACGACGGTAATGATAGCTCTAAGTCTTCTGCCTCGTCGTCCATACGCAGAGGAACTCTCGGGATACCCTGTCCTGCCGTGTCGAATTTATTACTTGCATTAATGAAAGGCAGGTTGAGAGTATTAGCGGACAAGAAACCTGCTTTCCCCGTCTTGGAAGCAAGTTTAAATATAGCGTCGTTCAATAATTCAAATGTTCTTGCAACATTATTGGACTGCGACGGAAACTCGGGAGCGATGTCCCTGAACCGCTAAAAAAATTCAGAGTCCAATGACGCTATAATCCTCTTGTCCGGAACCGCAGCAGTCTGCCCGACGGAACAACTTGAGGGAGAAAGTGCCGGATGAAGTCCACGGCAGCTTTATGTTGTTCCGAAAGGGATAGCTCCAAATCATCCGTATCCCTTTCACCATCCGGTCGGACCTCATGATGTTCCCGGTCGTCCGCCCCCGATGCTTCGGCGGAGCGTACCGACCCAGCGCCGTCAGATAATTCTCGATCCGACACCGTATCTGTCGGCTGCTGGGATGCTGCAATAAGCTGTGCTATCTGCACAAGAATGTCCGACGTCGAGACCTGCGGAGGCGCAGTCTTTCGCTGCTTCGCCGAGGGCAGCTCCGCATCAGATGGCTCCCGCATACTTTTTCTATGCGAACGTCTGGAGTCCATCGGTCTCGAATCCCTGGCTGCCGGATGGTGTGACCTAGTCGCCGAAGAATCCTTGATCGGTGAAGCTGGTAAAATATCGGCGGTCACGCAGCCAAGGTGCGGTCGTGTGCGCTGACGAGAAGAAGAAGCCTTAGCAGTCTCCGCGGACTGCCTATACAACGGAGCGTCCCGAGCGACGGACGTATGCTCCGCTTGCGACACATTTTGTACCACAACATCTGGTCCCAGATGTTGTTGTACGAGAGAGGGGCCTCTCTCGCTCGCAGCCCGGCTGGACCTGGACGAGCTAGGAACCGGACTCAAAGGCTTCCCCCGTTCTCGCTTACTATCCGCCGTCACTGGGTGTGCACCTAGTATGTTTATAGTGCTCGCATCACCCAAAATTTCCTCCTGGACCGCATCGGACGAACCCGGCTGCCGAACCATTTGGTAAATGGACGCTACACCGGGCGAGCTAGCGGACGACATTTGTCTAATCTCCATGAGCACTTTTGCCGCTAGCTCTGAATTCATTTGTGACGACGGACGCACACTTGTAGAAGATAACATGGAAACATCAACCTGTTCTTGTTCCTCTGAAATAGATACTGAGAGAGTAGAGTGACCTTGCGGAGAAAGAGCCGGCATAGCCCTTTCTCCAGAAACAACATACCGTGACACACGTTTCCAATGTTTATCATCCCAATGTTGACATATAGGACAGGGATTAGTGCGAGAACACTGACTACAATTAATACAACGATCATGAAAGTCAGAGGAAGATTTCTTCCCATTACAATTTGAACAATATCCTTTCATTGTGAAAAGTCAACAACAAGTCCTAGTTACTCACACAAACCCCTGACACAAAGATACATAATAACATGATCCATTAATAAATGAAAAAACAATTGCAAATCAAAATAATTTTGAAAAAATATTTTTTCAGCGAAGCCCAAGTTGCTGAAAAGTAACGTTGAGCCCCGATGGATCCAGTGTGGTCAAAAATTTTAAATTTATATTA
The DNA here is from genome assembly GCA_031216915.1 of Pictodentalium vernedei. Lineage (NCBI taxonomy): Eukaryota > Metazoa > Mollusca > Scaphopoda > Dentaliida > Dentaliidae > Pictodentalium > Pictodentalium vernedei. Next base: position 669,334,165 of record CM062297.1, on the reverse strand, counting down.
AATAATTAATGAGACACTTACGGATAATATAAATGTATCTTATAATGAGATAAACTACACCAAAGGCAAACAGCCCCCCTCAAAAAAGGCTGTTGCCAATGTAAACAAACAGTGTAAAACACCAGAAAACATGACTCCAGGCACTGACAAAACTGGCCCGGAATCAGTCATCAAAATTACACTCTATCTGATGCAAGACAGAGACTCGCAGGGGAGAATCTGCAGAACATCAGATGGAAGATGCAGAACACAACGTTTATACACCCATGGGTGAAAACGTAACTATGGCGAAAATAACAGAAAACATTCTGTATCCAAGCAACTCTCCCAGGAAAATTTTAGAAATGAACTTTCTCAAAAATATGCCAAAAGCATGGGAGAATTGCAAGGGGGGACTTTAGAAGGCTAGGGGAGAGGAAACACTGAATAAGCAGTGCAACATTTAGCAAGAATGACAACAAGAGGCCCATGCCTCGAAAACAGGCAACTTAACATAATTTCATCAAAAAATTTTAAGTACAGCCCTGATTATTTTTTGTCACTTCTTTTTCCTCTCCTCCTTCTATATCCTCCTTAGAATCACCATTTCTCCAAAAATTACGTGTCTGGCATCCTTTAAACTGAGATTTACAAGCACAAAGATCAGTGAGATGTTGACTGATGAAGGGCCAAACAGAGAATGATAATTGGTGCCAATTTCGGGACGTCCGTGACACTGCGCATGCGCAGTGGGGGCGTAGTATGGAGGTCCTTTAGGACATGATTTCTTTTTGTTTTAGATGCAAATTTTGGGGATTGGGAGGCAAAATTTGTGTTTGGCCCTGGTTTTGTTAGAGTTAGCACCAGCTAAGTCTGGGTCATTGGTACAGTATAAAAATGTCTAAATCTCTATTTTCCAGTATTTTTCAGTTTCCTGCGTAGGCGGCAAACTCTGCAATCAAATGGCAAAATAATCACTCCAGATCCTTCAAAACTCATATTTTAAAGCAAAAAGATTTCACTCAATGGAATCCTCACCACTATCCCCAAGGCCTCCTGTGGCCTACTGAACCTCGTTTGAATGTTAAGCTTATCCACCCACACATATCTTACTAAATTTGACTACACTTGGCTCCATCACTTGTGGGCATAATTCATTTAAACAACCAGATAGTAAATTCTTTTGGGGTTTTATATTAAATTTTAAACACCTCTGGTCCCCTGCCACCCCCCCCCCCCCCCCTTCTCCACCTCCAAGTGAGTAGAGAATAATATCATTAAGAATGAATAATACAACGGTGGGGCGGGGGGGGGGGGGGGGGGTGGGGGTGGTGGTGGTGTGGTTTTGGTGTTTGACGAATAATTCCTCTCGAACCCCCCTCACCCACATTACTTGAATCACTCGTGTTAGTTATCAAATAGTACAGGAACCGCAGGCTCCCTGAAGTCTGACCGACTCCATAATGCCACTAAGGACGGAGAGGGACATGATGAACAAATAATACACCATATAGACATAATATCCTGTCTCTAAGGTGGAAATATAATCCACAGCAATAGATTGGATAGAAATGAAAAGGGAGACGAAAACAATGTTCCGACACCCGATCATAAAAACCTAGATGAATTCTTACGTTCGATCTGACATCAGGAAATTTCTTCCTGAGAAGGAGATTAGCATAGGCGTTTGAAGAAAAGCTCATTAATCACACTAGGTTAATATGGCGTCATCAATAAGGCTTATTGTCTCAGATAAATAACACCAAACCATACCAGTAGGAAGAGAATAACCTCCTCTAACATAATGGTATCATGTCCGATAGAAGAATGAACTAAGCCTAGCTGAAGCAGCTAAAGGTCTTCCTATCCATGAAGACAATTAAAAGGCTGATAACTGCGGCCTTAGAAGCTCACTAAGGAGACTTACAATGCTAGCTGTAGCTTATAAGTCTTCATCTCCGCGAAGACAGATATATCGGTATAAGTTGCGACCTTGAAAGCTCACTGAACGGAGACTAACAACTATTGTCACGCAAGATAGGGAATGAAGAGCCGCTATATTAACAGACCTAAATTCCCAAAGAGACAGTAGTCTCATGGGATAATTATTTCAGTTATGTGATTGCATAATTACTGAAAAAACATTGCTCATGATTCTAGCTAGGCTACTAAGGTGTAAACAATAAGACTCAAGTCTATGACACCTAGGAAAACAAATCGAAAAGCAGTCTTCCTTTAGCGGTTTTATTCTCAAAAGACAGCGGTCAGAGCCTAGCTAACGTAGCTTAGAAGTCTTCATCTCCGTGAAACCAGAAATCTCAGTGTAACTTACGACATTGAAAGCTCACTAAATGGAGGCTTACAACAATCATTGCGCAAGGTAGGGAATGACGAGCCGCTATACTAACAGCCGTAATTCCCAAAGAGACAGTAGTCTCAAGATAACTACGCAGTGATGAGTCTTCGTCTGCATGAAGACATATCTGTGTCACTTGCGGCCTTTGAAAGCTCACTAAATGGAGACTTACAACACTAGCCACTAATGTAACACCCAGGAATACAACATCAAGAAGGGAAAGGCATACTTACTCCTAATGGCTCTATTCCCAACAAGACAGCTGTCTCAGCCTATCTATGAGCTATCGATCTTCTATTCGTAAAGAATAGATCATTGCCTTTCTTATACTATTGCTATGCCAAGGGAGGTGTTGTTAATAGGACCAAAAGCCTTCAACACCTGAGCCGAAAGATCTGGGGAGGAAGATCTTCATCTTTCCTTCGCCCGGTACCTTAAGCTGCTTTTTTTGCCTAGCAAACGTAGACTTTTGTTCAGATGGAACAAGATTTCGAAGAGCTTATGAATGCAAATTCTAAGTCTTAATGTGCCGTTCCGTGATTGCTGGAGAATCAACCTCCGTAGCCCTCTCACCATCTGAATGTTCCATCTGAAATATGGTCAACACCAAGCGGATGTACAGATGACTGGACCAACCCAGCACCATCCGACAGCTCACTACTGGAGACTGTTGATGGCAGAACCTGCGACTACTGGGATGCTGTGAAGGCTGTGCATTCTGCGGCAGCAGGTCCGTGAAAGAGGCTTGCATAGCAGCGATTATCCATTTCTTCACCATATGCTGCTCACGGGATGTAGATCTGTCCCCAGATCTTCAATGCATGTCCCGTATAAAAATGCCTCGAATGACAAGCTATAGGTTAATCCGACTTCGGTGGTGAAGACTGGGAACATCTCCGTGGAACAGCATGAACATGCGAAGTCGGATAGCTAGTCTGCAGTCTAACGTGCTTCATCGATGAAGCAGAGGAAGAAGCCATAGCTGGAACCGGCCCCGGCTGCAGTGTGGAAGGAGTGTCCCCGAACTGCAAGCGTGAACGGGCGTCCCAACTCACGAAGGTTTCTCGAAGCGAAAACAGTCAAAACCGACTGCTGACAGAATGGAGAGGGGTCTGACTCCAGACCTCGCCGAGCATTCCGTTTAGAAACTTGTAGGCTTCTACCACTTAACATGCTTTTTTATGGAAGTAGAGGAAGCCGTAACAAGAGCCGTCTCCGGCTGAAGTGTGGAAGGAGCATTGCTTTGACTCATAAAAGTTTCTCACGACGGGCAAACAGTCGACACCGACTGCTAACAGGAAGGAGAACACTCTCCAACTCGCGATCGGGCTCCAGATCTCGCTGAGTACAATAATAATGAGGCCAAAAACATAAGTCTGCTGCACTCCCAAAAATAAACATCACAAGGATACATAACATAGACAAAACAAAAAACTTTTCGAATAAAATTTTTAAACAAATTTTTTCGAAAAATTTTGAATGAAGCCTAAGTGCCCAAGGGATCCTCATGAGCCCAAGGGCACCCCGATAGAGCCTAAGTGTGGACAACCACTAACTAATAAAAGCTAAACTAACGGAAGAAGATATACTATGTATCCTAATAGAAAAACGGTGATTGTTTAAAACTAAACATTGAATTAATATAAATCCAAAACGTTATTGAACAGACGTCAAGAGGAAAAACCGGAAACTAACCAACAACAGGCACAACAAAGGCACAGAGTCAGTAACCGATCAACAACCACCTGATGAAAAGGTAGATCTTCATATGAAGAAAAAACAATGCATCTGCTAGAAGATGCAAGAGTACAAAAACGTCCTGAACCAAAATAGACAGGACATAAACATAGGGGATAAACAGAATACCTATTCTGTTTACAAGTTAAACTCCCAAGAATTTAATAAAAAATTCTTCAATAAAAAAGCCAAAAGAGCTTGGGAGTATAACAGGAAGGTTCAGGAGAGGGAAGGGAAGTAATAGTAACAAAACAACAGTGGAGTCATATTATAATGATGACGTTCAGAAGCATATCACGAAATTAGGTAACATGAATAACTGACATAAAAATTACAAAGTTACAGCCCTGAACATCCGAAACCACCGTTATTCACTTCCAGCAACAAAAATTACAAAGTTACAGCCCTGAACATTCGAAACCACCGTTATTCACTTCCAGCAACCTGTTACACTGTTGATTTCATGAAAACCATCATTGATTTGTGTCAGGCATCTTCAAAAATGAGAATTTAAAGCACAGATGTCAGTTCAGTTGTTACTGACTTTGGGTCAAGCAGAAGAATGTTTGTGCCAATTCCGGTCTCTTCCTGGGTACTGTGCATACGCAAGTACTAAAAGTATGGAGGGCCAGATAGGACTTTTAATTTTCGGTACTGTATGCAAATTCTGGGGATTCGGGGGTTCAAAAATTGTGTTTGGCCCTTAATAATATTGAGGTTGCACCAGCTAAGTCTGGGTCACTGGTTTTAGTATTAAAATATGCTGACTCAGCACTTTTTCAAAGTCCTGAAAAAGTACCCTATGATAAAACCGTTAGCAATTTTTTTTGGACCATTCCATTCTGTTTGTCCTAAGAAAGCTTTACACCAAACAAAAATTCTCAGTGCCATGGAGTTTTGGAGATCTGGGAGTTTTAAATTTTTTCTATTTTTAGCTAATGCGGTTCCCATGGGGTGACGGGAACAATTTTTTTTACATAAATTAATTACTTATGACTCAATAAGCCCTCATGTCAAATTCGGTTCAAATCAGCCTCTCAGTTTGGAAAATAGAAATTTTAGGTGGGGCAAAAATTCTTGCCCCTCCCATAATGACGGAAAGTTAAAAAATTTATAGTAATTTATATATTTTTTATACTTACCAATGACCCAGACATAGCTGGTGCTAACTCTTAAAATATAGGGCCAAACACAAATTTTGCCCCCCAATCCCCAAAATTTGCATCTAAAACTAAAGAAAACATGTCCTGAAAGGCCCTCCACACTTCGCCCCTACTGCGCATGCGCAGTGTCAAGGACGTTCCGAAATTGGCGCCATTAATCATTCTAATAACCAGTGCCTGGTAAGCGCTATGTACTCAGCGGGGAGGCAAGAGTTCCCAACTCCTGGGAGGGCCATCCCCGTCTGGGTCATTGGTAAGTATAAAAAATATATAAATTACTATAAATTTTTTAACATTTTTATACTGTACCAATGACCCAGACATAGCTGAATAGTAAAAAGGCTGGAGGGCCAAGGACATAGAGCAAAATGGAATACGCTCAATAAAATAAAATAGAGTCATCCCCTGTAGGGAAAAAGAAGTAATAGGCCTTACATGTATCTTTCTTATTTATGATAAATTAGAAAGATACAACACCTTCCAAAATTGAGCTTCATACATCCATGTACTCTATTAATATCCAATATAATCCTTATACTAATAATTTTTAAAGTAAGAGAATAAATAAAGTAAGTCTAGAGAATAGAGACTCTTATACTCCTAAAAGTGTCTGAGGATTGCATAATCATGTCCGTTGACATATGCAATATTCAAAAGCTATACTTTAAAAACTAAGACTTGAATGAATATTAAAAACCTAAACTTCTCACTAAACAACCATCCCAATAACAGCTCAGAATTACTAACTCCGGAGGAGGTATCCCCTTGTTTTCATAGTAAAACAGGTGACCCAAGGGAACACCCTCCCCCCCCCCCCCCCCCCCTTTTTCTTGCCCTGGGTCAAATAGCCCAGAGAGGGCAGCCGAACGGAGACACTGCCGAAACAGACAGCCTACCTAGCTATAGTAGCAACTGTGAATGACATTCTGAGCAGTAGATAATAGACCTAACAATAGAGGCCTCCAGAAATGGACTCGATATTTCTAAGATAAAATTCATGAATGTGGATGGCTGATTGCAATGAGCGGCCTTCAAAAATCTATAATAGCGACACTATTAATGTAAGCCCAAGAAGTAGAAGAACTCTTACTTCATGAGCCGAAATCTTAAGCACAACTGCTAAGTCAATGATATACCATAAGCAGTACCGATAGTTAATAGAATCCATTAACAATAAAATGGAGCGTAACGTCCTTCTACTAGACATCAAAGACAGAAGAAGCTTACGCCCTTTGTAATAAACAGATATCTGTTTATAAATACATAAACTGTACCCGGAAAGAGTAAAGGCCTATGCCCATACGAAGACGGAAGGACCTTAAAATAATAGGTTCCGGATAATAGGAGCCTAACTCTTATGCAACAATCCAACCTAAATAGTAACGGAAGTATTGATTCCGAAACTATGAAAGTGAAAATCATCCATCGATAGTGCATGAAACTCACTGACTCTACAGTAAAAGAGAAACCAACAGAATTACTGTCTAAAAGGTCAGAATTTGAAAACTACTGTTTCCAGAGGCTCAAATGATTACTTAGCTAAATAAGAACCGAAGTTAAAATCCGTATAGGAATTTAATCTAAAGATTCTAAGTCTATTTATCAAAAAGTTACTAACTGACTTAGATAAAGAGACAAAAGACTCAATTGTAAACTATCGTAGAGTGCATAGGTATGAGGTAACATAAACCTATAACCTAAATAATAACAGGCTGCAGTAGATCTTGTGAAACAAGTATACTAAAAAATAGCAATGAGTAGTATGGAGGGATCAACAATATGAACATAATGATCCCTACACCACGACGGAAGAGCCTCCACTTTAGCCGCATAGAATAGCGAAGAAGAGGATCTCCTATAGTAAGAAATCGCGTCCAAAGCTAGTCCAGTACAGTGCTTACAATGCAATACGGACCACACAACGGAATACATGAAGGTTGCGACCTTGCTGGTTGTGATAAAGATGACACGATTTACCCAGTGAAAAAGATCCTCACATAGAGGAAGATTTCACGTTAAGACCCACAGTAGACAAGAGAGTAAATTACTCATGATCTCTGTGAAGATAGAGATGCTATCAACAGAAATGTATTGTGGTTGTTTATCTTAGCAATACCTGCTAAAACAACAGCGCCGGAGGATACGCGTATCCTATCATTCCGTCCTATAGATCAATAGAGCGTTAACAATATTAGCTCAGAGATCTGGACAAGCCAACACATACGTCTGCAATTGATTAGCAAGCTGTGTCATAAATAAATCATCATTGGGCGCTCCCATAGATAGCAAATCTGATTGAATACTTGTTTGTTGAGAGTCCATTCTGACAGCAACAAGCGACCCGTAAGAGAACGGGAGTCCGATAAAACAATCAGACGACCCGGAATATGACGGACCAAAACTGAACTTGGTGTACTATAACCAACAGACGGATTCTTTCCATTAAATTGAATAACGGAAACGAAAGAGTGCCTCCCTGGTTCCGGAGATACGCCACTACTGTCGAATTAAAGGACAGGAATTTGGGCATGCGTTTCTGAATAATGTTCATGCAATGACATAAAGCAAGCCTAAAAAACATTATTCCGCGGAAGTTAAACTGATTGCTAAAAGACTGCGGAACCCAAAGACCCTGGCACTTCGAATCCGTAGGGATCAGTATTATATCCCAATCTGTTTGACTGGCAACCGTCATAACAGCCACACTCGGGTCCGGCAACTGCGGCGGCACTCTCTGAGTCAACCACCGAATGTTTGCCCCAGTCTGAATCTCTTGTAACACTAGATAGACAAGAGAACGTATAAATCGAGCAATTCATGGATTGCCGAAAAGTTGCCGTCGAAGAGAAGCTCCTCCGAGAACGAAGCGACTCTGAGAGAGTTCTTAACCTTACTATCCACGCGTGTGGATGTAGCTAGGGCTGCGTCACGTCTAACTAACTCCAATCAGCCACTGAAGGGCGGAGTTATACGTGAACAAACTACTGCCCTCAAAAGAAATTACATTGAGAATAATATCCCGTAAATCTTTTCTTGAAGACGTAATGATAATGCCTCAGTAAGGCGGATTACGTATAATAAAGCGTCTAAGTTAAGTCTACTATACATAATGTCGTTCCCAACATTGAAATTGGAAAAGACATAAACGGCGAAAAAGAATATATGCAGTCTTTAATCACACCGTCTAGACGCATATGAACTCTCGGTATGCCCTGCTCTGCCAAAATAAACTATTTGTATAAATGATAAAATGGCAGAAATGAGCAACGCGGACAAGAAACTAAACTATCATGCTTAGTAGCAGGCTTGTATATATATATATATATAGCGTCGAAAAATAAAACACATGTTGTAATGACAATATTGGACTGCGTCGGTAAGTCAGGGACAATGTCCCTGAACTGATCGAAAAATCCGAGTCCAATGACGCTATAAGTCTCTTATCCAAGATCGCAGCAATGAAGTCCGAAATAATAATCACTGGAAGATAATGCCAAAAGATATGAAAGGCATCTTCCGATACTACTAAAGGGAGAACTCGAAATCTTTCGAATCCCTTTCGCCATCCTGTCGGACCCTATAAAGCGTTCGGTCGTCCGTAGCTGATGCAACCGCACCGACCCAGCGCCGTCGGATAATTCCTGATTCGACCGAGAAACTGTCAATTGCTGGGATGCTGCGAAACAACTGTGCTAACTCGGATAGCACGTCCGTCACTGAGGCCTGAGGAGAAGCGGTCTTACGATGCATTGCCGCTGGAAGCTCCGTGATTGTTACCCCGTGCATACTTCCAATATGCGAGCGAACGGAGTGTATAGGCCTCGTGTCCCTTGGCTACCGGATGGCGCAACCTATTCGCCGTGGAATCACTGAATGCCAAAACTGATTGGATACTCGAGGTCACGTAGCCAATGTGCGGTCGTGTGCCCTGCTGTGAGGATGAGGAAGCATTAAAGACAGTCTCTCGGACTGTCAATATAACGGAGCGTCCCGACCAACGGACATATGCTCCGAATGTAAAATATCTGAACCACAACATGCGGTCCCCTATGTTGTTGGGCGAGAGAGGGACCTCTCTCGCTCACAGCCCGGACGGACCTGGACAAGCCAGGAACCGGACTAACAGGCTTCCTCCGATCTGTCCTCAATCTGCCGTCACTGGGTGAGTACTAAAGTAATTAAAGTGCTCGCATCACCCAAATCTCCTTCCTAGACCGCAACGGACGAACCCGGCAGCCGAACCATTCAATGAATGTACGCTACACCGGGTGAGCTAGCGAATGTCACTCTGTAGGCGATAGACATATTCCATGAGCACTTATTGCCGCTAACTCTTCATTAACTATGACGACAGAGGCACACTTTTGAAAGACATCTCCATAACTCTTCGAACAAGAAACCAGAAATGCTTGGATAGCAAGCATAAAATAATAATATATATAGCGTCGTTCAATAATTCGAAAGTTTGTGTGACATTATTGGACTATGTCGGAACTGAGGGACGATGTCCCTGAACCGAACCAAAAATTTCTAAGTCCACCGACGCTATCAGTTTCTTATCCGGCATCGCAGCATTCTGGTCCGACGAAAGAAGCTGTAGAAGACCAAGTCAGATGACATACACAACAGCATATGTTGTTCCGAAAGGGAAGACTCGAAATCCTCCGAATCCCTTTCGGTATCCCGTCGGACCGGATGAAACTTTCGGACGTCCGTACCCGCTTCCGCGGAGCGTCCCGACCCAGCATCGTCGGATAAAATATATGCGACAGATTCAGTTGATGCTGGGATGCTGCGATAAACTGTGCTATTAAGGAAAGCACGTCCGTTCCCGAGGCCTGTGCAGTAGCGGTCTTACGATGCATTGCCGCCGGAAGCTCCGTGTACGTTGACTCCCGCACACTTCCTATGCGAACGTCCGGAGTCTGCAGGCCTCGTGTCCCTGGCTACCGGATGGTGTGACCTGGTCGCCGAAGAATCCTTGATCGGCGAAGCTGGTAATATATCGGCGGTCACGCAGCCAAGGTGCGGTCGTGTGCGCTGACGAGAAGAGGAAGCCTTAGCAGTCTCAGCGGACTGCCTATACAACGGAGCGTCCCGAGCGACGGACGTATGCTCCGCTTGCGACACATTTTGTACCACAACATCTGGGGCCAGATGTTGTTGAACGAGAGAGGGGCCTCTCTCGCTTGCCGTCCGGATGGACCGGAACGAGCTATGAACCGGACTAAAAGGCTTCCTGCGTTCTCCCTCCGATCCGCCGTCACTGGGTGTGCATTAAGTTAATTTATAGTGCTTGCATCACCCCAAAATTCCTTCTAGACCGCAACGGACGAACCCGGCTGCCGAACCATTCGGTGAATGGACGCTACACCGGGCGAGCTAGCGGACGTCAAAGGCCGTCGAACCTACTAGGGTCCTCTTAGGCAATTGGCGTATTTACATGAGCACTTTTCCGCTAGCCCTTCATTAATTGTGACGACGGAGGCACACTGTTGGAAGACATCACAGATACATCACCCTAATCTTGATCGTCTGAAATAGAAATTGATAAAGTAGAGTGACCCTGCGGGGAAAGGACCGAAGTGTCCAAATCCCCAACAACATACCGGGACATACGCTTCCCATATTGTCATCGAAATCATACGATACAGAACAGGAGTTAATGCGAGTACACTGACCACATATAGAATGATAATAAAGTCAGAGGAAGACTTCCTCTTAAAACAATTGATCAATATCCTTTCAATGTGAAAAGAAAACAAGTCCTGGTACTCGCACTAACCCCTGGCAATCAAAATACATAATAATAATATGATCCATTAATATAGAAAAAATAATTGAAATCAAAATATTTTGAAAAAATATTTTTTCAGAACAGCCCAAGTTTCTGAAAAGTAACGTTGAGCCCCAATGGATCCCAAGCCTAAGCGTGGACAAAAATTTTAAAAATATTTTAAACAATTTATTCAACACTTACGAACAATAATAATGTATCTAGTTATGATTAAAATAACATAAAGATATTATTTTTAGAAATCCCCCCCTCACACAGAGGGCTGTTGTAAATGTAAACAATGAGTGTAAAAACACTAAAATAAGACTCCAGGCACCCAGGCCCGAAATCAGTTACCAAAAATACACTATCTGATGCAAAACAGAGACTTCCAGGGAAGAAACTGCAGAACATCAGATGGTAGATGCAGAACACAACGCCTAACCACCCGTAGGTGAAGACGTAAACATGGGGAAAGAACAGAATTCATTCTGTTATTCAGCTAAAACTCCCAAGAAATTTTAGTAATAATAATTACAGAAACTATGCCAAAAGCATGGGAGAATAGCAAGGGGGAACTTAAAGGACAGGGAGAGAGGAAAACACTTGAAAAAAACAGTGTAACTAAATAATCAGAATGACAACAAAATGGCTGCTGCCTTGAAAATAGGTAACTTAACATAATTTCATTAAAAAATTTTAAGTTACAGCCCTGATAATATTCTGTCACACATTCTTTTCCTCTCCTCCTTCTCTATCCTCCTTAGAATCACCATTTCACTAATATTTATGTGTCTGGCATCATTTAAACTGAGATTTAAAAGCACAAAGATCAGTCAGATGTTAACTGATGAAGGGCCAAACTTAGAATGATTAATGGCGCCAATTTCGGAACGTCCTTGACACTGCGCATGCGCAGTAGGGGCGAAGTGTGGAGGGCCTTTCAGGACATGTTTTCTTTAGTTTTAGATGCAAATTTTGGGGATTGGGGGGGAAAATTTGTGTTTGGCCCTATATTTTAAGAGTTAGCACCAGCTATGTCTGGGTCATTGGTACAGTATAAAAATATATAGCTCCTCGAACTTCTCTTGAAGAATTCAGAGTCTACACCTCAAAAGGAAGCTGCACACCAAATATCAAGTCGCTGATGGTTCATCAGAAGAAGGTTTTTTAAGATTTAGGCACACTTTTTGGGCGTGGCCCTACCGAGGGGCAGAGCAACTTGATTTATTTATTGGTGCTTAAGGTCATTTACTTATGCAAAATGGCTAATCATGACCGTGACAGTTTTACGGGTGAAGGAAGCCTGAGTACCCGGTGAGAACCACCGAGCAGCTGCCAGCTCCCCAACATCGTAACTCTGCACTGCAGCACAGACAGGGTTAGATTGGTTGAAGACATGCGTACCAACTACGTGCAGTACGCCTTAGTACACGGCGTCATCGTGCCCCCATGTGAACAATCGGGGTTAAGAGCCTTGCGCAAGGACACAACGCGGGAGTCTGAATTGATCGCTCAGATGGTTACCCATCCAAGGATTAACCGGGCTTGACATTGCTTAACTTCGGTGATCTGACGAGAACAGCAACTTGATTTGAACAAACTTGAATTGAAATATGATAGGGAACATGCACACAAGATTTGGTTCAAATTGGTCCAGTAGTTTGTGAGGAGAAGTAGATAATGTAAAATTAATGATGGATGGACGACGACAGAGGATGACGACAGACGGCAAGTGATAAGTTAAGCTCCCTTCAGATCCTTTTCGGTGAGCTAAAAATCTTGTAACCTGTTGTGAAATTTACGCTGACTCTCCCAAGTTTTCCTTTGTTTATAGACCTATTTGACCTTAATACATGCAATACAGGCATTCAATCTATTATATCTTGTATGACAGAGCTCATGGAGCTCTGTCAAACAAGATACAATAGAATAAATGCTAAGTTTATCTCTAGAATACAGGAAAGTGACACAATCCATGTTAATTGAATACTCCTGTTAATTGAATACTTTTCATTGGCAAAGTGGCTATTCAATTAACTGGGTTCCACAGTACCAAAATATTCTGTCTGGCGGATCTGAAGAAGATCTTTTAAAGAATATTCCATATTGCACAACGTTAAAATTCTGGCTCCCATAAGAGGGACAAATATGAATCCAGGGACTAGATTTGAACAAGCTTGAATCTGCCCCCTTCCCCCACACACAAAGGTGAATACAAAATTTCAAATTTGGAAGAAATATTTGACCACAGCTGGTTTGCAATCCCATTTACGACATATATTATGGCAGGAAAAAAATCTTGACTGGTTTTCTTTAATATGATTACAAGAATGGTAATGTGATGACAAGAAATTTTGAGTCCAACAAGGCCAATAACTCTAAAACATATACTTGGGAACATCTATTTTGCAATCCCATTCATCATATTCTCACCACAAAGCTATATATTAAATTTGGGAAAAATATTTTGAAAGGTTTTGTTTAAAATGTGATGACAAGAAGTGGGGAAGGACAAAAGGATGGGCTGAATGAAGGATGGATATAATCCACTGCTATATTCCCCTCCCACAATGTGGCGGGGATAATAAAATTATGCTTTCTGTCCAAATCATAGTTGGAGACCTCTCAATGGAACAGGCTTGTCACCCTCTTTCTTTTAAGGTAGTTTTAACTTTTGTTTTGAAAAAAAAAACTATGGACAAGTTACATGTATATTGATATATATTTAGTTTCACTACTCTGGCCAATTTATGAGGATAAATATCAAGAATATTTTAAAAAGTTGTTTTGCACAGTTATGCCTCGATTTGGCAGATGTCTCGATTTGGCAGCTGTCTGATTTTAAAAAAGTTAAAAAATTTATAGTAATTTATATATTTTTTATACTTACCAATGACCCAGACATAGCTGGTGCTAACTCTTAAAATATAGGGCCAAACACAAATTTTGCCCCCCAATCCCCAAAATTTGCATCTAAAACTAAAGAAAACATGTCCTGAAAGGCCCTCCACACTTCGCCCCTACTGCGCATGCGCAGTGTCAAGGACGTTCCGAAATTGGCGCCATTAATCATTCTAATAACCAGTGCCTGGTAAGCGCTATGTACTCAGCGGGGAGGCAAGAGTTCCCAACTCCTGGGAGGGCCATCCCCGTCTGGGTCATTGGTAAGTATAAAAAATATATAAATTACTATAAATTTTTTAACATTTTTATACTGTACCAATGACCCAGACATAGCTGAATAGTAAAAAGGCTGGAGGGCCAAGGACATAGAGCAAAATGGAATACGCTCAATAAAATAAAATAGAGTCATCCCCTGTAGGGAAAAAGAAGTAATAGGCCTTACATGTATCTTTCTTATTTATGATAAATTAGAAAGATACAACACCTTCCAAAATTGAGCTTCATACATCCATGTACTCTATTAATATCCAATATAATCCTTATACTAATAATTTTTAAAGTAAGCCAATAAATAAAGTAAGTCTAGAGAATAGAGACTCTTATACTCCTAAAAGTGTCTGAGGATTGCATAATCATGTCCGTTGACATATGCAATATTCAAAAGCTATACTTTAAAAACTAAGACTTGAATGAATTTTAAAAACCTAAACTTCTCACTAAACAGCCATCCCAATAACAGCTCAGAATTACTAACTCCGGAGGAGGTATCCCCTTGTTTTCATAGTAAAACAGGTGACCCAAGGGAACACCCTCCCCCCCCCCCCCTTTTTCTTGCCCTGGATCAAATAGCCCAGAGCGAAGAGGGCAGCCGAACGGAGACACTGCCGAAACAGACAGCCTACCTAGCTATAGTAGCAACTGTTAAGTGAATGACATTCTGAGCAGTAGATAATAGACCTAACAATAGAGGCCTCTAGAAATTGACTCGATATTTCTAAGATAAAATTCATGAATGTGGATGGCTGAGCGCAATGAGCGGCCTTCAAAAATCTATAATAGCGACACTATTAATGTAAGCCCAAGAAGTAGAAGAACTCTTACTTCATGAGCCGAAATCTTAAGCACACCTGCTAAGTCAATGATATACCATAAGCAGTACCGATAGTTAATAGAATCCATTAACAATAAAATGGAGCGTAACGTCCTTCTACTAGACATCAAAGACAGAAGAAGCTTACGCCCTTTGTAATAAACAGATATCTGTTTATAAATACATAAACTGTACCCGGAAAGAGTAAAGGCCTATGCCCATACGAAGACGGAAGGACCTTAAAATAATAGGTTCCGGATAATAGGAGCCTAACTCTTATGCAACAATCCAACCTAAATAGTAACGGAAGTATTGATTCCGAAACTATGAAAGTGAAAATCATCCATCGATAGTGCATGAAACTCACTGACTCTACAGTAAAAGAGAAACCAACAGAATTACTGTCTAAAAGGTCAGAATTTGAAAACTACTGTTTCCAGAGGCTCAAATGATTACTTAGCTAAATAAGAACCGAAGTTAAAATCCGTATAGGAATTTAATCTAAAGATTCTAAGTCTATTTATCAAAAAGTTACTAACTGACTTAGATAAAGAGACAAAAGACTCAATTGTAAACTATCGTAGAGTGCATAGGTATGAGGTAACATAAACCTATAACCTAAATAATAACAGGCTGCAGTAGATCTTGTGAAACAAGTATACTAAAAAATAGCCATGAGTAGTATGGAGGAATCAACAATATGAACATAATGATCCCTACACCACGACGGAAGAGCCTCCACTTTAGCCGCATAGAATAGCGAAGAAGAGGATCTCCTATAGTAAGAAATCGCGTCCAAAGCTCGTCCAGTACAGTGCTTACAATGCAATACGGACCACACAACGGAATACATGAAGGTTGCGACCTTGCTGGTTGTGATAAAGATGACACGATTTACCCAGTGAAAAAGATCCTCACATAGAGGAAGATTTCACGTTAAGACCCACAGTAGACAAGAGAGTAAATTACTCATGATCTCTGTGAAGATAGAGATGCTATCAACAGAAATGTATTGTGGTTGTTTATCTAAGCAATACCTGCTAAAACAACAGCGCCGGAGGATACGCGTATCCTATCATTCCGTCCTATAGATCAATAGAGCGTTAACAATATTAGCTCAGAGATCTGGACAAGCCAACACATACGTCTGCAATTGATTAGCAAGCTGTGTCATAAATAAATCATCATTGGGCGCTCCCATAGATAGCAAATCTGATTGAATACTTGTTTGTTGAGAGTCCATTCTGACAGCAACAAGCGACCCGTAAGAGAACGGGAGTCCGATAAAACAATCAGACGACCCGGAATATGACGGACCAAAACTGAACTTGGTGTACTATAACCAACAGACGGATTCTTTCCATTAAATTGAATAACGGAAACGAAAGAGTGCCTCCCTGGTTCCGGAGATACGCCACTACTGTCGAATTAAAGGACAGGAATTTGGGCATGCGTTTCTGAATAATGTTCATGCAATGACATAAAGCAAGCCTAAAAAACATTATTCCGCGGAAGTTAAACTGATTGCTAAAAGACTGCGGAACCCAAAGACCCTGGCACTTCGAATCCGTAGGGATCAGTATTATATCCCAATCTGTTTGACTGGCAATCGTCATAACAGCCACACTCGGGTCCGGCAACTGCGGCGGCACTCTCTGAGTCAACCACCGAATGTTTGCCCCAGTCTGAATCTCTTGTAACACTAGATAGACAAGAGAACGTATAAATCGAGCAATTCATGGATTGCCGAAAAGTTGCCGTCGAAGAGAAGCTCCTCCGAGAACGAAGCGACTCTGAGAGAGTTCTTAACCTTACTAT
The DNA here is from genome assembly GCA_031216915.1 of Pictodentalium vernedei. Taxonomy (NCBI): domain Eukaryota; kingdom Metazoa; phylum Mollusca; class Scaphopoda; order Dentaliida; family Dentaliidae; genus Pictodentalium; species Pictodentalium vernedei. The sequence goes on along the minus strand of CM062297.1, from coordinate 669,317,339 downwards.
CCACGCGTGTGGATGTAGCTAGGGCTGCGTCACGTCTAACTAACTCCAATCAGCCACTGAAGGGCGGAGTTATACGTGAACAAACTACTGCCCTCAAAAGAAATTACATTGAGAATAATATCCCGTAAATCTTTTCTTGAAGACGTAATGATAACGCCTCAGTAAGGCGGATTACGTATAATAAAGCGTCTAAGTTAAGTCTACTATACATAATGTCGTTCCCAACATTGAAATTGGAAAAGACATAAACGGCGAAAAAGAATATATGCAGTCTTTAATCACACCGTCTAGACGCATATGAACTCTCGGTATGCCCTGCTCTGCCAAAATAAACTATTTGTATAAATGATAAAATGGCAGAAATGAGCAACGCGGACAAGAAACTAAACTATCATGCTTAGTAGCAGGCTTGTATATATATATATATATAGCGTCGAAAAATAAAACACATGTTGTAATGACAATATTGGACTGCGTCGGTAAGTCAGGGACAATGTCCCTGAACCGATCGAAAATTCCGAGTCCAATGACGCTATAAGTCTCTTATCCAAGATCGCAGCAATGAAGTCCGAAATAATAATCACTGGAAGATAATGCCAGAAGATATGAAAGGCATCTTCCGATACTACTAAAGGGAAAACTCGAAATCTTTCGAATCCCTTTCGCCATCCTGTCGGACCCTATAAAGCGTTCGGACGTCCGTAGCTGATGCAACCGCGGACCGTACCGACCCAGCGCCGTCGGATAATTCCTGATTCGACCGAGAAACTGTCAATCGCTGGGATGCTGCGAAACAACTGTGCTAACTCGGATAGCACGTCCGTCACTGAGGCCTGAGGAGAAGCGGTCTTACGATGCATTGCCGCTGGAAGCTCCGTGATCGTTACCCCGTGCATACTACCAATATGCGAGCGAACGGAGTGTATAGGCCTCGTGTCCCTTGGCTACCGGATGGCGCGACCTATTCGCCGTGGAATCACTGAATGCCGAAACTGATCGGATACTCGAGGTCACATAGCCAATGTGCGGTCGTGTGCCCTGCTGTGAGGATGAGGAAGCATTAAAGACAGTCTCTCGGACTGTCAATATAACGGAGCGTCCCGACCAACGGACATATGCTCCGAATGTAAAATATCTGAACCACAACATGCGGTCCCCTATGTTGTTGGGCGAGAGAGGGACCTCTCTCGCTCACAGCCCGGACGGACCTGGACAAGCCAGGAACCGGACTAACAGGCTTCCTCCGATCTGTCCTCAATCTGCCGTCACTGGGTGAGTACTAAGTAATTAAAGTGCTCGCATCACCCAAATCTCCTTCCTAGACCGCAACGGACGAACCCGGCAGCCGAACCATTCGATGAATGTACGCTACACCGGGTGAGCTAGCGAATGTCACTCCGTAGGCGATAGACATATTCCATGAGCACTAATTGCCGCTAACTCTTCATTAACTATGACGACAGAGGCACACTTTTGAAAGACATCTCCATAACTCTTCGAACAAGAAACCAGAAATGCTTGGATAGCAAGCATAAAATAATAATATATATAGCGTCGTTCAATAATTCGAAAGTTTGTGTGACATTATTGGACTATGTCGGAACTGAGGGACGATGTCCCTGAACCGAACCAAAAATTTCTAAGTCCACCGACGCTATCAGTTTCTTATCCGGCATCGCAGCATTCTGGTCCGACGAAAGAAGCTGTAGAAGACCAAGTCAGATGACATACACAACAGCATATGTTGTTCCGAAAGGGAAAGCTCGAAATCCTCCGAATCCCTTTCGGTATCCCGTCGGACCGGATGAAACTTTCGGACGTCCGTACCCGCTTCCGCGGAGCGTCCCGACCCAGCATCGTCGGATAAAATATATGCGACAGATTCAGTTGATGCTGGGAAGCTGCGATAAACTGTGCTATTAAGGAAAGCACGTCCGTTCCCGAGGCCTGTGCAGTAGCGGTCTTACGATGCATTGCCGCCGGAAGCTCCGTGTACATTGACTCCCGCACACTTCCTATGCGAACGTCCGGAGTCTGCAGGCCTCGTGTCCCTGGCTACCGGATGGTGTGACCTGGTCGCCGAAGAATCCTTGATCGGCGAAGCTGGTAATATATCGGCGGTCACGCAGCCAAGGTGTGGTCGTGTGCGCTGACGAGAAGAGGAAGCCTTAGCAGTCTCAGAGGACTGCCTATACAACGGAGCGTCCCGAGCGACGGACGTATGCTCCGCTTGCGACACATTTGTACCACAACATCTGGGGCCAGATGTTGTTGAATGAGAGAGGGGCCTCTCTCGCTTGCCGTCCGGATGGACCGGAACGAGCTATGAACCGGACTAAAAGGCTTCCTGCGTTCTCCCTCCGATCCGCCGTCACTGGGTGTGCATTAGGTTAATTTATAGTGCTCGCATCACCCCAAAATTCCTTCTAGACCGCAACGGACGAACCCGGCTGCCGAACCATTCGGTGAATGGACGCTACACCGGGCGAGCTAGCGGACGTCAAAGGCCGTCGAACCTACTAGGGTCCTCTTAGGCAATTGGCGTATTTACATGAGCACTTTTCCGCTAGCCCTTCATAATTGTGACGACGGAGGCACACTGTTGGAAGACATCACAGATACATCACCCTAATCTTGATCGTCTGAAATAGAAATTGATAAAGTAGAGTGACCCTGCGGGGAAAGGACCGGAGTGTCCAAATCCCCAACAACATACCGTGACATACGCTTCCCATATTGTCATCGAAATCATACGATACAGAACAGGAGTTAATGCGAGTACACTGACCACATATAGAATGATAATAAAGTCAGAGGAAGACTTCCTCTTAAAACAATTGATCAATATCCTTTCAATGTGAAAAGAAAACAAGTCCTGGTACTCGCACTAACCCCTGGCAATCAAAATACATAATAATAATATGATCCATTAATATAGAAAAAATAATTGAAATCAAAATATTTTGAAAAATATTTTTTCAGAACAGCCCAAGTTTCTGAAAAGTAACGTTGAGCCCCAATGGATCCCAAGCCTAAGTGTGGACAAAAATTTTAAAAATATTTTAAACAATTTATTCAACACTTACGAACAATAATAATGTATCTAGTTATGATTAAAATAACATCAAGATATTATTTTTTAGAAATCCCCCCCTCACACAGAGGGCTGTTGTAAATGTAAACAATGAGTGTAAAAACACTAAAATAAGACTCCAGGCACCCAGGCCCGAAATCAGTTACCAAAAATACACTATCTGATGCAAAACAGAGACTTCCAGGGAAGAAACTGCAGAACATCAGATGGTAGATGCAGAACACAACGCCTAACCACCCGTAGGTGAAGACGTAAACATGGGGAAAGAACAGAATTCATTCTGTTATTCAGCTAAAACTCCCAAGAAAATTTAGTAATAATAATTACAAAAACTATGCCAAAAGCATGGGAGAATAGCAAGGGGGAACTTAAAGGACAGGGAGAGAGGAAAACACTTAAAAAACAGTGTAACTAAATAATCAGAATGACAACAAAATGGCTGCTGCCTTGAAAATAGGTAACTTAACATAATTTCATTAAAAAATTTTAAGTTACAGCCCTGATAATATTCTGTCACACATTCTTTTCCTCTCCTCCTTTTCTATCCTCCTTAGAATCACCATTTCACTAATATTTATGTGTCTGGCATCATTTAAACTGAGATTTATAAGCACAAAGATCAGTCAGATGTTAACTGATGAAGGGCCAAACTTAGAATGATTAATGGCGCCAATTTCGGAACGTCCTTGACACTGCGCATGCGCAGTAGGGGCGAAGTGTGGAGGGCCTTTCAGGACATGTTTTCTTTAGTTTTAGATGCAAATTTTGGGGATTGGGGGGCAAAATTTGTGTTTGGCCCTATATTTTAAGAGTTAGCACCAGCTATGTCTGGGTCATTGGTACAGTATAAAAATATTATAAATTTAAAATACTTGATATATTTTTTATACTTACCAATGGCCCAGACTAAGCTGGTGCTAACTCAAAAATATCTAGGGCCAAACACAAATTTTGCACCCCACCCCCCCTCCACAATCCCCAAAATTTGCATGCAAAACCGAAAATTAGAAGTCCTATCTGGCCCTCCATACATTTACTCTCCGCGCATGCGCAGATGCCAGGAAGTGACTGGAATTGGCGCCAACATCATTCTTTGTAAAAGAGAGTATTACATAATAATTCAGCGGGGATCAGTTTAAATATTTTCTCGGTTTGACCTCAGCTCATAGAAAGTGTAACTATAGTTTGTTTTAAATAAGTGAATAAGGTACTGCTACCAATAATTACTATTTATTAATGCTATTACTTCATTAACACGTGAAGTTAGTTTGCACTATATTATGAAGTGCAGGTAACACAACTTATCTACGTACTTCGTATATATGGATTTGACTTGTTACAATTTATGGGAGAGTGAGTGCCTACAGGCACTCTCCCATATATTGAAACAAGGCAGAAACAAATGAACACATTTTGACTGAGAATAATTTAGCACCTTGCTAGTTAATGCTTGCACATACACACACACGGAAGGCCTGGTTTTGCCCACCTACATGGTTTCACAAAAAATAAATAATAAAAAATAAAATCCTCCCTTCCGTCCCAAATTAAAATAAATTCTGGTGAAAATCTTGGTATTGATTTTTTATGGCCTTATGTCTGTATATATTAATTAAACCTCTGTCAAGGAAGTTTCTTCATATAATTTATTGTACTTATTAGAACTAGGCTATGACAATAAACAGACTTAAACTTCCACAACAGATGTTGTTTTAACAATCAACATGCACCACTGACTCCTACTTAAATGAAAGTGTCAATGACACTGTAGCTTAACTTGTGTGTTGTGTTTGATGAAAAGGATAATGTTCAATGTTTATGAAAGGATTATGAAATAAGACAAGAATTGGGATAATTGGGAATATGTTCATTTCTGTTCACTGTATGCTAGGTTTTTGATAAAAATAATATGAGGTGTACACTGTACTAAAGAGCTGAGGGGTGGGTTAATATGATCTCACAGTTAATGTATGTGGCCCTCACAGTTAACATATATCAACGAAAGTTACCAAGCTACAGTGAAATTATTCCAAAACGAGTCATCCTATCAAGTTACATTGAAACCCCTTCATAAATATGGCCTGTAGACTGTGCTAAAGGTTTTCAGGCTTCAGGCCCCTGTAGCTGTCAGTTTCCCAATTGCGTCCAAAGGGGACGTTCTCATCTAGACATTATATGAAGTCAACCTACCAAGTTACAATGAAATCCCTTCATAAATATGACCTGTAGACTGTGCTAAAGGTTTTTGGGCTTTGGGCTCGGGCAGCCATCATGGCTGAATGATCGCAACCAAAAGGGGACATTCTCATCTGGGCATCATCTGGAGTGATTCTATGAAGATACAATGAAATCCCTTCATAAATATGACCTGTAGACTGTGCTCAAGGTTTTCGGGCTTCGGGCCAATTGACCAATCACAACCAAAAGGGGATGTCATCATCTAGGCATTATATGGAGTCAAACTAACAGGTTACAATAAAATCCTTCCATAAATATGACCTATAGACTATGCTAAAGGTTTGGGGTTTTGGGCACGGGCAGCCATCAAGGCTGAATGATCGCGACCAAAAGGGGACGTTCTCATCTAGACATTATTTGGAGTCATCCTACCAAGGTACAATGAAATCCCTTCATAAATATCACCTGTAGACTGTTCTAAAGGTTTTTGGGCTACAGGCCCCTGCAGCCGTCACAGTTGCCTAATGGTGTCCAAAAGGGGCTGTTCTCATCTAGACATTATATTAAGTCAACCTACCAAGTCACAATGAAATCCCTTCATAAATATGACCTGTAGACTGTGCTAAAGGTATTCAAGCTTCGGGCTCGGGCAGCCATAATGGTTTAATGATAGCAACCAAAAGGGGACATTCTCATCTGGGCATCATCTGGAGTGATCCTACGAAGTTACAATGAAATCCCTTCATAAATATGACCTGTAGACTGTGCTCAAGATTTTCGGCTTCGGGCACCTGTAGCCATCAGAGTTGACCAATCACGACCAAAAGGGGATGTCATCATCTAGGCATTACATGGAGTCAACCTAACAAGTTACAATGAAATCCTTCCATAAATATGACCTATAGACTATGCTAAAGGTCTTTGGGCTCGGGCAGCCATAAAGGCTGAATGATCGCGACCAAAAGGGGATGTTCTCATCTAGACATTATTTGGAGTCATCCTACCAAGCTACAATGAAATCCCTTCATAATTATGACCTGTAGATGTTCTAAAGGTTTTCAGGTTTCGGGCCCCTGTAGCCATCACAGTTGCCCAATCGGGTCCAAAAGGAGATGTTCTCATCTAGACATTATATGAAGTCAACCTACCAAGTTACAATGAAATCCCTTCATAAATATGACCTGTAGACTGTGCTAAAGGTTTTGGGGCTTTGGGCTCGGGCAGCCATCATGGTTGAATGATCACAACCAAAGGGGACAATCTCATCTGGAGTGATCGTACGAAGTTACAATGAAATCCCTTCATAAATATGACCTGTAGACTGTGCTCAAGGTTTTCGGGCTTCGGGCACCTGTAGCCATCACAGTTGACCAATCACGACCAAAAGGGGCTGTCATCATCTAGGCATTATATGGAGTCAATCTAACAGGTTACAATGAAATTCTTCCATAAATATGACCTTTTGCCTATGCTAAAGGTTTTTGGGCTCGGGCACCCATCAAGGCTAAATTATCGCGATCAAAATGGGATGTTCTCATCTAGACATTATTTGGAGTCATCCTATCAAGTTACAATGAAATCCCTTCATAATTATGACCTGTAGACTGTGCTAAAGGTTTTTGGGCTTCGGGCTCCTGTAGCCATCACAGTTGCCCAATCACGTCCAAAAGGGGACTTTCTCATCTAGTCATTATATGAAGCCAACCCACCAAGTTACAATGAAATTCCTCAATAAATATGACCGGAAGACTGTGCTAAAGGTTTTCGGGTTTTGGGCTTGGGCAGTCACAGTTGGCAGATCACGCCCAAATGGGGAAATTCTCATCTAGACATCATAAGGAGTCATCCTACCAAGTTACATTGAAATCTCTCCATATTAAACATGACCTGCAGACTGTGCTAAAAGTTATTGGGTTTCGGGCTTGGGCAGCTATCACGGTTGACAGATCATGCCCAAAAGGGGACATTCTCATCTAGGCATTATACAGAGGCATCCTACCAAGTTACAATGAAATCCTTTCATAAATACAACCTGTAGACTGTGCTAATGGTTTTCGGGTTTTGGGCTCGGGCAGCCATTCCGGTTGACCGATCGCGACCAAGAGGGGACGTTCTCATCTAGACATGACACCAAACCTGCATATGAAATTTCGTGATGATCAGTCAAGAACTGCGGGGTGTAGCCCGTGCTAAAGGAAAATGTGAACAGACTCACAGACTAACAGACTTCCGCAAGCGTGATGGCAATAGCTTATCTTGACTTTGTCAAGTTAAGCTAAAAACAATAGAAGCCGGCAAATCGAGAACCCACCGTTTTCCACCAGCCCCAAACAATGATTGAATATCTACCATATCAAACAGAAACAAGAGCGCACGTATCGCTGAAGCAATACAATGTCCCCTACCGGACGAATGAGCATTAATAATTATACAAATGTTATAACCTTGATGTGATCAGCATGAATTCTGTTGAAGCATTTCCAAAAAAAGTTCGGAAAACTGATATTTTGGCGCTTTTCCATATTTCCAAGGGCCATAACTCGCACAAGAATAATGCAATCAGCATGAAACTCAAACTTGATCTATATGTCATTGTTCTATAGTAGGTTACCAAAAATGAAATCATTCGGTTGAAGCATTTCCAAAAAAAGTCCGGAAAACTAAAGTATGACTGACAGACTGACTGACAGACTGACGGATGATCTGATCTGTAAGTCATCGTTCTATAGTAGGTTACCAAAAATGAAATCATTCCGTTGAAGCATTTCCAAAAAAAGTCCGGAAAACTGATATTTTGGCGCATTTTCCATATTTCCAAGGGCCATAACTCACACAAGAATAAGGCAATCAGCATGAAACTCAAACTTGATCTGTTAGTAGTCATCGTTCTATAGTAGGTTACCAAAAATGAAATCATTCCGTTGAAGCGTTTCCAAAAAAAGTCCGGAAAACTGATATTTTGGCACTTTTCCATGTTTCCAATGGCCATAACTCACACAAGAATAATGCAATCAGCAGGAAACTCAAACTTGATCTGTAAGTCATTGTTCTATAGTAGTTTACCAAAAATGAAATCATTCCGTTGAAGCGTTTCCAAAAAAAACTCCGGAAAGTTAAAAAATTTATAGTAATTTATATATTTTCTATACTTACCAATGACCCAGACTTAGTTGGTGCTAACTCTAAAATATCTAGGGCCAAACGCAAATTTTACCCCCAATCCCCAAAATTTGCATCTAAAACCGAAAATTACACGTCCAAGATGGTCCTCCATACTTTAACTTCACTGCGCATGCGCAGTGTCAAGGAGGTCTAGAAATTGGCGCAATTATCATTCTTACAACCAGTGCCTGGTAAGCGTTATGTACTCCGAGGGGAGGTATGAGTTCCCAACTCATGGGAGGGCCATCCCCGTCTGGGTCATTGGTAAGTATAAAAAATATATAAATTACTATAAATTTTTTAACATTTTTATACTGTACCAATGACCCAGACTTAGCTGAATAGTAAAAAGGTTGGAGGGCCTAGGACATAAAGGAAAATCCAATAGACTCAATTACATATAACAGAACTATCCCCTGAAGGAGAAAATGAGAGATAGGCTTTACATGTATCTTTCTTATTTGTATCAAAAAGAAAGACACAACACCATTCTGTAATTGAGCGCAATAACATCAATGATCTCTATTAACATCCAGTATAACCCTTTATACTAATATTTTTTAAAGGAAAGCCAATAAATAAGGAAGTCCAGCAAAATGAGACTCTATATACTCATTTAAAAGTGTCCGAGGATTGTATATTAACACTCGATTAATACGTGATAAAAACAAATGTCTCACACCGAGCAACACTTAAAAAATATTACATAGATGAGTAAACATTAGCTTTACTTTAAAACCATCATGGTACCGTCTCGGAATTACTGACTCCAAGGGAGGTATTCCCTTGCTTTACACTATAAAGCAGGTGACCTAAGGGACCACCCCCCCCCCCCCCCTTCCCCTTGCCCTGGATCAAATACTCCAGAGCGAAGAGGGCAGCAGGACAGAGTCACTGCCGGAACCGAAAGCCTACATATATATAGTTGCCACTGTTTAGTGGACGACATTCCGAGTGAAAAATAACGGACCTAAACAATGCAGATCTGCAGAAAAGGACTCAATATTTCTCAGATACAAATTCGAGAAAGTGGAGTGCTAAGAACAATATATAGCCCTCATTAGATCTGCAATAGCAACATTATTAGCGTAAGCCCATGATGTAGAAAGAACTCTTACTTCATGAGCTTAAAACTAAAGCACAGACTGCTGACTGAAGATATTATCATAAGCAGTACTGAAAGTAAATTGAATCCATCTGACCATAGAATGGACCGAAATGTGGAGGAAGCTTCCACGGCATGTCCCACAACAGACGCCTGAGTAGATTAATCTACGGTCTTAGTGGAGCTAGAAATGCTACCAACAGAATTTTGCATTGAGATATATAACTTGAGCAATATCTGCTGAATCAACGGCACTGGAAGATACGCATATCCTATTATTCCGTCTCACGAGATTGATAGAGCGTCTACTGCAAACGCTCGAAGATCCAAACATTGTGACACATACGTCTGCAACTGATTGTTGAGATGCATCACAAATAAGTCGATCATATGCCGCTCTCCTTGGTTGCAAATCTGATTGAATACTCGTTTGTTGAAAGTCCATTCTGGTGTCAACAAGCGGCCCCTCTGTAAAGGGAGTCCGCTAATACGTTCAGATGACCCGGAATATGACGGACCGATAGAACTTGATGTTCTAGTACAAACAGAAAGATTCCTTCCGTTAACATGAATAACAGAATGGAATGAGTGTCTCCCTAGTTCCGAAAATACGCTAATACCGTCAAATTGTCGGACAGAATTAGCACATGAGCATTCTGAATAATGTTCCTCCAATAACGTAGTGCAAGCCAAAATGACATCATTCGTGATGTTAATGTGCTTGATTAGGAACTACGGATCCCAAAGACCCTGGCCCTTCCAATCCGTTGGGCTCAATGATACAACCCAACCTGTTTGACTGGCATCCGTCAAAACTGTAAATCTTGGATCCGGCAATTGCAGTGGAACTCCCTGAGTTAACCACTGAAAACCTGCCCAAGTCTGAATCTCTTATTCACTTGATTGACAAGAAGATGTCCGTATCGAGCGAAAAAATCTTCACCCTCCAATTCTGGATCAGAAGAAATTGGAGAGGACAAGTGCGTAACCGCCCCATCGGAATAAAGTCACGGCAGCTCCGCACAAACGTATCAGTCTCATGAGATCTCTCGCTGAGACCGAGTCTGAGCGAAGACAATAGTGAGCATAACAAGTGATTAATTTCGCTCTGGGTAACGGCAGCCGAACGAGAATGTTGTGCGTTTCGAAGCTCATCCCCCGGTGGGTGAATGACTTGGATGATACCAGATCCGACTTCTCCTCATTTACTTATGAAACCGAGACGTCGGAGCAATAGAAGCAGATTCTGCACATCGTTCTGAAGCATTAACTCAATGCCGTACCTCTAAAGAATGTCGTCCAGGTAGGCCGACGTTATCGCAGACGAATGAGCTCAGCTTGTTTATCCAGCTCAGAATTATGAGTGGACAGAACGAGCCGTCTGGTTTTGGAACCAGAAAAGGATGGTTGTAGAAACCTGGAAATTCCTGGATTTCTACGATCTCTATCGCGATCTGATGGAAGCAAGCCTCTTTCCTGTGGACTTGACGGAAGATGAGTCCATCTTGGACTCCGAGTTAACGAGGTTTTCGTTTGAAGGACAATTTAGTCCTTCCGAAATCACCCCTTGAATCCAAGGGATGTCCGTAATCTACTCCCAATTAATTGAGAAACGCGACAGTCTTCTGCTCACTAGTACACGATAGAGATTAATACCACTACCTCCTGGTCCTGCGAGGTTTGCAGAAGGAGAAGCCATGTCCTCCACGGCCCGCACCTCGCCCCGTTGACCTAGGGGCATCTGACCGGATGTCTAAGCCAGAATTACGGCTCCTACCTGAGTTGCTACCCTGACTGTCTCTAGAGTAAGACCTAGAGGATGCATAGGAACCTCTATAGGAACTTCCCTTGGACGTATTCGTCCCAGAAGTGCCTGTCCTACTTTTCTCTGCTGAATCCGACTATATGGAAGCGGATTTGAACAGCAGAGAGTCTGAAGCTTTCTTAGTTATCTGATCATAAACTGCGGAAAGCTCTTGCCGTCGAAGAAAACTCTCCGGAGACTGGAGCGACTCTGAGACTCAGAGTTTTTCACCTTACTATCCACAAGCGTGGATGTAGCCAGGGCCTCGTCACGTCTAACCAACTCCATATTGCCACTAAAAGGGCGGAGTTTTACGTGAGGCTCTTGAAAGAACTCTTAAGGAGGTTGTACATCCTAAAATCCTTTTTCCTTTGAGACGTAATGATAACGCTCTGGTAAGGTGATCTGCGTACGATGATGCGACTAAGCTAACCCTGCTAGACGATATTTCGTTTCCAACATCGTGGTTGGAATTGACATTGACGACGGTATAAACAATACTAGGTCCTGGCCTGGTTGTCTAGATGCAGAGAGCTCTCAGAATGCTCTGTCCTGCCGTTTCAAAATATTCCTTGAATTGATGAAAGGCAGATGTAGAGCATTTGCCGATAAGAAACCTGACCTGCACATTAGGTAGCAAGTTATATAAATATGGCGTCATTCAACAGATCAAATGTCCGTGAGACATATCTAGACTATGTCGGAAACTGAGGGATGATGTCTCTAAACCGATAAGAATTCTGAGTCCAGTGGCGCTATCAGTCTCTTATCCGGCAACGCAGCAATTTTGGTCTGGAGGAACAAAATCAGAAGATAATGCCGGATGCACACTACGGCAATTATGTTGTTCCGAAACGGAAAATACAACTCATCCGTATCCCCTTCGCCATCCTGTCGGACCACTTGTAATTCTTGGCCGTCCGTGCCTGAACCTGCAGCGGAACGTACCAACCCAGCTTCCTCGGATAATTCTTAATCCGACAGAGTTACTGTCGGGTGCTGCGATAATTTGTGCCATCTGCGATAGCACGTCCGTAACGAAGGCCTATGGAGCTGCAGTCTTACAGAATTTAGCCGCTAGAAGCTCCTTGGACGTTGACTCCTGCATACTTCTTATATGCGAAAGTCCGGAGTATGAAGGCCTCGTATCCTTGGCTACCAGATGGCATGACCTGGTCACCATACAATCCCTGGTCGGTGATGTTGGTTGAATATGACTGGTTACGTAGCCAAGGTGTGGACGCTTGTGCTGCCGTGAGGATGAGGAAGCCAAAAGAGCAGTCTCTCTGGACTGTCTATATAACGGAGCGTCCCGAGCGGTGGACATATGGCCCGACTGAGGAACGTTTTGTACCGCAACATCTGTGCCCAGATGTTGGAGTACGAGAGAGGGACCTCTCTCGCTCACAGCCCGGATGGACCTGGACGAGCTAGGAACCGGACTAATAGGCTTTCTCTGTACCATCCTCGTATCCGTCGTCACTGGGTGTGCACATTGTATTTTATAGTGCTCGCATCACCCAAATTTCCTTCCTGGACCGCAACGGACGAACCCGGGTGCTGAGCCATTCGGTGAATGGTCGCGACACTGGGCGAGCTAGCGGACGTCAAAGCCATCGATCCTACTAGGGAACTCCAAGTAACTGACACATCTACATGAGCACTTTTGCTGCTAACTCTTCATTTGACTGTGACGACTGAAGCACACTTTACGAAGACATCACGGTAACAACACCTTGTTCATGTTACTCTATGAGACCTGTGGAGCCGCGGTCCTACGTAAATTATCCGCTGTAAGCTCCTGGGACGTTCATTCCTGCATTTATATAATATGCGAACGTCCCAACTGGAAAGGTCTCGTATCCTTGGCTAGCAGATGGAGTGACCTGGTCGATGTGTATTCCTTGGTCGGCGAAGCAGGAGCACCAGGGATGTTCAATCCTGCATTTATATAATATGCGAACGTCCCCTAGAAATCTGTGGTCACATAGCCAAGGTGCGGTCGTGTGTGTTGACGAGGATGAGGAAGACAATATAACAGCCGCGTCGGACTGTCATGAAACGGAGCATCCCGAGCAGGAGGAGTGGACGTAAGCTCCGACTAAGCGAACAAACATACAACAACATCGCGGCGCAGATGATGATGCGAGAGAGGGGGCCTCTCTTGCTCGCGGTCCGGGTGGATCTGGACGAGCTAGCTACTGGACTGACAGGCTTCCTCCGTACTATCCTCGGATCCATCATTGCTGGGTGTGCACATCTGATGTTTTAGAGTGCTAGCATCACCCAATCTGCTTCCCTGGACCGCGACGGACGAACCCAGGTGCTGAGCCATTCTTCCCTGGTGAATGGTCGCGACACTTGGCGGACTAGTGGGTGATCAATGCCTTCGCTCGAACTAGCAAACTCCCGGCAATTGTCGTAATACCTTGAGCACTTCCCGCCAGCCCTAATATTGCAACGACGGAGACACACTTGTTGAAGACATCACAGAAACATCACTCTGAATTCTGAAAAAGAAACTGATAATATAGAGTGACCCTACGGAGAGAGGACCCCTCACCACTAACAAAATACCGTGACACACGTCTCCAACGTTGTCATATCAATCAACACACACACAGAGAAAGAATTAGTGCGAATACATTGACTATAAGAAACACAATGAACCTGTGAATTAGAGGAAGATATCCTCGCATACAGGAAGATATCCTCGCATTACAATTGAAGAATATTTTTTCAACATGAAAAAATATACAGTCATATTACTCGCACTAACCCCTGAAATAAATATACATAATATATTATAATCCATTATAACATTTCAAAAGAAAATAATTTCAAAAAAAAAAATTTTTGAAAAATTTTTCAGAAGAGCCGAAGTTCCCAATGGGAACAATGAGCCCAAATGGATCCCCAAAAAGCCTAAGTGTGGACAAAAATTTTAAAAACATTTCAGAAAATTAATGTAACACTTACGGGCAATATTAATGTATCTTGCTATCAACTGAACTAAGCAGAGGACAAGTAAACACTATAAGAAGTAACTGTTGTCAACATAAACAAAAAGTGTAAACAAACCGGAAACATGACTCCAGGCACTGATAAACATGGCGCGAAATCAGTTACCAATTTAAACACTATCTGATGCAAAACAGAAACTTCCAGAGAAGAAACTGCAGAACATCAGATGGTAGATGCAGACCAAAATGCCTAACCACCAAAGGGTGAGGACGTAAACATGGGGAAAAAAACAGAAAATAATTCTGTTTCCAAGCCAAAACTCCCAAGAAATTTTAGTAATAAACATTAAAAAAATAAGCCAAAAGCATGGGAGAATAGCTAGGGGGGAATAAAGGAAAGGGAGAGAGGAAACACTGATTAAACAATGGAACATTCATAGCAAGAATGACCACAAGGTCATGCCTCGAAAATAGGTAACATGAATAATTTCGTAAAATAATTATAAGTTACAGCCCTGAACATTTGTTTCCACTGTTTTTTCCTCTCCTCCTTCTATTTCCTCCTTATATCCACCATTTCTCTCATAATTATGTGTCTGGCATCCTTAAAACTGAGATTTACAAGCACAAATAACAGTGAAGTGTAACTGTATTGAGGGCCAAACAAAGAATGATAATTGCGCCAATTTCGAGACTTCCTTGACACTGCGCATGCACAGTGGAGTAAAAGTATGGAGGACCATATAGGACATGTAATTTTCGGTTTTAGATGCAAATTTGGGGGATTGGGGGGTAAAATTTGCGTTTGGCCCTAGATATTTTAGAGTTAGCACCAGCTAAGTCTGGGTCATTGGTACAGTATAAAAATACTGATATTTTGGTGCTTTTCCATATTTCCAAGGGCCGTAACTCACACAAGAATAATGCAATCAGCATGAAACTCAAACTTGCTCTGTAAGTCATTGTTCTATAGTAGTTTACCAAAAATGAAATCATTCCGTTGAAGAGTTTCCAAAAAAACTCTGGAAAACTAAAGCGTGCCTGACAGACGGACAGACAGACAGACTGACGGATGGACAGAGTGCAAACCTATAGTCCCCTCCGGTGATTCCGGTAGGGGACTAAAAATTAAGATAACTGGTTGAGTGTTAGAAGCTACTATCGGGTTTCAAAAAAATTAGGGTACCAGAGTAAAAGCCAATGTTTTCCTTGCTCATGTTTCATATTCAGTCAAACACAAATAATATGTTGTTAACATAAATATATTCTATTACAATAATTTGTAATAAAATAAATTTTGAATAAAAAACTCAGACCATAAAAAATAATCTAGCCCTCAACCAGTTAAACCTGAAAAACATACCTTGCTTTGAAACAGATCAACATTTTTCACCATAATATTTCCAGGATGTAAATCAGCATGCACAAAGTTATCTGAAAATACCTATAAACAGAAAGGTCAAAATAATCGTTCAAATTTGAATTATTCAGTCACTTTTCATGCCTTCAACAACCTGTGAACAAATTCACACATCAGGGGTAGAATTTCATGAGAATGAGAGAATCTGATTCTTGTAATGATTCTCACAACCTTGTTTCTGAATGGTAGAATACAATGGGGGTTACATTATTTTGATTCTTGCATAATTTTTCAAAATTCTACCTCTGCATGCCATTATG
The DNA here is from genome assembly GCA_031216915.1 of Pictodentalium vernedei. Lineage (NCBI taxonomy): Eukaryota > Metazoa > Mollusca > Scaphopoda > Dentaliida > Dentaliidae > Pictodentalium > Pictodentalium vernedei. Next base: position 669,301,353 of record CM062297.1, on the reverse strand, counting down.
CAAACATTAGCAAACTGTTACTTGATCAGAAATTTGAATTCTGGAATAAACTACATGATAAAAGTTCCTCAACATCTTCAGGAACTGAATTTTAGGACGTTTTTGGATTGATTTTTAAGGATGTTTTGAAACCAGTATTCAAGAACTTTTTAGGACCTCTAGAAACAACAGAAACTAGAGGCTCAAGTGAGCCTAAAATGCCCATCTGGCAAGTTGTCAAAAGAGATGAGAGTGTCTGTAAGTGATGGGAAGCAAGTGCAATTTTATTTATTTGCCATGACACAACCAAAGGCAATTTTTTTGGCCATTCATCTCTGCTGGTCCTAGGAAGTCTTAATAAAGTGTCTGAATGTTTTTTTTTTGTTTTTAACTCATGTGGTTCTCACTACCCCCCTCCACCCCCCCCCCCCCCCCAAAAAAAAAAAAGAAGAACTTCAGGTATAAATCAAGTACTTATGACCCAGTTATACTACATGACAAATTTGGTTCAAATCAGCCCATTGGTTCTGGACATAGAAATTTTGAGTGGAGCCCATATTAGGACCTACTAAAAAAGTGAATCTGCATCACCTAAAGTAAGTTCCATACCAGAAGTCTAATTCCAGGTGGCTTATGAGAAGATGATTTTTAAAGCAGGCTTATGGAGAATTAACCCCACCCCAAGAGGCATAGTAACCTTCTTGGGGAAAAAAAGAAGAGTAAACTCCACCAGCCCAAAGATGGCAGCAGCTTCATTTGAACAAAGTAGAAAGGGTATACTCCAAAGATGGTCTGTGCCATGTATGAATGAATTTGGCTCAGTGGTAGTACAGAAGAAAAAAAGTTTCAAATTAGTTGATGGAGGACAAGAAAGATGATGACTCAGCATTTTCCCATTGCCATCAGTGTTAAAATGGGCATCCTCATACGGCACCCCATGACAAAACAGATAGAAATTGTTTTAGTCCATGTAATTCAACTGGACCTAAGGAAGCTGCATACCAAAAACCAATATTCTGGTCTATGCAGTTTTTGAAATAAGTTAAACTTTGGGCTCCCATAGAGAGCCCACATATTAACCCTTTGAACCCATAATTCCGATTTTTCGGACCAAGGCATAATTCTGTCTCATTTTTGTCTTATTGTAAGAGGTCTATACACAGGGCATTGATGATAAAATAATAACTGCAGTCTGCAGCCAGACGGCTGCAGACTGCAGTTATTATTTTATCCTCTCTGTATAATGATATTGGACTGACCATCTCACTGTAAGTGTACACAAAGGCGATACCATTCCAGGAAATGAGGGTTCAAAGGGTTAAGCCAGGGACTCGATTTGAACAAACTTGAATTTGATACCCCTAGAGATGTCACATACCACATATGAAAGGATTCTGACTGGTGGATCTGACGAAGAAGATTTTTTAAGAAATTTTCTCATACTACACTAAGTTAAACTAAGTGGCTCCAATCAAGAGCCCAAATATTAACCCAGGGATTCGATTTGAACAAAAACTTGAATCTGACCTCCCTAGAGATGTTGTATACCAAATATCAGAAGAATCTGACAGGTGAATCTGAAGAAGAAGATTTTTAAAGATTATTCCCCATAATGCACAAAGTTAAAATTCAGGACCCCATAGGAAGCCCAGATATTAACCGAGGGACTTGATTTGAACAAACTTGAATCTAATCCTCATAACAATGAGATATACCACATATTAAAAGATTCTGACTGGTGACTCTGAAGAAGAAGATTTTTAAACCTTATTCACCATATTGCCCTAAGTTAAGATTAAGACTCTTGTATTGAGCCCAAATATGAACCAAGGGACTTAATTTGAACACACTTGTATCTGAACCCCTTATGGATGCTGTATACCAAATATCTAAAGATTCTGATCAGTGGTTCTGGAGAAGAAATTTTTTTAAATTTTTATAAATCTGCTGACTCGGCATTTATTGGATGCCACCCCCCCCCCCCCCCCCCCCCCCCCCCCCCCCCCCCCCCACAGAACACCCTGACACAACCTATGGCCATTTTTTTTATCAGTCCATTCTGCTGGTCCTAAGGATGCTTCATACCAAATACCAGTTCTCTGTTCCATGTGGTTTGGGAAATATGGGCGTTTAAATTGTTTTCTACTACTGGGGTTCCATGAAAGTTAAAAAATTTATAGTAATTTATATATTTTTTATACTTACCAATGACCCAGACTTAGCTGGTGCTAACTCCACAAAAACCAGGGCCAAACACAAATTTTGCCCCCCAATCCCCAAAATTTGCATCCAAAACAAAAAGAAATCATGTCCTAAAGGACCTCCATAGTACGACTCTACTGCGCATGCGCAGTGACGCAGTCGTCCCGAAATTGGCGCCAAATATCATTCTTACTGGCAGTGCCTGGTCAGCGCTATGTACTCAGCGGGGAGGCAAGAGTTCCCAACTCAGGGAGGGCCATCCCCGTCTGGGTCATTGGTAAGTATAAAAAATATATAAATTACTATAAATTTTTTAACATTTTTATACTGTACCAATGACCCAGACTTAGCTGAATAGTAAACAGGCTGGAGGGCCTAGGACATAGAGGAAAATCCAATAAGCTCAATTATAAAATAAAGAGGTAACCCCTTAAGGAGAAAAGGAGTATTAGGCTTTACATGTATCTTTCTTATTTAATATTTAAATTAGAAAGATACACTACCCTTAATAATTGAGCACAATAACATTCATGTTCTCTATTAACATCCAGTATAACCCTTATACTAATTATTTTTAAAGCAAGCCAATAAATAAAGTAGTCCAGAGAATTGAGACTCTTTATAATCATTTAAAAGTGTCCGAGTATTGTATATTAAAGCCCGTTTGACACTTGACATATACAAATGCTTCACACCGAGCTACACTTTAAAAATAAGACATGAATGAAATTAAACATTAATATTACACTTTAAAACCATCCCGGAAGCGACTCAGAAATACTGTCTTGGAGGAGGCATTCCCTTGCTTTTCACTATAAAGCAGGTGACCTAAGGGAACACCCGCCCCCCCCCCCCCCCTTCCCCTTGCCCTGGGTCAAATAGCCCAGAGCGAAGAGGGCAGTCGGACGGAGTCACTGCCGGAACAGAAAGCCTGCATAACTATAGTTGCAACTGTTTAGTGGACGACATTCTGAGCAACAGATAACGGACCTAAACAATGCAGGTCTCCAGAAATGGACTCAATATTTCTGAGATAAAAATTAGTAAATGTGGAAGGCTGAGACCAATAAGCAGCCTTCATTAAATCTGTAATAGCAACACTATTAGCATAAGCCCAGGAAGTAGAAAGAGCTCTTACTTCATGAGCAGAAATCTTAAGCACAGACTGCTGAGAAGAAGATAAATCTTCATACGCAGTACGGATAGTTAACTGAATCCATCTAGCAATAGAATGGACTGAAATGTCCTTTCTATTAGGCATCAAAGACAGAAAGAAACGTTTCCGTCCCTTTCTGATGAACTGAGATCTCTGTTTATAGATACGTAGTGCTCTAACAGGACAGAGTAAAGGCCTACGCCCGTCTGAAGACGGAAGAGCCTTAATAACAATAGGTTCCGGATATTTATTAGGAGCCTGATTCTTAGCTAAAAAACCGACATTAGTAGTGAAGGTGATAGTGTTCCCAACACTACGATAATGAGAATCATCCACCGATAGTGCATGAAGCTCACTGACTCTTCTGGCAGAAGAGAAAGCTAAGAGAAAAGCTGTCTTATAAGATAAGAATTTGAAATCTACTGTCCCAAGAGGTTCAAATGGCTTTTCCTTCAATTTAAGGAGAACCCAAGCTAAATTCCACTTAGGAATTAATCTAAGAGTTCTGGGTCTATTTATCGAAAAGTTTCTAACCAATTTCGATAAAGAGACATTAGATCCAATTTGTAAACTATCATGATGTGCATAGGTATCAGATAACATAGATCTATAACCCTTTATAGTAACAGGCTGCAGTTTGATTTCGTCAAACAAGTATACTAGAAAGTTAGCAATGTCTGGTATAGAGGGATCAAATATATCTACAGAATGATCCCTACACCAACAACGGAAAACCTTCCACTTAGCCGCATAGTTTAGCGAAGAGGAGGTCCTCCTACAGTTAGAAATCGCGTCCACTGCTCGTCCTGTAAAGTGCTTGCCATGCAAGAAGGACCGCACAACGGAAAAACGTGAAGGTTGAGACCTTGCGGGTTGTGATGGAGTTGGCGCGATTTCCCCTGCCAAAGAAGATCCTCTCGTGGAGGGAGCTTCTGCGGTAGGTCCCACAACAGACACCTGAGTAGATTTATCCACGGTCTCTGTGGCGACAGAGATGCTACCAACAGAATCTTGCATTGAGATTGTTTTATCTTTAGCAATACTTGTTGAATTAACGGCGCTGGAGGATACGCATATCCTATCATTCCGTCCCAAGGGATCGACAGAGCGTCTACTGCAAATGCTCTTGGATCCGGACACGGGGACACATACGTTTGCAACTGATTGTTGAGATGTGTCGCAAATAAGTCTATCATTGGCCGTTCCCATTGGTAGCAAATCTGATTGAATACTTGTTTGTTGAGAGTCCACTCCGACGGCAACAAGCGACCCTTTCGTGAAAGGGAGTCTGCTAGCACATTCAGACGACCCGGTATGTGACGGACCGAAAGAAGAACGTGATGTTCCAACGCAAACAGAAGGATTCTTTCCGTTAGATTGAACAACGGAACTGAATGAGTGCCTCCCTGATTCCGTATATACGCCACTACTGTCGTATTGTCGGATAGGATTTGGACATGAGCATCGTGAATAATGTCCATCCAGTGACGTAACGCAAGCCAAATTGACATCATTTCCTTGATGTTTATGTGCTTGCACAGGAATTGCGGATCCCAAAGACCCTGGCATCTCGAATCCGTTGGGATTAATGATGCACCCCAACCTGTTTGACTGGCATCCGTCATAATGGTAAAACTCGGATCCGGCAACTGCAGCGGAACTCCTTGAGTTAACCACTGAATGTTTGCCCAAGTCTGAATCTCTTGTTTCACTTGATCTGACAAGAGAACGTCTACATCGAGCGAATGAATTTTCACACTCCAATTCTGAGTCAAGAAAATTTGAAGAGGCCGTGTGCGTAGCCGTCCCATCGGAATGAGATCCGCGGCGGCTCCGCACAGACCTATCAGTCTCATAAATTCTCTCGCCGTGACTTTGTCTGTATTCAGACAATAGCGAGCGTAACAACTGACTAATTTCGCTCTGGTTAACGGCAGACGAACGAGATTGTTGTGCGTCTCGAAGCTCATTCCCAGATGAGTGAATGACTTGGACGGCACCAGATCCGACTTCTCCTCGTTTACTATGAAACCGAGACGTCGGAGCAATAGAAGAAGATTCTGAACATCGTTCTGAAGCGTTAACTCGTTGCCGTACCTCTGAAGAATGTCGTCCAGGTAGGCCGACGTTACCGCAGACGAATGAGCTCGGAAGTAGATCATTACCGAGTTCATTACCCGAGTGAAAGCCCAGGGTGCTAGATTCAATCCGAAGCACATGGCCCGGAACTGATACACCACTCCTAGGACTGCGAAGCGTAGATACTTTCGGAATGTCGGATGTACCATGACGTGAAAGTACGCATCTTTGAGATCTATGCTCGTTGCATAATCGTTCACCCGAATACTCGCTCTGACCGATCGAATCGTCTCCATATAAAACTTCGGAGCGACGATCAGCTTGTTTATCCAGCTCAAATCTATGACTGGACGGAACGAGCCGTCTGGTTTCGGAACCAGAAACAGATGGCTGTAGAATCCCAGCGATTCCTGGTTTTCTACGACCTCTACCGCGTTCTTCATTAAAAGAGACTGCACCTCTGATAGCAGAGCATCTCTTTTCTGAGGATTTGACGGAAGATGAGTCCACTTTGGACTTCGAGTTAATGGAGGCTTTCGTTTGAAGGATATCTTTAGACCTTCCGAAGTCACTCCTCTCACCCACGGGTCGTCCGTAATCGACGCCCACTCTTGAGAAAAACTCGACAACCTTCCGCCAAACGGAACGCGATAGAGGTTTAAGCCATCACCTCCTGGATCTGCGAGGCCTGCGGTAGGAGAAACCACGTCTTCCACGACCCGCACCTCGCCTCTTCGACCTCGGGGCATCCGACCGATTGTCCCGGCCTGAAGGACGTCCCGAACGAGAGTCACTATCCTGACGGTCTCTCGAATAAGAGCTAGAGGACGCACCGGAACCTCTATAGGAACCTCTCTTGGGCGCTTAAGACCCAGAAGTGCCCGCCTTATTCGTGTCTGCTGTATCCGACCTTTTAGGAGCGGATCTAAACAACAGAGAATCACTAGCTTTCTTTTTAATATTATCATAAATAGCGGAAAGCTTGCCGTCAAAGAGAAGATCTCCTGAGACCGAAGCGACTCTAAGAGAGTTCTTCACCTTAGAATCCACTAGTGTGGATGTAGCCAGGGCTGCGTCACGTCTAACCAACTCCAGATTTGCACTGAAAGGGCGGAGTTACACGTGGAATAAGCTACTGCCCTTGAAAGAAGTCTTAAGGAGGATTGTATATCCTGAAACTTTTCCCCTTGAAGACGCAGTGATAACGCCTTAGTAAGGTGATCTGCGTAAGATAAGGCATCTAAATTGGCTCTGTTAGACGCAATAGCTGTTTCCAACACTGCGGTTGGAATAGAAGCTGACGACGGTAATGATAGCTCTAAGTCTTCCGCCTCGTCGTCCATACGCAGAGGAACTCTCGGTATACCCTGACCTGCCGTGTCGAATTTATTCCTTGCATTAATGAAAGGCAGGTTGAGAGTATTTGCGGACAAGAAACCTGCTTTCCCCGTCCTGGAAGCAAGTTTAAAAATAGCGTCGTTCAATAATTCAAATGTTCTTGCAACATTATTGGACTGCGACGGAAACTCGGGAGCGATGTCCCTGAACCGCTCAAAAAAATCAGAGTCCAATGACGCTATAATTCTCCTGTCCGGAAGTGCAGCAGTCTGGCCCGACGGAACAACTTGAGGAAGAAAGTGCCGGATGAAGTCCACGGCAGCTTTGTGTTGTTCCGAAAGGGATAGCTCCAATTCATCCGTATCCCTTTCACCATCCGGTCGGACCTCCCGATGTTCCCGGTCGTCCGCCCCCGATGCTTCGGCGGAGCGTACCGACCCAGCGCCGTCGGATAATTCTCGATCCGACACCGTTTCTGTCGGCTGCTGGGATGCTGCGATAAGCTGTGCTATCTGCACTAGAATGTCCGACGTCGAGACCTGCGGAGGAGCGGTCTTTCGCTGCTTCGCCGAGGGCAGCTCCGCATCAGATGGCTCCCGCATACTTTTCCTATGCGAACGTCCGGAGTCCATCGGTCTCGAATCCCTGGCTGCCGGATGGTGTGACCTGGTCGCCGTAGAATCCTTCATCGGCGAAGCTGGCAAAATATCGGAGGTCACGCAGCCAAGGTGCGGTCGTGTGCGCCGACGAGAAGAGGAAGCCTTAACAGTCTCTGCGGACTGCTTATACAACGGAGCGTCCCGAGCGACGGACGTATGCTCCGCTAAAGACACATTTTGTACCACATCATCTGGTCCCAGATGTTGTTGTACGAGAGAGGGGCCTCTCTCGCTCGCGGCCCGGCTGGACCTGGACGAGCTAGGAACCGGACTAAAAGGCTTCCTCCGTTCTCGTTCACTATCCGCCGTCACTGGGTGTGCATCTATTATTTTTATAGTGCTCGCATCACCCAAAATTTCCTCTTGGACCGCATCGGACGAACCCGGCTGCCGAACCATTCGGTGAATGGACGCTACACCGGGCGAGCTAGCGGACGACATTTGTCTAATCTCCATGAGCACTTTTGCCGCTAGCTCTGTATTTATTTGTGACGACGGACGCACACTTGAAGAAGATAACATGGAAACATCACCCTGTTCTGGTTCCTCTGAAATAGAAACTGAGAGAGTAGAGTGACCTTGTGGAGAAAGAGCCGGCATCGCTCTTTCTCCAGAAACAACATATCGTGACACACGTTTCCAATGTTTCTCATCCCAATGTTCACATACAGGACAGGGATTAATGCGAGAACACTGACTACAATTAATACAATAATCATGAAAGTCAGAGGAAGATTTCTTCCTATTACAATTTGAACAAAGTCCCTTCATTGTGAAAGAACAACAATAAGTCCTAGTTACTCGCAAAAACCCCTGACACAAAGATACATAATAACATGATCCATTAATAAATGAAAAAACAATTGCAAAACAAAATAATTTTGAAAAAATATTTTTTCAGAGAAGCCCAAGTTGCTGAAAAGTAACGTTGAGCCCCGATGGATCCGATGGCAAAGTGTGGTCAAAAATTTTAAAATTATATAAAATAATTAATGAGACACTTTCGGATAATATAAATGTATCTTATAATGAGATAAACTACCACAAAGGCAAACAGCCCCCCTCAAAAAAGGCTGTTGCCAATGAAAACAAACAGTGTAAACACAGTAGAAAACATGACTCCAGGCACTGAAAAAACTGGCCCGGAATCAGTCATCAATTACACTCTATCTGATGCAAAACAGAGACTCCCAGGGGAGAATCTGCAGAACATCAGATGGAAGATGCAGAACACAAACGTTATACACCCATGGGTGAAAACGTAACTATGGGGAAAATAACAGAAAACATTCTGTAACCAAGCAACTCTCCCAGGGAATTTTAGAAATGAAACTTCTCAAAAATATGCCAAAAGCATGGGAGAATTGCAAGGGGGGACTTTAGAAGGCTAGGGGAGAGGAAACACTGAATAAGCAGTGCAACAATTAGCAAGAATGACAACAAGAGGCCCATGCCTCGAAAATAGGCAACTTAACATAATTTCAACAAAAAATTTTAAGTATAGCCCTGATTATTTTTTGCCACTTCTTTTTTCCTCTCCTCCTTCTATCCTCCTTAGAATCACATTTTCTCCAAAAATTACGTGTCTGGCATCCTTTAAACTGAGATTTACAAGCACAAAGATCAGTGAGATGTTGACTGATGAAGGGCCAAACAGAGAATGGTATTTGGCGCCAATTTCGGGACGACTGCGTCACTGCGCATGCGCAGTAGAGTCGTACTATGGAGGTCCTTTAGGACATGATTTCTTTTTGTTTTGGATGCAAATTTTGGGGATTGGGGGGCAAAATTTGTGTTTGGCCCTGGTTTTTGTGGAGTTAGCACCAGCTAAGTCTGGGTCATTGGTACAGTATAAAAATATTATTTTTCAGGCATCAATCAAGTATTTATGACCCAATTATACTACATGCTAAATTTGGTTAAAATCAGCCCATTTGGTTCTTGAAATACAACTTTTGGGTGGAGCCCAAAATGGGTATGCTCCCACAGAGAGCCCAAAGATTGACCTACAAACTTCCCATGAACAAACTTTAATCTTCAACACCAAAGGAAGTTCCGTACCAAATATCAAGGCATTCTCTCTGCTGGCTCATGAGAAGATTTTTAAAGATTTTTAGGCTTTTTGGGTATTAACCACAGACCAAAGAAGGCAGCTGCTTCATTTGAACAAAATAGAAAGGGTATACTCCAAAGATAGTCTAGTCTGTGCAATATATGTTTGAATTTGGCCCAGTGGTTTTGAAGAAGACAAGTTTCAAAAGTTAAAAGACAATGGACACCGGACGTCAGACGCCAAGTGATGGCAATAGCTCCCACTGACTTGCAGACAGGTGAGCTAAAAAAGAAGAGAAAAGATTTTCAAATTCTGATTTGCATTAGTTTAAAACTTCCCAATTAACCAGATTCAGTTATAATACCCAACATGGACTTTCCAGTCCTTACCCTCAGATCCTTACAATGAAATGAGGGAGTAGGGGGTGATGCAGGGCTCACAAATAATGAAAACATTTGGTTGAGCATCGGTCAAGCTTCCATGTAAATCTGGTTGCCAACCAAAAAACCCAACCTGTCCTGACTTTCAGGCAAATTTCATTCCTTGCCTCAACATATAGCTTATGACCCTCATTGAAGAGCTCATTCCAATGAGTGTTCATAAGCTACGTTTTGTGGGAAAACACTGAAAAAAAATGCCGCTCAGGATCACAGATCCAATGTCGAGTTGTGACCTTGACCTTTGACCAGGCGAGTCCAAGGTCAATAGGGTTCTTCCTCGCACCAAGGCCAACACACCTATGAAGTTTCATGACTCTAGGTTGAACCACTATCAAGTTCTCATCCGGAAACCAATTGTTGCGATATACTATGTTCAAGGTCACTGTGACCTTGACCTTTGACCTGGTGAGTCCAACATCAATAGGGTTCTTCCTCGCACCAAGGCCAACACGCCTGTAAAGTTTCATGGCTCTAGGTTGAACCACTATCAAGTTATCATCCGGAAACCAATTGTTGCGATATACTATGTTCAAGGTCACTGTGACCTTGACCTTTGACCTGGTGAGTCCAAGATCAATAGGGTTCTTCCTCGCACCAAGGCCAACATACCTATGAAGTTTCATGACTCTAGGTTGAACCACTATCAAGTTATCATCCGGAAACCAATTGTTGCGATATACTATGTTCAAGGTCACTGTGACCTTGACCTTTGACCTGGTGAGTCCAAGATCAATAGGGTTCTTCCTCGCACCAAGGCCAACACACCTATAAAGTTTCATGACTCTAGGTTGAACCACTATCAAGTTATCATCCGGAAACCAATTGTTGCGATATACTATGTTCAAGGTCACTGTGACCTTGACCTTTGACCTGGTGAGTCCAAGATCAATAGGGTTCTTCCTCGCACCAAGGCCAACACACCTATGAAGTTTCATGACTCTAGGTTGAACCACTATCAAGTTATCATCCGGAAACCAATTGTTGCGATATACTATGTTAAAGGTCACTGTGACCTTGACCTTTGACGTAGCGAGTCCAAAATCAATAGGGTTCTTCCCCTCACCAAGGCCAATCTACCTATGAAGTTTCATGAATGTGAGTTGAACCATTATCAAGTTATCATCCGGAAACCAATTGTTTAAGATTTACTATGTTCAAGGTCACTGTGACCTTGACCTTCGACGTAGCATGTCCAAAATCAATAGGGTTCTTCCTCCCACCAAGACCAACCTATGTATGAAGTTTAATGAATGTGAGTTGAACCACTATCAAGTTATCATCCGGAAACCAATTGTTTACGCCCGCCCGCCCATCCGCCCGCCCGCCCCGCCCACCCGTCCGCCCGCCCGCCCACCATTCACCAAACTATAAGTCGAGTTTGACTTCGTCACAACTCGACTAAAAATAAAATTTGGATATGTTGCTGAATGAATAAATAGTGCTGGCTGGTTGGGTTGTTCTCAGGTAAAGAGTAAAACAAACTTTAGTATCTTTGAACATGAATGTTCCAATGACAAATAATTATAAATGGACATTTATCGTCAATGTCAATGTTAAAACACTAGTTGCCCCACCTAGAAGAGATTATTGCAATGTCATAAGTCTAATGAAAACTTTGAGTTGTTCTGGGACAACAAAAATGCTTAATTGCACACTCTGTAATGATGGCAGGATTTAATCAGAGCTTGTAGATTTTCTTACATTCTGTTGATGACATGAGCATTTATTCTACTCTATATTGTTTGACAGAGCTGCGTGAACTTTTTAAACAAGATAAAAAAAAAATAGATTAAATGCTTATATCAGAAGCACTAAAGCTAAAGAGGTCTAGTGAGAATAGTTTTTAATGAATCACAACAATTTTTATTAATTAAAATGGATTTGCTCTTCGGCCTAAAATGGATTTACTACACAGCCTATGTGCAGTTAACAGGTCAATTGTAACAGGGTTATTCTATTAAGCAAAATCCAAACAAGTGGGACTCACGGTACTCTCTTTTGATCCTCTGACACATATTCATACCATTTTACAAGGATTCCAAAGAATCTGTGTTAACAATATTATATCAATGAAGAAAAATCCAAGTAAAAATATTTTTTGCCCTCCTTCTCCAAAATTGTTTCTGCTGGTAACTGAAGGTGTGTAAAATTTTAGAGGACAGTGAAATCCACCTTACTGAATATTCACTTTACCAGTTAAAAAATTCAATTACGAGGAACAGGACGTGAACCATTTACCTACATTCTTGTGATAAACTGAGCATTTCTTCAATTACATTTTGTTTCACAGAGCTCAGAGAGCTATAAACAAGGGAGAAGTTGTCAGAGAAATTCTTTGATGAATTACGAAATTCCTTTAACTGGAACTCACTCTAAAATCTGTCTGCAGTCAACAGGTCAAATTTAAATTGACAGTTTGGTAAATGGTTTGACGTTAAAGAAATTAATATGCAATCAACAAGATTACTCAATAAAGACAGTTCACCTCAGAGCAATTAAGAAATACACAATTAGATGTAGACAGGCTCCACTATTTTAATTAATGAAAATACATGGTCTAGTTTAAAATCCCATTTGACAGCATATTTAGTGAGGATGTGGTTACCCTTCTGCACTGTGAGTGCAAAATATCCAAGCTTCGAGATTCGAATTGATTTTCAATCTTAACGTGACATTCAGTTTGATTTAAAATCAGCTGCCCGATTAGTTTCCTCTCAAATCTTTTTCATAGGGATACAGCTTGGTATCAGTCAGCTTGAAAGTCTCACAAAACGTATATTGTTCGGATGGATATCACACATAAATAATGTTGAAATAAAAGACTTAGTATAACTTCAGCTACATTTACATAAATAACATCTGCAACCATGCCACCAGCCATGCTAATTTCAATATCATTAGTTCATACCACTGTTAAATGCAAATTAAATGTTTCCAAGAAATGTCGACGACGAACTATAATCCTTACAGGGTAATATTCCAACTACATCATCAAGGTGTGCATTCTACGAATGTAGATAATGTAGTTGGATTATTTTATTAGTCAGGACTTGAGCCATCACAGTTGGAACAAATCAGTTTATAGCACCCCAACCTCCATTGGTCATCTTCAAGATGCCACTGATTCAATTCGATTTTGAATAATACAAGAGGTCCCAAGGGGCCTGAGGGCACTCACCTGACATGGTAGCCTAAATATCAACTCAGAGAATTGATTTCAACAAGTTGCATCTGCTCCTCCTAAGAAACGCTTATACCAAATATCCAAAGATTCTGACCAGTGGATCTAAAAAAAAAAAAGGATTTTTAAAGAATATTCCTCATATTGAACTAAGTTATAATTCGGGCTCCCACAGGGAACCCATATATGAACCCAGGGACTTGGCTTTAACAAACTTGAATCTCACCCCCCTAAGGATGCTGCACACCAAATATCAAAACATTCCGACTGCTGGATTTGAAGAAGAAGATTTTTAAAGAAAATTCCTCATTTTGAACTAAGTTACAATTCAAGCTCCCACAGTGAGTCCAAATATGGACCTAGGGACATGGCTTGAACAAACTTGAATCTCACCCCTCTAAGGATGCTGCATATCAAATATCAAAACATTCCAACTGCTGGATCTGAAGAAGATTTTTAAAGAAAATTCCTCATTTTGAGCTAAGTTATAATTATGGCTACCACAGTGAGCCCAAATATGAACCCAGGGACTTGACTTGAACAAACTTGAATCTCTCCCCGCTCCCCCCCCCCCACCCCAGACCCCCCCCCCCCCCCCCAAAGCATGGTGCTTACCCAACATCAAAAGATTCTGCCTTCTGGATCTTGAGAAGAAGATTTTCAAGTTCGAATTCAAGCTTCTATAGTGAGCCCAAATATGAATCTAGGGAGCCGATTTGAACAAACTTGAATCAGATCCACCCCACAATGTTGCATACCAAATATCAAAAGATTCTGCCTGCTGGATCTGGAGAAGAAGATTTTTTAAGAAATTTGCCTGAAATGCACTAAGTTCGAATTCGAGCTTCTATACTGAGCCTAAATAAAAACCCAGGGGGCCGATTTGAACAAACATGAATCAGATCCACCCCATAATGTTGCATACCAAATATCAAAAGATTCTGCCTGCTGGATCTGGAGAAGAAGATTTTTTAAGAAATTTGCCTGAAATGCACTAAGTTCGAATTCGGGCTTCTATAGTGAGCCCAAATATGAATCCAGGGGGCCGATTTGAACAAACTTGAATCAGATCCACCCCTCAATGTTGCATACCAAATATCAAAAGATTCAGCCTGCTGGATCTGGAGAAGAAGATTTTTTAAGAAATTTGCCTAAAATGCACTAAGTTCGAAATCGAGCTTCTATACTGAGCCGAAATATAAACCCAGGGGGCCGATTTGAACAAACTTGAATCAGATCCACCCCACAATGTTGCATACCAAATATCAAAAGATTCTGCCTGCTGGATCTGGAGAAGAAGTTTTTTGAAGAAATTTGCCTGAAATGCACTAAGTTCGAATTCGAGCTTCTATACTGATCCCAAATATAAACCCAGGGAGCCGATTTGAACAAACTTGAATCAGATCCACCCCACAATGTTGCATACAAATATCAAAAGATTTTGCCTGCTGGATCTGGAGAAGAAGATTTTTTAAGAAATTTGCCTGAAATGCATTAAGTTCGAATTCGGGCTTCTATAGTGAGCCCAAATATGAATCTAGGGAGCCGACTTGAACAAACTTGAATCAAATCCACTCCACAATGTTGCATACCAAATATGAAAAGATTCTGCCAGCTGGATCTGGAGAAGAAGATTTTTTAATGTTTTTCCCATTGCCTAGTGTCAAAAAAGTGCTGACTCAGCACTTTTTCAAAAGTCCTGAAAAAAGTACCTTGTGATCAAACCGATAGGGATTTTTTTAACCATTCTATTCTACTGGATAAAAGTAAGCTTTATACAAAATAAGAATTCTCTGTGCCGTGTAGTTTTGGAGATATAGCAGTTTTAAGGTTTTTCCTATTTTTAGCTCCCGAGGTTCCCACAGGGCAATGAGAAAATTTTTTTTTGCATCAATCAACTACTATGACCCATTATCATCTCATATCAAATTTGGTTCAAATAGACCTCATGGTTCAGAAAATAAAAATTTTAGGCGTGGCCAAAATTTTTGCCCCTCCCATAACGAAGGCAAATAATGCCCGACAAACTTCTCTTGAACAAACTTGATTCTACACCTCAAAAGGAAGCTGCATACAAATATCAAGTCTCTGCTACTGCTGGCTCATGAGAAGAAGATTTTCAAAGATTTTGGTGCCCCTTGGGGGCGTGGTCCCACCCAGGAGGAGGGGCAACTTCATTTGAACAAATCTGAATTGACATTAGGTAATAAACATTTACCCAACATTTGAAAAATATTGGGCCAGTGGTTTCTTCTGAGAAGTTGTTTTTGTAAAGTTTACGCCGGACGACGACGTACGACGGACAGACGACGGACGGAAAGCGATTAGTAAAGCTCACCTTGAGCTTCGCTCAGGTGAGCTAAAAAGTGATTCAATTTCAAATTGTAAATATGCAATTCGCATGGCCCTAAAAATATCAGAATTGCACCTTGCAATTTTTTCCATAATGCAAACAGGAATTTAGCCAATTCAATCTTGTTTGACAGTCATCAAGCTATGTCAAACATTGAATTGGTTGAATTCCATATTGTATTATGGGAAAAATTTGCTGCTCGAAATATAAGTATTTTGACACAGTTGAGCAGAGGGTTAATACAGACTGTAGTTTTTCTACTGTCAGCTCAATGGCAGAACTGAATGTAATAAGTCATAAATTTAAAAAATAGGCCAATGAAACCATCAGATGTGTACCCATATGCACAACTAGTAGAAAGCTCTATGACGGAGGGCCACCCTGGATGCCGACATTATGTACACCATACATGGTATGGGTACATATAGAAATGGACTGGAGGAGTTCCTAATTTGATGGATAAAGGGTTAATATCTCCGGATCAAATTATTAGATTTACATAAAAAACTATACAGCACAGCACATCAATAACCTGAATACATATATAAAGCAACCTGATAATTGGATTAATATATTTTGAGTTATCGCATGCCGAAGAAATGGATTGGAGGAGTTCTCAATTTGAAGGATACAGGGTTAATATCACAGGATCAAATTATCAGATTTACACCAAAAAACTATACAGCTTGGTGGTACATCAGTAACCTGAACACATATATGAAGTAACATGACAATCGGATTGATATTTTTTGAGTTATCTCATGCCAAAGGGATTGGAGGAATTCTCAATATGAAGGATAAAGGGTTAATATCTCAGGATCAAATTATCAGATTTACACCAAAAACTATACAGCTCGGAACATCAGTAACCTGAAGATATATATAAAGTAACATGACAATTGGATTGATATTTTTTGAGTTATCTCATGCCAAAGGGATTGGAAGAATTCTCAGTTTGAAGGATAAAGAGTTAATATCTCAGGATCAAATTATCAGATTTACACCAAAAATTATACAGCTCGGCACATCAGTAACCTGAACACAAATATAAAGTAACTTGACAATCCAAGCAATATTTTTCAAGTTATCGAATGCCAATGAAATGGATATGGACACCAGATGGACGGACGGACAGACAGACAAAGGATGGACGAACGACAGAGGTCCACCCCAGGTGATGGTATTATGTGTACCATACATAGTATGGGTACACATAAAAATAGGCCGATAAAATCGTCAGATGTGTACCCATACGCGCAACTAGTAGAAAGCTGTATGACGGAAGGCCACCCCGGATGACGACATTATGTACACCATACATGGTATGGGTACATATAGAAATGGATTGGAGGAGTTCCTAATTTGATGGATAAAGGGTTAATATCTCCAGATCAAATTTTTAGATTTACATAAAAAACTATACAGCACAGCACATCAGTAATATGAATACACATATAAAGTAACCTGATAATTGGATTAATATTTTTTGAGTTATTGCATGCCGAAGAAATGGATTGGAGGAGTTCTCAATTTGAAGGATAAAGGGTTAATACCACAGGATCAAATTATCAGATTTACACCAAAAACTATGCAGCTCAGCACATCAGTAACCTGAACAAATATATAAAGTAACTTGACAATCCAAGCAATATTTTTCAAGTTATCTCATGCGAAAGGGATTGGAGGAATTTTCAATTTGAAGGATAAAGGGTTAATATCTCAGGATCAAATTATCAGATTTACACCAAAAACTATACAGCTTGGCACATCAGTAACCTGAACACAAATATAAAGTAACTTTGACAATCCAAGCAATATTTTTCAAGTTATCGAATGCCAAAGGGATTGGAGGAATTTTCAATTTGAAGGATAAAGAGTTAATATCTCAGGATCAAATTATCAGATTTACACCAAAAACTATACAGCTTGGCACATCTATAACCTGAACACAAATATAAAGTAACTTGACAATCCAAGCAATATTTTTCAAGTTATCGAATGCCAAAGAAATGGATACGGATGCCGGATGAATGGACGGACAGACAGACACAGACAGACAGACAGACAGACAGACAGACAGACAGACAGACAGACAATGTGTACCATACATAGTATGGGTACACATAAAAATGATAAATTCATAGTAATTTGTATATTTTTATACTTACCAATGGCCCAGACATAGCTGGTGCTAACTCTAAAATATCCAGGGCCAAACACAAAATCCCCAAATCCCAATCCCAAATATGAACTCGGTAATGTCTTACTTCCGAGCTCATTTGTCTGCGGTAACGTCGGCTTACTTGGACGACATTCTTTAGAGGTACGGCAACAAAGATACTCTGCTTTTACTACTCCGACGTCTCGGTTTTATCGTAAATGAGAAGAAGTCGGATCTAGCTCCGTCCAGGTCGTTCATTCACTTGGGGATGAGCTTCGAGACTCACAACAATTTGGTTCGTCTGCCATTACCCACAGCGAAATTAGTCAGTTGTTATGGGTCGCTTATGAACACATCTTCTCCAGATATTCTTTACTCAGAACTCGAGTGTGGAGACGCATTCGCTCGAAACCAATATTGTTTGAAAGGACCAAGTAAAACAAAAGGTTCAGATTTGGGCAGATATTAAGGGTTAACTCGGTGAGTTCCGCTGCAACTGCCGGATCCAGCGTTCACGATTATGACGGATGCGAGTCAAACAGGTTGGGGCACGACCCTGAATCTGACAGACTCGAAATGCCAGGGTCTTTGGGACCCAGAGTTTCTAGTAAAGCACATAATCATCAAGGAAATGATGTCAATATGGCTAGCGCTACAACAATGGAATCACATTATAGAGAACGCTCATGTTCAAATATTGTTGGACAACTCGACAGTCGTAGCACACATAAGGAACCAGGGAGGCACACACTCGATTCCGTTATACAAACTGACGGAAAGAATCCTTCTTTTTCTCTTGAAACATCAAGTTCAACTATCAATCCGTCATATTCTGGGTCGTCTGAATGTACTAGCAGACTCGCTCTCTCAGAAAGGTCACCTGTTGCCTTCAGAATGGACTCTCAACAAGCGAGTGTTCAGACAGATTTGCTATCAGTGGGATCAACCTATGATAGATTTATTCGCGACACACCTCAACAATCAGTTGCAGACTTATGTGTCGCCATGCCCAGATCCTCGAGCGTATGCAGTAGACGCTCTCTCAATTCCATGGGATGGAATAATAGGATACGCTTATCCTCCAACTCCGTTAATTCAACAGATCTTGTTAAAGATCAAGCAATCTCATTGCAGGATTCTGTTAGTAGCATCTCTGTCGTCACAGAAACCATGGATAAATCTTCTCAGGTATCTGTTATGGGACGTTCCCCGGAAGCTGCCTCCACGGGAGGACCTTCTTTATCAGGGGAAGTCACGCGCACTGCATCACAATCCGCAAGGTCTAAACCTTCACATATTTCCGTTGTGTGGTCCTTCTTGCATGGCAAGCGTTTTACAGGACGAGCAGTGGATGCAATTTCTAACTGTAGGAGGTACTTCTCTTCACCGATTTACGTGGCAAAGTGGAGGGTATTCTTCCGTTCAGGTAAGGATCAGTCGATAGACATTTATGATCCATCCATACCAGATATTGCAAATTTTCTGGTCTAATTGTTTGACGATCTCAAACTGCAGCCCATCACTATTAAGGGCTATAGGTCTATGCTTTCAGACACTTATGCACATCATGATAATTTGGATATTGGATCTAATACTTCTTTATCCAAACTAGTCAGAAATTTCTCTATAAATAGACCTAGAACCCTCAGATTAATTCCGAAGTGGAATTTAGCATGGGTTCTGTTAGCTCAAAGAAGCTCCATTTGAGCTATTAGACGTTGTAGAGTTCAAATTCTTGACCTATTGGCCTCATTGCTGATAATCGGCAACGGCCACGGGCACTATCCACAGTTTTAGATATGTTCTTGCATCGCAAAAAGCAGTCTGTTCTCCCAGATCATTCCTCGGATGCAACCCTCGCCAATACCTTTTTAGTTTATTTTGCCGATAAGATCGAGATTATAAAAAAATCATTCAGTATCAAAGACAACCTGAATGGGCTCCATTTAAATGTGTGTAATCGTGGTCAGTCTGCCTTTTTGGAGAGGTTTGATGTTGTAGATGCCTTAGGGGTAATACGTATTATAAAGCAGGTGCCAACCAAACAGTGCTGTCTTGACCTCATACCAACCTGGTTGTTAAAGTCCTGTCTTCCTGACCTTATATCACCCATAGTGAATATTGTTAATGCATCACTTCAGTCTGGTGTTTTTCCAGATAACATGAAACATGCTGTAGTCACTCCTCTACTTAAGAAAGCATCACTCGCTCCTGAAATTCTGAAAAACTACCGCCCCGTCTCTAACCTGTCATTTTTATCAAAGGTTGTGGAGAGGGTGGTGGCTTCTCAGTTGAACTCACATTTATCCAAACATGGCCTTGCGGAAGTATATCAGTCTGCCTACAAACCGAACCATAGCACCGAAACTGCATTGCTTCGCGTTCAAAATGACTTACTGTTATCCATGGACGAGGGTAATGTTTCTTGCCTAGTTTTACTGGACCTCAGCGCAGCATTCGATACTATTGACCACTCGGTCCTAATACACAGACTGGAACATAGGATAGGAATTACCGGAAAAGCTCTTGATTGGTTTAAATCCTACTTAACAAAGAGAACGCAGAGTGTTTGTATCAATGGCCAAATGTCTGGAAAATTTGTCATTCCGTACGGTGTACCCCAGGGTTCGTATTGGGGCCGATCTTGTATCTGCTTTATGTTCTTCCTTTGGGGGATATCGTTCGCCGCCATAATCTTAAGTGCCATTTCTATGCTGATGATACTCAGTTATATATTTGTTTGACACACGACACTGAAAAACTTGCCCGTGGGGTTATTGAAGCATGTATTACGGAGATAAGACTTTGGATGTCAGGTAATTTTTTCAAGCTCAACGGCGAGAAGACTGAGGTTATCTACGTCGGAACACCTAAACAGCTGTATAAGCCCCCGTGTTGCAGCATCCGTATTGGCGAAGCTGAGGTGTCTCCTGCATCCGAAGTCCAAAACCTGGGCTGTCTCTTTGATAATAGCCTCACTTTTGACACACACGTTACCCAGATCTGTCGTTCAGCTTTCTTTCACCTTCGAAATATTGGTAAAATACGATGTCTTATTGATCAGCAGATGTCGGAACAACTTGTTCATGCATTTGTTACCACTCGACTGGATTATTGCAACTCTTTGCTCTGTGGGGCTAAGCTATATAACATTGACAAGCTCCTGCGGGTACAGAATTGCGCGGCTCGTCTCATTACGAAAACAGCAAAGTCATCGCATATCACACCTATTCTCATTGGTTTGCACTGGCTTCCAGTCCAACAAAGAATTGAATTTAAAGTACTGTTGCAGGTCTACAAGTGCCTGAATGGGTTGGCCCCGACATACCTAGCTGATTTAGTCGAATACTACCGACCACCCAGAACAGTTAGATCCTCCAGCATGTTGAATCTCAAACAACCCAGTAGCAAGTTGCATACAGCGGGTGACAGAGCATTTTCAGTCTGTGGGCCTAAACTCTGGAATAGACTTCCGCATGATATCAGACAGGCCAGTTCCTTGCCCGTTTTTAAATCAAAACTAAAGACATTTTTATTCAGACAGGCTTTTACTAACATGTTTTAACCTTTTTCATATGATTTTACCATTTGTGTGATGTACAGCCAAAGAGCATTTTTAAATGGAATTTTAGGCTTAATAAATTATTATTATTAATTAAAACAGCATTTCTCTTAGCCTTTGCGTCCGCTAGAAGAGTTAGTGAACTTCATGCACTATCTGTGGACGAATCTCACTACCGTAGTGTTGGGAATACCATCACTTTAACTACACAAGTGGGATTTTTGGCTAAGAATCAGATTCCAAATGTGCGGCCTGAGCCTATTATCATAAAGGCTCTGCCTTCTACGGACAACCGTAGAACTTTGCTGTGTCCAGTCAGGGCTATGCACATATATAAACGCCGATCTGAATTTATTAGGAAAGGAAGGAAAAGCTTCTTTCTATCATTAATGCCTAACAGAAAAGATATTTCTGTTCAGGATATAGCTAGATGGATTGAATTGGCAATATGTATTGCCTATGATAATCTATCTCCAGATGAGTGGTCTGTTAATAAGATTTCAGCGCATAAAGTGCTGTCAACTTCTTGTGCTTATTCTCACAGTATAGCCATTACTGATGTCATGAAAGCTGCGTACTGGACACAGCCTTCTACATTCACTAAGTTTTACCTTAGAAATATAGAGTCCATTTCCGGTGACCTTAGATGTTTAGGTCCTTTATCTGTTGCTCAGAATGTCGTCCACTAAAAGTTTACAGCTATAGTTATTTAGGCTTTCCGTTCTAGTATTGACGCTGTTCCACTGCCCTCTTTGTTCTGCAGTTATGTGACCCAGAACATGGGGAAGTGGGGGGGGGGGGGGCCCTTAATATCACCTGGCTTTATAGTGAAAAGCAAGAGGTCATCACTTCCAAAAGTTATGGCTACACTTTTGGAACATAATATTATCTTACACTAGTCCTAACATGATTAATGGGTACACATAAAAAGTAATGTCCTATATGGTCCTCCATACTTTTGTCTACTGCGCATGCATAGAAAAAAGCCTGGAGGGCCTAGGACATAAAAGAAAATCAAATAAGCTCAATTATATATACAGGAATATCCCCTCAAGAAGAAAAGGAGAGAAAGGATTTACATATGTCTTTCTTATTTATTAGAAATAAGAAAGACACAATACCAACCAGATAATTGAGCAGTATATCATCTATAATCCTCTATTAACAGCCAGTATAACCCATTATACTAATTTACTAATTTAATAAAGGAAGCCAATAAATAAAGATAGCCCAGAGAAAGAGACTCTTTATACTCATTTAAAAGTGTCCGCGGATTGTATATTAACACATATTATGACACGTGACATTTACAAATGCTTTACACTGAGCTACACTTTAAAAATATTACATAAATGAGATATATATTAGCTTTACACTTTAAAACCATTATAGCACCAACTCGGAATTACTGACATCAGAGGAGGTATTCCCTTGCCTTTCACTATAAAGCCGGTGATATAAGGGAAAGCCCTAAGGGTTCTAGGCCTATTGATTTATTTATTTATTTATTGGTGTTTAAGGACACATACTTATGCACAATGGCTAATCATGACCGTGACAGTTTTACGGGTGGAGGAAGCCGGAGTACCCGGAGAGAACCACCGAGCAACGACGAGCATCTGCCAACTCCCCAACACCGTAACTCCGCACTGCAGCACAGGCAGGGTTAGATTGGTTGAAGACATGCGCACCATCAATGTGCAGTACAGTATGCCTTAGTACATGGCATTATCGTGCCCCATGTGGGCAATCGGGGTTAAGTGCCTTGCCCAAGGACACAACGCGGGAGTCCGAATCGATCGCTCAGACGGTCACCCATCCGAGGATTAACCGGGCTCGATGTTGCTTAACTTAACGGTGATCTGACAAGAACCGGTTACCGCAATGCGACTGCCCCCCCCCCCCCCCCCTAGGCCTATTGATCGAGAAGTTTTTAACTAACTCAGATAAAGAAACATTAGATCCCATTTCTAAGCTATCATGATGAACATAAGTGTCTGATAGCATAGACCTATAACCCTTAATAGTGACTGGCTGCAGTTTGAGAACGTGAAAACAAGTAGACCAGAAAGTTTGCAATGTCTGGAATGGATGGATCATAAACATCTATCGACTGATCCTTACACCAACGAGAGAAAACCTTCCACTTTGCCGCATAATAAAGCACCTTCCGTGCAAGAAGGACCGCACAACGGAAATACGTGAAGGTTGAGACCTTGCAGGTTGTGATTCAGTGTGCGAGATTTCCCCTGAAAGAGAAGGTCCTCCCATGGAGGAAGCTTCTGAGGAATGTCCCATAACAGATACCTGAGTAGATTTATCCATGGTTTCTGGGACGACAGAGATGCTACCAACAGTATCTTGCAGTGAGATTGCTTGATCTTTAACAAGATCTGTTGAATCAACGGAGTTGGAGGATATGTATATCCTATCATTCCGTCCCAAGAAATTGAGAGAGCATCTACTGCGTATGCTCGAGGATCTGGGCATGGCGACACATATGTCTGCAATTGATTGTTGAGATGAGTCGCGAATAAGTCTATCATTGGTCGATCCCATTGGTAGCAAATCTGCCTGAATACTCGATTGTTGAGAGTCCATTCCAAAGGCAACATGTGACCTTTCCGAGAGAGCGAGTCTGCTAGAATGTTCAGGCGACCCGGTATATGACAGACCGATAGATGAATGTGATGTTCCAAGACAAACAGAAGAATTCTCTCTGTTAGTTCGAACAACGGAACTGAATGTGTGCCTCCTTGGTTCCGAATATACGCTACTACTGTCGAGTTGTCCGACAGTATTTGAACATGTGAATTCTGAATTATGTTCATCCAATGACGTAGCGCTAGCCATATTGACATCATTTCTTTGATGTTTATATGTTTGTCTCGGAACACAGGGTCCCAAACACTTCGAGTCTGTTGGGCTCAGGGCCGTGCCCCAACCTGCTTGAATCGCATCCATCATAATTGTGAAAGCCGGATCTGGCAGCTGAAGTGGAACTCCCTGAGTTAACCACTGAATGTCTGCCCAAATCTGTATCCTTTGTTTTACTTGGTCCGATAAAACAATATTAGTTTCGAGCGAATGCATCTTCAAACTCCATATTTGAGTGAAAAATATCTGGAGGGGATGTGTGTGCAAGCGGCCCATCGGAATGAGATCTGCCGCCACTCCGCACAGCCACATCAGTCGCATGAACTCCCTCGCTGATAATACATCTGAGTGTAGACAAAAGCGAGCATAACAACTGACTAATTTTGCTCTGGGTAACGGAAGCCGAACCAGATTGTTGTGAGTCTCGAAGCTCATTCCCAAGTGAATGAATGACTTGGACAGAGCAAGAGCCGACTTCTTTTTGTTTACAATGAAACCGAGACGTCGGAGCAATTGAACATCGTTCTGAAGAACCGTTTTGTTGCCGTATCTCTGAAGAATGTTGTCCAAATAGGCCGGCGTTACCGCAGATGAATGAGCCCGGAAATATGCCATTACCGAGTTCATTATTCGAGTGAATGCGCAGGGTGCAAGATGGAGTCCGAAGCACATTGCTCAGAACTGATAAACGACTCCCAGGACGACGAACCGTAGGTACTTTCTGAATGCTGGATTCACCATGACATGAAAGTACGTATCCTTTAGATCTATGCTTGATGCATAGTTGTTCACCCGAATGCTTCGTTCACCCGAATGCTCGCCCTTACTGATCGAATGGTCTCCATATAAAACTTTGGAGCTACGATCAGTTTGTTTATCCGGCTCAAATCTATTATTGGACGGAACGAGCCGTCTGGCTTCGGAACCAAGAACAGGTGACTGTAAAAATCCAGTGATTCCTGGTTTTCTACCACCTCTATTGCGTCTTTCTCCAAGTGATTTTACCTCAGATAGAAGAGAATCTCTTTTTAGAGGGTTGGTCGGAAGCTATGTCCAGCGTGGACTTCGTGTTAATGGAGGATTCTCTCGGAATGATAGCCTTAGGCCTTCTGAGATAACCCCTCTGACCCAGAGGTCGTCTGTAATTGAAATCCAATTTTCCAGAAAATTTGACAGTCTTCCACCAACAGAACAGCAATAGAGATCCTGACCATCACCTCCTGGACCTGCGAGACCTATGGGAAGAGGAACTACGTCCTCCACGTGCAGCACCTCGGCCCGCCGACTTGGGGATGTCCAGAAACTCCCAGTCAGACCCACGTCCCCTACCTGAGTCGCTACTTTGACGATCTCTAGGGTAACTACCTGAGGATTTCTTATATCCTCTACAGGAGCTTCCTTTGGACGAACTTTGTCCTGAAGCTCCTACTTTACCCTTTTCTGCTGTATCAGTTTTCCTTGAAACTGACTTCAAAAGCAGAGTATCAGATGCTTTCAAAGTAAGCTGATCGTAGATCAACGAAAGCTTGCCATCAAAGAGATAGTCACCGGATACCGGAGCGACTCGAAGAGAGTTTTTCACCTTAACATCCACTAAGGATGATGACGCTAGGGCTGCATCATGTCTACGTCTAATTAACTCTAAATTAGCTACTGATAAGGCAGGGTTATACATGGAATAAGCAATAGCCCTAGAAAGAACTCTTAATGAGGTACGAACGTCCTCGAATTCTACTCCACTGAGACGTTGCGCTAACGCTCTAGTAAGGTGATCTACATAAGATAAAGCATCTACATTCGCTCTATTGGAAAATATCGTTGTATCCATTGTATCCGATCGAACAGAAAAGGACGAAGGCAAGGACAAATCGAAGTCCTCAGCCTGTTCATCCAAATGAAGAGGAACTCTCGAAATACCCTGACCTGCTGTTTTAAATCTATTTCTATTATTAATAAATGGCAGATCTAGATCATGTGAAGATAAAACTGCTTTTCCTCAGCCCTCGAGGAAAAATTGAGTATAGCATCATTTATCAGTTCAAAAATCTGAGACACATTACAGGACTGCACCGGGTAAACAGGAGTATCTTCTTTAACCCAGTCGAAAAAGTCGGAATCTAATGACGCTAGCAGTTTTTTATTCTTTGTCGCAGCATTCTGATCCAAAGGAACAACATCTGGAAGGTATTGCTGAATAAAATTCATCGCTACCTTGTGTTGCTCCAAAAGGGAAAAATCCAATTCACTCAATTCCCTTTCACCATCCGATTGGACCAGATTAGAGTCTCGGTCATCCCTATCTGAACGGGCAGAGGAATGAACCGACCCAGCTTCATCCGACAGTTCTACATCAGAAACTGTCGTAAGATGTCATAGGATGTTCCATAGCCTGATGGGATGCTGCGATGAGCTGTGCTATTTGCGACAGCAAGTCCGTAATCGAGGCCTTTGGAGCAGCGGTTCTTTGAAGCTTAGCCGCCGCTGGATGCTCCTGGGACGGCATGTCCAACATACTCCTCTTATACAGACGTCCCAATTTATGTGGCCTTGTTTCCTTTGCTATTGGATAGCGTGACTTTCTCGAATCCTTCTTCGGCGATGCAGGCTGTATCTCTGTAGTCACATAGCAAAGGTGCGGTCGTGTGTGCTTTGAAGACGAACTGGAAACTGATAGACTAGCCGACCCTGGCAGCCTATTTGACGGAGCGTCCCGGACAGGAGGCGTGGACGTATGCTCCGACTGACCAACGTTCTAAACAACAACATCTGGCCCCAGATGTTGTAAGAGAGGGACTTCGCTCGCGGTCTGGGAAGACTTGGACGAGCCGACCGCAGAACTAGCTGGCTTCCTCTGTTCTGTCGCCACAGGGTGAGCATGTTCCGATATTATAGTGCTCGCAACATCCTTTTTCCTTTCCTCGACCGCTACAGACTTACCCGGTGTCATAACACCCATATTCTGAGTGACAGAAGCACCGGACGAGCTAGCTGGTGACAAGGATGTAAATCCCATGATCAGTGATCTAGGCCCTTATCTAATTTCCTTGAGCACTTTAGCCGCTAGCTCTGTGTTAGACTGCGCTGATGGTAGCACACTTCCTGACGGTATCACCGATACATCACCATGTTCTTGTCCCAGGGGGCCTGAGGGCACTCACCTGACATGGTAGCCTAAATATCAACTCAGAGAATTGATTTCAACAAGTTGCATCTGCTCCTCCTAAGAAAAGCTTATACCAAACATCCAAAGATTCTGACCAGTGGATCTAAAAAAAAAAAAGGATTTTTAAAGAATATTCCTCATATTGAACTAAGTTATAATTCGGGCTCCCACAGGGAGCCCATATATGAACCCAGGGACTTGGCTTTAACAAACTTGAATCTCTCCCCCCAAGGATGCTGCACACCAAATATCAAAACATTCCAACTGCTGGATCCGAAGAAGATTTTTAAAGAAAATTCCTCATTTTGAACTAAGTTACAATTCGAGCTCCCACAGTGAGTCCAAATATGGACCTAGGGACATGGCTTGAACAAACTTGAATCTCACCCCCCTAACGATGCTCATACAAATATCAAAACATTCCGACTGCTGGAGATGAAGAAGATTTTTAAAGAAAATTTCTCATTTTGAACTAAGTTATAATTCGGGCTACCACAGTGAGCCCAACTATGAACCCAGGGACTTGGCTTGAACAAATTTGAATCTCACCCCCCTAACGATGCTCATACAAATATCAAAACATTCCGACTGCTGGAGATGAAGAAGATTTTTAAAAAAAATTCCTCATTTTGAACTAAGTTATAATTCGGGCTACCACAGTGAGCCCAACTATGAACCCAGGGAGTTGGTTTGAACAAACTTGAATCTCAACCCCCCCCCCCCTCCCAAGCATGGTGCATACCCAATATCAAAAGATTCTGCATGCTGAATCTTGAGAAGAAGATTTTCAAAGAAATTTGCCTGAAATGCACTAAGTTCAAATTTGGGCTCCTATACTGAACCCAAATATAAACCCAGGGGGTCGGTTCGAACAAACTTGAATCAGATCCACCCCACAATGTTGCATACCAAATATCAAAAGATTCTGCCTGCTGGATCTGGAGAAGAAGATTTTTTAAGAAATTTGCTTGAAATGCACTAAGTTCGAATTCAAGCTTCTATAGTGAGGCCAAATATGAATCTAGGGAGCCGATTTGAATAAACTTGAATCAGATCCACCCCACAATGTTGCATACCAAATATCAAAAGATTCTTCCTGCTCGATCTGGAGAAGAAGATTTTCAAAGAAATTTGCCTGAAATGCACTAAGTTCAAATTCGGGCTCCTATACTGAGCCCAAATATGAATCCAGGGGGCCGATTTGAACAAACTTGAATCAGATCCACCCTACAATGTTGCATACCAAATATCAAAAGATTCTGCCTGCTAGATCTGGAGAAGAAGATTTTCTAATGTTTTTCCCATTGCCTACAATGTTAAAAAGTGCTGACTCAAGTAATGAAAAAGGTACCTTGTGATCAAACCGATAGGGATTTTTTTTAACCATTCTATTCTACTGGATAAAAGTAAGCTTTATACAAAATAAGAATTCTCAGTTCCATGTAGTTTTGGAGATATGGCAGTTTTACGGTTTTTCCTATTTTTAGCTCCCAAGGTTTCCACGGTGCAATGAGAAAATTTATCATCTCATATCAAATTTGGTTCAAATCGACCTCACCGTTCTGAAAGTAGAAATTTTAGGCGAGGCCAAAATTTTTGTCCCTCCCATAACGAAGGCAAATAATGCCCGACAAACTTCTCTTGAACAAACTTGATTCTAAACCTCAAAAGGACTCTGTATACCACATATCAAGTCTCTGCTACTGGTGGTTCATCAGAAGAAGATTTTCAAAAAATTTGGCCTTTTTTTCCCCACCCCTCTGCTTAATATGAGCCGAAACCTAATTTGCATAAAAATCAAAATGCCCCTATATAACCACTACTTACATGAAATTTAATTAAAATGTGGCCAGTGGTTTAGAAGAAAGAGGCTCAAACACCACCTTCACGCAGGACGACGGACGAAGAGTGATCAGAAAAGCTCACCCTGACTTTCAGTCAGGTGAGCTAAAAACTAGAGTGACCTTGTAGTGAGAGAACAAGCATCGATCTCTCACCACGAACAACATATCGTGACACACGTCTCCAAATTTTGTCATCCCAATTGGCACAAACAGAACAAGAGTTAGTGTGATAACAATAACTACAGCAAACACAATAAACATGAGAGTCAGAGGAAGAATTCCTTGACTTACAATTTGAGCAATATATTTTTCATTTTGTCAAAAATTACAAGTCCATAGTTCTCACATTAACTCCCATAATAATCTGACAAAGATACATAATAATAAAATCCAATACAAAAATTTCGAAAAATAATTCATAAAAAAATTTTTTGATATGAGCCCAAGTTCCCAAAGGGAACGATGAGCACAAATGATTTTTTAAACTATCCGATGTAAGACAGAATCTTCATCAGAAGAAACTGCAAACTGCAATACATCAGATGGTAGAGGCAAGACCAAAAATGCCTAAACACCCAAAGGGTTAGGACGTATCCATGGGGATATACAGAATAAACATTCTGTAACCAAGTTAAACTCCCATGAAATTTTCAATAAAAAAATTTCAAAAAAGGTCAAAAAAGTATGGGAGCTTAACTAGAGACTGGCGGTTTCGTTTTTTGGAGTTCAGTTTCGGTTTCGATTTTTTTGGAGGAAAAAACCTCAGTTTCGGTTCCGGTTTCGGTTTTCTGTATGAGAAGTTTTTATATATGGATGTATTACGAACAGGTTTATTCCAAGAACATTCAGTAATTGAATAATGGATAGTGGCAATCAAGATATAGGGCCTAGATTTCAACAGAGCCATAATGTCAGAACAAGTTGTCAAACAGTTTGCTTTATATTATTTTACAAGTGCCGTCACTGTTACCATGGGTGGAAATAAGAAATTTGCTGCAGAATGTTGAAAAGACACAATGGAAATGACATCTAGGTATTTTCTGACAAATTAGTGAAAAAAACAATTGACTCCATTCAATCCATGTGTTCTTGCTGTCATTTCGTTCCCAGAATATTTCGGATAATCGGGTGACCAGATTCAAAACAGACTATAACATTTCTATAGCTTGTTTTGGAATTTCTGTGCGAGAAAAATAGTGTTGAGAAATTGAGAGACGAAGCACTTCAAATAAGAAATTGGCGTTTTATTGCGAGGGAAGTCGGAATTGTTGATTGGTATATCTGTATTATCTGTGAGTTTTCCACATTCAACGGCGCTGTACAAATTGAAAGGTAAAAAAAATTAATTAAAATATTCTCTAATATTTATTTATTTATTTATTGGTGTTTAAGGACACATATTTTTGCACAATGGTTAATCATGACCACAACATGAGTATCAACTCAAGACCAGGGGTGAGCGTTAATAAGCCATGTTGCCCAGTTTAGAGAGGGTTTGCACCTCCCAAGCATTGGTGACTGGGTCCTATTTTACCAGTAAAACAGAGCATGTTTACCTCAGTGAACAGGCACTGCTTCACTTCCCAGGGTTCCGACGGGGAAAAATATTCTCTAAATAAATGAGTTTTGAGGTCTCCTTCGAAGTGTTCTAGGTCCTGAATGTTTCTAAGTGCTGATGGCAATTTATTTCAGACAACAGGGGCGGTCACCGGGAAAGATCGATCTTTAAATGTTTTACATTTGGTAAACGGAGTGTGGAGCAAAATGCCTATATCATCAGATGAAGAATGTAAGTCTTGTTGAACTGAACTTTCAAGGTTAGACATGGCAGACCGTTCAGCATAGTGCTCAGGTCTGAACGATGAATGTAGTCCATGATCATCAGCGTATCCCATCACGTTAATAATATCGTAGCCAGTAATGATGTTACCTAGTGGACTAGCATATGCAGAGTAAAGCGCAGGGCCCAATATTGACCCTTGAGGGACAGAGAAATCAATGTCTCTGTCATCTGATGAAACACCAAGGACTGAAACATAAAAAGATCTTTTAGATAGATAACTGTCAAACCACAATAAGGACTTGCCCTCTACTCCATACATGGTACTGAGGGTATCAAGCAGTATAGAGTGGTCAACAGTGTCAAATGCTGCCGAAAAGTCTCAACCCACAAATGCCATCACTTCCTGATTTTCCATAGCAGCTAATCACTATGAAGTTTCATTAGTGCTGTTTCAGTGCTGTAGTTGCTACGATAGGCACTTTGATATACAGGAAGGAGGTCACCATTTGATAGATGGCTATTAAACTGTGACAAAGCACATCGCTCTACTATCTTTGATACAAAATTAAGATTCGAGATGGGCCTGTAGTTGGCAGGAATTAATTCTAAACCTGATTTCTTTAGAAGCGGTAGAACAACAGCTCTCTTCCACAAGGCTCCAAACTCTCTTGCATTAAAAGAAATGTTGACAATACGAGCTAAAAGAGGTGCAGTACGTCCACATTGTCTTTGATCCAGCATGAAGGACAAGGATCACGTTCTGCAGTGGTGGGTTTGGCTGATTTTATGATCTTTATGATTGTACTTTTCGAGACCGGTGAAAATGCATTAAATTTTCCACAACAACGGCCCGGGGCTGGGGAAGGGAGGAATTCTTTGAGTTGTTTACGAATTTTCAAAATTTTAGAGTGGAAGTAATCAGCAAAACTATTCGCGAGTGAAACAGGATCACTAGCTTCTGGAAGTGGGTTATTGACAGTCATACCAAACAAACCTGAAACAGTATTAAATAGACGCTTTGTATCATTTCCACAGTCAGATACGGCTTGAGAGTAACATTGAATTTTAGATTTATAGAGAGTCAGATTATAAGCAGATCTGCATTGCTTATACCAATTCCAATTATCCACTGTCTTGGATGCACGCCACTGCTTTTCAAGGCATCGTCTTTTACGCTTTAACACCGATACTTTATCAGTAAACCACAAGTGTTGCTTGCAAGCAGACAGACGTTTTTCTTGGAATGGGGCGAGATTATCCAGTAATGATGCAAGTTGACTATTCAACTCATCAATAACTAAGTTGACGATTGTGATAGTTCCATCTTTTATATCCTGCGGATTAAGTTTCTTGACATGTCTGAATTTCACTACCTTCCGAACTATATCTTTTTCAATGAAAGATATGGAAGTCCTTATCAGTGAATGGTCAGAAATAACACCGTCGTCGCATGGTATAGTGAATTCTATCGGTACAGATGAAGATTTGGATGATATAATTCATATGCACATACACCATAGCTGCACCTCCTGTGATGCAGGGCTACACCATCTTCGAGGGTTAAGAACTCAAGATATAAATATGTGTATCTGAATTTATTCTTAGTTTCTTTCTGGAATTTTTTGTGTAAAAAAATTGAAGTGATGGAAAAAAAATCAGTTAGAGATCGCTTCTTGTCATTTTTTAAACATGGTACTGAAAGTGACAGGGGCGTTTTACCCACTTCATCTTTGCCATTGAACAGTCATTAATATTCATAAGTTCACAATTGCAAGTGTTCATGGAAATGTTGATCAACATGTTTCCCGGTTTTACCATTTTCTCGGATAGATAGAATAAATAAAAACAAACACTCCCTAAAATGATTTTGTGAGTATTTTTTATTTCCAGTGCACAATGTCTCTTCGAATTTGGAGATACAAGGATTTATAACGAATTGGGTCACCAACCTGAATAGTGAACATTTAAGTTTTCCTTTTTGCATTTTTGGTTTAAAAATTCACGTTTTGGCAGGAGGAGAATGTGTATGGTCAACATTGCTCAGCCAGCCTTGTGAGCACTCTGACTGGCCACCTAAACCTATAACAAATCAACAATCGTCAAGAATCTTAATCGATCGACTGACATAAAGACATTCCCAAGGGCAATGCTTTGTACAAGCCAGAATGTTCGTCGTTTGATTGGTGTATTCTGGGCGATTGCTGTAGTGGACAGAAATTCACAGAAAAACGTGAAGAAAGTTTTCCAGGAAAATCTCGGTTCGGTTTTTCGGTTTCCAGAAAAAACTGGAACCGAAACTGTAAAACCGAA
This sequence comes from Pictodentalium vernedei, assembly GCA_031216915.1. Classification (NCBI taxonomy): domain Eukaryota; kingdom Metazoa; phylum Mollusca; class Scaphopoda; order Dentaliida; family Dentaliidae; genus Pictodentalium; species Pictodentalium vernedei. The sequence goes on along the minus strand of CM062297.1, from coordinate 669,268,213 downwards.
AACCACCAGTCTCTAAGCTTAACAGGGGGATGAACAGTGGCAAATTCATAGCAAGAATGATAACATCAGGCCCATGTCCCGAAATTAGGGAACATGAAATAATTTTCAATAAAAATGATAAGTTACAGCCCTAAACACATCAAACCACTGTTTTTTCCTCTCATCCTCTCAATGCATCCTTTGATCCACCAAAATCACTATTACTTGGTGTCTGGCATCATAAAAACTGAGATTTACAAGCACAGAAGTCAGTTAGTTGTTACTGACAGAAGGGCCAAACAAAGAATGAGGCTTTGCGCCAATTTCAGTACTTCCTTGACACTGCGCATGCACAGTAGACAAAAGTATGGAGGACCAATTAGGACATTAGTTTTTTTGTTTTGGATGCAAATTTGGGGCATTTTGGGGGCAAAATTTGTGTTTGGCTCTGAATATTTTAGAGTTAGCACCAGATAAGTCTGGGCCATTGGTTGCAGTATAAAAATATGGGGAACAAGAAAAAATTTCATCAAACAATTATAAAGTTACAGCCCTGAACATAAAAAACCACTGTTTCTTCCTTCATCATTCTATTCTTTCCTCTGATCCACCATAATCATCATTGATCTGTGTCTGGCATCATTAAAACTGAGATTTAAAAGCACAAAAGTCAGTCTGTTGTTATCCGACAGAGGGCCAAACAAGGAATGATATTTGGCGGCAATTTCAGTAATTCATGGACACTGCGCATGCGCAGATGTCAAATGTATGGAGGGCCACATAGGACATGAAATTTTCGGTTTTTGATGCAAATTTGGGGGATTGGGGGGGCAAAATTTGTGTTTGGCCCTGGATATTTTAGAGTTAGCACCAGCTATGTCTGGGCCATTGGTTACTGTGTAAAAATATTCTCCGTTGATATTAGCACTTCAAGTTTTCACTTTATTACAGAAATTGGAAGATGGAAGATTTTATAACAACATTTTGAACTTAACCATTTGAAGTAATGCATCCACACCAATGCTGGCGATTTCCTGTTTAAGACCATCTGGAAACTCATTATCTTCTGTTAAAAAGTATGAAACATGTTCTCCTTCCTGTGAAGAAAAAAAAATCGGTTATACTAAACTCTTATGTTGAGTCCTAACAGAATTTAGTTTAATTCCACTTTAATGACCTACAAACAGGATACAGCTGAAATGGTTAAAGGGTTTTCTTGATCGATTAATCAAATGGATTAACCTTTGTTAACCGATTAATCACTTGCTTAATAGGTAGTTGAATAATTGCCATACCATTGAACCGGCAAGCATTATATCTAAAAATCTCCATTCAAATTTTATTATGTTTTCAATTTTTATCTCAAAAACATAGCTTTTGATCACTCATTGGAACGGACTCATTGAGCTCGTTCCAATGAGAGGACATAAGCTATGTTTTTGAGACAAAATTGAAATTTTTTAGTAATTCAAGAATTTATTTTGCATGTACAGTAAAACCTGTTTTGAGAGACCACTGTCATGAGAGACCACTTGTCTTGATAGACTGCTGTGACCTTGTAACGTTTGGTTGTTTTGCTCTATAATGAGCCTATCATGAGAGACCATTTTTGCCTGGCAAAAAGGGTGGTCTCCAGACCTGTTAACCTCTGAAGGTGATTGTCAGTGAGATTTTGATGAGCTCTCAGTGACATTTGGATGCTTGTCAGTGAGATTTTTGCACGCGGCCATTACATCAATATTTTCCTTGTTATGCCTCCCACGGTTCCACCCGAGCACCCCCCCCCCCCCCCAAACCCAAATGCATTATATTTTATTTTAATAATCTATTTTAACACTTTTAATGGTATTTGTCAGTAAAAGCATACAAATATGGATATCACTGGTCCAAGCCCCCCACCCACACCCCCAGAGACAATGCCAACCCCCCCCCCCCCCCCCCCCCCCCCCGAGACACACACACACAAATGTGAGTGGATGCCTATCTAGCCTTTGCCTGTACCAACCCCCTCCTCTCCCCCCCACCCCCACCCCCTCAGTCCAGCCATTTTTCCTTGCTCATGCAAGTCCATCCCGGTACTTCAATACATGGAGGCTGAAACATCTTGGGCTGAAACGTCCCAGTACCAAAACATTCAAGAACCAACACAAGCATTCCTTCTTCACTCATGCCATTTATTCATGTAAATTCTTTGTTCAATCTGTATATTTTTGCTGAGAAAATATTCGTTCTTATTATTATCTTTTGACAGATTTTATTGTACAATAAAAATTACTCAAGGCTAACAATACATATTGTTTTGTTTAAAAAAAAAACACCTGTTGTTGCCGGTACAATGAAGTTGTGTGTGGTTGTGGTAATTTCATTTTTGTTTTTTATCAAAAAAAATATTTGAACTGTGTTTTGTATTACTCATGTTAGAGAAGGAGCCCTCAGTATTCTAACTCCCAATGTGAAAAAAAACAAACAAAATAATCCTGTTGGTTCAAAATGAAGACAAAATACTCCGCTTGACATGTTCTCAATTTGTTTGTATATAAGTAAGGGGAGGTAACTTAAATGTTGTGATATCTCACAACAGATTTTTTTCAGTTTTCAACAAGCTTTCAATTATATTTTTTTTTACACAAAACGGATGAATTTGGTATGAACCATAACAACAGTATATATAATAGGTCAGCTGAAGTTAATTATACTTGAGAGATTATGTTTTTATTTAATTTATATTTCGAGTTTATATAATTTTAATTTCACGTAACCATATATATATGAGAATATATTTGGCATACAATGCATTTGATAACCCCATCAAAACACTCCACGACAGGGCCGACATCCCCACCATCAAAGACCGCCTAGCCACCCTGGCCGCGAAAAATCATGACCGGTTAGCCGACAGCGAACTAATCTCCGAACTTGGAGCAATTTGCGAAAGCCGACAAAAGCCCAAAAATTGTAACCAAACCTAAGACTGCTCGAATAAAAACTAGAGAATGACAAGGTGAACTGCGATCCCCGACGCCCCCGAATACCCCTAAACTAAATTAAAATAAATAAGTCTGCAACCAGCAAAGGGTACAACAGGAAAGAAGCACCCTCGGGTGTGGTCTAGTGTGCTAGACCTGTTGCCCTCCCGCTGACAGCCTCGGAAGCTCAACCCCCATTAAACGATCGCGATCCCCGGCACCCTCAACTTCAAATAAACTTAAACTAACCTAAATAAGGCCACTTCCAGCGAAGGACACAACAGGAAAGAAACACCCTCGGGTGTGGTCTAGTGTGCTAGACCTGTTACCGTCCCGCTGCAAACTAGGAAGTTCAGCCCACTTAAAACGCTCGCGACCCCGGCACCTTAAAACTAAATAATAAATAGGGAACGATTGGGGTCCCAAGCACGAGAGTATGTTACTGCTCTTACGAATGTAAAGATTCGTGCATTTCATACTCTCCCCGATAGCGACAAGTACACACACAGCACAATACCACACGAGAGTATGTTACTGCTCTTACGAATGTAAAGATTCGTGGATTCCATACTCTCCTCACACACTCAGCAGATACCACAAGGACACGCAACTGAAGAGGTGCTACTTTTATCTTTACAGTTTATATATTGTAATGAAAACTAATTCTACCTTCTTCTTTTAAGCAGGTACACAGAAGATGTTTTTTTGACCAGCACCCCAATAACCGCTACAGACAGTCTAACCGTTATGGAAACAGTCACCCCCACGGTTCCTGAACATCCTCCGCTCCATCCCTAAAAGTGGTCAACCACTTTAAGGGAGGCGAGCGTTGGTCCTGCGTCCTGCCTCCGCCCCTTTTTGTAAGCGCATTGCGCATCTTTTTGTCCCAACCCAATAGGACTACAATGCAGGCCTGCCCCCGAACCAGGGAAGTTCGGGTCTTCTTCTTGGTGGTCCCCAAAAGGGGTCGTTGTTGTTTTCCTTCAAAGAGTCCACTATAACAGAGACAGCCTGAGGCAGATTATACTTGCCAGTGATGGCCATCACTCATAATCAGCCTCGAAGCGGCAGACTATACTTGCCCGAAAATCCAGATCAACTGCACTCTCGGGGAGAGGTAGTACCTTTGTGAGAGGACCCAACCTCCCACACTGGTCCTCACCCGAGGGTCCAACCGACATCAGTCAACGAGACCGCCTACCCACAACTGGAGACACCTGCTGAGTCCTTTTCCTCCTTCAACATGCCTAGACATGTGACAGCCATCCTATACAGTTACAGAGGGTCGAAAGGGGCTTGTCCCCCATACCGTCCCTGCGCGCCTTCGGCGCGCAAAATCATCATTTCGTCACAAACTATATTTAATTTGACTGCCCTGGAGCACATAACGTGTCCCCATTGTTGTAAACGATATGGCTCTCCCTTGTTTTGTTTTCAAAACAGTCTTTCATGTTGCATAGATCAAAGTGGATATTACAACTCGGGGGTATTAATTCATATTTATTTTTGAGAAGCTACTTTTGCAGGGTTCACATCAGGTAATAATAATAATTGGGTCTTCTTCCTTGCTCCAAAAACCTTGGGACACAACGTCCCAGGCCAGCATGGCTTTATGAAAATAACGTCTTTAAAAACAGACTATAATACACTCGTTTTCGAAGAAGCTACTTTCGATTTCCATGACTTTTCCATCAACAACATGGGAATTCTCGGAACTCATTGGTAAAACTCAATGTGTAGCTTTGATAAATTATCGTTCCAACAAGCATTCTGCATTATAAATTTATATATCGTGACCAACTTGTTTAATTTTCAAAATAGAACAGGACAACTATTTTGAAAAGTGTCAAATCAGGAGAAAATAGCATGTGACCGTGAGAGCGTGAGTTGGTGCCTCAAACCGGGAGACTCATGCTGAAACCGGGAGAGTTAACAGGTCTGGTGGTCTCTCAAGACAGGTTCTACTGTATTGTCTGCTACCGCCATTGGGTAAAGGTTTAAGAATGACCGTTTCCAGTTACTGATACAGTATAATGATCATGCAAGTGAACAAGTATGTCAGTATGTAACTTGAATACTTTACTCTGTCTCACATAATTGATGTGAGTCATTGTGACAATGTTTGCCTATTTTGGAGCAAGTTTGTTCCTTTGTTAACCCACATAATACAGTAGTCCAAAACTAAAGGCTGATTGATCAATTACTTTTTTTATCGATCAAGATACTATCATTGGTTAACCATTTCAATTAATTGGTTAACCATTTCAACTCTAATACAGGATACATGAACTTGATATGGCTAAACCATTTGTTCAGTAGACCTTGTGGCCAATCATGTTGCAGATATTTTAACACAGATAAAGATATTAGATACATGACATGTGAATCTGACATGGCTAAACCGTTTATTCAGTTGACCTTGTGGCCAATCATGTTCCTGATATTTTAACAGTGATCTCAAATTTTTGTCTCGCAGCCATACATGAGTTCACAACAAAAGACAGAACTTGGTCTGGCCAAGCTGCTTCACTGACATGATATATCCTGGCAAGAGACCAACATTGTTACGTGCCTTTACTATGTGCCTGAACAATGCTCTTATGAGCTCTTTCCAACAGTGCATCACAAAAAAAATTTCATTAGTTTAATGGGAGAGACTTCAGACATGACCTGAGTTATACTGGGACAATCTCGTTCAGATACCAATCAGATGAGGTGGGGGTGAGTGGGGTTGACGTTATGTCACGACCAGAATGTGTTTAGCACAACTGATTTGGATGGATTTGGGGTCTGGAAATACAAATATAAGAAAGTTTTCTTTAATCGGCAACGATTTGATTTGCGAAAATTTGGTTTCACATAACCTTCACAAGAATGGAACAAACATTCCTGACATTTTGTTCTGAACTTGTGTTGATAATTGAGTGCAAATGATGGGCTTTATTGGGGTAGTTTTGAACCCCAACCCCATCAGGGAAACTAATTCCCCCTTCCCCCTAGGAAAATCTTGGTGCCACCAGAGAATGGCCACAATATTTTCATCAGACACTTGTTGAAATATACCATCTAATAGCAAAAAATCAGTAAATTTTAAGTAATTTCTGTATTTTTCATATCAACCACTCACCCAAACATGCTATGCAATTTACCTTTTGAGATAAGGCCAAATCCCATAAAATAAAACAGAATAACCAGAATTTAAAGATCTATGATACACCACATTTATCCCTTGGCACACGTGCAGGCCCGAAATACCAACCACTTCTTCCAAAACTCCATTCTTTTGATTGTGCCTGCTAAATGTTGACAGACTAGTAGGAATGTGTTAATGAACAACTCATGGGAGGGTACTTCCTGTTTGGAGCAATGGTAGGTGTGAAAGTATAGAAATTACTTAAAATTTACAGATATTTTGCCACAATTACAATTGTCACAAACAAACATGCTGAATAAATAAAAGGATGGTGGGCAAGTAAGGCTATAACAAGTCTAAAGGAAGTAATCAAAGGGATGACGAACTGAATGAAAAAAAATTCATGAACAATAAATGTATTCATTAACAGAAACATTCATTGGCCTGAAGAGTTCTAACTGTAGAATGCAAAAGGTCCTACAGGAGTTGTAATAACAATGTCTCTTTTAAAGCTGTAAGCATTACCCAAATGCTTAATTTTTTTTAATTTAATTTCCAAAATATAAACATGTACAGAGACAGTAATGGTTATAAGGCTGGGGGAAAATAATTAAATTGTTCTGGTGACCCTAATTTTTTTTTAGCAGTTCCACTGATGAAAATGTCATCGTCATAAAACTATCAGTCTGCATATGAAAAACAAGTGCATTTCTATATTAGCCGAGCATGAAGTCACACATCTTGTGTATTTACAAAACATCAATAGTTTCCCACCATCTGTCATCAAATTTAGAAGAAAAATTCAGAGATAGATCAAAATGGCAACCATGTGCAGTTTTTTTGAGGCTGCATGCAGTCGTCTGCAAATACTTGAAAAGTGAAAAAACATAAGGACTGATCATCACACTTCAACATTTGTTGAAGATGTCTTTAAATAAAAAAAATTCTTGAATGCTCTTGTTTACAGACCTATTTGACCTAGTACATACAGTATATGCATTTAATCAGACAGACAGACAGACAGACAGACAGACAGACAGACAGACAGACAGACAGACAGACAGACAGACAGACAGACAGACAGACAGACAGACAGACAGACAGACAGACAGACAGACAGACAGACAGACAGACAGAGAGACAGAGAGACAGACAGACAGACAGACAGACAGACAGACAAAATGGAGAGAAACAATTCCTATATTCCCCTCCCAGTATGTGGTGGAAGATATTATTTGGAATGGTATTCTTTAAAATGTGATTACAAGAAATGGAGAAGGACAGATGGAGGATGGACAGAACAAATTCCTATATCCACCTCCGACTACATGGCAAGGGATAATAATAGGAGACAGGAGTTTATCTGGATCCAGATTTTTAGCTACAAATATGACCTGAAGGGTGAGAGTGACGGAATTGCCGATACTACTATAGTGAGATTCTTCAATAGATAAGGCATGAAGCTCACTGAAGCAAATGTCAAAAGAAACACCATTTTATATGTCAGACAATGAAAACTCCAGTGTCTAATGGTTCAAAAGGAGGTTCTTGCAATTTTAGAAGAACCCATGCCAAATTCCATTTTGGAATGAGCCATAAAGGTTTAGGTCTTTTAAGAGAGAAATGTTTAATCAAATTAGATAACGAATCATTATTTCCAATATTGATTTGATCTTCAGGAGAAAAAGTATCCGACAACACAGAATGGTATCCTTTAATTATGACAGGTTGAAGCTTTTTGACCTCAAGAAGTTAAATGAAAAAATCTGCTATATTAGAAATAGATGGACGCAAATAACTGAATTCTCCTGACACCAAGCATAGAAAACCCCCCACTTCACTGCACTGCAGAAAAGAGGAAAGCCTCGGTAAAGCAGAAATGTAGTCCATTGCTCTTCTTGAAAAATGTTTACATCTGAGGAAGGACTTAACAACAGAAAGGCATGAAGGTTAAGAGCTACTGGTTTGTAATGTAACTTATTGGCTTTTCCTTGTAACAGTAGGTCTTCTCACACAGACAGTCACCTTTGCAGGAGAGGTCTGAACAGATTGATCGAAGGTTTCTGTTGAGACAGTGGAGCAATGAGAATGATCTTGCATGTCAACAGGATCCGGACATGGAGATCTTGTAAAGTCAAGTGAAACAGATTCAGACTTGGGCAGATATTCAGTGATTTATTCAGGGAAATAAGTTCCACTGCAATTGCTGGATCCGAGTTTTACAGTTTTGACGGATGCCAGTTAAATAGGTTGGGATCCAACATTGAGCCCAATGGTTTTTAAGTGCCAGGGTCCTTGGGATCCGTAGTTCCTAATCAAGCACATAAACATCAGGAATTGATGTTATTTTGGCTTGCGTTACGTCATTGCATGAATGTTATCCAGAATGCCCACAGGCAATTCTGTCCGACAATTCGACGGTATAAGCGTATTTTCGGAACTAGGGAGGTACTCATTCCATTCTGTTATTCACTGTAACGGAATGAATCCTTCTGTTGGTACTAGAACACCAAGTTCTCCTATCGGTCCGTCGTATTCCGGGTCGTCTGAATGTATTAGCGGACTTCCTTTCACGAAAGGGCCGCTTGTTGCAGTCAAATGGACTTTTAACAACGAGTATTTAATCAGATTTGCTACCTATGAGAGCGGCCAATGATGGACTTATTTGCGACGCATCTCAACAATCAGTTGCAAGTGTGTCAACATGTTCGGATCCTCGAACGTTTGCAGTTGACGCTCTATCCATCTCGTGAGACGGGATAATAGGATATGGGTATCCTCCAGCGCCGTTGATTCAGCAGATATTGCTTAAGTTAAATAATCTCAATGCAATTCTGTTGGTAGCACCTCTGTCTCCACAAAGACTGTGCATTAATCTATTCAGGTGTCTGTTGTGGCTTATGCCGTGGAAGCTTCCTCCACATTGCAGTCCATTCTTTAGCTAGATGGATTCTATTAGCTTTCAGTACTGCTTATGATAATATCTTTAACACAGCAGTCTGCGATTAAGATTTTAGCTCTTGAAGTAAGAGTTCTTTCTACTTCAGAGGCTTAGGCTAATAGCGTTGCTATTACAGTTCTAATGACGGCTGCATATTGATTTTAGCCTTTCACTTGCACAGACTGGCATTGTTTAGGTTCGTTATCTGTTGCTCAGAATGTCGTCCACTAAACAGTTGCAGCTATAGTTGTGTAGGCTTTTGGTTCCGGCAGTGACTTTGTGCTGCCGCCCTCTTCGCTCTGGGGTATTTAACCCAGGGCAAGGGCAAGGGGGGGGGGGGGGTTCCCTTAGGTCACCTGCTTTATAGTGAAAAGCAAGGGAATACCTCCCCTAGAGTCAGTAATTCTAGTCGGTACCGGGATGATTTTTAAAGTGTAAAGATAATTTTTTACTCATCCATGTAATATTTTTAAGTGTACCTCGGTGTGTAGTATTTGTATATGTCACATATCAAGCAGACGTTAATATACAATTATCGGTCACTTTTAATGAATTTAAGAGTCTCATTTATCTGGACTACTTTATTTATCGGCTTTCCTTTAAAAATAATTACCATAATGGATTATATTGGAGGTTAATAGACATCAGTGATGTTATTATGCTCAAGTACAGAATGGTGTTGTGTCTTTCTCGTTTTGATGCAAAATAGAAAGATACATGTAAAGCCTATTTCTCCTTTCTCCTCGAGGGGATAATTCTGTATATACATAGTTGAGTTATTGGATTGCTTTATGTCCTAGGCCCTCCAACCTTTGTACTATTCAGCTAAGTCTGGGTCATTGGTATAGTATAAAAATGTTAAAAAATTTATAGTAATTTATATATTTTTTATACTTACCAATGACCCAGACGGGGATGGCCCTCCCATGAGTTGGGAACTCATACCTCCCCGCTGAGTACATAACGCTTTTCCAGGCACTGCTTGTAAGAATGACTTTTAGCGCCAATTTCGAGACCTCCTTGACACTGCGCATGCGCAGTGGAGGAAAGGTATGGAGGACCATATAGGACATGTAATTTTCGGTTTTAGATGCAAATTTTGGGGATTGGGGGTAAAATTTGTGTTTGGCCCTAGAATTTAAGAGTTAGCACCAGCTAAGTCTGGGTCATTGGTAAGTATAAAAAATATATAAATTACTATAAATTTTTTAACTTTTCAAAAGATTTCAACAAAACCATATCATGTGACGAGCTCATTCCAGTGATGAGCCACATGATAAGGTTTTGTTCAAATTTTTTGAATAACTTGAAAAAACAACGATTAAAGGTAAAGGGTTACCAAAACCTCCAAATATCCAATCATTCAATCCTTGCAACCTGCATCGGTGTAAGTTGTAAGAGTCGGCAAGAAGACAGCCAATCTGACTATGCCTACTCCTTGCAATGTACACAACCTTCATTTTTATTATGTCTGCTGTCATATTACTTTATATTCAATATGCAGATGTACCATATTCAAGCACCACTATGATTACTTTGATCTGTCTGTGAAAAGATGTTGCAATCCCCTGCTTGATTCTTTCAGACATTTGACTTTGAGTTAGCACCAGCTAAGTCTGGGTCATTGGTACAGTATAAAAATATTATAAATTTAAAGTAATTTGTATATTTTTTATACTTACCAATGGCCCAGACTTAGCTGGTGCAAACTCAAAGTTATCAAGGTCCAAACACAAATTTTGAATCCCCCAATCCCCAAAAGTTGCTTGCATAACAGAAAATTAAAAGTCCAATCTGGTCCTCCATACTTTTACCCTCCGTGCATGCGCAGTCGTCAGGAAGTGACCGAAATTAGGGCCAACATCATTCTTTGTAGAAAAGAGTACTACATAATAACTCAGTGGGGAGGTATGAGTGCCCACTCATGGGAGGGCCATACCTGTCTGGGCCATTGGTAAGTATAAAAAATATACAAATTACTTTAAATTTATAATATTTTTATACTATAACCCAATGGCTCAGACTTAGCTGAATCGTAAAAAGGCAGAGGACCAAGGACTTCAGAATTAGTAGACCATCATAGTTCTAAGCCTGTAATCGAAGGTGAAAGGAAATTAAATTTTAAAGGAATTACATGTATGTCTATACAGTAATAGAGAAGACATATAAATAAGGAGCCCAATTTTTAAGGCTAGTCCGGACTAAGCCCCAGAAATTAGGATGGCGTATTTGCGAATGAGAAGATAACCCCCACAAACATATGCCATCTAATATATATATGCAAATGTCTGTATCTCTATCTCTGTCTCTCTATCTATCTTTGTTTCGGGTGAACTCCTCCGTTTCCCGACCGATCGATCTCAAATTTTGTACACGGGGGTAATTCATCCCTGCGAGTAACATGGGATAGGTGCCGAGCCCGTGCGGGGTGACCTTGACCTTGAAATTGGTGACGTTGACCTTTTATTTCGAAAACGGTTGGGCCGATCGGGCTAAAATTTCATATGTGCGGGAAAATTGACCCATCGATCATTTTGACTTTATCGGGTTGTAGGGTGACCTTGACCTTGAAATTGGTGACCTTGAGCTTCTGTCGATCATATCTGAAGGTATATTGATATAACCATCTTCTTCCATGCAACGCCGGGTAATCACCTGCTAGTATACAATAAAACACAAGCTGTATCCAGGATATAATCTACAGACAACACTCATAGTTACATACTTATCAAGCCGGAGGAGAGGTAAAAAATCACTCCCCACCCACCTTTTTGAAGGAATCCTCAAAAAGAAGAGGGGAACACTCTGGAATCAGTAAAAGCGGTACGAAATAACAATATAAATATTTGTCGAATAGACACCCAGGTATTAATTATTATTAATAAATTGGTGCTTAACGGCACTTCAGAAGCTAAGGCTACAGTGGCGATCCCGGTAATTAATATTGCCCGCTTGTAACGTATACCGGAGTCGGCATACGCAGATAGGTCGAAAACCGGTGATATAATATATAACATACACATGTCCAATAGAATCACAACGGACGATCTCTGGAGAGTAAACACACTTCCAAGGTAACCCACAGGCAACCCATTCAGGTGTACAATAAATTCCAGTAAATAACAGTCCTGGAAGCAAGTGGAACCCTTCCTCACACAAAGGTGCACCTTACACTCTCTGCATTGGAATATCGTTTTAGTCATTTTCATCGGATTGTCCTTTAGTTTTTTACTAAGAACTCCATGGGTTGAAGCATAAACATGGTGCTTTTTTGTGCATACAACGCATGTATGATTTGTGCTGTCTCCCTCTTCAGCATAAGGAAAATGTATTCCAACATTCAACAAGCGCCCAGGTGCTTCAGCACTGGGGTGCCCCTTCTTCTTTCTGTAACACCTGTAATCACCAACAAGTTGATGGACAAGTTCATCTATGAAGGCTAGAAAATCTCGAGCAGGGCGGTGGGTAGGTTTAAGCTCGACTACACTCCCCTCCAGAATATAAGCATTGTATGTACACCACATGAAAGTTTTGAGTGCGAGATGCATGTACCATTTATATTGCTTCATATCCTTGGGTATGGCAGCAAGCTGATCATTTCTATCAACTCTGCCCATATTTTTGTTGTAGTCTGCTATTACTTTTAGCGAAGTAACATCATCCATTGTACCATTTTTGTTGCAATGCCTGACTGTTGTTTTCTCAGGTTTCTGAACTGCGATGCCTGACTGTTGTTTTCTCAGGTTTCTAAACTGTCGATAACAAATGAACTAGTCTCTTGTCCTTCCATACAACGGCTAGAATAGGTCCACTCATTTCCATCGAAACTCACCCCGTTGTAAATCCTTATCACATATTTGCTTCAAAGATTCTGGGTAGCCCTTACGGTGGGGTCGTACTGTCCCAGTCAACCCTTTACCCCTTTTTATCAAATTTTTAGCAAGAAGAGGACTGGTATAAAAGTTATCGGTGTGCATGATATGACCTTTTCCTTCTAACCCCTGGGTGAGATTCATGACAACAGCCGAAGAGAGACCCAAATTTTCCCCCTCAAACTCACTATTCCTACCAGCATAAACCTGAAATTTGTATCAGTATGCAGTTGCCGAGTCACAAAGCATGAAGGCTTTTATGCCCCATTTTGTGGGCTTATCCTTTATGCACTGTTTTATGCCCAATCTCCTCTTGAATGGTATCATACATTCATCGATGAAAATATTCTGGGAGGGGGAATAAAGATTTTTGAATTTGAATGAAATATAGTCTAAATATGGAGCAATTTTATGAAGTTTACTTGTGTTGTTTTTTTCTAAAGACTCATTGCAAAAATGCAAATACCTCATTATTTGTATAAATCGCCTGTAGGATAATACTTTTCTAAACCCGGGGGTATCAAAAATCTACATATCAGATTTCTCACGAAAAAAAACGCTCCACTCTTGGTAGGGAAACACAGCTGATCATTGCTATTCGCAAACCAATGTATGCTTTTATTTCAGCCAAGGTCGGACGGGTCCATTCTCCTTTGTTATTTTGTGGGTCATTGTTGATTTTATGACAGGTGTTTCTATCTGTCCATTGAATTATTTGTTCCAAAATAATGTCAGTAATAAACAGATGGTAAAAGTTTATTGTGGAGCAGCTTCCATCTAACACGCTTGTTGGGTCAGTCAGTTCGTTGAATCATAAACTGTTGTCATCCAGTTGTTTTTTCCCCCATGAAAAATCCACCCCTTCATCATAATGAGGATGTTTATTTTCGGAAATCCCCACAGGAAAAACAGCAGTGCAGTCGTCCTCTGTGACCTCCAGAAAGTCGTTTAAAAACGATGAAAAATCTTCATCTGACATTGATGGAAATCTTTCCCGGAGCGGTAAATCATCATCAGAGTCCCAGCTTTCGGAATCAGAATGTGAATGATCAGACACCTCTGCCATGGCAAGTTTTATTACATATTTCACAACATTATTCACTTTCTATTTCCAAACATGTGATTGCGATATCCGGTTCACTTAATATGCGTACGGAAATTACCTGATGTCACAATACGCCTTCAATATGCAGCGCGAAATTTGAAACACCTGAAATCCCGGTCAACTGGGTTTCATTGTCAGTACGGAGAATTTGAAATCCCGGTCTAACGGGATTCATCGGCGAAAGGGTTAAGATACAATAATGCGTCTGCCTAATAAGGCAATTATTATGGGCGTGAGCATTGAAAACCCACATGTAATCATCTGAATACCAGTTAACTGACCAGACAGCCTCTCAGGTACCCAAAGGATAGCAATTTATTGACGATGAATCATATGCTCGTATATGACATATAGACGAACAACCACAGGAAACCAACCAACTAGAAAGTGGATGTGCCCATGAGGTCGCCGTAGAACACGATCCAGCCGCCAATTGAGAAGTCATGTAATGCATGTATGTACTTAAATGCATACAAGGCTTACGGGAAGAAAACTACGTCTTGCCCAGTAATCGCCTATTAACACATTGGCGGTGTGGGGCGGGGATTCAAAATCATATCGAAACCCCCTCACCCACATTACTTGAATCATTCTTGTGTTAGTCATCAAATAGTATAGGAGCCACAAGGCTCCCTCATGTCTGACCGACTCCATAATGCCACTAAGGGCAGAGAAGAATGTGAAGAACAAATACTTCCCCTGATAAAGAAGGTCCTCTTGTGGAGGAGGCTTTCGGGGAACGTCCCGTAACTGACACCTGAGAAGATTGATCCAAGGTTTCTGTGCCGATAGAGGTGCTACTTTCAGGAGACCGTTTGAACTAAACAGAATCTGCTGGAGTTGGAGGATACGCCTATCCTATCATTCTGTCCCATGAGATCAATAGAGTATCTACTGCGTATGCTGGATGATCTGGGCATGGCGACACGAACGTCGGTGACTGATTGTTCCGGTATGTCGCAAACAGATCTATCATGGGACGATCCCACTGGTAGCAAATCTGCCTGAATATCCGCATAGTCGTTCACTCGAACGCTCGCTCTTACCTACCGAAAGGACTTCATATAGAATTTTGGAGAAACGATAAGCTTGTTTATCCAGCTCAAGTTTATTACTGGTCGGAACGAGCCGTCTGGCTTCAGTACGAGGAACAGGTGACTGTAAAAACCCTGAGAATCCTGATTCTTGGCGACCTCTATTGCTTCCTTTAACAAGAGGCCCCATGGAGCCTGAGGGCACTCACCTGACATGGTATCCTAAATATCAACCCAGAGAATTGATTTCAACAAGTTGCATCTGCTCCTCCTAAGAAAAGCTTATACCAAATATCCAAAGATTCTGACCAGTGGATCTAAAAAAAAAAAAGAAGATTTTTAAAGAATAAAGTTATAATTCAGACTCCCACAGGGAGCCCATATATGAACTCAGGGACTTGGCTTTAACAAACTTGAATCTCACCCCCCTAAGGATGCTGCACACCAAATATCAAAACATTCCAACTGCTGGATCTGAAGAAGAAGATTTTTTAAAGAAAATTCCTCATTTTGAACTAAGTTACAATTCGAGCTCCCACAGTGAGTCCAAATATGGACCTAGGGACATGGCTTGAACAAACTTGAATCGCACTCCCTAAAGATGCTGTATCCCAAATATCAAAACATTCTGAAGAAGATTTTTAAAGAAAATTCCTCATTTTGAACTAAGTTATAATTCGGGCTACCACAGTAAGCCCAAATATGAACCCAGGGGCTTGAACAAACTTGAATCTCACCCCCCAAGCATGGTGCATACCCAATATCAAAAGATTCTGCCTGCTGGATCTGGAGAAGAATATTTTCAAAGGAATTTGCCTGAAATGCACTAAGTTCAAATTTGGACTCCTATAGTGAGCCCAAATATAAACCCAGGGGGCCGATTTGAACAAACTTGAATCAGATCCACCCCACAATGTTGCATACCAAATATCAAAAGATTCTGACTGCTGGATCTGGAGAAGAAGATTTTTGAAGAAATTTGCCTGAAATGCACTAAGTTCGAATTCGGGCTTCTATAGTGAGCCCAAATATGAATCCAGGGGGCCGATTTGAACAAACTTGAATCAGATGCACCCCACAATGTTGCATACCAAATATCAAAAGATTCTGCCAGCTGGATCTGGAGAAGAAGATTTTTTAAGAAATTTGCCTGAAATGCACTAAGTTCAAATTTGGGCTCCTATACTGAGCCCAAATATAAACCCAGGGGGGCCGATTTGAACAAACTTGAATCAGATCCACCCCACAATGTTGCTTACCAAATATGAAAAGATTCTGCCTGCTGGATCTGGAGAAGATTTTTTAAGAAATTTGCCTGAAATGCACTAAGTTCGAATTTGAACTTCTATAGTGAGCCCAAATATGAATCTAGGGAGCCGATTTGAACAAACTTGAATCATATCCACCCCACAATGTTGCATACCAAATATCCAAAGATTCTGCCTGCTGGATCTGGAGAAGAAGATTTTTTAAGAAATTTGCCTGAAATGCACTAAGTTCGAATTCGGGCTTCTATAGTGAGCCCAAATATGAATCCAGGGGGCTGATTTGAACAAACTTGAATCAGATCCACCCCACAATGTTGCATACCAAATATCAAAACATTCTGCCTGCTGGATCTGGAGAAGATTTTTTAAGAAATTTGCCTGAAATGCACTAAGTTCGAATTCGAGCTTCTATAGTGAACCCAAATATGAATCTAGGGAGCCGATTTGAACAAATTTGAATCAGATCCACCCCACAATGTTGCATACCAAATATCAAAAGATTCTGCCTGCTGGATCTGGAGAAGAAGATTTTTAAAGAAATTTCCCTGAAATGCACTAAGTTCAAATTTGGGCTCCTTTACTGAGCCCAAATATAAACCCAGGGGGACCGATTTTGAACAAACTTTAATCAGATCCACCCCACAATGTTGCTTACCAAATATGAAAAGATTCTGCCTGCTGGATCTGGAGAAGAAGATTTTTTAAGAAAATTGCCTGAAATGCACTATGTTCGAGTTCGGGCTTCTATAGTGAGCCCAAATATGAATCCAGGGGGCCGATTTGAACAAACTTGAATCAGATCCATCCCCACAATGTTGCATACCAAATATCAAAACATTCTGCCTGCTGGATCTGGAGAAGAAGATTTAAGAAATTTGCCTGAAATGCACTAAGTTCGAATTCGAGCTTCTATAGTGAGCCCAAATATGAATCTAGGGAGCCGATTTGAACAAATTTGAATCAGATCCACCCCAGAATGTTGCATACCAAATATCAAAAGATTCTGCCTGCTGGATCTGGAGAAGAAGATTTTTTAAGAAATTTGCCTGAAATGCACTAAGTTCGAATTCGGGCTTCTATAATGAGCCCAAACATGAATCCTGGGGCCCGATTTGAACAAACTTGAATCAGATCCACCCCACAATGTTGCATACTAAATATCAAAAGATTCTGCCTGCTGGATCTGGAGAAGAAGATTTTTTAAGAAATTTGCCTGAAATGCACTAAGTTCGAATTTGAGCTTCTATAGTGAGCCCAAATATGAATCTAGGGAGCCGATTTAAACAAACTTGAATCAGATCAACCCCACAATGTTGCATACCAAATATCAAAAGATTCTGCCTGCTGGATCTGGAGAAGAAGATTTTTTAAGAAATTTTCCTGAAATGCACTAAGTTCGAAATCGGGCTCCTATACTGAGCCCAAATATGAACCCAGGGGGCTGATTTGAACAAACTTGAATCAGATCCACCCTACAATGTTGCATAACAAATATCAAAAGATTCTGCCTGTTGGATCTGGAGAAGAAGATTTTTTAATGTTTTTCCCATTGCCTACAGTGTTAAACAGTGCTGACTCAGCAGTTTTTCAAAGTCCTGAAAAAAGTACCTTGTGATCAAACCATTCTATTCTACTGGATAAAAGTAAGCTTTATACAAAATATGAATTCTCTGTGCCGTGTAGTTTTGGAGATATGGCAGTTTTAAGGTTTTTCCTATTTTTAGCTCCCGAGGTTCCCACGGGGCAATGAGAAAAATTTTTTTTGCATCAATCAACTACTTATGACCCATTATCATCTCATATCAAATTTGGTTCAAATCAACCTCACGGTTCAGAAAATAGAAATTTTAGGCGTGGCCAAAATTTTTGCCCCTCCCATAACGAAGGCAAATAATGCCCGACAAACTTCTCTTGAACAAACTTGATGCTAAACCTCAAAAGGACTCTGTATACCACATATCAAGTCTCTGCTACTGGTGGTTCATTAGAAGAAGATTTTCAAAAAATTTGGCCATTTTTTTCCCACACCTCTGCTCAATATGAGCCGAAACCTAATTTGGATAAAAATCAAAATGCCCCTATATAACCACACTTACATGAAATTTAATTAAAATGTGGCCAGTGGTTTAGGAGAAAGAGGCTCAAACACCACCTTCACGACAGACGGCAGATGACGGACGAAGAGTGATGAGAAAAGCTCACCCTGACTTTCAGTCAGGTGAGCTAATAATAGAGCCTGTACCTCTGCTAGGAAATACTCTATTTTGAAAGGATCCGACGGAAGATCTGTCCAACGCCAACATCTTGTTAGTGGGGGTGCCACTTGGGATGATAGCCGTAGGCCGTCCGAGCCTACACTTCTCACCCACTTATCTTCCGTGACTGCTGACCAGTTTCTCGTGAAGATGATACCTTCCGCCAACTGGCAAGCAATAGAGGTCTTGAACATCATCTGTATGACCTGCGAGGCTTACGGGAGGAGAAACGTCCTCCCCGCGAAGAACCTCGTCCCATCGGCCTAGGGACGTCTGACCTATAGTTCCGATCAGACCTATGCCCCTTTCCCGAGTTGCTATATTGACGACCTCCAGAGTAATTGTAAGAGGGCTTCTTGTACCCTCGTGAGGAGTTCCCTTTTGACGTTTAGATCTGGAACATCCACCTTTACTCTTGTCTGCTGAAGTGGGTTGATGAGATGCTGACTTCAATAGCAGATCACTTGACACTTTCTTAATAGCCTGATCATATAGTATGTCCGGAGACCGGAGCGACCTGGAGAGAGCTTTTCACCTGGTCATCTGTAAGTGTTGACGATGCAAGGGCAGCATCATGTCTGATTAACTCCAGATTAGCCACTGTAAGGGCAGTGTTATACGTGGTATACAAATTGCCCTGGAAAGAACTCTAAGAGAGGTACAAACATCCTCAAATTCCTTCCCGTTGAGATGTTATGCCATAGCTCTGGTAAGGTGATCTGCGTAAGACATTGCTTCCAAATTCACTCTACTTGATGAAATTGCCGTTGTAATTGTGTCTGAGCAAATAGTGAATGATGCAGGCAAGGATACATCTAGATCCCCGGGCTGCTCATTCAAACGCAGAGGAGCTCTGAACATCTTCTCCAACCGTTTTTAAATGAATGTAGTCCATGAAACGGTATGTTTATGGAAGATGTAGTTAAGAAACTGCCCTTTCCTCGCACTCGAGAGGTGAATACAACGTCGTCTACATGGCCAAAGGCCTGCGACACCTACCTAGACTGAACCGGAAAAGAAAGAACTTCTTCCTTTGTCCGTATAAAGTCTGCATCCAATGACGCCAGCGGTTTCTCACTTATCATCGCAGCATTCTGATTCGTCAGAACAATTGATGGATGAAATCCATCGCAACCCTATGCTGTTCCGAAAGGGAAGGGTAATCCTCTTCCTTATCCCTTTCACCATCCGAGAGAATCAGTTGCGAATATCGGTCCATTGCATCTGCGTGAACAGATGACTGGACCGACCCAGCACCATCCAACAGCTCAGGTTCTGAGTCTGAGGGAGGCTGCATCTGCACTTGCTGGGGTGCTGCGATCAGCTGTGCAATCTGCGACAGCAAGTCCGTCATCGAGGCCTGAGGAGCAGCGGTCTTCTATTTCCTAGCCACTTGCTGCTCCTGGGATGGTGTGTCGGAGATCGATCTCATCTCCTAACGTCCCGATGATCGAGGCCTCATCTCCCTAGCTACGGGATGGTCCGACTTCACAGGAGAAGAGTGGTCCCTTCTTCGCACAGCAGGCTGAATATCCAAAGTCGGGTAGCTAGGATGCGGTCATGTGTGCTTTAATAACGTAGCGGAGGAAGCCGTGACTGAAGCCAACCCCAGCTGCAGACTAGCCGGAGCGTCCCGAGCGGCGGGCGGACGTATGCTCCATCTTGTGCAAGTTTCCAACCAGAAAACTTCATGTTGGCTTGCGAAACGTGGCGGAGGAAGCCGTGACAGAAGCAGACACTGGCTGCAGACTAAACAGAGCATCCCGAGTAGAGGGCGGACATATACTCCGGCTCCTGCAAGTTTCTTATAAGCCTCTCCTGCTCATGGTTTATTAGACCTCGCCGAGTACAAGAAACTTGCTGACTTCCTCCCTATTTCCGTCGTCGCAAGGTGAACTTATTTATATTAAAGTGCTCGCTCTACCCACATCTACACTTCCTTCGACCGCAATGGACTTACCCGGCGTCACGGCACCCACGGATGGAGTACCACTTCACCGGTCATGCTAGGTGCTTGCAAGAGATTAAAACCTTTAACAAAAGGCCCTAACTCTTGCAATCATGAGCACTGCAGCTAGCTCTATATGCTCAATGGAGCATGATGACGGTAGCACACTTGAATGGGTGTCAGAGTATCATCACCATGTTCATGTTCCTCTGAAATAGAAACTGACAAAATGAATTATAACGTGGTGAGAGGCCTGGCCTCAGAACTTCACCGCTAACAACGTACTGCAACACCCATCTCCAACATAAGTCATCCCAGTGAACACAAGAATGACAAGAGTCTGCAGGAGTGCATCGACTAAAGACGATATCAGTCCTCCAAACTCCACAACAAAATATATAATTAAGATACATGAATAATAGCAATCAAAATTAAATTCAAAATATATTTTAGAAAATTTAAAAAAAAAAAAAACGCCTAAGTTCCCAAAGGGAACATTAAGAGCCCAAAGGCATCCCAATAGAGCCTAAGTGTGGACAAAATCCAAATTTTTTGAGCTACACTACCGGAATAATAATCCATGTAACCTACAGTAATTCTACAGTAATAGAATATAAAAAACTACCTATATATGAGGACGTTGTCAAAGTAAACAACGTCAATGCAAACAAGACATCAGGCACACAAAAAGGCCCAAAGTCAGAAACCAATTTAAATGCTACCAGATGCAAAGCTAGATCTTCATAAGAAGAAACAATACATCAGATAGAAGATGCAAGACTAAACGACCTAACACCCCCAGTGTGAGGACGTAACCATGGGGAAAAACAGAATAATATTCTGTAATACATGTTAATACTCCCAAGAAATTTAATAAAAAATTTCAATAAAAAATAGACAAAAAGCTTAAGAGTTTAACAGGAAGGGTTCATGGAAGGATAGGGAAGGAATATTCAACAAACAGTGGAATAATCATTAACAAAAATGATGACGTCAGGCGTTTGTTCCGAAATTGGGAAACATAAAATAATTTTCTAATTATTATAAAGTTGCAGCCCTGAACATCTAAAACCACTGTTGAACACTTCCATCATCCAATAACAGCCTTGGATCCACCAATTCTTGAATTGATTTCTGTCTGACATCCTCAAAAAAGGAGATTTTAAAGCACAGATGTCAGTTCATTGTTGCTGACTTAAGTACCAAACAAAGAATGATGTTGGCACTAATTTCGGTCACTTCCTGATGACAGCGCATGCGTGGAGGGTAAAAGTATGGAGGACCAGATAGGACTTTTAATTTTCGGTTTTGCAAGCAAATTTTGGGGATTGGGAGGTTCAAAATTTGTGTTTGGCCCTTGATAACATTGAGTTTGCACCTGCTAAGTCTGGGCCATTGGGTTATAGTATAAAAATATATGTTGTTTTTCAACTCAGGCAGGCAAATGCAGCCGACTCGTTAGGTAAAGGGTTAATTGTATATGCAGTTCTGCCAATAATTTAGGCTTATCATTCATTGGAAACGTCTGTCTCAGAGATATTTTATTTGGTAGAGAAGATACATTCTAGCAATATTCAGCTTGCTGTAAGGCAAGCTGAATATTGCTGGAATGAAGCTCATTTTATGAGGCAAAGAGAGAATTTTCAAAGTATAAAAGGGGGATAAGTCTGAAGAGTGAAAAGTAAGAAATATGATTAGAGACTCATTTGAAAGCCTTTCCCATAAACAATCTTCACTCCAAATTTCACTGAGATCCGATAACCCAAACTTGAGATTTGAGACGAACAGACAAAAAAAATAGGCTATTTTTGTATATTCAAAAGGCCATAACTCACAGAAAAAATATTTCAACAGCAAAACGGCTGATGCTCCTTAAAGATTTTATGATAGTGAACCTCTGTATAAAACTTCCTCAAAATCTGAGCAGTAATGTTCAAGTTATAACGCAAACAGACATCTGGGTGTGGACAGAGATGGATGGATGGATGCACAGAGGTGCAATCCAGTATACCCCACTTTTTTAAAAAAGTGGGGATATAATAAGACAAGATAATTGAGAATATGTTATGTTCTGTACCCAACATACTATGTTTTCAACAATAATAATTTGTGGTGTAGACTTTAATAAAGAATTGAGGCCTAGGTTGATGTGGCCCTCACAGTTATCTAGGTCATGTGCCCGTCCGGCGGTCATGGTTGACCAATAGCGACCAAAGTAGGACAGTCTCATCTAGATATCATGCCAAGTTAAGCTACTAAGTTACAATGAAATCCCTTCATAAATACAACCTAAAGGAATCTATGTCATGTACCCAAGCCTTGGTAATGGTTGACCGATTGTGACCAAAATAGGACAGTCTCATCTAGACATCATACCGAGTCATCCTACCAACTTACAATGAATTGCTTCATAAAAATTAACTTTAGACTGTGCTAACCAAATCCAGGTCACATGCCAATGCGGCCGTCAAGATTGACCGACCACGACCAAAATGGGACGTTCTCATTCAGACATTATATCAAGTCATCCTACCATTTTACAATGAAATCCCTTCATAAATGCAACCTGTAGACTGTGCTAAAGGAATCTAGGTCTTGTGCCCCTGCAGTTGTCATGGTTAACCAAACACGACCAAAATAGGACGTTCTCATCTAGACATTATAGATCCTACCAAGTTACAACGACTTTGTCAAGTTAAGCTAACAAAATTATTTCATAATATTTTTGCTTTTAACTGAATATGAAGCACATTTACAGAGCATGAAATCTTTTAGTTATGGTACAACAGTTTTCAGCAGGCACAAAATTGGGCTTCCAACACTCTATCAACAAGGGCAACGCCAAGTGTAGGCCAATGCCAATGACCCATATGCAAGTTCGAAGTAGCCTTGAAGGTATTGTGGGACAGAAAAATTTTCTAAGTGGAAGAGTGAAAATAGAAAAAAATTTCTAAGTCAAAAAAGGGCCATAACTCTGGGGAAAATTATTGGTCAGAACCCATTCCTTGTGCATATCCGTCCCCCCCCCCCCTCCCCCATCAGCAAGCGGAGATCCAAATCTGAGAGAGGGGGTTGAAATTACAATGCAAAATGTTTGTACAGACGGCTTCAGTAGATACCCCCGAATCCTCAGAGGAGGTCGGGAACATAATTAAAAGTGTCAAGGAAAAACTGGTAAATATTAATGATTAGAAAATCGGTCTGACACTAAAATCTTACTCACCTCATATGTTTCAACTAATATATCTCTCTTAACAAATGGTCGTATTGGCATGGGTATTTTAATGTTTGGATTTGCATAAAAATTTTGTATTAATCTGTCCAATGCCTTTGCTTCATGTCTCATGTCCATCTGAAAGAAAATTACTTTTGGAATGTATATATAATGGGTAGTAAAAATGATGGTCGTGTGATTTCATTTATCCTTGTGTATGAGTTATACCTGGTCACCAGTCTGTAAAGGCTTGTTACTGAACTACTTACAAAAAGCTGGATGTTGAGAAGGAGAATGAAATGTTAATTAGGGAATGATACTCTATTGTCAGTTTTCAAACCAAGTACCACCATGCAGGGACATAACCAGATCCAATGTGTGGGAGTGGTGGGGGGGGGGGGGGGGGGGGTTAAAATTAGCAGCACAAAAATATCTCCCCTGATCATTTCATCTTGTCCTAGGATAAATGGTGTATCTCCCATAGGTGAAAGTTCAGGGTCTTCCCCAGGAAAAACAATTAACTTTTCATTTCATATGGGGCACCCAAGTAAATTTTGAAGGCTTAAGTACTAAGAAAGTGAAGGTATAACTATAGCAAAATGATCAAAACAATATGAGGGTGAGAGTACATGAACAAGTTTTAGGAAATTCTGGCATTGATGTAAGGTTGACATTTTTCAAGACAAGATGAGTGTGTCAGTAAGTGATGGAGAGCAAGAGCAATTTTTTTGCAATCACACAACCAAAAGCATTTTTTGTGGTCATTCGTTTCTGTTGGTCCTAGGAAAGCTTCTCAGGAAAAAACAAAGCTCTCTTCTGTGGAGTCTTAAAAAAGTGTGCATATGAAATTTTGGTTTTGTTTTTTACCTCCAGAGGTTCTCTTTGCCCCACCTCAAGGGGAGTAGCAACTTTTTTGGAAAAAAAAACCCTCAGAAGACTACTCCATCAAGATGCACTGTAACAAATTAGGTTAGATTTGGCTCAAAAGTTCTGAAGAAGACTTAGTTGATGGAGCACAAGAAAGATGATGATTTTTCATTCGTTCCTTTGAACAAACTTCAATCTGCATCACTAAAGTAAGTTCCACACCAGATATCTAAGCATTATTGCAAGTGGTTTATGAGAAGATGATTTTTAAAGCATTTTAGGATTTGGGGCATTAAACCCACCCAAGACGAAAAGCAACTTTTGGGAATAAAACTCAGAAGAG
The DNA here is from genome assembly GCA_031216915.1 of Pictodentalium vernedei. Taxonomy (NCBI): domain Eukaryota; kingdom Metazoa; phylum Mollusca; class Scaphopoda; order Dentaliida; family Dentaliidae; genus Pictodentalium; species Pictodentalium vernedei. The sequence goes on along the minus strand of CM062297.1, from coordinate 669,243,288 downwards.
TATACTCCACCAAGATGCTATGTACCAAAATAATTTTGGCCCAACGGTTCCAAAGAACAATACTTAGTTCATGGATAGGGCCCTGCGAATCGGGAAATTTATGTTCGAATCGAATCTCGAATCGAATCGGGACTGATGTCGACATCGAATCGAATCTCGAATCGAATCGGGATAAACTCGAGAAATAATTATAACTGGCATTATCTTGTGCAGAGATGTCCGGAAAGCACTGCGAGAAGAGATCGTTGACATAACTTGACAACTTGGCGTTGTTTTAATTTTCTTTCTCGTTGAATGGCCATCCAGATGTTCACTTGGCCCGACAATAAATTCAAGACATAAATATGGACAAATTAAGGTGTTACTGCCCAAAGACATTTAAGACAAACCACTAAATTGAAACATGAGACTTAAAAGCATAAATGTAATACAAGTGGCACATTAATTCCCATGGGTTGAAGTCAGCTACAGCCGCTAACTTCAGGTACGTTAGCATGCCTAAATACATTATTGTTATGTTTGGTTGTTTTTGTATTATCAGAATTTGGGTCTTGTAGATTTCGGTCCGTTCTCAACTCAGTAACACAGTATACATCAAAAGCAGCGAAGGCGTTAAACTGTGTTAGTTTCTGCATTAGTTAACTCGAATAGTGACGCAGTGCTCATTCACACAAATTGCTTTTACTTCATTCCAACTTCCAAGTACCAACTCCGAACAATGCAAAGAAACTACAGAGGTTTTCCTCCCACAGTTTTCTAACATAATAATGGGAGCGCTCCAGGCGACATGTCTCCATTATTGTGTTAGAAGATTCCGGGACTGGAAGCAGGCCTTAGGCCCATAGCTGGATATTTCGGTTGTATAGATGGGCGTGAACAGGTTACAACTTGGACAGAGCCGCTGAGCAAACGGGATTCCGCAAATAACTCTCACACGAATTCCTGGAAATCTATAAATAGCGAATTTGCGGTGTGTGGTTTTCTGGGAATCTGAAACTGAAAGTGAAACGACAGAATTTTGCAATGAATTTGACTATTTTCCTGATAGAAACATTAAAACTAGAAGAGTTCGCTCCTTATTTCAACTGATGTCGACATTGTCGAACACTGATTCATTTTCCTCGAAGCTTCGTTTGACTAACGAATCGGCAAACTATTTGAGATCGATATACGAATACCAAAGCGATGTCGACATCGAATCGAATACTCGAAGCTTCGCAGGGCCCTATTCATGGAGCACAAGAATGATGATGATTCAGAATGTTCCCATTGTCAAGTGTTAAAATGTGCACTCCCAATGGCACCTCATGACAAAAAGCATACCAATTGTTTTGGTTCATCTGGTTCCACTGGTCCAAGGGAATCTTCATACCAAAAAAACACTATTCTGGTCCATGCATTTTTTGAAATATGGGTGTTGGAACTTTTTTATTTTTAGCTCCCGGGGTTTCCACAGGGGCTGTGAGAAAATTATTTTGGATATAAATCAAGTAAGTATGACCCAATGGGGGGTTCTCGGAATGCCAGCACCTATTGTTTTCTAACGTGGAGTCAGTGGTGCATGTGGAGTGCTAAAACAACACTTTCTGGGTGTTAGGAAAGTATAGTTTGTTTCTGATAAATGGGAGAAATGAGAGATAACGGCTTAATTCAAAAGATACATTTATTCAGTCGGTTCTCGCAAAAATAAGAAGTTTTTCACACACTAATTAATAATTAAATATATTACCATGAGAATACACATACAAAAATACATAAAACCAGGCATACAAACATACAAAAAATGTATTTTTTACATGAATTTCATACAAAAAATGTATTTTTATCTGAATTTTACAAACTAAATATGCAAATTAAACATTTATAACCAATATGAACAAGCAAACTAAACATTTATAACCCAATGAGATGTGATATAGAGCCAGCATATTCAAGAACAGTCTTGGCACCACTCAACAATTTTCATTTCTCATTTTCCAGACCCTAGTCTAATTGTCGGTATTTCCTCTTTCGAGGTTGCATTTTCCCTCCGGATTGTAATTGCATGATAACAGTCTCTGTTTGATCTTGTTCTTTTTTTTATAAGATCTATGAATCTGAATAAATTTGGGTGTGCAGCACTCAACTTGAAAATTTTTGAATGCCAGCCTTCCACGTGGTTAGTGGTCCGTGGACCTACAGTGTCAAAATGGTTCCCCAAGTCCCTGCCTGGCTTTTCAACCCACTGTTCTGTCACATAATCGGCAAACTTAAGAACATTTCCATTTTCTAAATCAACATTTTCCAATGCATTCAACCATACATCGTCCATGTCACATTGCCTTATAAGAGGAAGTGCAGATGCACGACGGACAAACTGATTTATGCTGTCATCAGATGAAAAGGCACTTTAAAGGCCACAATGCTGCACATTTCTTTGAGATGGAAGAGATGGAATGTTCTTTGCTCTTTGACGATATAAACTGGAATACATACTGTATAATGTGGGAACTTTCGGGATGACATGCTCGTAGTCCGTTGACCGCAATGCGGTTATTTCTTCATGATATATTGCTGAAACTGGTCTGGAGTTTGTGTGTACCAGTTTTTTTAAATTAGCTAACATCTCGTCGACAGTTAACTTATCTTCATCTGGCTGGTGGTTGTGTGAATTTCTGTAAGACGTGAGCATGCCATCTTTGGTGTTTATGGTTGCTGAGCAGCCACCTTCACTGCACTTCCAATGCACCATGTCATTTCTACTGCTTTTTACCCTAAATTTATATCTGCCATATACTAAATTCTGACCACCACGTCTATTGGTGATAAACCAAACATTCACTTGAGCATTTGCCATTTTAGACTGATATGCAATTTGACGCAATTTCTTCTTATTTATAAGAAATTAAACTGATTATGTATTGATAACTTTCTAACATTGTGTTCACTTGAAATGCAGTCTTAAAACTGTTAACTAATATAGAATAAACTACAATGCAATCTCACTCTGTTGTGCGGACAAAATTAATTAATGTGCCGGCATTCCGAGCAGTGTTTATTTAGAGTGAGCCGGCATTCCGAGAACCAACCAACCCAATTATACTACATGCCAAATTTGGTTCAAATCAGCCCATTGGATCTTGAAACAAATGTTGGGTGAAGACCAAATATGGCATGCAACCTTTTGCAAACAGAAAATATGAACATTTATGGCATTAGTTTTTATGGAAGAGAAAAAACGGATCTCATTTTTATTCAACCAGATTGATTGAGACTGGTTAAATATGTACTATATCTAATTCAAAAACTAATAATTATCCACAAGAAACATGCAATCCCAAAAGGGTGTTTCTGCTCATTTACCTGTTTTTCCATAAATACTGAAAATTCATCCACACAACTGCGAAGACTGAGCCATCGTAACCTTTCAAATAGAAATTCTAATGCCGAAGCCATGCATTTTATTATGTAAATGTCTCTCTTAAAATGTCTGTAAACTCCTGGATGAAGAACCTACAAGGTTGAAAAGAGAATTATCGTCAATGATTATGTAATCAAATGGAGTAACAAAGCACTACCAATACTGAACAAAAATTATTTCAACTCTCTCCAACAAAATTTGCCCAATGTTCTGTATCAAAACTACCCAACAGTTTATCTTAATTTCAAAAGTTTTCTCTCTTCCAGAATATAAGGTATGATACAAGCTTGCACAATTCAGAAACTGAGGTAAACTGAATAAGTTTATGTAACATTTTCAAGGCAACTGTACTTTTGGCAATTCTTTTCCAAATCTTATAAGTGATACTGATATGTTTACTACCCATAGAGCAAGAACATACATTAATAACCTAGGATAGAACTCTGCAGCTGATTACATGAATCTCCTTCAGGCCACGGTTAATTAATTTTCTGTTTAGCCCTGGTCGCCTCCTTTTGTTTTTTGCCCAAATTAATAACACATTTTCTTTATTATTGGCTCTGTAAATGAGCCACCTCCTTTAGTGGGCCAGGAGAATACACCTTTCACGTTTCTTCCTCATCCATTAAAATGCCAGATTATTGACTCATTTTTGCCCGATTGTTATAGCAATCTGGCATTAGTCCGGTGTTATTAAGGATAAAATGTTGACAAATGATACATTTTGTTAAAGGCTGTTCTGTATATAACCCTGGCCATCAAAAGTTCTACTATCTGAGACAATATACACATGCAAAGAACAGTGTGTAAGTGCAAAATGATAATATATGCATCTTGCGGAAAAGGATATATACTATTCAAAACAAGAAAAATGTTACTAAGGTAACACATGCCCCCCCCCCCCCCCCCCCCCCCCCCCCCCCCCCCCCCCCCCCCTGAAAAAAAAATTCACCTGGACCTTTACAGACCTGGCTGTGGTGTGTGACACATCCACCCATTGTGCTTTAAAATTGAGCGAAGATAGATGATTGTAGCCCTAATAGTTTTGGAGTTATGCTTGAGACACGATTTGTGACCCTGAACATATGAAGGTCAATTGTGACCTTCACCTTGCAGATGCGACGGAAACTATTATACTCGACACACCTTCTGACTGTCCTTAACATTTGTAAAAAGTTTAACAATTCGTCATGCGAGAACCATAAGGTTCTATCTTCTACCAGAAGATAGAACCTTATGGTTCTCACGCAACGAATTGTACTGATTCGTTTCTGAGTTATGGCTGAGACATGAATATTCACCGATTTTTAGTGTGACCTTGAAATGTGACCTTGACCTTGAAGTTACAAACCCGGCCATGGTATGTGATACATCCTCCCATGGTCCTTTATAATTGTGTGAAGTTTGATGACTGTAGCCCTAATAGTTTTGGAGTTATGCTTGAGACACAATTTGTAACCCTCAACATATGAAGATCTATTGTGACCTTCACCTTGCAGATGTGGCAGAAACTATTATACGTGACACACCTTCTGACTGTCCTTAACATTTGTTAAAAGTTTAACAATTGTACTAACTGATTTTTAGTCTGACCTTGAAATGTGACCTTGACCTTGAAGGTACGAACCCGGCTATGGTGTGTGACACATCCTCCCATGGTCCTTTATAACTGTGTGAAGTTTGATGACTGTAGCCCTAATGGTTTTCGAGTTATGCTTGAGACACGATTTGTGACCCTGAACATAGGAAGGTCAATTGTGACCTTCACCTTGCAGATGCGGCAGAAACTATTATACGCGACACACCTTCTGACTGTCCTTAACATTTGTAAAAAGTTTAACAATTGTACTATGATTCGTTTCTGAGTTATGGCTGAGACATGAATATTGACCGATTTTTAGTGTGATCTTGAAATGTGACCTTGACCTTGAAGGTATGAACCTGGCTATGGTGTGTGACACATCCTCCCAGGGTCCTTTATAATTGTGTGAAGTTTGATGACTGTGGCCCTAACAGTATTCGAGTTATTGGCTCGGACACAGTGACACACACACACACACACACACATACGGACACACGCACACTTCAATCACTATATGGCATCCGGCTTAAGACGGGTGGCATAAAAAGTAGGTGCTATTTGATAAAAATGAGATTTATAAAGAAATATATTAATATTTTCATCAAAAAGACAGTTGAGGCATTGCACTGTGACATCTGGTGAATGATTTCAGCAATAGTTGGGTATGTGACAAGCACACATTCCACGCACTGAGCTGTAGAGGACAAGGACGGTCAGTCAGAGAATTTACCACATTCAGTCCAAGACCTCAATACCTTGTAAATCCTCCTTGGTTCCTGAGACAAGCTCGGACCCGACATGCATACATCTCACCAAACGTCCAATATCGGCTTGACTGATGTTATTCCATTCTTCGTACAGTGCAGCGGCGAGTTCCTGGACATTGGTTGGGGGCTGTTGGCATTGTCATAAGCACCTGCCAAGCATATCCCAGATGTGCTTGATTGGTGAAAGGTCTGGACTTAGTGCTGACCAAGGCAGTGAGTGATGTTCTGCTCCTGGGGGAACTCAGTAGTGACACAGGCCCTGTGTGCTCTTGCACTGTCATCTAGGAAAATGAATCGATGGTCATGAAGTCGCGCAAATGGCACCACATGAGCTGCTAACATGCTGTCATGGGAGTACTGCCCTTTGACACACCCTTGGATGACATGTAATGCTGTTCTGCATGTCATGGTTATGCTTCCCCACACCATAACCGATCCACAACCAAAACGATCGTGCTGCCTAACGGTTATGACATGGCATCGTTCGTTCTGCTGCCGCCACACTCTGTTTCGCTGGTCATGGAAGTCGAGAGAGAACATCAATTCGGTGATTGTCCCAGCGCTGTTCTGCTCCACACCAATTATGCCTTGCTACGATGTGACGTTCAGTCAAACGTGGAATTATTTGAGGTCGTTAAGCATACAAATTCCAGCTGTCAGGCGATTTCGGATAGTCTGACCACAGACTCGCACATCTGTCGCTCGGTGCAGCTGCTGTCCAATTTCTGAGGCACTTTGATGGCGGTTACGTAATGCTGTGGTTCGGATAAAGCAGTTGTCACCCTTGGATGACCTGACTGACGTCTGTCATCAACATTGCCTGTCTGACGGTAGTGTGACCACAACCTGCTAATAACCGATTGAGTGACATTGAGAATTTGAGCCACTGCAGTCTGTCTGTTGCCAGCTTCCAACATGCCAACGGCAAGTCAACGTTCGTCACGTGTCAGTCTTTGCATACCTCAAAAGTTACGTTTCGACCAGAAACTATTGATGAATGAGTTTATACCAAGAAAAGAATCATGAGACATCTGAAAAAGCCTGTCCAGTACAAATGAAAAAAAATTTCAAAACGTACCCCACAGACATTAACGTGGCGCTCATGCATAAAACCTGCACAAAGTTTTCGTGGGCTGCTGACATTCATGATCCACACTAAACTTGGTAACATACTGACGTGTCCAATCACGCGTATCCAATACCATTTTCCAAAAATATCAACATTAGTTTGGATATCCACTACTTTTTTTGAATAGTATATTACACCATTTTCTCACGAGGATATAATTAATAATAATAACCTCTTTCTGTATCTTGTTCTGATAACTTGGAATAAAGCTATACTGAAAATTAACTAACCATGGCCTTATCAATGCATTAGCCAATGTAACTGCCATTTCCAGCCAGTGGTATTCACAAACTGATAAGAAATATTATATATCTCAGGAGATGGATGCATCGAGTTAGGTTGCTGTGTGGGGTTGTCTCTGTCGACTGCTTTGTGTTGGGTGTATACTCTCTACATAGATGTTACTCATGTTTCCTTGAGACCGTGTGAGCATGTGTTTGTGTATACATATGTACACAGATGGGCACACATATGCATACATATGCATTGTCCTAATATTTATATGTATTATATAATACATATTATGTCTACATGTGTGTGTGCATGCATGCATATGTGTGTGTGTGTGTGTGGGTTTGTCTTACCAACTTGACGAGGTAACTAGACAAAAGAGTTTGCGTGTTTCGCCTTACCGAGGTACAAAAGACAAAAGAAACCCTTTACCTTGGTTGTTTTCCCAGAACTGTACCGGCAAAACGAGGTAGAAACCGTTAGTCCACACAAAGGACAAACAATGGGGTACCTCGGTATGTAGGGTAGACAAGACTCTGTGTGTGTGTGTGTGTGTGTGTGTGTGTGTGTGTGTGTGTGTGTGTGTGTGTGTGTGTGTGTGTGTGTGTGTGTGTTTGAGGTTAAAAAATCGCACTGGCACAGACATTTCCTACTGAAACGTTTTTTTTCTTTTAATATGCCGCTGAAAAATTGTTTTCATTTACTGAACCCTGATGGGTTTCAAACGTAACAAAAAAGTACATAAAATTGATTTAAACTAAGTGATGAGCTTAGGAACTGGTTAAACTGACTGGCAATAATTGATGTTATTCATTGATGGGCTCTAATTTAGTCCTTACAAGGATGTTACGCAAGCTTTTGTTTTTCTTATAGGCGATGACAGGTCGAAGATTCAAAGGTTCATTTAATTTAGCATTGGTAAAATTGAATTCATCTTTTAACATTTTTGCTATTTCGATATTCATTCTGTTGTACGTTAAAGTGAAAGGAATGATGGACCTCCTTTCGCATTCGCCCTCTGATATGTTCATACCAAATGGCCAGAGGGTTTGAAGCGTATTGATCCAAAAAGCTTCACGTTTTTTTCTAAATTCATCCGTTTCTTCTAATGTGTCTTTAATTGGTGGTTGTTCAATTGGGTGGATTTCGAAATCGTCCAAAGAATGGCCAGGAAGGTTAAAATGTTGTGCTACTGGGGCATCAGCATTATGTTTTATATCCTGTTTGTGTCTAGTAGCACGTTCTCGAAAAGGATTTTGACTTTGACCAACATACTGTTTCCGACATCGCTTACAAGTGATAAGGTAAATAATGTTTGGTGAATCACAATGGAGGGGGTTACGGATCTGATAATGATTTTTCGTTTGTTCGGAGGAAAATTCCTCTTTCTGATCAGGCATAAAAGTATGCAGTCTACAACGAGGCTTTTTGCAATTAAATACCGCGCCACTACTATTTTGCAACGGTCTGTTGTGTTCAATCTTCAGTGGTTCGAAATCGGTAGTTTCAGCTGGACTTTCGAGCTTTTTCAAGGTTTGGGATTTCAGGCTACGCAAAAGGCGCAGCGAGTACCCTCTCGATCTGAGGGCGCCAAATAGAGTAGAACAAGCCTCATTGAAATTTACCTTATCACTTGAATTGCGGTGGAAACGAATGAGCTGTGATTTGATGATACCTTTAAATGTATGTTGAGGATGAAATGATTTAGTGTGCAACAATTGATGTGAATCAGTTGGTTTAAAATATACTTTATAATCTAAATGACCGGACGCCTGAAATTGCTTGCCTTTATACACGGTTACATCGAGAAAATCAACAGAATTTTCACTGATAGTAGCTTTCAATTTAATATTTGGATCGTGATTATTCAAAATTTCTAAAAATTCATCAAAATCTTCTTTTGAATGTTCCCAAATAATAAAAATGTCATCTAAATATCTGAGATATACGAGAGGATGCTTTGCACATTTGCTTAAGGCATTTTCCTCCCATTCCGCTACATAAATGCTTGCAAAATTAGGACTGAATCTTTTACCCATAGGACAACCCATTATTTGTAGAAAATATTCTCCATTGAATTGAAAGTCATTACCTTTTAAGCTCAGCTCTAAAAGATCCAAAATTTGTTCATCCGGGCGTTTCGCATCCGGATATTTTTCAAATGCATTTTTAACTGATTTAACACCTTTATCAATATCAATGTTCGTATACATACTGTCGATATCCAAAGTAGCCAGGATTGCATTTTTTGATATTTTCAATTTCCAAATTTGTGACAGGAAATCCTGTGTGTTTTTTAGATAGCTCGGATGTCTATTTGCTATAGGTTTAAGATGATAATCAATTAATTCCGAGATCGCATAAGATTCCGAATTACAATCTGATACAATTGGCCTCCCGGGTGGAGTTAAGTCATCCGTCCATGAAGAACGGTCCTTGTGGATCTTTGGTAGGATATAAAATTGTCTTGTTTGAGCACTGAGCTTAGCTGTTAAATATTTCAATTGTTTTTTGGTAATGTGACCTTCGTGGAGGAGAAATTTTAAGATCTTATTGAATTTTTCGATATTACTAGGCCAAATAAGTGAATCTATTTTCTTATAATGTTTAGTATTGCTGAGTTGTCTCATGGCTTCCTTTATATAATTATCCCGAGATAAAACAACTACCGACCCACCTTTGTCGGCTGGTTTAATTACTAATTTCTTATTTTTTCGAAGTTTCGTGAGGGCTCTCCGTTCACCAGCTGTTAAATTGTCTTTATCGGAGAGTATGTTCATGCTGAACACCTTTTTGATGATTCGTTTGCTAGCCTCAATAATTTCGGGATCTACTTCACTATCTGGAGGTGACCAACCAGATGATTCTGTAAAAGGAAGTTTCCGACCGCTGGAGTTTCTAAAGCGGTCGGCTAATTTCATTTGCCTAAGAAAATTACAGTTGTATGATGGTAAATTTGTTTGGTTATCAGTTTTAGGCTTTGGTGCTGGTACAAAAGTTAAACCGCGATCTAAAAGAGATTTCTCTTGGGTTGTTAGGTCATTGGCGCCAGACAGGTTAACCACATTAGTTCCTAATCCCACATCTGTTAGGCGGCTGTTACCTTTGCCTTTACTTAGTTTAAATTTAGGTGGTTCAACCAGTGATCGTACATAATATTGGCGGTTCTCGTGGTCCAATGGATTAAATCCTGAGCAACATCAAACTTCGCGTCATCAATTTTTGGTATCACGTTAACGTCCTTCACTTTCCGAATGGTTTCGTTGATGATGCTCAGGGTCCTCCTCTCAGCCTGAGGGAGTTTTTGCGAAAAGTTTAGTTCAGCGAAATAAATTTTTGCTGATCTAAACTTGACCCTGATATCGCTAAGCATATTCCGCAACTGCTTAACTACGAGATCAGAATTATCGTTTCGAGAATTCACGCCAATATTTAATAATATTTTTTGGGGACTGGACTGGCCCCTGTGCCCTTTAAACATAGAGCGCAGATGATTGAATTTGGCGCCGGGGTAACACTCCACCTGGATGTCCGGATGGGGATTTCGATCAATGCGTCCTAAATTTGAACTTCCAATCATAAGGATGTTTTTACAAACATCGGGGAGGCGCCAATTCCTTTTGTCAAAATTAACTCCGCTTTTATGCCGAAACTGGGAGAATTTAGAATCAAATGAGCGGCCCGAGTTGCGGCTCGGTGATTTGACTTTCTCTGAGTACGATATACCTGGTTGAACCACACTAGATGCAGGGGAAGGGGGAGAAGAAGCAGAAGCAGAAGAGGAAACAGAAACAGGAGAAGAAACAGAAGGAGGAGGAGGAGTTCTAGTGAGAGCACTAGGAGAACTAGAGAAGAAAGGCTGAGGAGGAGTAGGAGGTAGAGGAACAAGACGAGGCGAGACAGCGTTACTCAATTTGCGAGCATCTTCAGTCACAATATGGACCGGAGATGTTTGCAAATTGAGGCGCTTACTCTGAGAGAAAGAAGAAGTAGAAGGAAAAGAAGAGGGAGAAGTGCTTTGCCTTGATCTTTTCTTATTTTGCTTTTCGCGTTGGGGTAGAGGGACAACACGGGCCGGAGTTTGCTTGCTCCCTCCCGTATTGTTCCTTACTCCAGACGCTGGGCGAAGTTCCGAAATGTAAGACTCATAGGCCGAAATCGTCTTACCTGTCAACTTGTTTTTAAAGTTTTTTTGAGCCCAGATCAAGGCACGCGCCGAAGCGCTGTTGAAGTCTATCTTTTCGAGTCCAGGAGGTGGTCGCATAGCCAAAGTTATCTTAGACTTCAACTGGTTTAAATTTATCTTATAATGCTCAATTAAAGCATTTAACGTTTGGTTGGCCCATCCCACACTAATCTGTCGAAAAACAGAAAAAATGTGTGGGGTGGGAAGAGCCGGCTTTAGAAAGCCCCCTAACTCATCTACTTTCTTCTCCAACTGCTTCGGGAAATCCCGGTTGGCCAAATGCTGCTCTAGGAGCCCAATATGGTGCATACACTGAATCACCTGGAAAAGGGCCTTGACCAATCTAGAATAGGCCTGGAACGATTGTTCCTGGCCCCTTCCAGACTGGGCAACTCTCTTTCCCTGATGCTTCTGTCTTTTTTGAGCCATTTGAAGAATAAGTAGATGAATTTAAAATGAAATTAAAATGAAGAAATGAAATAAATTAAAATGAAATCTAGATATTACCTATTAGAGAAGATACCTGGATTGGTTGTAGTCTTCAGCAAAGGTAGAAAATAATCCGTCTGTCTCGACGCGTTTCGCTTGGTTTGGCTTTTTCAAAGAGACTTTGAGGAAAATGAATCCAACTTTGGGAGGGCATGCATGGTATATATCCAAATGTGGGCTGGGGGTGTTTTTCACAGCTCAGTACATAATTAAACTCAGTAACAAGCTGACAAATGTCACTCATCTAATTAATTCTTTTCAATCTGAGATGTCCCAAGTTTGTTTTTCACAACTCAGTTTGTGTGGTCCAAACAAATTAGATGAAGCCCTATTGATTGGCTTCCATTGAATTTTAATCAGTCAGTGAGTGGTTTGCTTTACTGACCCCATGAAGCCCCATTGGTTGGCTTTGATTTAAGTAAAACCAATCGGGAGCGGTTTGCTTTACTGGCTTCAGAAGTATGTGAAAATAATATGAAAAAATGGTTTGATAAAATATATTGAGACTAAAGAAATAAATGAAAAAATAACGCCAAAGATCATGATGCCTCACGAATGTTATCAGTTGGAATGAATATCCCCCGACGGAGGTTTATGACGGAAAATATTTTACACCACGTAGAAATTGTGTTTTTTACCTTGTGAACCTCTACATTGTGTGAAAGGTATGAAAAATTAAAAATAAAAATAAAAATAATACTTTAAATAAATGAATCAACCAAATAAGTAAATAAATAAATAAATAAATAAATAAATAAATAAATAAATAAATAAACATTGCTAAAAAATAAAAAATAATCAATAAATAAATATATAAATAAATAAATAATAATTTTATTTAGGAAATACATACACATGATTGAAATTGGAACCTATTTTGTTTTGGGGCATATATGAACTCTGGCACTCGCCTGTGTGTGTTTGAGGTTAAAAAATCGCACTGGCACAGACATTTCCTACTGAAACGTTTTTTTTCTTTTAATATGCCGCTGAAAAATTGTTTTCATTTACTGAACCCTGATGGGTTTCAAACGTAACAAAAAAGTACATAAAATTGATTTAAACTAAGTGATGAGCTTAGGAACTGGTTAAACTGACTGGCAATAATTGATGTTATTCATTGATGGGCTCTAATTTAGTCCTTACAAGGATGTTACGCAAGCTTTTGTTTTTCTTATAGGCGATGACAGGTCGAAGATTCAAAGGTTCATTTAATTTAGCATTGGTAAAATTGAATTCATCTTTTAACATTTTTGCTATTTCGATATTCATTCTGTTGTACGTTAAAGTGAAAGGAATGATGGACCTCCTTTCGCATTCGCCCTCTGATATGTTCATACCAAATGGCCAGAGGGTTTGAAGCGTATTGATCCAAAAAGCTTCACGTTTTTTTCTAAATTCATCCGTTTCTTCTAATGTGTCTTTAATTGGTGGTTGTTCAATTGGGTGGATTTCGAAATCGTCCAAAGAATGGCCAGGAAGGTTAAAATGTTGTGCTACTGGGGCATCAGCATTATGTTTTATATCCTGTTTGTGTCTAGTAGCACGTTCTCGAAAAGGATTTTGACTTTGACCAACATACTGTTTCCGACATCGCTTACAAGTGATAAGGTAAATAATGTTTGGTGAATCACAATGGAGGGGGTTACGGATCTGATAATGATTTTTCGTTTGTTCGGAGGAAAATTCCTCTTTCTGATCAGGCATAAAAGTATGCAGTCTACAACGAGGCTTTTTGCAATTAAATACCGCGCCACTACTATTTTGCAACGGTCTGTTGTGTTCAATCTTCAGTGGTTCGAAATCGGTAGTTTCAGCTGGACTTTCGAGCTTTTTCAAGGTTTGGGATTTCAGGCTACGCAAAAGGCGCAGCGAGTACCCTCTCGATCTGAGGGCGCCAAATAGAGTAGAACAAGCCTCATTGAAATTTACCTTATCACTTGAATTGCGGTGGAAACGAATGAGCTGTGATTTGATGATACCTTTAAATGTATGTTGAGGATGAAATGATTTAGTGTGCAACAATTGATGTGAATCAGTTGGTTTAAAATATACTTTATAATCTAAATGACCGGACGCCTGAAATTGCTTGCCTTTATACACGGTTACATCGAGAAAATCAACAGAATTTTCACTGATAGTAGCTTTCAATTTAATATTTGGATCGTGATTATTCAAAATTTCTAAAAATTCATCAAAATCTTCTTTTGAATGTTCCCAGATAATAAAAATGTCATCTAAATATCTGAGATATACGAGAGGATGCTTTGCACATTTGCTTAAGGCATTTTCCTCCCATTCCGCTACATAAATGCTTGCAAAATTAGGACTGAATCTTTTACCCATAGGACAACCCATTATTTGTAGAAAATATTCTCCATTGAATTGAAAGTCATTACCTTTTAAGCTCAGCTCTAAAAGATCCAAAATTTGTTCATCCGGGCGTTTCGCATCCGGATATTTTTCAAATGCATTTTTAACTGATTTAACACCTTTATCAATATCAATGTTCGTATACATACTGTCGATATCCAAAGTAGCCAGGATTGCATTTTTTGATATTTTCAATTTCCAAATTTGTGACAGGAAATCCTGTGTGTTTTTTAGATAGCTCGGATGTCTATTTGCTATAGGTTTAAGATGATAATCAATTAATTCCGAGATCGCATAAGATTCCGAATTACAATCTGATACAATTGGCCTCCCGGGTGGAGTTAAGTCATCCGTCCATGAAGAACGGTCCTTGTGGATCTTTGGTAGGATATAAAATTGTCTTGTTTGAGCACTGAGCTTAGCTGTTAAATATTTCAATTGTTTTTTGGTAATGTGACCTTCGTGGAGGAGAAATTTTAAGATCTTATTGAATTTTTCGATATTACTAGGCCAAATAAGTGAATCTATTTTCTTATAATGTTTAGTATTGCTGAGTTGTCTCATGGCTTCCTTTATATAATTATCCCGAGATAAAACAACTACCGACCCACCTTTGTCGGCTGGTTTAATTACTAATTTCTTATTTTTTCGAAGTTTCGTGAGGGCTCTCCGTTCACCAGCTGTTAAATTGTCTTTATCGGAGAGTATGTTCATGCTGAACACCTTTTTGATGATTCGTTTGCTAGCCTCAATAATTTCGGGATCTACTTCACTATCTGGAGGTGACCAACCAGATGATTCTGTAAAAGGAAGTTTCCGACCGCTGGAGTTTCTAAAGCGGTCGGCTAATTTCATTTGCCTAAGAAAATTACAGTTGTATGATGGTAAATTTGTTTGGTTATCAGTTTTAGGCTTTGGTGCTGGTACAAAAGTTAAACCGCGATCTAAAAGAGATTTCTCTTGGGTTGTTAGGTCATTGGCGCCAGACAGGTTAACCACATTAGTTCCTAATCCCACATCTGTTAGGCGGCTGTTACCTTTGCCTTTACTTAGTTTAAATTTAGGTGGTTCAACCAGTGATCGTACATAATATTGGCGGTTCTCGTGGTCCAATGGATTAAATCCTGAGCAACATCAAACTTCGCGTCATCAATTTTTGGTATCACGTTAACGTCCTTCACTTTCCGAATGGTTTCGTTGATGATGCTCAGGGTCCTCCTCTCAGCCTGAGGGAGTTTTTGCGAAAAGTTTAGTTCAGCGAAATAAATTTTTGCTGATCTAAACTTGACCCTGATATCGCTAAGCATATTCCGCAACTGCTTAACTACGAGATCAGAATTATCGTTTCGAGAATTCACGCCAATATTTAATAATATTTTTTGGGGACTGGACTGGCCCCTGTGCCCTTTAAACATAGAGCGCAGATGATTGAATTTGGCGCCGGGGTAACACTCCACCTGGATGTCCGGATGGGGATTTCGATCAATGCGTCCTAAATTTGAACTTCCAATCATAAGGATGTTTTTACAAACATCGGGGAGGCGCCAATTCCTTTTGTCAAAATTAACTCCGCTTTTATGCCGAAACTGGGAGAATTTAGAATCAAATGAGCGGCCCGAGTTGCGGCTCGGTGATTTGACTTTCTCTGAGTACGATATACCTGGTTGAACCACACTAGATGCAGGGGAAGGGGGAGAAGAAGCAGAAGCAGAAGAGGAAACAGAAACAGGAGAAGAAACAGAAGGAGGAGGAGGAGTTCTAGTGAGAGCACTAGGAGAACTAGAGAAGAAAGGCTGAGGAGGAGTAGGAGGTAGAGGAACAAGACGAGGCGAGACAGCGTTACTCAATTTGCGAGCATCTTCAGTCACAATATGGACCGGAGATGTTTGCAAATTGAGGCGCTTACTCTGAGAGAAAGAAGAAGTAGAAGGAAAAGAAGAGGGAGAAGTGCTTTGCCTTGATCTTTTCTTATTTTGCTTTTCGCGTTGGGGTAGAGGGACAACACGGGCCGGAGTTTGCTTGCTCCCTCCCGTATTGTTCCTTACTCCAGACGCTGGGCGAAGTTCCGAAATGTAAGACTCATAGGCCGAAATCGTCTTACCTGTCAACTTGTTTTTAAAGTTTTTTTGAGCCCAGATCAAGGCACGCGCCGAAGCGCTGTTGAAGTCTATCTTTTCGAGTCCAGGAGGTGGTCGCATAGCCAAAGTTATCTTAGACTTCAACTGGTTTAAATTTATCTTATAATGCTCAATTAAAGCATTTAACGTTTGGTTGGCCCATCCCACACTAATCTGTCGAAAAACAGAAAAAATGTGTGGGGTGGGAAGAGCCGGCTTTAGAAAGCCCCCTAACTCATCTACTTTCTTCTCCAACTGCTTCGGGAAATCCCGGTTGGCCAAATGCTGCTCTAGGAGCCCAATATGGTGCATACACTGAATCACCTGGAAAAGGGCCTTGACCAATCTAGAATAGGCCTGGAACGATTGTTCCTGGCCCCTTCCAGACTGGGCAACTCTCTTTCCCTGATGCTTCTGTCTTTTTTGAGCCATTTGAAGAATAAGTAGATGAATTTAAAATGAAATTAAAATGAAGAAATGAAATAAATTAAAATGAAATCTAGATATTACCTATTAGAGAAGATACCTGGATTGGTTGTAGTCTTCAGCAAAGGTAGAAAATAATCCGTCTGTCTCGACGCGTTTCGCTTGGTTTGGCTTTTTCAAAGAGACTTTGAGGAAAATGAATCCAACTTTGGGAGGGCATGCATGGTATATATCCAAATGTGGGCTGGGGGTGTTTTTCACAGCTCAGTACATAATTAAACTCAGTAACAAGCTGACAAATGTCACTCATCTAATTAATTCTTTTCAATCTGAGATGTCCCAAGTTTGTTTTTCACAACTCAGTTTGTGTGGTCCAAACAAATTAGATGAAGCCCTATTGATTGGCTTCCATTGAATTTTAATCAGTCAGTGAGTGGTTTGCTTTACTGACCCCATGAAGCCCCATTGGTTGGCTTTGATTTAAGTAAAACCAATTGGGAGCGGTTTGCTTTACTGGCTTCAGAAGTATGTGAAAATAATATGAAAAAATGGTTTGATAAAATATATTGAGACTAAAGAAATAAATGAAAAAATAACGCCAAAGATCATGATGCCTCACGAATGTTATCAGTTGGAATGAATATCCCCCGACGGAGGTTTATGACGGAAAATATTTTACACCACGTAGAAATTGTGTTTTTTACCTTGTGAACCTCTACATTGTGTGAAAGGTATGAAAAATTAAAAATAAAAATAAAAATAATACTTTAAATAAATGAATCAACCAAATAAGTAAATAAATAAATAAATAAATAAATAAATAAATAAATAAATAAATAAACATTGCTAAAAAATAAAAAATAATCAATAAATAAATATATAAATAAATAAATAATAATTTTATTTAGGAAATACATACACATGATTGAAATTGGAACCTATTTTGTTTTGGGGCATATATGAACTCTGGCACTCGCCTGTGTGTGTTTGAGGTTAAAAAATCGCACTGGCACAGACATTTCCTACTGAAACGTTTTTTTTCTTTTAATATGCCGCTGAAAAATTGTTTTCATTTACTGAACCCTGATGGGTTTCAAACGTAACAAAAAAGTACATAAAATTGATTTAAACTAAGTGATGAGCTTAGGAACTGGTTAAACTGACTGGCAATAATTGATGTTATTCATTGATGGGCTCTAATTTAGTCCTTACAAGGATGTTACGCAAGCTTTTGTTTTTCTTATAGGCGATGACAGGTCGAAGATTCAAAGGTTCATTTAATTTAGCATTGGTAAAATTGAATTCATCTTTTAACATTTTTGCTATTTCGATATTCATTCTGTTGTACGTTAAAGTGAAAGGAATGATGGACCTCCTTTCGCATTCGCCCTCTGATATGTTCATACCAAATGGCCAGAGGGTTTGAAGCGTATTGATCCAAAAAGCTTCACGTTTTTTTCTAAATTCATCCGTTTCTTCTAATGTGTCTTTAATTGGTGGTTTCAAAACGTACCCCACAGACATTAACGTGGCGCTCATGCATAAAACCTGCACAAAGTTTTCGTGGGCTGCTGACATTCATGATCCACACTAAACTTGGTAACATACTGACGTGTCCAATCACGCGTATCCAATACCATTTTCCAAAAATATCAACATTAGTTTGGATATCCACTACTTTTTTTGAATAGTATATTACACCATTTTCTCACGAGGATATAATTAATAATAATAACCTCTTTTTGTATCTTGTTCTGATAACTTGGAATAAAGCTATACTGAAAATTAACTAACCATGGCCTTATCAATGCATTAGCCAATGTAACTGCCATTTCCAGCCAGTGGTATTCACAAACTGATAAGAAATATTATATATCTCAGGAGATGGATGCATCGAGTTAGGTTGCTGTGTGGGGTTGTCTCTGTCGACTGCTTTGTGTTGGGTGTATACTCTCTACATAGATGTTACTCATGTTTCCTTGAGACCGTGTGAGCATGTGTTTGTGTATACATATGTACATAGATGGGCACACATATGCATACATATGCATTGTCCTAATATTTATATGTATTATATAATACATATTATGTCTACATGTGTGTGTGCATGCATGCATATGTGTGTGTGTGTGTGTGTGTGTGTGTGGGTTTGTCTTACCAACTTGACGAGGTAACTAGACAAAAGAGTTTGCGTGTTTCGCCTTACCGAGGTACAAAAGACAAAAGAAACCCTTTACCTTGGTTGTTTTCCCAGAACTGTACCGGCAAAACGAGGTAGAAACCGTTAGTCCACACAAAGGACAAACAATGGGGTACCTCGGTATGTAGGGTAGACAAGACTCTGTGTGTGTGTGTGTGTGTGTGTGTGTGTGTGTGTGTGTGTGTGTGTGTGTGTGTGTGTGTGTGTGTGTGTGTGTGTGTGTGTATGTGTGTGTGTGCGTGCGTGCATGCACACACATGCATGTGTGTGTATATATATATATATATGTGTCATATATATATTTACATGTATGTGTATGTGTGTGTGGGGGTGTGTGCATATGTATCTATATGACGTCGGTCTGTTACCAATTACTTGAACATTTTCATTTTCATAATCATTCTATAATTCTCCTGAAATGTATTATTCGACCTATGATACTTTGATCACTTAGTTACCCTCTGAATCTGTCCTGCCAATCTGCAAACAATCGATGGAGAATGGCAGGAAGACAGCCAATCTGGCTATGTCATTCCCCGCAGCAGATGTAAGTCATTTTATATTGGCAGATAATTTGCTAATATTGTTCTCTGTGAAACCATGATGCATTCAATGTATTTGTATATAAATATATGTTTGTGTTGCAAATAAAGTTACATAAAGTTACAGTATGTGCTAAGCGGATTGAATTAGCAGTAGTTTAACTCTCAAACTGCTGAGTATTTATTCTCATCAATTAATTTCCTGGTTGCAGTAATGCATCTGTGACTTGATTTGGCAAAAAGCTGAAGGAATCATGACAACTTGTCGAAACGACAACTTGATGAACAAACAACTGGCCAAAAATATGAAATACGATTATTTTTGAGTTTGCAAGGTGAAAAGAAGATTAACTGGTTGAGGGCTAGATTATTTTTCGTGATATTAATTTGTTATTCAAAATTTGTTTATTTCAAATTATTGGAGAGTGTCCAGAGGCACTCTCCAATAAATTGTAATAAAAAAGATTATATAAACAAAATATTATTTGCACTTGGCTGGATATGAGCCATGAGCAAGGGAAACAGGCTTAAACTCTGGTATCTTCATGGTTTTTAAAGCCCCGAGAGTGGCTTCTAGCACTCAACCAGTTAATATGCTTTTCTATCTTAATTTCTATTCTGTGTTTTCTATTTTTTGCCCACATAAAAAAAAAATTTGATCATACTTCAGACTTAAACAAGATTCATATTCTTTATTCACTGTGTATATAAATGGCAATTACAAATACAAATATTCCACAAATATAATTGAAAAATATTCTGTTGGAGATGGAATAGCAAGATTGGTGGTCTACTTGTCACCCCCTTGAAACATTGTGGAACAGCAAACAGATGGGACCAAATAATTAAATTGTAGTTCATTTTATATGATGCATAAATGGGAATCCAGCTTAAGTTATTTAATTATTTGTCCAACACAATTACCAGCTGGAGGCTTGTGGTTTCAAATTGATAACAAGAGCACACGTATCGCTGAAGCAATACAATGTCCCCTACCGGACTAATGAGCATTAATAATTATACAAATGTTATAACCTAGATGTGATCAGCATGAATTCCGTTGAAGCATTTCCAAAAAAAGTCCTGAAAACTGATATTTTGGCACTTTTCCATATTTCCAAGGGCCATAACTCACACAAGAATAATGCAATCAGCATGAAACTCAAACTTGATCTGTAAGTCATCGTTCTATAGTAGGTTACCAAGAATGAAATCATTCGGTTGAAGCATTTCCAAAAAAAGTCCAGAAAACTAAAGTATGACTGACAGACTGACTGACAGACTGATGGATGGGCAGAGTGCAAATGAAACTTGATCTGTAAGTCATCGTTCTATAGTAGGTTACCAAAAATGAAATCATTCCGTTGAAGCGTTTCTAAAAAAAGTCCAGAAAACTAGAGTATGACCGATAGACTGACTGACAGACTGACGGATGGATGGAGAGAGTGTAAATGAAACTTGATCTGTAAGTCATCGTTCTATAGTAGGTTACCAAAAATGAAATCATTCTGTTGAAGCGTTTCCAGAAAAAGTCCGGAAAACTGATATTTTGGCGCTTTTCCATATTTTCAAGGGCCATAACTCACACAAGAATAAGGCAATCAGCATGAAACTCAAACTTGATCTGTAAGTCATTGTTCTATAGTAGGTTACCAAAAATGAAATCATTCCGTTGAAGCGTTTCCAAAAGAAGTCCGGAAAACTGATATTTTGGCACTTTTTCATATTTCCAAGGGCCATAACTCACACAAGAATGATGCAATCAGCATGAAACTCAAACTTGATTTGTAAGTCATCGTTCTATAGTAGTTTACCAAAAATGAAATCATTCCGTCGAAGTGTTTCCAAAAAAACTCCGGAAAACTAAAGTGTGACTGACATACTGACGGATGGACAGAGTGCAAACCTATAGTCCCCTCCGGAGATGCCGGTAGGGGAGTAAAAAGCAACATGCTTGTCGCATCTATTCCACTACTTCTCCAGGCAACACCTGTGAGGGAAACAGAATCGCAACAAGCACTCATTGCCACACAAACATCGACAATGTAGTCAGTTAATATGTTTCAAGCATAGAGTCCATATCGGCCAACACACTCTGAGAGCACCCATTCTTGAGATGTGGGCAAATGTGCAGGCTGATGTGATTCATATTATAATAGGGATCTTCATCATGGAAAGCTCTGTTATATGAATGGAAATGTAATGGATTCACCAACAATTATTTGTGCCTGATGCTTGCGAGACAGGTAGCTAGCTACTCAGAAGTGTGTTACAGATTATCAACATGTGACATACTGAAGGTGTACAGTGGAGCCCAATTAATTGCATATCTTTTAATTAAATAACCCTGCTAATTGTATCTAACATACAAACACCAAACCATTTACCATACCTTCAGAACAAATTTGACCAGTTAATTGTATGTAGGTTAACCCTTTACCTAATGAAGTGGCCACACCCACCCAAGTAATTGTCAAATGTAGTTGACCCACCCAAGTAATTGTCAAATGTAGTTGAAGATTTTTTTTTCATATGATGTGACCCCTCACTGGAACGAGCTCATTGAGCTCATTCCCATGAGTGTTCACATGATATGATTTCGTTGAAATTTTTTTTTTAAGTTTTAAAAAACAATAATTAAAATAATAAAGTTTGATATCCTGTGCATTGGATAATGGGTTCGACTAAACTCTGGTTAATAGAACAAAAAATCTTGTAATCCATAAAAGAATCCCTCTGACATCCACTGAATTCTCCACCTTTATAGACATATTTGATCTCAATGCTTCCAGTATAGGCATTTAATCTCTTATATCTTGTTTGTTTCTCAATAAGCTCTGTCAAAAATATGATAGAATAATTGCTCAGTTTATAACTAGAATATTGGAAAATGATCTGTTAATTGAATATTTTTCTATTGCAAAGTGGCTATTCAATTAACCCTTTATCTAACATAAAAATCAGACGACACTTGCAAAAAAAATTCTTGAATAACTAATTTTTTTCATTTTTTGTCTCAAAAAACATAGGTCATGACCCCCGCATTTGAATGAGTTCGATGAGCTCATTCCAATGAGTGGTCATAACCTATGTTTTTGAGACAAAAAATAATGGAAATTAATTGGGGATTTTTGAGAATCGCGCGGGCCGGTTTTGGCTGCTACGCTGGGTAAATTGTTAATAGGGTTCCCTCTGCACATGTTGGAGTGAACTAGAGCAGAAGGTTTAGATAAGTTGGGGATTTAGATTACTGTGTGGAGCACATCTATTGTATGTATATAGATGCCAGTTGAAGGTATTTTTAGTCGAGCATATGTGATAATTTATGAATTTACAATGTGCAATCAGGACAACAGGGATTATGACAATGGACATTGGTTAAGCATGACAAAACAATTTCAGAAGTCTATGTTTTCTTAAATATGTTCTGTTACTGATATTTCGAGCTGTGTTGTCTTGAGCATTCCAGATTGTCAGAAATGTATATTGAAGAAATTTTTCTAAGGACCTGGCCTGCATTTTCTCTATATATAAGAGGTCAGTCTGTCAGATGGATTAACTATGATAATAAAAATATCATTAAAGGAAACCGATGATCAGGAATTAACAGCCTGGCAGCTGATTTTAGGGAGAAGTGACTTCTCCCTCCAGTGACTTAGGGAGAAGTCAGGGGCCAGGAAAACAAAGTCAGTGGACATGAGGGAGCAGTCAGAAAAAAACCCATAAATTTTTTTGCCATTACACATCATTTAACAGCACTTTGAAGTAGATTGAGAGTCACATGGGCAATCTAAAATGTGAAATCTGTTGCTTCCAGGCAGTACATTTCAAATTTCAAAGTCCTCAACCCTTCACATTAGTTATTTGATGTCTTGTGGAATTCGAAGCATGGTAACTATAGCCATCACTGATAGGGAAAGAGTTAAGGGGAATCCTCATCTATGCATGTAGTGTTCAACCTGACATATGTGGCTAGGTGGTAGTAGATGGTCATGATGAAAATTAGCTGACCACTTAGAACTAAGTTTTATTAACCCTTTGCCCAATGTAATGGCCAAAACCGGCCAGCGCTATTCACAAAAATTGACAATTAATTTTCATTATTTTTTTCATTTTTTGTCTCAAAAACATTAGTTATGATCCCTTGTTGGAACGAGCTCATTGAGCTCGTTCCGACAAGGGGGTTATAACCTATGTTTTTGAGACAAAAAATGAAAATGAAAGTGTCAATGACACTGTAGCTCAACTTTGGATATGACAGGAATTAGTATTTGCTGTGACCAGGTCAACAATAATGAATATGACAGGAATCAGCATTTGCTGTGACCAAGTCAACAATAATGAATAAGAGAAAAAGGAGTTTTGTTGTGACCATGTCAACCATAGTAAATCAATTACAAGGTGACTGCTGTAATGGTCTAAAGAATAGGACATAAGTATTATATGTGATGCATCCCATGTTAGTAAACATTCACACAAAAATTTATTCAAATCAGAGCTTTCATATGGAAGTTCTGAACAAAAAACTGTTTGCACAAAATTTTGTCCAAAATGGCTGCTGGTGGCCATCTTGAATTTCAGACTGGACCCCAAAACACTCGTTCTCGTCCCACGATGATAACTAAGGTACTCAAGAAGTTTCGTAAAGATTGGTTCATATATATCTAGCCCGAGCCATATTGGCATTTGCAGTTACAGTGTAAAGTAACACTAAATAGATCAAAGTTAGTCTAACTGGCATAATTTATGCATGAGAAAAAAACCTGTATTATATGTAATGAATCCCATGGTACTAAACATTCACACAAAAATTATTCAAATCAGCGCTTTCATATGGAAGTTCTGCGCAAAAATCTGATTGCACCTAATTTTGTACAAAATGGCTGCCAGCGGCCATTTTGAATTTCAGACCGGACCCCAAAACACTCGTTCTCGTACCATGGTGATAACAAAGATATCGAAGAAGTTTTGTAAAGATCGGTTCATAAATACGAGCTGTATTGGCATTTGCAGTTACAGTGCTGAAAGTAACACTAAACAGATCAAAGTTTGACTAACTGGCATAATTTATGCACGAGAAAAAAACCCGTATTATATGTGATGTATCCCATGGTACTAAACATTCAAACAAAAAATTATTCAAATCAGAACTTTCATATGGAAGTTCTGCTCAAAAATCTGATTGCACCTAATTTTGTACAAAATGGCTGCCAGCGGCCATCTTGAATTTCAGACTGGATCCAAAAACATTCGTTCTCGTCCCACGGTGATAACAAAGGTACCAAAGAAGTTTCGTAAAGATCGGTTCATAAATACGGCCTCTAGCCCGAGCCGTGTTAACAGAGCGATGGATGGACAGATGGAAGGAGAGACAGATGGACGATGGGCCATGACAATACCTAAAATTTGGCTTCGCCAAAGTTGAGCTAAAAATTAGTTATTCAAGAACTTTTTTTGCAAGTGTCGTCTGCTTTCCATGTTAGGTAAAAGGTTGATTAACTGCTAGAGTGTTGAATTAATTTTTACCTCTTCACTAACCGTATAATGTAATCTGTAAACCATATTGTTAATGAAAAGTTAAAAAATTTATAGTTTAAATTTATATATTTTTTATACTTTCCAATGACCCAGACTTAGCTGGTGCTAACTGTAAAATATCTAGGGCCAAACACAAATTTTACCCCCCAATCCCCCAAATTTGCATCTAAAACCGAAAATTACATGTCCTATATGGTCCTCCATACTTTTACTCCACTGCGCATGCGCAGTGTAAAGGAGGTCTCGAAATTGGTGCAATTATCATTCTTAGAACCAGTGCCTGGTAAGCGATGTACTCAGCGGGGAGGTATGAGTTCCTAACTCATGGGAGGGCCATCCCCGTCTGGGTCATTGGTAAGTATAAAAAATATATAAATTACTATAAATTTTTTAACATTTTTATACTGTACCAATGACCCAGACTTAGCTGAATAGTAAAAAGGTTGAAGGGCCTAGGACATAAAGGAAAATCCACTAGTCTCAATTGCATATAACAGAACTATCCTCTGAAGGAGAAAATGAGAGATAGGCTTTACATGTATCTTTCTTATTTGTATCAAAAAGAAAGACACAACACCATTCTGTAATTGAGCGCAATAACATCAATAATCTCTATTAACATTCAGTATAACCCTTTATACTAATATTTTTAAAGGAAAGCCAATAAATAAGGAAGTCCCGCAAAATGAGACTCTATATCCTCATATAAAAGTGTCCGAGGATTGTATATTAACGCCCGATTAATACGTGATATATACAAATGTTAAACACCGAGCAACACTTGAAAAAAAATATTACATAGATGAGTAAACATTAGCTTTACTTTAAAACCATAGCGGTACCGACTCAGAATTACTGACTCCAAGGAAGGTATTCCCTTGCTTTACACTATAAAGCAGGTGACCTAAGGGAACACCCCCCCCCCCCCCCCCCCCTTGCCCTTGATCAAATACTCCAGAGCGAAGAGGGCAGCAGGACAGAGTCACTGCCGGAACCAAAAGCCTATACACATATAGTTGCCACTGTTTAGTGGACGACATTCTGAGTGAAAAATACCAGACCTAAACAATGCAGATCTGCAGAAAAGGACTCAATATTTCTCAGATACAAATTCGAGAAAGTGGAGGGCTTAGAACAATATGCAGCCCTCACTAGATCTGTAATAGCAACATTATTAGCGTAAGCCCATGATGTAGAAAGAACTCTTACTACATGAGCTTAACACTAAAGCACAGACAGCTGACTGAAGATATTATCATAAGCAGTACTGATAGTAAATTGAATCCATCTGACCATAGAATGGACCGAAATGTGGAGGAAGCTTCCATGGCATATCCCACAACAGACGCCTGAGTAGATTAATCCCTGGTCTTTGTGGAGATAGAAATGCTACCAACAGAATTTTGCATTGAGATATATAACTTGAGCAATATCTGCTGAATCAACGGCACTGGAAGATACGCATATCCTATTATTCCGTCTCACGAGATCGATGGAGCGTCTACTGCAAACGCTCAAAGATCCAAACATTGTGACACATACTTCTGCAACTGATTGTTGAGTTGCGTCACAAAAAAGTCGATCATATGCTGCTCTCCTTGGTAGCAAATCTGATTGAATACTCGTTTGTTGAAAGTCCATTCTGGTGTCAACAAGCGGCCCCTCCGTGAAGGGAGTCCGCTAATATGTTCAGACGACCCGGAATATGACGGACCGATAGGAGAACTTGATGTTCTAGTACAAACAGAAAGATTCCTTCCATTAACATGAATAACAGAATGGAATGATTGTCTCCCTAGTTCCGAAAATATGCTAATATCGTCGAATTGTCGGACAGAATTAGCACATGAGCATTCTGAATAACGTTCATCCAATAACGTAGCGCAAGCCAAAATGACATCATTCTTGATGCTAATGTGCTTAATTAGGAACTACGGATCCCAAAGACCCTGGCCCTTCAAATCCGTTGGGCTCAATGATACGACCCAACCTGTTTGACTGGCATCCGTCAAGACTGTAAAACTCGGATCCGGCAATTGCAGTGGAACTCCCTGAGTTAACCACTGAAAACCTGCCCAAGTCTGAATCTCTTATTGATTGACAAGAAGATGTCCGGATCGAGCGAAAAAATCTTCACCCTCCAATTTTGGATCAGAAGAAATTGGAGAGGACAATAAAATCGCAGCAGCTCCGTACAAACATATCAGTATCAGGAGATCTCTCGCCGAGACCTTGTCTGAGCGAAGACAATAGTGAGCATAACAACTGATTAATTTTGCTCTGGGTAATGGCAGACGAACAAAAATGTTGTGCATTACGAAGCTCATCCCCCGGTGGGTGATTGACTTGGATGATACCAGATCCGACTTCTCCTCGTTTACTTATGAAACAGAGATGTCGGAGCAATAGAAGCAGATTCTGCACATCGTTCTGAAGCGTTAACTCATTGCCATACCTCTAAAGAATGTCGTCCAGGTAGGCCGACGTTATCGCAGATGAATGAGCTCGAAATGAGTCATTACTGAGTTCGTTATTCGAGTGAAAACCCAGGGGGCTAGATTCAGACTGAAGCACATTGCACGGAACTGATACACGACTCCTATGATGAAGAAGCGAAGATACTTTCTGAACACCTAATGTACCATGACGTGAAAGTACGCATCTTGAGATCTATGCATGTAGCATAGTCGTACACACAAATACTCACTCTGACCGATCGGATGGACTCCATATGTAAACTTGGCGCCACGATCAGCTTGTTTACCCAGCTCAGAATTATGAGTGGAAGGAACGAGCCATCTGGTTTTGGAACCAGAAAAGGATGGTTGTAGAAACCTGGAAATTCCTGGATTTCTACGATCTCTGTCGCGATCATTCCAGAAGAGACTGGACTTCTGATGGAAGTGAGCCTCTTTCCTGCTGACTTGACGGAAGCTGAGTCCATCTTGGACTCCGAGTTAACGGAGGTTTTCGTTTGAAGGACAGTTTAGTCCTTCTGAAATCACCCCTCGAATCCAAGGGACGTCCGTAATCTACTCCCAATTAATTGAGAAACTCAACAATCTTCCGCTCACTAGTACACGACAGAGGTTAATACCATTACCTCCTGGTCCTGCGAGGCTTGCGGAAGGAGAAGCCATGTCCTCCACGGGCCGCACCTCGTCCCGTTGACCTAGGGGTGTCTGACCGGATGTCTCGGCCAGAATTACAGCCCCTACCTGAGTCACTACCCTGACGGTCTCTAGAGTAAGACCTAGAGGATGCATAGGAACCTCTATAGGAACTTCCCTTGGACGTATTCATCCCAGAAGTGCCTGTCCTACTCTTCTCTGCTGAATCCAACTATATGGAAGCGGATTTGAATTGCAGAGAGTCTGAAGCTTTCTTAGTTATCTGATCATAGACTGCGGAAAGCTTGCCGTCGAAGAAAACTCTCCGGAGACCTGAGCGACTCTGAGACTCAGAGTTTTTCACCTTACTATCCACATGCATGGATGTAGCCAGGGCCGCGTCACGTCTAACCAACTCCACATTGCCACTAAAAGGACAGAGTTTTACGTGAGGCCCTTGAAAGAACTCTTAAGGAGGTTGTACATCCTAGAATTCTTTTTCCTTTGAGATGTAATGATAACGTTCTGGTAAGGTGATCTGCGTACGATGATGCGTCTAAGCGGACCCTGCTAGACGATACTGTCATTTCCAACATCGTGGTTGGAATTGATATAGACAACGGTATAAACAATACTAGGTCCTGACCTGGTCGTCTAGATGCAGAGAACTCACAGAATGCTCTGTCCTGCCGTTACAAAATTTTCCATAAATTGATGAAAGGCAGATGTAGAGCATTTGCCGATAAGAAACCTGACCTGCCCATTTAGGTAGCAAGTTATATAAATATAGCGTCATTCAACAGATCAAATGTCCATGAGACATATCTGGACTATGTCGGACACTGAGGGATGATGTCCCTAAACCGATAAGAATTCTGAGTCCAGTGGAGCTATCAGTCTCTTATCTGGCAGCGCAGCAATTTTTGGTCTGGAGGAACAACGCCAGAAGATAATGCCGGATGCACTCTATGGCAATTATGTTGTTCCGAAGGGGAAAATACAACTCATCCGTATCCCTTTCGCCATCCTGTCGGACCACTTGTAATTCTTGGTCGTCCGTGCCTGAAGCTGCAGCGGAACGTACCAACCCAGCTTCCTCGGATAATTCTTAATCCAACAGAGATACTGTCGGGTGCTGGGATGCTGCGATAATTTGTGCTATCTGCGATAGCACGTCCGTAACGAAGGCCTATGGAGCTGCGGTCTTACAGAATTTAGCCGCTAGAAGCTCCTTGGACGTTGATTCCTGCATATTTCTAATCTGCGAACGTCCGGAGTATGAAGGCCTCGTATCCTTGGCTACCGGATGGCGTGACCTGGTCACCGTAGAATCCCTGGTCGGCGATGTTGGTTGAATATGACTGGTCACGTAGCCAAGGTGCGGTCGCGTGTGCTGCCGTGAGGATGAGGAAGCCAAAAGAGCAGTCTCTCTGGACTGTCTATATAACGGAGCGTTCCGAGCGGTGGACGTATGCCCCGACTG
Source organism: Pictodentalium vernedei (assembly GCA_031216915.1). NCBI lineage: Eukaryota > Metazoa > Mollusca > Scaphopoda > Dentaliida > Dentaliidae > Pictodentalium > Pictodentalium vernedei. The sequence goes on along the minus strand of CM062297.1, from coordinate 669,213,715 downwards.
AGGAACGTTTTGTACCACAACATCTGTACCCAGATGTTGTAATACGAGAGAGGGACCTCTCTTGCTCGCAGCCCGGATGGACCTTGACGAGCTAGGAACCGGACTAATAGGCTTCTTCCATCCCATCCTCGTATCCGTCGTCACTGGGTGTGCACATTGTATTTTATAGTGCTCGCATCACCCAAATTTCCTTCCTGGACCGCAACGGACGAACCCGGGTGCTGAGCCATTCGGTGAATGGTCGCGACACCAGGCGAGCTAGCGGATGTCAAACCCTTTGATCGAACTCCTGGGTAATTGACATATCTGCATGAGCACTTTTGCCGCTAACTCTTCATTTGCCTGTCACGACTGAAGCACACTTTACGAAGACATCACGGTAACAACACTTTGTTCATGTTACTCTATGAAACCTGTGGAGCCGCGGTCCTACGTGAATAATCCGCTGTAAGCTCCCGGGCCGTTCATTCCTGCATTTATATAATATGCAAACGTCCCAACTGAAAAGGTCTCGTATCCCTGGCTAGTAGATGGAGTGACCTGGTCGACGTGTATTCCTTGGTCGGCGAAGCAGGAGCACCAGGGACGTTCAATCCTGCATTTATATAATATGCGAACGTCCCCTGGAAATCTGTGGTCACATAACCAAGGTGCGGTCATGTGTGTTGACGAGGATGAGGAAGCCAATATAACAGCCGCGTCGGACTGTCATGCGACGGAGCGTCCAGAGCAAGAGGAGTGGACGTAAGCTCCGACTAAGTGAACAAACATACAACAACATCGCAGCGCAGATGTTGATGCAAGAGAGAGGGGGCCTCTCTCGCTTGCGGTCTGGGTGGACCTGGACGAGCTAGCTACCGGACTGACAGGCTTCCTCCGTACTATCCTCGGATGCGTCATTGCTGGGTGTGCACATCTGATGTTTTATAATGCTCGCATCCCCCAATCTGCTTCCCTGGACCGCGACGGACGAACCCGGGTGCTGAGCCATTCTTTCCTGGTGAATGGTCGCGACACAGGGCGGACTAGTGGGCGATCAATGCCTTCGATCAAACTAGCATACTCCCGGCAATTGTCGTAATACCATTAGCACTTCCCGCTAGCCCTAATATTGCAACGACGGAGACACACTTGTTGAAGACATCACGGAAACATCACTCTGAATTCTGAAAAAGAAACTGATAATATAGAGTGACCCTACGGAGAGAGGACTGTAATGGACCCCTCACCGCTAACAAAATACCGTGACACACGTCTCCAAAGTTGTCATATCAATCAACACACACAGAGCAAGAATTAGTGCGACTACATTGACTATAAGAAACACAATGAACCTGTGAATTAGAGGAAGATATCCTTGCATTACAATTGAAGAATATTTTTTCAACAAGAAAAAATATACACAGTCATATTACTCGCACTAACCCTTGAAATAAATATACATAATATATTATAATCCATTATAACATTTCAAAAGAAAATAATTTCCCAAAAAAAATTTTTGAAAAATTTTTCAGAAGAGCCCTAGTTCCCAATGGGAACAATGAGCCCAAATGGATCCCCAAAAAGCCTAAGTGTGGACAAAATTTTAAAATATTTTCAAAAAATTAATGTAACACTTACGGACAATATTAATGTATCTTGCTATGAACTGAACTGAGCAGAGGAGAAGTTATCACTATAAGAAGTAACCGTTGTCAACATAGACAAAAAGAGTTAACAAACCGGAAACGTGACTCCAGGCACTGATAATCATGGGGCGAAATCAGTTACCAATTTAAACACTATCTGATGGAAAACAGAGACTTCCAGAGAAGAAACTGCAGAACATCAGATGGTAGATGTAGACCAAAACGCCTAACCACCCAAGGGTGAGGACGTAAACATGGGGAAAACAACAGAAAATAATTCTGTTTCCAAGCCAAAACTCCCAAGAAATTTTAGTAATAAACATTACAAAAAATAAGCCAAAAGCATGGGAGAATAGCTAGGGGAGAATAAAGGAAAGGGAGAGAGGAAACACTGATTAAACAAGGGAACATTCATAGCAAGAATGACCACAACAAGGTCATGCCTCGAAAGTTAAAAAATTTATAGTAATTTATATATTTTTTATACTTACCAATGACCCAGACATAGCTGGTGCTAACTCTTAAAATATAGGGCCAAACACAAATTTTGCCCCCCAATCCCCAAAATTTGCATCTAAAACTAAAGAAAACATGTCCTGAAAGGCCCTCCACACTTTGCCCCCACTGCGCATGCGCAGTGTCAAGGACGTTCCGAAATTGGCGCCATTAATCATTCTAATAACCAGTGCCTGGTAAGCGCTATGTACTCAGCGGGGAGGCAAGAGTTCCCAACTCCTGGGAGGGCCATCCCCGTCTGGGTCATTGGTAAGTATAAAAAATATATAAATTACTATAAATTTTTTAACATTTTTATACTGTACCAATGACCCAGACATAGCTGAATAGTAAAAAGGCTGGAGGGCCAAGGACATAGAGCAAAATGGAATACGCTCAATAAAATAAAATAGAGTCATCCCCTGTAGGGAAAAAGAAGTAATAGGCCTTACATGTATCTTTCTTATTTATGATAAATTAGAAAGATACAACACTTTCCAAAATTGAGCTTCATACATCCATGTACTCTATTAATATCCAATATAATCCTTATACTAATAATTTTTAAAGTAAGCCAATAAATAAAGTAAGTCTAGAGAATAGAGACTCTTATACTCCTAAAAGTGTCTGAGGATTGCATAATCATGTCCGTTGACATATGCAATATTCAAAAGCTATACTTTAAAAACTAAGACTTGAATGAATTTAAAAACCTAAACTTCTCACTAAACAACCATCCCAATAACAGCTCAGAATTACTAACTCCGGAGGAGGTATCCCCTTGTTTTCATAGTAAAACAGGTGACCCAAGGGAACACCCTCCCCCCCCCCCTTTTTTCTTGCCCTGGGTCAAATAGCCCAGAGCGAAGAGGGCAGCCGAACGGAGGCACTGCCGAAACAGACAGCCTACCTAGCTATAGTAGCAACTGTTAAGTGAATGACATTCTGAGCAGTAGATAATAGACCTAACAATAGAGGCCTCCAGAAATGGACTCGATATTTCTAAGATAAAATTCATGAATGTGGATGGCTGAGCGCAATGAGCGGCCTTCAAAAATCTATAATAGCGACACTATTAATGTAAGCCCAAGAAGTAGAAGAACTCTTACTTCATGAGCCGAAATCTTAAGCACAACTGCTAAGTCAATGATATACCATAAGCAGTACCGATAGTTAATAGAATCCATTAACAATAAAATGGAGCGTAACGTCCTTCTACTAGACATCAAAGACAGAAGAAGCTTACGCCCTTTGTAATAAACAGATATCTGTTTATAAATACATAAACTGTACCCGGAAAGAGTAAAGGCCTATGCCCATACGAAGACGGAAGGACCTTAAAATAATAGGTTCCGGATAATAGGAGCCTAACTCTTATGCAACAATCCAACCTAAATAGTAACGGAAGTATTGATTCCGAAACTATGAAAGTGAAAATCATCCATCGATAGTGCATGAAACTCACTGACTCTACAGTAAAAGAGAAACCAACAGAATTACTGTCTAAAAGGTCAGAATTTGAAAACTACTGTTTCCAGAGGCTCAAATGATTACTTAGCTAAATAAGAACCGAAGTTAAAATCCGTATAGGAATTTAATCTAAAGATTCTAAGTCTATTTATCAAAAAGTTACTAACTGACTTAGATAAAGAGACAAAAGACTCAATTGTAAACTATCGTAGAGTGCATAGGTATGAGGTAACATAAACCTATAACCTAAATAATAACAGGCTGCAGTAGATCTTGTGAAACAAGTATACTAAAAAATAGCAATGAGTAGTATGGAGGGATCAACAATATGAACATAATGATCCCTACACCACGACGGAAGAGCCTCCACTTTAGCCGCATAGAATAGTGAAGAAGAGGATCTCCTATAGTAAGAAATCGCGTCCAAAGCTCGTCCAGTACAGTGCTTACAATGCAATACGGACCACACAACGGAATACATGAAGGTTGCGACCTTGCTGGTTGTGATAAAGATGACACGATTTACCCAGTGAAAAAGATCCTCACATAGAGGAAGATTTCACATTAAGACCCACAGTAGACAAGAGAGTAAATTACTCATGATCTCTGTGAAGATAGAGATGCTATCAACAGAAATGTATTGTGGTTGTTTATCTTAGCAATACCTGCTAAAACAACAGCGCCGGAGGATACGCGTATCCTATCATTCCGTCCTATAGATCAATAGAGCGTTAACAATATTAGCTCAGAGATCTGGACAAGCCAACACATACGTCTGCAATTGATTAGCAAGCTGTGTCATAAATAAATCATCATTGGGCGCTCCCATAGATAGCAAATCTGATTGAATACTTGTTTGTTGAGAGTCCATTCTGACAGCAACAAGCGACCCGTAAGAGTACGGGAGTCCGATAAAACAATCAGACGACCCGGAATATGACGGACCAAAACTGAACTTGGTGTACTAAAACCAACAGACGGATTCTTTCCATTAAATTGAATAATGGAAACGAAAGAGTGCCTCCCTGGTTCCGGAGATACGCCACTACTGTCGAATTAAAGGACAGGAATTTGGGCATGCGTTTCTGAATAATGTTCATGCAATGACATAAAGCAAGCCTAAAAAACATTATTCCGCGGAAGTTAAACTGATTGCTAAAAGACTGCGGAACCCAAAGACCCTGGCACTTCGAATCCGTAGGGATCAGTATTATATCCCAATCTGTTTGACTGGCAACCGTCATAACAGCCACACTCGGGTCCGGCAACTGCGGCGGCACTCTCTGAGTCAACCACCGAATGTTTGCCCCAGTCTGAATCTCTTGTAACACTAGATAGACAAGAGAACGTATAAATCGAGCAATTCATGGATTGCCGAAAAGTTGCCGTCGAAGAGAAGCTCCTCCGAGAATGAAGCGACTCTGAGAGAGTTCTTAACCTTACTATCCACGCGTGTGGATGTAGCTAGGGCTGCGTCACGTCTAACTAACTCCAATCAGCCACTGAAGGGCGGAGTTATACGTGAACAAACTACTGCCCCCAAAAGAAATTACATTGAGAATAATATCCCGTAAATCTTTTCTTGAAGACGTAATGATAACGCCTCAGTAAGGCGGATTATGTATAATAAAGCGTCTAAGTTAAGTCTACTATACATAATGTCGTTCCCAACATTGAAATTGGAAAAGACATAAACGGCGAAAAAGAATATATGCAGTCTTTAATCACACCGTCTAGACGCATATGAACTCTCGGTATGCCCTGCTCTGCCAAAATAAACTATTTGTATAAATGATAAAATGGCAGAAATGAGCAACGCGGACAAGAAACTAAACTAACATGCTTAGTAGCAGGCTTGTATATATATATATATAGCGTCGAAAAATAAAACACATGTTGTAATGACAATATTGGACTGCGTCGGTAAGTCAGGGACAATGTCCCTGAACCGATCGAAAAATCCGAGTCCAATGACGCTATAAGTCTCTTATCCAAGATCGCAGCAATGAAGTCCGAAATAATAATCACTGGAAGATAATGCCAGAAGATATGAAAGGCATCTTCCGATACTACTAAAGGGAAAACTCGAAATCTTTCGAATCCCTTTCGCCATCCTGTCGGACCCTATAAAGCGTTCGGTCGTCCGTAGCTGATGCAACCGCGGACCGCACCGACCCAGCGCCGTCAGATAATTCCTGATTCGACCGAGAAACTGTCAATTGCTGGGATGCTGCGAAACAACTGTGCTAACTCGGATAGCACGTCCGTCACCGAGGCCTGAGGAGAAGCGGTCTTACGATGCATTGCCGCTGGAAGCTCCGTGATCGTTACCCCGTGCATACTACCAATATGCGAGCGAACGGAGTGTATAGGCCTCGTGTCCCTTGGCTACCGGATGGCGTGACATATTCGCCGTGGAATCACTGAATGCCGAAACTGATCGGATACTCGAGGTCACGTAGCCAATGTGCGGTCGTGTGCCCTGCTGTGAGGATGAGGAAGCATTAAAGACAGTCTCTCGGACTGTCAATATAACGGAGCGTCCCGACCAACGGACATATGCTCCGAATGTAAAATATCTGAACCACAACATGCGGTCCCCTATGTTGTTGGGCGAGAGAGGGACCTCTCTCGCTCACAGCCCGGACGGACCTGGACAAGCCAGGAACCGGACTAACAGGCTTCCTCCGATCTGTCCTCAATCTGCCGTCACTGGGTGAGTACTAAAGTAATTAAAGTGCTCGCATCACCCAAATCTCCTTCCTAGACCGCAACGGACGAACCCGGCAGCCGAACCATTTGATGAATGTACGCTACACCGGGTGAGCTAGCGAATGTCACTCCGTAGGCGATAGACATATTCCATGAGCACTTATTGCCGCTAACTCTTCATTAACTATGACGACAGAGGCACACTTTTGAAAGACATCTCCATAACTCTTCAACAAGAAACCAGAAATGCTTGGATAGCAAGCATAAAATAATAATATATATAGCGTCGTTCAATAATTCGAAAGTTTGTGTGACATTATTGGACTATGTCGGAACTGAGGGACGATGTCCCTGAACCGAACCAAAAATTTTTAAGTCCACCGACGCTATCAGTTTCTTATCCGGCATCGCAGCATTCTGGTCCGACGAAAGAAGCTGTAGAAGACCAAGTCAGATGACATACACAACAGCATATGTTGTTCCGAAAGGGAAAGCTCGAAATCCTCCGAATCCCTTTCGGTATCCCGTCGGACCGGATGAAACTTTCGGACGTCCGTACCCGCTTCCGCGGAGCGTCCCGACCCAGCATCGTCGGATAAAATATATGCGACAGATTCAGTTGATGCTGGGATGCTGCGATAAACTGTGCTATTAAGGAAAGCACGTCCGTTCCCGAGGCCTGTGCAGTAGCGGTCTTACGATGCATTGCCGCCGGAAGCTCTGTGTACGTTGACTCCCGCACACTTCCTACGCGAACGTCCGGAGTCTGCAGGCCTCGTGTCCCTGGCTACCGGATGGTGTCACCTGGTCGCCGAAGAATCCTTGATCGGCGAAGCTGGTAATATATCGGCGGTCACGCAGCCAAGGTGCGGTCGTGTGCGCTGACGAGAAGAGGAAGCCTTAGCAGTCTCAGCGGACTACCTATACAACGGAGCATCCCGAGCGACGGACGTATGCTCCGCTTGCGACACATTTTGTACCACAACATCTGGGGCCAGATGTTGTTGAACGAGAGAGGGGCCTCTCTCGCTTGCCGTCCGGATGGACCGGAACGAGCTATGAACCGGACTAAAAGGCTTCCTGCGTTCTCCCTCCGATCCGCCGTCACTGGGTGTGCATTAGGTTAATTTATAGTGCTCGCATCACCCCAAAATTCCTTCTAGACCGCAACGGACGAACCCGGCTGCCGAACCATTCGGTGAATGGACGCTACACCGGGCGAGTTAGCGGACGTCAAAGGCCGTCGAACCTACTAGGGTCCTCTTAGGCAATTGGCGTATTTACATGAGCACTTTTCCGCTAGCCCTACATTAATTGTGACGACGGAGGCACACTGTTGGAAGACATCACAGATACATCACCCTAATCTTGATCGTCTGAAATAGAAATTGATAAAGTAGAGTGACCCTGCGGGGAAAGGACCGGAGTGTCCAAATCCCCAACAACATACCGTGACATACGCTTCCCATATTGTCATCGAAATCATACGATACAGAACAGGAGTTAATGCGAGTACACTGACCACATATAGAATGATAATAAAGTCAGAGGAAGACTTCCTCTTAAAACAATTGATCAATATCCTTTCAATGTGAAAAGAAAACAAGTCCTGGTACTCGCACTAACCCCTGGCAATCAAAATACATAATAATAATATGATCCATTAATATAGAAAAAATAATTGAAATCAAAATATTTTGAAAAAATATTTTTCAGAGCAGCCCAAGTTTCTGAAAAGTAACGTTGAGCCCCAATGGATCCCAAGCCTAAGTGTGGACAAAAATTTTAAAAATATTTTAAACAATTTATTCAACACTTACGAACAATAATAATGTATCTAGTTATGATTAAAATAACATCAAGATATTATTTTTTAGAAATCCCCCCCTCACACAGAGGGCTGTTGTAAATGTAAACAATGAGTGTAAAAACACTAAAATAAGACTCCAGGCACCCAGGCCCGAAATCAGTTACCAAAAATACACTATCTGATGCAAAACAGAGACTTCCAGGGAAGAAACTGCAGAACATCAGATGGTAGATGCAGAACACAACGCCTAACCACCCGTAGGTGAAGACGTAAACATGGGGAAAGAACAGAATTCATTCTGTTATTCAGCTAAAACTCCCAAGAAAATTTAGTAATAATAATTACAAAAACTATGCCAAAAGCATGGGAGAATAGCAAGGGGGAACTTAAAGGACAGGGAGAGAGGAAAACACTTAAAAAACAGTGTAACTAAATAATCAGAATGACAACAAAATGGCTGCTGCCTTGAAAATAGGTAACTTAACATAATTTCATTAAAAAATTTTAAGTTACAGCCCTGATAATATTCTGTCACACATTCTTTTCCTCTCCTCCTTCTCTATCCTCCTTAGAATCACCATTTCACTAATATTTATGTGTCTGGCATCATTTAAACTGAGATTTATAAGCACAAAGATCAGTCAGATGTTAACTGATGAAGGGCCAAACTTAGAATGATTAATGGCGCCAATTTCGGAACGTCCTTGACACTGCGCATGCGCAGTGGGGGCGAAGTGTAGAGGGCCTTTCAGGACATGTTTTCTTTAGTTTTAGATGCAAATTTTGGGGATTGGGGGGCAAAATTTGTGTTTGGCCCTATATTTTAAGAGTTAGCACCACCTATGTCTGGGTCATTGGTACAGTATAAAAGTTAAAAAATTTATAGTAATTTATATATTTTTTATACTTACCAATGACCCAGACATAGCTGGTGCTAACTCTTAAAATATAGGGCCAAACACAAATTTTGCCCCCCAATCCCCAAAATTTGCATCTAAAACTAAAGAAAACATGTCCTGAAAGGCCCTCCACACTTCGCCCCTACTGCGCATGCGCAGTGTCAAGGACGTTCCGAAATTGGCGCCATTAATCATTCTAATAACCAGTGCCGGTAAGCGCTATGTACTCAGCGGGGAGGCAAGAGTTCCCAACTCCTGGGAGGGCCATCCCCGTCTGGGTCATTGGTAAGTATAAAAAATATATAAATTACTATAAATTTTTTAACATTTTTATACTGTACCAATGACCCAGACATAGCTGAATAGTAAAAAGGCTGGAGGGTCAAGGACATAGAGCAAAATGGAATACGCTCAATAAAATAAAATAGAGTCATCCCCTGTAGGGAAAAAGAAGTAATAGGCCTTACATGTATCTTTCTTATTTATGATAAATTAGAAAGATACAACACCTTCCAAAATTGAGCTTCATACATCCATGTACTCTATTAATATCCAATATAATCCTTATACTAATAATTTTTAAAGTAAGCCAATAAATAAAGTAAGTCTAGAGAATAGAGACTCTTATACTCCTAAAAGTGTCTGAGGATTGCATAATCATGTCCGTTGACATATGCAATATTCAAAAGCTATACTTTAAAAACTAAGACTTGAATGAATTTTAAAAACCTAAACTTCTCACTAAACAACCATCCCAATAACAGCTCAGAATTACTAACTCCGGAGGAGGTATCCCCTTGTTTTCATAGTAAAACAGGTGACCCAAGGGAACACCCTCCCCCCCCCCTTTTTCTTGCCCTGGGTCAAATAGCCCAGAGCGAAGAGGGCAGCCGAACGGAGACACTGCCGAAACAGACAGCCTACCTAGCTATAGTAGCAACTGTTAAGTGAATGACATTCTGAGCAGTAGATAATAGACCTAACAATAGAGGCCTCCAGAAATGGACTCGATATTTCTAAGATAAAATTCATGAATGTGGATGGCTGAGCGCAATGAGCGGCCTTCAAAAATCTATAATAGCGACACTATTAATGTAAGCCCAAGAAGTAGAAGAACTCTTACTTCATGAGCCGAAATCTTAAGCACAACTGCTAAGTCAATGATATACCATAAGCAGTACCGATAGTTAATAGAATCCATTAACAATAAAATGGAGCGTAACGTCCTTCTACTAGACATCAAAGACAGAAGAAGCTTACGCCCTTGTAATAAACAGATATCTGTTTATAAATACATAAACTGTACCCGGAAAGAGTAAAGGCCTATGCCCATACGAAGACGGAAGGACCTTAAAATAATAGGTTCCGGATAATAGGAGCCTAACTCTTATGCAACAATCCAACCTAAATAGTAACGGAAGTATTGATTCCGAGACTATGAAAGTGAAAATCATCCGTCGATAGTGCATGAAACTCACTGACTCTACAGTAAAAGAGAAACCAACAGAATTACTGTCTAAAAGGTCAGAATTTGAAAACTACTGTTTCCAGAGGCTCAAATGATTACTTAGCTAAATAAGAACCGAAGTTAAAATCCGTATAGGAATTTAATCTAAAGATTCTAAGTCTATTTATCAAAAAGTTACTAACTGACTTAGATAAAGAGACAAAAGACTCAATTGTAAACTATCGTAGAGTGCATAGGTATGAGGTAACATAAACCTATAACCTAAATAATAACAGGCTGCAGTAGATCTGTACAAGTATACTAAAAAATAGCAATGAGTAGTATGGAGGGATCAACAATATGAACATAATGATCCCTACACCACGACGGAAGAGCCTCCACTTTAGCCGCATAGAATAGTGAAGAAGAGGATCTCCTATAGTAAGAAATCGCATCCAAAGCTCGTCCAGTACAGTGCTTACAATGCAATACGGACCACACAACGGAATACATGAAGGTTGCGACCTTGCTGGTTGTGATAAAGATGACACGATTTACCCAGTGAAAAAGATCCTCACATAGAGGAAGATTTCACGTTAAGACCCACAGTAGACAAGAGAGTAAATTACTCATGATCTCTGTGAAGATAGAGATGCTATCAACAGAAATGTATTGTGGTTGTTTATCTTAGCAATACCTGCTAAAACAACAGCGCCGGAGGATACGCGTATCCTATCATTCCGTCCTATAGATCAATAGAGCGTTAACAATATTAGCTCAGAGATCTGGACAAGCCAACACATACGTCTGCAATTGATTAGCAAGCTGTGTCATAAATAAATCATCATTGGGCGCTCCCATAGATAGCAAATCTGATTGAATACTTGTTTGTTGAGAGTCCATTCTGACAGCAACAAGCGACCCGTAAGAGAACGGGAGTCCGATAAAACAATTAGACGACCCGGAATATGACGGACCAAAACTGAACTTGGTGTACTATAACCAACAGACGGATTCTTTCCATTAAATTGAATAACGGAAACGAAAGAGTGCCTCCCTGGTTCCGGAGATACGCCACTACTGTCGAATTAAAGGACAGGAATTTGGGCATGCGTTTCTGAATAATGTTCATGCAATGACATAAAGCAAGCCTAAAAAACATTATTCCGCGGAAGTTAAACTGATTGCTAAAAGACTGCGGAACCCAAAGACCCTGGCACTTCGAATCCGTAGGGATCAGTATTATATCCCAATCTGTTTGACTGGCAACCATCATAACAGCCACACTCGGGTCCGGCAACTGCGGCGGCACTCTCTGAGTCAACCACCGAATGTTTGCCCCAGTCTGAATCTCTTGTAACACTAGATAGACAAGAGAACGTATAAATCGAGCAATTCATGGATTGCCGAAAAGTTGCCGTCGAAGAGAAGCTCCTCCGAGAACGAAGCGACTCTGAGAGAGTTCTTAACCTTACTATCCACGCGTGTGGATGTAGCTAGGGCTGCGTCACGTCTAACTAACTCCAATCAGCCACTGAAGGGCGGAGTTATACGTGAACAAACTACTGCCCTCAAAAGAAATTACATTGAGAATAATATCCCGTAAATCTTTTCTTGAAGACGTAATGATAACGCCTAAGTAAGGCGGATTACGTATAATAAAGCGTCTAAGTTAAGTCTACTATACATAATGTCGTTCCCAACATTGAAATTGGAAAAGACATAAACGGCGAAAAAGAATATATGCAGTCTTTAATCACACCGTCTAGACGCATATGAACTCTCGGTATGCCCTGCTCTGCCAAAATAAACTATTTGTATAAATGATAAAATGGCAGAAATGAGCAACGCGGACAAGAAACTAAACTATCATGCTTAGTAGCAGGCTTGTATATATATATATATATAGCGTCGAAAAATAAAACACATGTTGTAATGACAATATTGGACTGCGTCGGTAAGTCAGGGACAATGTCCCTGAACCGATCGAAAAATCCGAGTCCAATGACGCTATAAGTCTCTTATCCAAGATCGCAGCAATGAAGTCCGAAATAATAATCACTGGAAGATAATGCCAGAAGATATGAAAGGCATCTTCCGCTACTACTAAAGGGGAAAACTCGAAATCTTTCGAATCCCTTTCGCCATCCTGTCGGACCCTATAAAGCGTTCGGTCGTCCGTAGCTGATGCAACCGCGGACCGCACCGACCCAGTGCCGTCGGATAATTCCTGATTCGACCGAGAAACTGTCAATTGCTGGGATGCTGCGAAACAACTGTGCTAACTCGGATAGCACGTCCGTCACTGAGGCCTGAGGAGAAGCGGTCTTACGATGCATTGCCGCTGGAAGCTCCGTGATCGTTACCCCGTGCATACTTCCAATATGCGAGCGAACGGAGTGTATAGGCCTCGTGTCCCTTGGCTACCGGATGGCGCGACCTATTTGCCGTGGAATCACTGAATGCCGAAACTGATCGGATACTCGAGGTCACGTAGCCAATGTGCGGTCGTGTGCCCTGCTGTGAGGATGAGGAAGCATTAAAGACAGTCTCTCGGACTGTCAATATAACGGAGCGTCCCGACCAACGGACATATGCTCCGAATGTAAAATATCTGAACCACAACATGCGGTCCCCTATGTTGTTGGGCGAGAGAGGGACCTCTCTCGCTCACAGCCCGGACGGACCTGGACAAGCCAGGAACCGGACTAACAGGCTTCCTCCGATCTGTCCTCAATCTGCCGTCACTGGGTGAGTACTAAAGTAATTAAAGTGCTCGCATCACCCAAATCTCCTTCCTAGACCGCAACGGACGAACCCGGCAGCCGAACCATTCGATGAATGTACGCTACACCGGGTGAGCTAGCAAATGTCACTCCGTAGGCGATAGACATATTCCATGAGCACTTATTGCCGCTAACTCTTCATTAACTATGACGACAGAGGCACACTTTTGAAAGACATCTCCATAACTCTTCGAACAAGAAACCAGAAATGCTTGGATAGCAAGCATAAAATAATAATATATATAGCGTCGTTCAATAATTCGAAAGTTTGTGTGACATTATTGGACTATGTCGGAACTGAGGGACGATGTCCCTGAACCGAACCAAAAATTCTAAGTCCACCGACGCTATCAGTTTCTTATCCGGCATCGCAGCATTCTGGTCCGACGAAAGAAGCTGTAGAAGACCAAGTCAGATGACATACACAACAGCATATGTTGTTCCGAAAGGTAAAGCTCGAAATCCTCCGAATCCCTTTCGGTATCCCGTCGGACCGGATGAAACTTCGGACGTCCGTACCCGCTTCCGCGGAGTGTCCTGACCCAGCATCATCGGATAAAATATATGCGACAGATTCAGTTGATGCTGGGATGCTGCGATAAACTGTGCTATTAAGGAAAGCACGTCCGTTCCCGAGGCCTGTGCAGTAGCGGTCTTACGATGCATTGCCGCCGGAAGCTCCGTGTACGTTGACTCCCGCACACTTCCTATGCGAACGTCCGGAGTCTGCAGGCCTCGTGTCCCTGGCTATCGGATGGTGTGACCTGGTCGCCGAAGAATCCTTGATCGGCGAAGCTGGTAATATATCGGCGGTCACGCAGCCAAGGTGCGGTCGTGTGCGCTGACGAGAAGAGGAAGCCTTAGCAGTCTCAGCGGACTGCCTATACAACGGAGCGTCCCGAGCGACGGACGTATGCTCCGCTTGCGACACAATTTGTACCACAACATCTGGGGCCAGATGTTGTTGAACGAGAGAGGGGCCTCTCTCGCTTGCCGTCCGGATGGACCGGAACGAGCTATGAACCGGACTAAAAGGCTTCCTGCGTTCTCCCTCCGATCCGCCGTCACTGGGTGTGCATTAAGTTAATTTATAGTGCTCGCATCACCCCAAAATTCCTTCTAGACCGCAACGGACGAACCCGGCTGCCGAACCATTCGGTGAATGGACGCTACACCGGGCGAGCTAGCGGACGTCAAATGCCGTCGAACCTACTAGGGTCCTCTTAGGCAATTGGCGTATTTACATGAGCACTTTTCCGCTAGCCCTTCATTAATTGTGACGACGGAGGCACACTGTTGGAAGACATCACAGATACATCACCCTAATCTTGATCGTCTGAAATAGAAATTGATAAAGTAGAGTGACCCTGCGGGGAAAGGACCGAAGTGTCCAAATCCCCAACAACATACCGTGACATACGCTTCCCATATTGTCATCGAAATCATACGATACAGAACAGGAGTTAATGCGAGTACACTGACCACATATAGAATGATTATAAAGTCAGAGGAAGACTTCCTCTTATTACTATTGATAAATATCCTTTCAATGTGAAAAGAAAACAAGTCCTGGTACTCGCACTAACCCCTGGCAATCAAAATACATAATAATAATATGATCCATTAATATAGAAAAAATAATTGAAATCAAAATATTTTGAAAAAATATTTTTTCAGAACAGCCCAAGTTTCTGAAAAGTAACGTTGAGCCCCAATGGATCCCAAGCCTAAGTGTGGACAAAAATTTTAAAAATATTTTAAACAATTTATTCAACACTTACGAACAATAATAATGTATCTAGTTATGATTAAAATAACATAAAGATATTATTTTTTAGAAATCCCCCCCTCACACAGAGGGCTGTTGTAAATGTAAACAATGAGTGTAAAAACACTAAAATAAGACTCCAGGCACCCAGGCCCGAAATCAGTTACCAAAAATACACTATCTGATGCAAAACAGAGACTTCCAGGGAAGAAACTGCAGAACATCAGATGGTAGATGCAGAACACAACGCCTAACCACCCGTAGGTGAAGACGTAAACATGGGGAAAGAACAGAATTCATTCTGTTATTCAGCTAAAACTCCCAAGAAATTTTAGTAATAATAATTACAGAAACTATGCCAAAAGCATGGGAGAATAGCAAGGGGGAACTTAAAGGACAGGGAGAGAGGAAAACACTTAAAAAAAACAGTGTAACTAAATAATCAGAATGACAACAAAATGGCTGCTGCCTTGAAAATAGGTAACTTAACATAATTTCATTAAAAAATTTTAAGTTACAGCCCTGATAATATTCTGTCAGACATTCTTTTCCTCTCCTCCTTCTCTATCCTCCTTAGAATCACCATTTCACTAATATTTATGTGTCTGGCATCATTTAAACTGAGATTTAAAAGCACAAAGATCAGTCAAATGTTAACTGATGAAGGGCCAAACTTAGAATGATTAATGGCGCCAATTTCGGAACGTCCTTGACACTGCGCATGCGCAGTAGGGGCGAAGTGTGGAGGGCCTTTCAGGACATGTTTTCTTTAGTTTTAGATGCAAATTTTGGGGATTGGGGGGCAAAATTTGTGTTTGGCCCTATATTTTAAGAGTTAGCACCAGCTATGTCTGGGTCATTGGTACAGTATAAAAATATATAGGTAACATGAATAATTTCGTAAAATAATTATAAGTTACAGCCCTGAACATTGTTTCTACTATTTTTTCCTCTCCTTCTTCTATTTCCTTCTTTTATCCACCATTTCTCTCATAAATATGTGTCTGGCATCCTTAAAACTGAGATTTACAAGCACAAATAACAGTGAAGTGTAACTGTATTGAGGGCCAAACAAAGAATGATAATTGTGTCAATAGATCTCCTTGACACTGCGCATGCGCAGTGGAGTAAAAGTATGGAGGACCATATAGGACATGTAATTTTCGGTTTTAGATGCAAATTTAAGGGATTGGGGGGTAAAATTTGCGTTTGGCCCTAGATATTTTAGAGTTAGCACCAGCTGAGTCTGGGTCATTGGTACAGTATAAAAATATTACTTTGTTTTAGCTTAATGGATAATGCCTCAGGCCATAAAATTTGTGAATAACGATTTTATCGTTCCTCTGGTGGTTATCTAAATGAAAAAACAGATAATCAAAAAGTTGTTCGTCTGGAACTACAAACATTTCGTCAAAAAGTTTGTCTTATCACCTTATTTGATAACACTGTTTTAAAATGTTCCTGTGGGAAGACAATAGAGCTGAAATGGTTAGCCGGATAACCGGTTTGCAACTTGTTCTTGGCATAGCCAGTTGGAAAAGATGTCAACAGGATAACCGCTATACCTATAATTTATGGGATAGCATCGGGAAAATAAATAGTACTTGACCACGAGATGTTCAAATTCTTTTGCTGACGCAAGCATTGTCAAAGCTACCAAACATTTATTGATTTACAATGATGTGTACTCGATGTAACATGAAAGGGTCAAGGTGTTGGTATGTTGAATGAACAGTTATTTCGGGTGCTTCGGCTGTCAAGTCGTGGATAAATGTTTGTAACAAACTGCCAACAGTCGAGTGCACCGCAGGTTGTATTCTGCGTGGGCAGCAGTGAGCATGTGCCTGTCAATGTAACACTGTCTTCTACAGACAAATTTGACATTCTTCTCTTTGATGAGGTGTATGTTGTTAATTGCAGATTACTCTTGTGTTCCTAATAAACATACAGGTATGTTTATTAATTTAGAGGAATTTCTCCACCCGGTATGCTCCTTATTTGGGCCTGTACATGTATGTTTATTAAAATTGCCCTTCCAACCAACAGGGAGATCTTCAAATTAGTAAATCTTCACTAGATTGTGTGACATTCTTTTGCTTAGCACAGTGTATTCATTGTTGTAATCATGATGCCTAAATGCCTATTAGTTTTCTTTAATAAAACTAACTGCAATACAGGAAAATTATAAATTTAAAGTAATTTGTATATTTTTGATATGTACCAATGGCCCAGACTAGCTGGTGCAAATTCAGTTATCAAGGGCCAACACAAATTTTGAACCCCCAATCCCCCAAATTTGCTTGCAAAACCGAAAATTAAAAGTCCTATCTGGTCCTCCATACTTTTACTCTCCGCGCATGCGCAGCCGTCAGGAAGTGACCAGAATTGGTGCCAACATCACACTTTGTAGAAAAGAGCAGTACATAATAACTCAGTGGGGAGGTATGAGTGCCCACTCATGGGAGGGCCATACCCATCTGGGCCATTGGTAAGTATAAAAAATATACAAATTACTTTAAATTTATCATTATATTTATACTATAAACCAATGGCCCAGACTAGGTGAATCGTAAAAAGGCAGAGGGCCTAGGACTTCATAATTAGTAGACCAACATAGTTCCAAGCCTGTAATCCAAGGTGAAAGGAAATTAAATTTAAAAGGAATTACATGTATGCCTCTCTATACATTAATAGAGAAGACATATCATAAATAAGGAGTCAAATTCAAGTAATTCCGTATTCTTAGCATGAAGACTATGCTAATTGGATGTAACAAGTTCCCAATTTTTAAGGTTAGTCCAGATTAAGCCCAAAAAATTAGGATGGCGTATTTGAGAATGAGAAGTTATCCCCCACAAACATATGCCATATACAATAAAACACAAGCTGTATCCAGGATTCGATATAATCTACAGACAAAACAGCTTCACTCATAGTTACACGCTATCAAGCCG
The DNA here is from genome assembly GCA_031216915.1 of Pictodentalium vernedei. Lineage (NCBI taxonomy): Eukaryota > Metazoa > Mollusca > Scaphopoda > Dentaliida > Dentaliidae > Pictodentalium > Pictodentalium vernedei. Next base: position 669,195,743 of record CM062297.1, on the reverse strand, counting down.
AAGGAGATTTTAAGAAATCCCCCCCCACTTTTTTTTGAAGGAATCTTCTTCAAAAACAAAGAGGGGAGCGCTCTGGAATCAGTAAAAGCAGTACCAATTAACAATATATATTTGTCGAACAGGCACCCAGATATTAATTATTATTAATAAAATAGGTTCTTAATGCCACTTCAGAAGCTGAGGCTATAGCAGCGATCCCGGTAATAATTGCACACTTCTTAACGAATACCGGAGTTGGCATACCTAGATAGGTCAAAAACCGGTGATAAATATATACAAAATACACTTGTTCAAAAGAATATCAATGAACGGTCTCTGGAGAGTAAACATGCTTCCAAGGCAACCCATAGGCGACCCCGTTCAGGTGTACAATTAATTCCAATAAATAATACTACTAGACGTACGAATATACATGTACCGGAATACATAGAAATCTCCATTCGATTTCCATGTAAAATGTGTACTGAAACTATATAACCTGGATTTAGAAATGTATCGAGCTATGATTAACAGACTCGTCACGGACATCCCCAAAATACATCATTTTTTCTGAGGTCCATAACATACAATAATGCATCCGCCTAATAAACACATATTATGTACGCGAGCCTTGAATCTCACATGCAATAATCAGAATACCAGTTAACTGACTTGTCAGACAAACCGGTACACAAAGGCAAGCAATTTACTGAAAATGAATCATATGCTCGTATATGACTTAAAACGAACAACCACATGAAACAAATCAACTAAAAAGTGGATGTGCCCATGAGGCACCATAGAACAGGACCCAGCTGCCAATCGATAAGCCATGAAAGGCATGTAAATATTTAAATGCATACGAGGCTTGCGGGAAGGAAACTACGTCCTGTCCTGTAATCGCCTCCTAACACATTGGCGGTGGGGAGGGGGGATTCGATGAAAATTTCATATCAACCCCCCCCCCTCCCCCCCCACCCGCATTACTTGAATCGTTCTTGTGTTAGTCATAACAAATACACCATATTTTCATAATAACTCACACCAAACCATACCGGTTGGAAGAGAATAACCTCCTCTAACAAACGGTATTATGTCCTATAGGACAACAAACTCAGCCTAGCTAAACAGCTAAAGGTTTTCCTATATGTGAAGACAATAAAGCTGATAAGACAGATATATTGGTGTAAGCTGCGACCCTGAAGGCTCAATGACTGGAGACTTACAACTATCATCGCACAAGGTAGGGAATGAAAAACCGTTAAATAAACAGCCCTAAATTCCCAATATTATAGACCGCAGTCTCAAGAGATTTTTAATTCAGTTATGTTACTGCATAATACTGAAAAAATCTCGCTCATAATTCTAGTTAGACTACAATGGTGTAAACAATAAGACTTAAGTCTATGACACCTGGGAAAAAACAAACCGAAAAGCACAGTACTTCTTTTCGGCTTTATTCCCAAAAGACAGCGGTCAGAGCCTAACTAATGTAGCTAGAATTCTTCTCCGTGAAGACCGATATCTCGGTGTAATTAGTGACTTATTCATCGTCACGCAATTAGGGAATGATGAGCCATTTTCCTAACAGCTATAATTCCCAAAAGACCGCTGTAACTGTGCATAAGGCTACCATGACATCCACAATGACATAAATGCCTTGCTGCCAAGGAATATCTCAGTCTATCTATGCACTATCCTTCCTGATACAGGATGAGAAACAGGTGATTATAAAAAACTGTAGAATAATTTCGACATCTAATGCTTTTCTTCAATAGGAGCTTGGACCTCCAGAAGGAAGGCCTTTCTTGGAAGATTGTCCCACAAGTATTTCTTGTAAGTGGAGCTTGCTCGGGCTGATAGCCGATGGCCTGCCGAGACTATTCTCATCCACTGATCTTCTGCAATATCATCCACTTTATTGCGAGGCTGATAACCTACCGCCAAGTGGATTTACCGAAATCTATTCTCGAAGACCTCAATTGTTCATTTAATAAGAGAACCTTAACCTCCATTAGGAACGACTCTCTTTGAAGGAACTTCCGTTATTAAAGGCCAGTTCTTGTGAAGTTGATAACCTTCCATCCACTGATAAACAATAGAGATCATATCCATCACCTGAACGATTTACAAAGCTTACGGAAGGAGAAACTACGTTTTCCCCCCGAAGCAGCTTGTCTCGTCGATCTCAATAGTTCCCTCCAATAAGAGAGTTTTACCTTCACTTGTAGAGACTCTCTTTGACAGGAACTTCTGTGATTATCTTCCAGTCTCTTATGGATACCTTCCGTTAATCGACGGCCTGGGGGGGGGTCTGATCCATAGCCTTGATCAGACATATGCTCCTTTCCCGAATCGCTATAATGACGACCTCCAGAGTAAATATAAGAGGGTTATCTCCCTCGCGAGACATTCTCTTAATGCTTTCTTAGAAGCGGCACAGCCTCGCTTACCCCAGTCTGCTGAAGTGTGTTGATGAGACACCTACTTCAATAGCAGTGCTCTGGGAGCCTACTTGTAGCCTGCTTATATAGCAGCACAAGATTGTCGTCAAATAGTGTATTTCCGGTGACCGGAACGACTCGGAGAGGGCTTTCCACCTTGTCATCTAAAAGTGATGACGACGCAAGGGCAGCATCACGTCTTACCAACTCCAAATTTTCCACTGTCAGTGCGGAGTTGAACGTGACATACATGACTGCCCTGGAAAGAACTCTTAGCGAGGAACAACGTCCTCATATTCCTTCCCATTGAAACGTTGTGTCATAGCTCTGGTAAGGTGATCTGCGTAGGACACCACGTCCAGATTCGCTTATTTGATGAGATAACACATTCCATCAATTCAGAGTGTATATTAACTGGTTGAGTGCTAGATTATTTTTGGAAGTTGGAATTTGTTCATATAGATTTGCATTATTAAAAATTATTGGAGAGTGCCTTAAGGCACTCTCCAATAATTTTTAATAATGCAAATCTATATGAACACAACTGTATTTGCTTATGACTGAATAGGAAATTTGTGTAAAGAATATGAAGACTTTAGTATGGTACCCTCATGTTTCTTGAAAGCCATGATTGTGGCTTCCAGCACTCAACCAGTTAAATGATGCAGGTAGGAACATTTTTTCATCCCCGGCCTGCTCATTTAAACGCAGATGAGCTCTCTGTACATCTTCTCTGACCGTTATAAATGAACATTGGCCAAGGAACGGTATATTTAGTGAAGATGTCGATAAGATACCACCTTCCTTCTAGCATCAGAGAGGTAGAATATGGCGTCATCAATGCGGCCGAAGGCCTGTGACACCTGTCTAGATAGAGTCGGAACGGAAAGAATGTCCTCTTTCCTCCGCACCTAGTCTGCTACCTAAGACGACAGCAGTTTCTCTCTAATAGACGCAGTATGCTGATCAGGTGTAACAGATGCAGGATAGTAATGCAGTCCATCGCTACCCTATGCTGTTCCAAAAGGGAAGGGTAATTCTCTTCTTCGTCCCTTTCATCATTTCAACTGAATCAGCTATGACGTCCGGGCCCTTGCATCTGTGTGCACAGATGACTGGACCGACCCAGCAATGTCCTGCAGCTCACCTCTGGAGTCTGCAGGAGGCTGCTCTTGCACTTGCTGGGATGCTGCGATTAGCTGCGCGATCAGCGACAGCATTTGCGTTACCGAGGCTTGAGGAGCAGCGGTCTTCTTTATCTTCGCCGCTGCCCCTGGGACGAATATTCAGAGGCAGCACTTCGGAGCATATATATAATGATGCAGGTAGGGACATTTCTTCATCCCTGGCCTGCTCATATCTTCTCCGAAAGTCCCTATGCTTGAGAAGCAGGGGTCTTCTGTATCTTCGCCGCTGCCCCTGGGACGAATATCCAGAGGAAGTACTTCCGAGCATATATCAAATGATGCAGGTAGGGATAGATCTTCATCCCCAGCCTGCTCATGTCTTCTCCAAATGTCCCGTGATCGATGCCTCGGATAGCTAGCTGCTGGATGGTCCAACTTCACAGGTGAAGAATGCTCTGTCTTCGGACAACTGTGGCTATACAAAGCCGGGTATCCAATCCTCAATAGTAGTCGCAGCATGCTGATCAGTTTGAACAGATTCAAGACATTACTGATGAATGAAGTCCATAACTTCATAAACTGTTCCGAAAGGGAAGGGTAATCCTCTTCCTAGTCCCTTTCAACATCCGACTGAATCAGCTATGACGTCTGATCACTGGCGTCTGCATCTGCAGATGACTGGACTGACCCAGCAACATCCGACAGCTCACCTCCGGAGTCGGTGGGAAACTGCTCTTGCATATGCTGGGATGCTGCGATTTGCTGCGCGATCTGTGACAGCCAGTTCGTTACCGAGGCTTGTGGAGCAGCGGTCTTCCGATTTATGCACCGCTTGCTGCTCCTGGGACAAAGATCCGGAGGTATATCTCTTCTTTGAATGTCCCATTGATCGATGCCTCAGAGCACTAGCTACTGGATGGTCCAACTTCACGGGCGAAGAATGGCTCTGTCTTCGCGCAAGTGGCTGGATATCTGAAGTCGAGTAGCTAGACTGTGGTCATGTGTGCTTTAATAACGTAGTGGAGAAAGCCGTGACTGAAGCCGACCCCGGTTGTAGACTTGACGGCGCGTCCCGATCAGTGGTTGGACATATGTTCCATTCGTACAAGTTTCTCAAAACAACATTTGGCCCCAAATGTTGCTGGGTTAGAGAGGGACCTCTCCCGCTCGTGGTCTCATCAGACCTCACCGAGTCTCCCAAAAAGAAAACTTGGTTCCGGCTTGTGTAACGTAGCGGAGGAAGTCCTGACTGAAGCCGGCCCCGGCTGCAGACTAGACGGAGTGTTCCGAGCAATGGGTTAACGTATGCTCCGGCTCGTGCAAGTTTCTCAAAACAACATTTGGACCCAAATGTTGTTGGGTTAGAGAGGGGCCTCTCCCGCTCGCAGTCTTATTAGACCTCGCCGAGCCTCCCTAAAAGAAACTTGCAGACTTCCTCCCTATTTCCGTCGTCACTAGGTGAGCCTTTATTTTAAGGTGCTCACTCTACCCACATCTACACACTTCCCTCGACTGCAACAGACTTACCCGGGGTTACGGCTCCCCGGACGGAGTAACCGCTTCATCGGTCGAGCTAGCTGCTTGCAAGGATCCCTTGCTTATATATGAGCACCCCACAGCTATTTCCTCTTTAGCACAACAGAGTGCGACGACGGTAACACACTTGGATGGATGTCACATTATCATCACCATGTTCATGTTCCTCTGAAAAAGGAAACTGAAAAATATTATATCGCAGAAGAGGCCCCACATAGGAACCTCACTGCCAACAACTTACTGCGACACCAGTCTCCAACATTGTAGTCCCACTGTACACAAGTAGGAAAAAAATCCGCAGGAGTGCATCGACTAAAGACGACAGCACTACTACAACTCATATATGTATATATATATATATATATATATATATAATGAATTATACCACGTAATGCAGATGAAATCAGTGAGAATCAATCTCTTTTTCAAATTTCCTGCTTACGGTACAGAATACAGAATTTGGCACTTCTGTTATGCATTTTTTAGTATGAAAGATTCTGACGCCGATGGGGGGTCGAACCACTGCCTTGATGAGCGTACACTTCTGCGGCACCAATCGCCCAGCGAATTATATATATATACATGAATAATAGAAATCAAAATTAATTTTCCCAAAAAACAAATTTTTTGGAAAAATTTTTGAAGAAAAGCCTAAGTTCCCAAAGGGAACCTACGAGCCCAAGGGCATCCCGATAGAACCTAAGTGTGGACAAAATCCAATTCTTTTGAGCTGCACTACCAAAACAATAATAGTTACAACAACAAGAGCTGGACTGTCGTCTGGTGCATACCCCCACGTGGTGTACCGCCTAGTATGGGCATACCTATGACCAACAAACATTATTTATGAATATTCTCGTATGGACTGACGGACGGATGCACAGATGGGTGGACGCAATCCAGTATACCCCCCCCCCCCCTTTTCTCCGAACATTTTCAACAATTTCTAAGTCAAAATGTATGGTAAATTGTTTGTTGTTTGGAAGTTTTATGCAATGAGGTAAAAGCCTTTGTCATAGGCAAACTGCCTGCCATATTTCACTGAAATCTGATAACCCTAATCCAGTATATCCCCCCCCCCCCCCCACACACCCCCGTTTTCTTCAAAAGTTTTCAACAATTTCCAACAATTTCTAAGTCAAAAGGTATGGTAAATTGTTTGGTGTTTGGAAGTTTTATGCAATGAGGCAGAAGCCTTTGTCCTAGGCAAACTGCATGTCATATTTCACTGAAATCCGATAACCCATACCTGAGAAACAGGCTGAACAGACAAATAATGTCTATTTCCTACAATTTCTAAGTCAACAAGTAATAAAAAAAAAAAAAAATAATAACTAGTGTGGGCATTGTGGGCATACCTATGACCAAAGTGGGCATACCTATGACCAACAAATATTATAGAAAGTTAAAAAATTTACAGTAATTTAAATATTTTTTATACTTACCAATGACCCAGACATAGCTGGTGCTAACTCTTAAAAATGTAGGGCCAAACACAAATTTTGCCCCCCAATCCCCAAAATTTGCATCTAAAACCAAAGAAATCATGTCCTGAATGGCCCTCCATACTTCGCCTCCACTGCGCATGCGCAGTGTCAAGGACGTCCCGAAATTGGCGCCATTAATCATTCTTACAATCAGTGCCTGGTAAGCGCTATGTCCTCAGCGGGGAGGTATGAGTTCCCAACTCCTGGGAGGGCCATCCCCGTCTGGGTCATTGGTAAGTATAAAAAATATATAAATTACTATAAATTTTTTAACATTTTTATACTGTACCAATGACCCAGACATAGCTGAATAGTAAAAAGGCTGGAGGGCCTAGGACTTAGAGGAAAATCCAATAAGCTCAACTATATAAAATAGAGTCATCCCCTCAAGGAGAAAAGGAGTATTAGGCTTTACATGTATCTTTCTTATTTATGATAAATTAGAAAGACACAATACCTTCAATAATTGAGCATCATAACATCCATATTCTCTATTAACATCCAGTATAATTCTTATACTAATTATTTTTAAAGTAAGCCAATAAATAAAGTTAGTCCAGAGAATTGAGACTCTTTATACTCTTTTAAAAGTGTCCGAGGATAGTATAATAACGCCCGTTTGACATGTGAAATATTCAAATGCTATACTTTAAAACTATAACATGAATAAATTTTTAAAAACATAAACTTTTCACTTTTAAAACCATCCCAGTAACAGCTCAGAATTACTGACTCCGGAGGAGGTATCCCCTTGTTTTCATAATAAAACAGGTGACCCAAGGGAACACTCTCCCCCCCCCCCCCTTCCCCTTGCCCTGGGTCAAATAGCCCAGAGCGAAGAGGACAGCAGGACGGAGTCACTGCCGGACCAGAAAGCCTACATAGCTATAGTTGCAATTGTTAAGCGATCGACATTCTGAGCAGTCGATAATGGACCTAAACAATGCAGGCCTCCAGAAATGGACTCGATATTTCTGAGATAAAAATTCGTGAATGTGGATGGCTGAGACCAATATGCAGCCTTCATTAAATCTATAATAGCAACACTATTTACGTAAGCCCAAGATGTAGAAGAGCTCTTACTTCATGAGCCGAAATCTTAAGCACAGACTGCTGAGTTAAGGATAGATTATCCTAAGCAGTACCGATAGTTAATTGAATGCATTTAGCAATAGAATGGACCGTAATGACCTTTCTATTAGTCATCAGAGACAGAAGAAGCTTTACGTCCTTACTGATAAACTGAGATCTGTTAATAAATACATAAAGGTCTAGCCGGACAGAGTAAAGGCCTATGCCCGTTCGAAGACGGAAGGACCTTAAAAACAATAGGTTCCGGATATTTATTAGGAGCCTGATTCTTAACCAAAAATCCAACATACTACGAAAGTGAGAATCGTCCACCGATAGTGCATGAAGCTCACTGACTCTTCAGCAGAAGAGAAGACTAAGAGAATTGCTGTCTTAAAAGGCCAGAATCTGAAACTACTGTCTCAAGAGGTTCACATGGTTGCTTAGTTTAATAAGAACCCAAGCTAAATTCCGTATAGGAATTAATCTAAGGATTCTAGGTCTATTTATCGAAAAGTTTCAAACTAACTTAGATAAAGAGACATTAGACTCAATTGTAAACTATCATGGTGTGCATAGGTATCAGATAACATAGACCTATAACCTTTAATAGTAACTGGCTGCAGTTGATCTCGTCAAACAAGTATACTAGAAAGTTTGCAATGTCTGGTATGGAGGGATCAAAAATATCAACATAAAGATCCCTACACCAACGACGGAAGACCCTCCACTTTAGCCGCATAATATAGCGAAGAGGAGGTCCTCCTACAGTTAGAAATCGCATCCACTGCTCGTCCTGTACAATGCTTACCGTGCAAGAAGGACCGCACAACAGAATACGTGAAGGTCGAGACCTTGCGGGTTGTGATGAAGTTGACACGATTTCCCCAGCGAAAGAAGATCCTCTTGTGGAGGAAGTTTTCGCGGTAAGTCCCACAGCAGACACCTAAGTAAATTTATCCACGGTCTCTGTGGAGACAGAGATGCTACCAACAGAATTGTATTGTGAATGTATTATCTTAGCAATACTTGCTGAATCAACAGCACTGGAGGATACGCATATCCTATCATTCCGTCCTACTAGATCGATAGAGTGTAAACTACATATGCTCGGGGATCCGGACATGATGACACATACGTCTGCAATTGATTGGTGAGTTGTGTCACAAATAAATTTATCACTGGGCGCTCCCATTGGTAGCAAATCTGATTGAATACCTGTTTGTTGAGAGTCCATTCTGACGGCAACAATCGACCCTTACGTGAAAGGGAGTCTGCTAATACAATCAGACGACCCAGAATATGACGGACCGAAACAGAACTTGGTGTTCTATAACAAACAGAAGGATTCTTTCCGTTAAATTCAATAACGGAACCGAATGAGTGTCTCCCTGGTTCCGGATATATGCAACTACTGTCGTATTATCGGACAGGATTTGGACATGCGTTACTGAATAATGTTCATCCAATGACGTAGTGCAAGCCAAAATAATATCATTTCTTGGAAGTTAAGTGCTTGCCTAAAAACTGTGGAATCCAAAGACCCTGGCACTTCGAATCCGTTGGGATCAATATTGTGCCCCAACCTGTTTGACTGGCATCCGTCATAATCGAAAAACTCGGATCCGGCAACTACAGTGGAACTCTCTGAGTCAACCACCGAATGTTTGCCCAAGTCTGAATCTCTTGTTACACTTGATGGACAAGAGAATGTGTATATCGAGCAATTCATAGATTGCTGAAAGGTTGCCGTCGAAGAGAAGCTTCTCCGAGACCGAAGCGACTCTGAGAGAGTTCTTCACCTTACTATCCACGCGCGTGGATGTAGCTAGGGCTGCGTCACGTTTAACCAACTCCAGGTTGCCACTGAAGGGCGGAGTTATACGTGGAAAACTACTGCCCTTAAAAGAAATCTCATTAAGAATTATATCCTGGAATTCTTTCTCTTGAAGACGTAATGATAACGCCTGAGTAAGGTGGTCTACATATGATAAAGCATCTAAGTTAAGTCTATTTGACATCATTGTCGTTTCCAACGTCGTGGTTGGAATTGACATAGACGGCGAAAAAGACAATACGCAGTCTTCAGCCTCGTCGTCTAGACGCAGAGGAACTCTCAGTATGCCCTGTCCTGCCATTTCAAATTATTCCATAGAATTGATGAAAGGCAGATTAGAGCATTTGCGGACAAGAAACTAGACTAGCGTGTTTTGGTAGCAAGCTTATATATATATAGCGTCGTTCAATAATTCGAAAGTTCTAGTGATATTATTGGACTGTGTCGGCAACTCAGGGACGATGTCCCTGAACCGATCAAAAACTCTGTGTCCAATGACGCTATTAGTCTCTTATCCAGCATCGCTGCATTCTAGTCCGACGGAACAACCTCTGGAAGATAATGCCGGAAGAAATGTATGGCAGCTTCTGTTGTTCCGAAAGGGAAAGCTCGAAATCAACTGAATCCCTTTTGCCATCCTGTCAGACCCTATGAAGTGTTCGGTCGTCCGTACCTGATGCATCAGCGGAGCGAATCGACCCAGCATCGTCGGATTATTCCTCATCTGACAGAGATTCTGTCATTTGCTGGGATGCTGCGATAAGCTGTGCTATTTGGATAGCCCGTCCGTCACTGAGGCCTGTGGAGAAGCGGTCTTACGATGCTTTGCTGCTGGAAGCTCCATGATTGTTACCCCGTGTATACTTCTATTATGCGAGCGACCGGAGTGTACAGGCCTCATGTCCCTTGGCTACCGGATGGCGTGACCTGTTCGCCGTGGAATCACTGAATGACGAAGCTGGCTGGATACTCGAGGTCACGTAGCCAAGTTGCGGTCGTGTGCGCTGCCGTGAGGATGAGGAAGCATTATCGACAGTCTCTCGGACTGTCTATGTAACGGAGCATCCCGAGCGGCGGACGTATGCTCCGAATACGAAACGTTTATACCACAACATCCGGTCCCAAATGTTGTTGTACGAGAGAGGGACCTCTCTCGCTCGCAGCCCGGACGGACCTGGACGAGCTAGGAACCGGACTAACAGGCTTCCTCCGATCTCTCCTCTAATCCGTCGTCACTGGGTGTGTACTATTGTCTGTTATAGTGTTCGCATCACCCAAATCTCCTTCCTGGACTGCAACGGACGAACCCGGCTGCCGAACCATTCGATGAATAGACGCTACACTGGGTGAGCTAGCGAATGTCAACGCCGTCGATCCTACTAGGGACCTCTTAGGCGATTGACGTATTCTATGAGCACTTATTGCCGCTAGCTCATCATTTAACTATGACGACAGAGGCACACTTTGAAAGACATCTCAGTAACTTTGCGAACAAGAAACCAGACTTGCTTGTTAATAGCAAGCATATATATATAAATAGCGTCGTTCAATAATTCGAAAGTTCCTGTGACATTATTGGACTGTGTCGGAACTGAGGGACGATGTCCCTGAACCGATTCACAAATTTTTGTGTCCACCGACGCTATCGGTCTGTTATCCGGCATCGCAGCATTCTGGTCCGACGAAACAACCTCAAGAAGATAAAGCCGGATGACATATACAGCAGCTTATGTTGTTCCAAAAGGGAAAGCTCGAAAATCCTCCGAATCCCTTTCGCCATCCTGTCGGACCCTATGAAGTTTTCGGACGTCCGTACCTGATGCTTCAGCGGAGCGTCCCGACCCAGCGTCGTCGGATATTACATGATGCGACAGAGATTCTGTCGTTGCTGGGATGCTGCGATAAGTTGTGCTATTTGGGATAGCACGTCCGTCACTGAGGCCTGTGCAGTAGCTGTCTTACGATGCTTTGCCGCTGGAAGCTCCGTGTACGTTGACTCCTGCATACTTTTCTTATGCGAACGTCCGGAGTCTACAGGCCTCGTGTCCCTGGCTACCGGATGGCGTGACCTGGTCGCCACGGATTCTCTGACTGGCGAAGTTGACTGGATATCCGAGGTCACGTAGCCAAGGTGCGGTCGTGTGCGCTGCCATGAGAATGAGGAAGCCTTATTGACAGTCTCTCCGGACTGTCTATATAACGGAGCGTCCCGAGCGGCGGACGTATGCTCCGAATGCGAAACATTTGCACCACAACATCTGGGGCCAGATGTTGTTGTACGAGAGAGGGGCCTCTCTCGCTCGCAGCCCGGCAGGGCCTGGACGAGCTAGGAACCGGACTAATAGGCTTCCTCCGTTCTCTCCTCTAATCCACCGTCACTGTGTGTGCACCTGGTTGATTTATAGTGCTCGCATCACCCAAAACTCCTTTCTAGACCGCAACGGACGAACCTGGCTGCCGAACCATTCGAAGAATGGACGCTACACCGGGCGAGCTAGCGGACGTCAAAGGCCGTCGATCCTACTAGGGACCTCTTAGGCAATTGACGTATTTCCATGAGCACTTTTCCGCTAGCTCTTCATTACTTGTGACGACGGAGGCACACTTTTGGAAGACATCACGGATACATCACCCTGTTCTTGATCGTCTGAAACAGAGATTGATAAACTAGAGTGACCCTGCGGGGAAAGGACTGGCATGGCCAATTCCCCGCTAACATACCGTGACACACGCTTCCCATGTTGTCATCGAAAATAACACATACTGAATAGGGGTTAGTGCGAGTACACTGACTACATTTATACAATGATTATGAAGGTCAGAGGAAGATTTCCTCTTAATCCAGTTGAACAATATCCTTTCATTGTGAAAAGAAAACAAAGTCCTAGTACTCGCACCAACCCCTGCAAATCAAAATACATAATAACATGATCCATTAACATAGAAAAAATAATTGAAATCAAAAAATTTTTGAAAAAGTTAAAAAATTTATAGTAATTTATATATTTTTTATACTTACCAATGACCCAGACTTAGCTGGTGCTAACTCTAACAAAACCAGGGCCAAACACAAATTTTGCCCCCCAATCCCCAAAATTTGCATCCAAAACAAAAAGAAATCATGTCCTAAAGGACCTCCATACTACGCCTCTACTGCGCATGCGCAGTGACGCAGACGTCCCGAAATTGGCGCCAATTATCATTCTTACTGGCAGTGCCTGGTCAGCGCTATGTACTCAGCGGGGAGGCAAGAGTTCCCAACTCCAGGGAGGGCCATCCCCGTCTGGGTCATTGGTAAGTATAATAAATATATAAATTACTATAAATTTTTTAACATTTTTATACTGTACCAATGACCCAGACTTAGCTGAATAGTAAACAGGCTGGAGGGCCTAGGACATAGAGGAAAATCCAATAAGCTCAACTATATAGTAAAGAGGTAACCCCTTAAGGAGAAAAGGAGTATTAGGCTTTACATGTATCTTTCTTATTTAATATTAAATTAGAAAGATACACTACCCTTAATAATTGAGCACAATAACATTCATGTTCTCTATTAACATCCAGTATAACCCTTATACTAATTATTTTTAAAGCAAGCTAATAAATAAAGTAGTCCAGAGAATTGAGACTCTTTATAGTCATTTAAAAGTGTCCGAGTATTGTATATTAAAGCCCGTTTGACACTTGACATATACAAATGCTTCACACCGAGCTACACTTTAAAAATAAGACATGAATGAATTTTAACATTAATATTACACTTTAAAACCATCCCGGAAGCGACTCAGAAATACTGACTTGGAGGAGGCATTCCCTTGCTTTTCACTATAAAGCAGGTGACCTAAGGGAACACCCGCCCCCCCCCCCTTCCCCTGGGTCAAATAGCCCAGAGCGAAGAGGGCAGCCGGACGGAGTCACTGCCGGAACAGAAAGCCTGCATAACTATAGTTGCAACTGTTTAGTGGACGACATTCTGAGCAACAGATAACGGACCTAAACAATGCAGGTCTCCAGAAATGGACTCAATATTTCTGAGAAAAAAATTCGTAAATGTGGATGGCTGAGACCAAGAAGCAGCCTTCATTAAATCTGTAATAGCAACACTATTAGCATAAGCCCAGGAAGTAGAAAGAGCTCTTACTTCATGAGCAGAAATCTTAAGCACAGACTGCTGAGAAGAAGATAAATCTTCATAAGCAGTACGGATAGTTAATTGAATCCATCTAGCAATAGAATGGACTGAAATGTCCTTTCTATTAGGCATCAAAGACAGAAAGAAACGTTTCCGTCCCTTTCTGATAAACTGAGATCTCTGTTTATAGATACGTAATGCTCTAACAGGACAGAGTAAAGGCCTACGCCCGTCTGAAGACGGAAGAGCCTTAATAACAATAGGTTCCGGATATTTATTAGGAGCCTGATTCTTAGCTAAAAAACCCACATTAGTAGTGAAGGTGATAGTGTTCCCAACACTACGATAATGAGAATCATCCACCGATAGTGCATGAAGCTCACTGACTCTTCTAGCAGAAGAGAAAGCTAAGAGAAAAGCTGTCTTATAAGATAAGAATTTGAAATCTACTGTCCCAAGAGGTTCAAATGGCTTTTCCTTCAATTTAAGAAGAACCCAAGCTAAATTCCACTTTGGAATTAATCTAAGAGTTCTGGGTCTATTTATCGAAAAGTTTCTAACCAACTTAGATAAAGAGACATTAGATCCAATTTGTAAACTATCATGATGTGCATAGGTATCAGATAACATAGATCTATAACCCTTTATAGTAACAGGCTGCAGTTTAATTTCGTCAAACAAGTATACTAGAAAGTTTGCAATGTCTGGTATAGAGGGATCGAATATATCTACAGAATGATCCCTTCACCAACGACGAAAAACCTTCCACTTAGCCGCATAGTTTAGCGAAGAGGAGGTCCTCCTACAGTTAGAAATCGCGTCCACTGCTCGTCCTGTAAAGTGCTTGCCATGCAAGAAGGACCGCACAACGGAAAAACGTGAAGGTTGAGACCTTGCGGGTTGTGATGGAGTTGGCGCGATTTCCCCTGCGAAAGAAGATCCTCCCGTGGAGGAAGCTTCCACGGTAGGTCCCACAACAGACACCTGAGTAGATTTATCCTCGGTCTCTGTGGCGACAGAGATGCTACCAACAGAATCTTGCATTGAGATTGTTTTATCTTTAGCAATACTTGTTGAATTAACGGCGCTGGAGGATACGCATATCCTATCATTCCGTCCCAAGGGATCGACAGAGCGTCTACTGCAAATGCTCTTGGATCCGGACACGGAGACACATACGTCTGCAACTGATTGTTGAGATGTGTCGCAAATAAGTCTATCATTGGCCGTTCCCATTGGTAGCAAATCGGATTGAATACTTGTTTGTTGAGAGTCCACTCCGACGGCAACAAGCGACCCTTTCGTGAAAGGGAGTCTGCTAGCACATTCAGACGACCCGGTATGTGACGGACCGAAAGAAGAACGTGATGTTCTAGCGCAAACAGGATTCTTTCCGTTAGATTGAACAACGGAACTGAATGAGTGCCTCCCTGATTCCGTATATACGCCACTACTGTCGTATTGTCGGATAGGATTTGGACATGAGCATCGTGAATAATGTCCATCCAGTGACGTAACGCAAGCCAAATTGACATCATTTCCTTGATGTTTATGTGCTTGCACAGGAATTGCGGATCCCAAAGACCCTGGCATCTCGAATCCGTTGGGATTAATGATGCACCCCAACCTGTTTGACTGGTATCCGTCATAACGGTAAAACTCGGATCCGGCAACTGCAGCGGAACTCCCTGAGTTAACCACTGAATGTTTGCCCAAGTCTGAATCTCTTGTTTCACTTGATCTGACAAGAGAACGTCTACATCGAGCGAATGAATTTTCACACTCCAATTCTGAGTCAAGAAAATTTGAAGAGGACGTGTGCGTAACCGCCCCATCGGAATGAGATCCGCGGCGGCTCCGCACATTCCTATCAGTCTCATAAATTCTCTCGCCGTGACTTTGTCTGCGTGCAGACAATAGCGAGCGTAACAACTGACTAATTTCGCTCTGGTTAACGGCAGACGAACGAGATTGTTGTGCGTCTCGAAGCTCATTCCCAGATGAGTGAATGACTTGGACGGCACCAGATCCGACTTCTCTTCGTTTACTATAAAACCGAGACGTCGGAGCAATAGAAGAAGATTCTGAACATCGTTCTGAAGCGTTAACTCATTGCCGTACCTCTGAAGAATGTCGTCCAGGTAGGCCGACGTTACCGCAGACGAATGAGCTCGGAAGTAGATCATTACCGAGTTCATTACCCGAGTGAAAGCCCAGGGTGCTAGATTCAATCCGAAGCACATCGCCCGGAATTGATACACCACTCCTAGGACTGCGAAGCGTAGATACTTTCGGAATGTCGGATGTACCATGACGTGAAAGTACGCATCCTTGAGATCTATGCTCGTTGCATAATCGTTCACCCGAATACTCGCTCTGATCGATCGAATCGTCTCCATATAAAACTTCGGAGCGACGATCAGCTTGTTTATCCAGCTCAAATCTATGACTGGACGGAACGAGCCGTCTGGTTTCGGAACCAGAAACAGATGGCTGTAGAATCCCGGAGATTCCTGGTTTTCTACGACCTCTACCGCGTTCTTCATTAAAAGAGACTGCACCTCTGATAACAGAGCGTCTCTTTTCTGCGGATTTGACGGAAGATGAGTCCACTTTGGACTTCGAGTTAATGGAGGCTTTCGTTTGAAGGATATCTTTAGACCTTCCGAAGTCACTCCTCTCACCCAAGGGTCGTCCGTAATCGACGCCCATTCTTGTGAAAAGCTCGACAACCTTCCGCCAACCGGAACGCGATAGAGGTTTAAGCCATCACCTCCTGGACCTGCGAGGCCTGCGGTAGGAGAAACCACGTCTTCCACGGCCCGCACCTCGCCCCGTCGACCTCGGGGCGTCCGACCGATTGTCCCGGCCTGAAGGACGTCCCGAACGAGAGTCGCTATCCTGACGGTCTCTCGAATAAGACCAAGAGGACGCACCGGAACCTCTATAGGAACCTCTCTTGGGCGCATTAGACCCAGAAGTGCCTGTCTTATTCGTGTCTGCTGTATCCGACTTCTTAGGAGCAGATTTGAACAACAGAGAATCCTTGGCTTTCTTTGTAATTTTATCATAAATAGCGGAAAGCTAGCCGTCAAAGAGAAGTTCTCCAGAGACCGAAGCGACTCTAAGAGAGTTCTTCACCTTAGAATCCACTAGTGTGGATGTAGCTAGGGCTGCGTCACGTCTAACCAACTCCAGATTTGCCACTGAAAGGGCGGAGTTACACGTGGAATAAGCTACTGCCCTTGAAAGAAGTCTTAAAGAGGATTGTATATCCTGAAACTCTTTCCCCTGAAGGCGCAGTGATAACGCCTTAGTAAGGTGATCTGCGTAAGATAAGGCATCTAAATTGGCTCTGTTAGACGCAATAGCTGTTTCCAACACCGCGGTTGGAATAGAAGCTGACGACGGTAATGATAGCTCTAAGTCTTCCGCCTCGTCGTCCATACGCAGAGGAACTCTCGGTATACCCTGTCCTGCCGTATCGAATTTATTCCTTGCATTAATGAAAGGCAGGTTGAGAGTATTAGCGGACAAGAAACCTGCTTTCTCCGTTCTGGAAGCAAGTTTAAATATAGCATCGTTCAATAGTTCAAATGTTCTTGCAACATTATTGGACTGCGACGGAAACTCGGGAGCGATGTCCCTGAACCGCTCAAAAAATTCAGAGCCCAATGACGCTATAATTCTCTTGTCCGGAAGCGCAGCAGTCTGGCCCGACGGAACAACTTGAGGGAGAAAGTGCCGAATGAAGTCCATGGCAGCTTTATGTTGTTCCGAAAGGGATAGCTCCAAGTCATCCGTATCCCTTTCACCATCCGGTCGGACCTCATGATGTTCCCGGTCGTCCGCCCCCGATGCTTCGGCGGCGCGTACCGACCCAGCGCCGTCGGATAATTCTCGATCCGACACCGTTTCTGTCGGCTGCTGGGATGCTGCGATAAGCTGTGCTATCTGCACAAGAATGTCCGGCGTCGAGACCTGCGGAGGCGCAGTCTTTCGCTGCTTCGCCGAGGGCAGCTCCGCATCAGATGGCTCCCGCATACTTTTCCTATGCGAACGTCCGGAGTCCATCGGTCTCGAATCCCTGGCTGCCGGATGGTGTGACCTGGTCGCCGAAGAATCCTTGATCGGCGAAGCTGGTAATATATCGGCGGTCATGCAGCCAAAGTGCGGTCGTGTGCGCTGACGAGAAGAGGAAGCCCTAACATTCTCTGCAGACTGCTTATACAACAGAGCGTCCCGAGCGACGGACGTATGCTCCGCTAAAGACACATTTTGTACCACAACATCTGGTCCCAGATGTTGTTGTACGAGAGAGGGGCCTCTCTCGCTCGCGGCCCGGCTGGACCTGGACGAGCTAGGAACCGGACTCAAAGGCTTCCCCCGTTCTCGCTTACTATCCGCCGTCACTGGGTGTGCATCTATTATGTTTATAGTGCTCGCATCACCCAAAACTTCCTCTTGGACCGCATCGGACGAACCCGGCTGCCGAACCATTCGGTGAATGGACGCTACACCGGGCGAGCTAGCGGACGACATTTGTCTAATCTCCATGAGCACTTTTGCCGCTAGCTCTGAATTCATTTGTGACGACGGACGCACACTTGTAGAAGATAACATGGAAACATCACCCTGTTCTGGTTCCTCTGAAATAGAAACTGAGAGAGTAGAGTGACCTTGCGGAGAAAGAGCCGGTATCGCCCTTTCTCCAGAAACAACATATCGTGACACACGTTTCCAATGTTTCTCATCCCAATATTCACATATAGCACAGGGATTAATGCGAGAACACTGACTACAATTAATACAATGATCATGAAAGTCAGAGGAAGATTTCTTCCTATTACAATTTGAACAACGTCCCTTCATTGTGAAAGAACAACAATAAGTCCTAGTTACTCGCAAAAACCCCTGACACAAAGATACATAATAACATGATCCATTAATAAATGAAAAAACAATTGCAAATCAAAATAATTTTGAAAAAATATTTTTTCAGCGAAGCCCAAGTTGCTGAAAAGTAACGTTGAGCCCCGATGGATCCGATGGCAAAGTGTGGTCAAAAATTTTAAATTTATATTAAATAATTAATGAGACACTTACGGATAATATAAATGTATCTTATAGTGAGATAAACTACAGCAAAGGCAAACAGCCCCCCTCAAAAAAGGCTGTTGCCAATGAAAACAAACAGTGTAAAAACACCAGAAAACATGACTCCAGGCACTGAAAAAACGGGCCCGGAATCAGTCATCAAATTACACTCTATCTGATGCAAAACAGAGACTCCCAGGGGAGAATCTGCAGAACATCAGATGGAAGATGCAGAACACATACGTTATACACCCATGGGTGAAAACGTAACTATGGGGAAAATAACAGAAAACATTCTGTAACCAAGCAACTCTCCCAGGAAATTTTAGAAATGAAATTTCTCAAAAATATGCCAAAAGCATGGGAGAATTGCAAGGGGGGACTTTAGAAGGCTAGGGGAGAGGAAACACTGACTAAGCAGTGCAACAATTAGCAAGAATGACAACAAGAGGCCCATGCCTCGAAAATAGGCAACTTAACATAATTTCATCAAAAAATTTTAAGTACAGCCCTGATTATTTTTTGTCACTTCTTTTTCCTCTCCTCCTTCTATCCTCCTTAGAATCACATTTTCTCCAAAAATTACGTGTCTGGCATCCTTTAAACTGAGATTTACAAGCACAAAGATCAGTGAGATGTTGACTGATGAAGGGCCAAACAGAGAATGATAATTGGCGCCAATTTCGGGACGTCTGCGTCACTGCGCATGCGCAGTAGAGGCGTAGTATGGAGGTCCTTTAGGACATGATTTCTTTTTGTTTTGGATGCAAATTTTGGGGATTGGGGGGCAAAATTTGTGTTTGGCCCTGGTTTTGTTAGAGTTAGCACCAGCTAAGTCTGGGTCATTGGTACAGTATAAAAATATATTTTTTCAGAAAAGCCCAAGTTTCTGAAAAGTAACGTTGAGCCCCAATGGATCCCAAGCCTAAGTGTGGACAAAAATTTTTAAAATATTTTAAACAAGAGGCCCCACGGGGCCTGAAGAGCTCATCTTGTACAGAACACAATTTAAACAGAGTCCAAGAATGAGTCTACATTAAGCAAGCCATCTCCATAGGCTACACTGTCAATCCTTGAGTCCCTCAGGAGTGACAAAAATAATCTGAGCATCATGCCTTTTCTTCAGTTGATCATAAGTAAAATGCAGAGCTCCCCTATGAAGCCCCTTGATACAACCTATGTGGATTAATCTTAGTACCTCTAGAGGGTACTGAATACAAAATTTTTAATTCTTCAGCAAAATGGCCAATTCCGGCTCCCATAGAGAACCCAAATATTAACCCAGGCTCTTGATTTGAACACAGTTAAATCTGACTTCCCTAGAGATGTTGTGTACCGAATATGAAAGCATTCTGACTGTTGGATCTGAAGAAGAGAAATTGTAAAGAAATTTCTTCGAATTGCACTAAGTTCAAATTTGGGCTACCATAGCGAGCCCCAATATTGACCTATGGATCCGATTTGAACAAACTTGAATCTGACCCCCCTAGAGATGTTGTATACCAAATGTGAAAGCATTCTGACAAGTGAATCTGAAGAAGAAGATTTTTGAAGAAATTCCCTCATATTGTACCAAGTTAAATTTCATGTTCCCATATGGAGCCCAAATATTAACCTAGGCACTCGAATTGAACAACCTGGAATCTGACCCCCCTAGAGATGTTGTATACCAAATATAAAAGCATTCCGACTGGTGGATCTGAAGAAGATTTTTAAAGAAATTTTCTCATATTGCACTAAGTAAAAATTTGGGCTACCATAGTGAGCCCAAATATATACCTAGGTATTTGATTTGAACAAACTTGAATCTGACCCCCACAGCGATGTTGCATACCAAATATCAAAGCATTCTGACTGATGGATCTGAAGAAGAAGATTTTTTTAAATTACCCTCCATATTGAACAAAGATAAAATTTGGGCTTCCGTAGGAAGCCCAAATATTAACCTAGGGACTTGGTTTGAACAATCTAGAATCTGACCCTCATAACAATGATGTATACCAAATATTAAAAGATTCTGACTGGTGGTTCTGAAGAAGAAGATTTTTAAAGAATATTCCCCATATTACCCTATATTAAAACTTCGGGCTCCTGTAGAGAGCCCAAATATGAACCAATGAGCTTTATTTGAACAAACTTTTATCTGACCCCCCTATGAATGCTGTATACCAAATATCAAAAGATTCTGATGATTGGTTCTGGAGAAAAGATTTTTTTAAATTTTTGCAAATATGCTGACTCAGCATTTTTTCGATGCCCATTACAGAACACCCTAACACAACCGATGGCAATTTTTTTTTACCATTCAATTCTACTGGTCATAAGGATACTTCATACCAAATAAAAGCTCTCTGTTCCGTGGGGTTTGGGAAATATGGGCGTTTGAAAATATTTCTATTTTTAGCTCCCAGGGTTCCCATGGGGATGCGGGAATTTTTTTTTTGCATGGGTCAAGTACTTATGACCCAATACTACCACAAACCAAATTTGCTTCATACCGGACCATCGGTTCAGAAAATAGAAATTTTGGGCGGGGCCAAAAATCTTACCCCTCCTATTACAAAGCCAAATATTACTTTACGAACATCGTTTGAACAAACTTGATTCTACACCTCATATGGAAGCTCCATAGCAAATATCAAGTCATTGCACACACTGGTTCTTGAGAAGAAGATTTTTAAAATATTTTGGAGCATTTTCCCCCACTCCCTCCCTATGGGGCCGGGCATACTGAGTTGAACAAAAATGAAATGCCCCTTTGGGACCATCACTCACACAAACTTTCACTTGAATTGGCCCAGTGGCTTTGGAGGAGAAGACCAAAACATGGTGTTGACGGACGACGGACGGGAAGCGATTAGATTAGCTCAGCTTGACTTTGTCAAGATGAGCTAAAAATTAATGCAACACTTACAAATAATAATAATGTATCTAGTTATGATTACACTAACATCAAGATATTATTTTCAAGAAATCCCCCTCACACAGAGGCTGATGTCAATGTAAACAAGAAGTGTAAAAACACCAGAAACATGACTCCAGGCACTGATAACCCTGGCCCGAAATCAGTTACCAATAATACACTATCTGATGCAAAACAGAGACTTCCAGGGAAGAAACTACAGAACATCAGATGGTAGATGCAGAACACTACGCCTAAACACCCAAGGGTGAAGACGTAAACATGGGGAAAAGAACAGAATTCATTCTGTTATGCAGCTAAAACTCCCAAGAAATTTTAGTAATAATATTACAGAAAATATGCCAAAAGCATGGGAGAATAGCAAGGGGGGACTTAAAGGAAAGGGAGAGAGGAAAACACTGAACAAGCAGTGTAACATTATAGCAATAATGACCACAACAGGCCGTTGTCTCGAAAATAGGTAACTTAACACAATTTCATTAAAAAATTTTAAGTTACAGCCCTGATTATTTTCTGTCACTCATTTTTCCTCTCCTCCTTCTATATCCTCCTTAGAACCACCATTTCTCTAATATTTATGTGTCTGGCATCATTTAAACTGAGATTTACAAGCACAAAGATAAGTTAGGAAAGTTATGAAAGTTCTGAATATTCTGGGACAGACTCACACACGGATGGACGGACAGACGCACGGATGGAACGAAAGACGCACAGATGCACGGACGGATGCACAGATGCACATAATCCAGTATACTCCCATTTTCTTCGAAAGTGGGGGTATAATTATATAGCAATATAATATGAAATACTACACATATTGAGGACATTGTCAATGAAAACAACGTCAAAAGAAAAACAGGAAACAAGACATCAGGCACACAACAAGGCCCAAAGTCAATAACCGATTTGATACTACCAGATGCAAAGCTAGATCTTCATACGAAGAAAAAACGATACATCGGATAGAAGATGCAAGACTAAACGACCTAACACCCCAAAGGAGAAGACGTAACCACGGGGATAAACAGAATAAACATTCTGTAATACACGTTAAACTCCCAAGAAATTTAATAAAAAATTTCAATAAAAATTAGCCAAAAAGCTTAGGAGTTTAACAGGAGGGGCTCATGGAAGGATAGGGAAGGAACACTTAACAAACAGTAGATAAATCATTTGTAAAAATGATGACGTCAGGCGAATGTACCGAAATTTGGGGAAACATGAAATAATTTTATAATTATTATAAAGTTACAGCCCTGAACGTAAGAAACCACCATCGTTCACTTCCATCATCCAATAACAGCCTTGGATCCACCAATTCTTGCATTGATTTGTGTCTGGCATCCTCAAAAAGTAGATTTTCAAAGCACAGATGTCAAAACATTGTTATTGACTGAAGGGCCAAACAAAGAATGATGTTGGTGCCAGTTTCGGTTACTTCCTGATGGCTGCGCATGCACGGAGGGTAAAAGTATGGAGGACCAGACAGGACTTTAATTTTCAGTTTTGCAAGCAAATTTTGGGGACTGAGGGGTTCAAAATTTGTGTTTGGCCCTTAATAACAGTTAGTTTGCACCAGCTAGTCTGGGCCAATGGTTTATGGTATAATGAAAGTGTCAATGACACTGTAGCTCAACTTATTTAAGACATGTACATGTATAGTATGTGACACAGCAATGACAAACATCTAGGTAATGACCTGATAACAAAGGTACATGTAAAGTATTGTAACGGTCTGTACATAAATGCTGACCGTAGTCTGTAACAAATATATAGGTAAAGTATTGTAAAAGTGGAGTGACAGTTAGATGCTAAACTAGAAAAGAAATCTTTGAGTCCCAGAGTGGGTCTTACTGAACCCAAAAATATTTGTTCTCATCACGCAGTGAAAAGAAAGGCACCCCAAAACACTCATTCCTGTCACAAGATAATAACAAAGGTACCCCAAGAAGTTTCGTGAAGATCAGTTCATAAATACAGACTCCAGCCCAAGCCGTATTGACATGTGCACTTACTGTGAAAAAGTAGCACTGAACAAATCAAAGTTCATCTAATTTGCATAATTTCTGCACGAGAAAAAAATCTGTACTATATGTGATGTATTCCATGTTACTAAACATTCCTACAAAAATATATTCAAATCAGAACTTTCATACAGAAGTTCTGTACAAAAAACTGATTGCACTAATTTTGGTACAAAAAAAGGCTGCTGGTGGCCATCTTGAATTTTGGACCGCACCCAAAAACACTCGTTCTCGTCCCACAGTGCAAACAAAGGTACCCAAGAAGTTTCGTAAAGATCGGTTCATAAATACAGCCTCTAGCCTGAGCCATAGAAGTTGTGTACAAAAAATTGATTGTCCCTAATTTCAGTACAAAATGGCCACTAACAGCCATCTTGAATTCTGGACCGCACCCAGAAACACTTGTTCTCATCCCAAGGTGATAACAAAGGTACCCCAAAAAACCTGTATTATATGTGATGTATTCCATGTTACGAAACATTCATACAGAAATTTATTCAAATCAGAACTTTCATGCAAAAGTTCTGTACAAAAGACTGATTGCACCAATTTTGGTACAAAATGGCCACCGGCAGCCATCTTGAATTTCGGACTGCACCCAAAAACACTTGTTCTCGTCCCAAAGTGATAACAAAGATACTCAAGAAGTTTCGTAAAGATCGGTTCATAAATATGGCCTCTAGCCCGAGCCGTATTGGCATTTGCAGTTACAGTGCTGAAAGTAACATTAAATAGATCAAAGTTAGTCTAATTGGCATAATTTATGCACGAGAAAAAAACCTGTATTATATGTGATGTATCCCATGGTACTAAACATTCACACAGAAAATTATTCAAATCAGCGCTTTCATATGGAAGTTCTGCACAGAAATCTGATTGCACCTAATTTTGTACAAAATGGCTGCCAGTGGCCATCTTGAATTTCAGACCTGACCCCAAAACACTCGTTCTCGTCCCACGGTGATAACAAAGGTACCCAAGAAGTTTCGTAAAGATGATACCCTTCCGCCAACTGGCAAGCAATAGAAGTCTTGAACATCACCTGTATGACCTTCGAGGCTTACAGGAGGAGAAACTACGTCCTCCCCACGACGAACCTCGTCCCGTCAGCCTAGGGGCATCTGACCGATAGTCCCGATCAGACCTACACCCCTTTCCCGAGTCTCTATATTGATAACCTCCAGAGTAATTGTAAGAGGGCTTCTTGTACCCTCGTGAGGAGTTCCCTTTTGACGTTTAGATCTGGAACGTCCTCCTTTACTCGTCTGCTGAAGCAGGTTGATGAAACACCGACTTCAATAGCAGATCACTTGATGCTTTCTAAATAGCCTGATCATAGGCTAACGAAAGCTTGTCGTCCAAAATATGTCCGGAAACCGGAGCGACCCGGAGAGAGCTTTTCACCTTGTCATCTACAAGTGATGACAACGCAAGGGCAGCATCACATCTGATTAACTCCAGATTAGCCACTGTAAGGGCGGAGTTATACATGGTATACAAATTGCCCTGGAAAGAACTCTAAGAGAGGTACAAACGTCCTCAAATTCCTTCCCGTTGAGACGTTGCACCACAGCTCTGGTAAGGTATCTGCATAAGACATTGCTTGCAAATTCGTTCTACTTGATGAAATTGCCGTTGTAATTGTGTCTGAGCGAATAGTGAATGATGCAGGCAAGGATACATCTAGATCCCCGGGCTGCTCATTCAAACGCAGAGGAGCTCTGAACATCTTCTCCAACCGTTTTTAAATGAATGTAGTCCTTGAAACGGTATGTTTATGGAAGATGTAGTTAAGAAACCACCCTTTCCTTCACTAGAGAGGTGAATACGGCTGAACAGGAAAAGAAAGAACTTCTTCCTTTGTTCGATTAAAGCCCGAGTCCAACGACACCAGCAGTTTCTCACTTATCGTCGCAGCATTCTGATTCGTCGGAACAAATTCAGGGGAGTATTGATGACTGAAATTCATCGCAACCCTGTGCTGTTCCGAAAAGAAAGGGTAATCCTCTTCCTTATCCCTTTCATCATCCGAGAGAATCAGTTGCAAATCTCGGACCACTGCATCTGCGTGAACAGACTGGACCGACTAAGCACTGTCCGACAGCTCAGATTCTGAGTCTGAGGGAAGCTGCATCTGCACTTGCTGGGATGCTACGATCAGCTGCGCAATCTGCGACAGCAAGTCCGCCATCGAGGCCTGAGGAGCAGTGGTCTTCTGTTTCCTAGCCGCTTGCTGCTCCTGGGACGGTGTGTGGATCTCTTCTCCTAACATCCCAATGATTGAGGCCTCATCTCCCTAGCTACAGGATGATCCGACTTCACGGGTGAAGAGTAGTTCCTTCTTCGTGCAGCAGGCTGGATATCCGAAGTCGGGTAGCTAGGATGCGGTCATGTGTGCTTTAATAACATAGTGGATGAAGCCATGAGTGAAGCCGACCCCGGCTGCAGACTAGACGGAGTGTCCCGAGCGGTGGGTGGGCGTATGCTCCGTCTCGTGCAAGCTTCCAACCAGAAAACTTCATTTCGGCTTGTGAAACGTAGTGGAGGAAGCCGTGACTGAAGCCGCCCCGGCTGCAGACTAAACAGAGCGTCCCAAGTGGAGGGCGGACATATGCTTCGGCTCGTGCAAGTTTCTCATAACAACATTTGGCCCCAAATGTCTGTTAGGTTAGAGAGGGGCCTCTCCCGCTTGCGGTCTATAGACCTTGCCGAGTACAAGAAACTTGCTGACTTCCTCTCTATTTCCACCCTATTTCCGGTGAGCTATCTATATTAAAGTGCTTGCTCTACCCAATCCACTTCTTTCGACCGCAACAGACTTACCCGGCTTCATGGCACCCACGGATGGAGTACCGCTTCACCGGTCGAGCTAGCTGCTTGCAAGAGATTAAATCCCTTAACAAAAGGCCCTAACTCTTGCAATCATGAGCACTGCAGCTAGCTCTATATGCTCAATGGAGCGCGACGACGATAGCACACTTGGATGGGTGTCAGAATATCATCACCATGTTGATGTTCCTCTGAAATAGAAACTGACAAAATGAATTTTAACAAGGTGAGAGGCCTGCCCTCAGAACGTCACCGCCAACAATGTACAGCAACACCTGTCTCCAACATTAGTCATTCCAGTGAACACAAGAATGACAAGAGTCCGCAGGTGTGCATCGACTGAAGTCGATATCAGACCTCCAAACTCCACAACAAAATATATATAATTAAGATACATGAATAATAGCAATCAAAATTAAATTCAAACTAATTTTTGGAAAAAATTTTTTTGGGGGAAAAAACGCCTAAGTTCCCAAAGGGACCATTAAGAGCCCAAAGGCATCCCGATAGAGCCTAAGTGTGGACAAAATCCAAATTTATGGAGCTACACTACCGGAAAAATAATCAATGTATCCTACAGTAATTCTACAGTAATAGAATATAAACAAGAGGTCCCAAGGGGCCTTAATCGCTCACCAGCCAAAGTGGTTCAAAGAAGTATTTGGGTCACATTCAGTTAGACATGGTTCATCAACACTACAAAGGAATGAAGTCATGAAAGGCAAACTTTATGGAAAAACACCAATGAATGGATTTGAACAAACCTCAAGGTAACATGCCCCCCCCCCCCCCCCCCCCCCCCCGCCCATAGAGCCCAAATATTAAGCTAAGGACTCAAACTGAACAAACTTGAATCTGATTCCCCTTGAGATGTCATATACCAAATAGGAAAGAATTCTGACTGTTGGATATGAAGAAGGTTTTTAAAGAAATCACCTCACATTGCACTAAGTTAAACTTTGGGCTCAAATAGGGAGCCAAAATATTAACACAGGGTCCCGTTTTGAACAAACTTGAATCTGACCCACCTGGAGATGTTGTATTCCAAATATGAAACAATCTGATTGGTGGATCTGAAGAAGATTTTAAAAGAAATTCCTACATATTGCACTTAGTTAAAATTCAGGCTCCCATAGGTATCCCAAATGAATAACCCCGGTATACATAGATGAATGAATGAATGATTTTATTTTGTAATACAACATGTATACAAATACAAACTAAATACAACAACATACAATTATTTCAAATACAAGGTTGCACTACAGGGAGATGGCATAGCCACTAGGGCTGTCTTCCCGCCATTCCCAATAAAAACAAAGATGTAAAATGTGAGACAATCCTGACAACGGCTTTGTTAATGAAGAGAAAAATGAATGGATTAATTTTTAAAATGGTTCTTTCCATATAAATAATAATAATTTTTCATCGTTTTTAGAAAATGAAACAATTTAGTGGTAGTTAATAGATAAGGATGAGATTACAGAGCTAGGACTTAGCTGATATATACCAACTATGAGAGGATTCTGACTGGTAAATCTGAAGAAGATTTGTGAGTCTTACCCTCCAAGAGATGTTGTATACCAAATATGAAAGGATTCTGACTGGTGGATCTGAAGAAGATTTTTAAAGAAATTTTCTTATATTGTACCAAGTTAAAATTTCGGCTCCCATAGGGAGCCCAAATATCAACCCATGGACTAGGAGTGAACAAACTTGAATCTAACCCTCCTAGAGATGTTGTATACCAAATATGATAGTATTCTGACTACATGGTCTGAAGAAGATTTTAAAAACAAGTTGGAACAGGACCCAAAATTTTCAGCCTATAAAGTATTTTTTCCATCTCAAAATTGAACAAAACGCATAAAAATCCACCAAAAATGTCCGAATTTTAGTCCAGTATTTTGGAGTCCAAACCTGACCCCCCCCCCTTTTTTTTTCATCTCAAAATTGATCAAAACGCCTAAAAAACAAAAACAAAATTTCCAATCGTCAAAAATTTCCAAGTCTCAACCCAAAATTTTCAGGATAAATTTTTTTTTTTTCGTCTCAAAATTGAACAAAAAGTGCATAAAATTTTTTTTTTAAACTTCCAAATTTTGGTCCAAAATTTTGGAGTAGGAACTGGACCCAAAATTTTCAGGCTAAGAATTTGGGGGGTTTTTTCGTCTCAAAATTGAACAAAACGCATAAAAAATACAAAATAAATTTTATTTCTCAAATTTTGGTCAAAAATTTGTAAGTCTGAACCAGACTCAAAATTTTCAACCCTGGGACCCAATTTGAACAAACTTGAATCTGACCCCTCCTAGAGATGATGCATATTAAATGTTAAAGGATTCTGTCTGGTGGATCTCAAGAAAAAGATTTTTAAAGAAATTTTCTCATATTGCACTAAGTTAAAATTCAGGCTCCCATAGGGAACCCAAATATTAACCGAGAAACTCGATTTGAACAAACTTGAATCTGGCCCCCCTAAAGATGATGTATACCAAATATGAGAGGATTCTGACTGGTGAATCTGAAGAAGATTTTTAAAGAATAATCCACGCATTGCACAAAGTTAAAATTTGGGCTCCCATAGAGAGCCCAAATATAAACCCAGTGACTCGATTTGAACAAACTTCTTGAATCTTCACACCCCCCCCCCCCCCCCCCCCCCCCCCCCCCCCCTATAGATGTTGTATACCAAACATGAAAGGATTCTGAGTTGTCAATCTGAAGAAGAAAATTTTTAAAGAAATTTCCTCAAATTGCACCAAGTTAAACTTTGGGCTCCAATAGAGAGGCCAAATGCTAACTCAGGGACCCGATTTGAACAAACTTGAATCTGACTCCACCTAGAGATGTTGTATACCAATTATGAAAGCATTCTGACTGATGCATCTGAAGAAGATTTTTAAAGAAATTTTCTCATATTGCACTAAGTTAAAATTCAGGCTCCCACAGGGAACCCAAATATTAACCGAGAAACTCGATTTGAACACACTTGAATCTGGCCCCCCTAGAGATGATGTATACCAACTATGAGAGGATTCTGACTGGTGAATCTGAAGAAGAAGATATTTAAAGAATATTCCACGCTTTACACAAAGTAAAAATTTGGGCTCCCATAGGGAGCCCAAATATTAACAAAGCAATTCAATTTGAACAAACTTGAATCTGACCCGCCTATAGATGTTGTATACCAAACATGAAAAGATTCTGAGTGACCAGTCTGAAGAAGAAGATTTTTAAAGAAATTTCCTCAAATTGCACCAAGTTAAACTTTGGGCTCCAATAGAGAGCCCAAATCTTAACCCAGGGACTCGATTTGAACAAACTTGAATATGACCCCCCCCTAGAGATGTTGAATAACAAATATGAAAAGATTCTGACCGGTGGATCTGAAGAAGAATAATTTTTTGAATTTTTGAAAAAATTTATGGGTGCTATCAGAGTTATGCCCCTTCTGGTGCCCCCCTGTGGGCGCGGCATGTTTATTTGGACAAATATGAATTGACATATGATAAGGAACATGCATGCAAAATTTGGTTCAATTTGGTCGAGTAGTTTGTGAGGAGAAATTGATAATGTAAAGTTCACGACGGACGACGACGACAGAGGGCAAGTGATAAGTTAAGCTCCCTTCGGTGAGCTAAAAACTACCTATATATGAGGACGTTGTCAATGTAAACAACGTCAATGTAAACAAGACATCAGGAACACAAAAAGGCCCAAAGTCAGAAAACAATTTAATGCTATCAGATGCAAAGCTAGATCTTCAGACGAAGAACAAATGATACATCGGATAGAAGATGCAAGACTAAACGACCTAACACCCCTTGGGTGAGGACGTAACCATGGGGAAAAACAGAATAATATTCTGTAATAAATGTTAAACTCCCAAGAAATTTAATAAAAAATTTCAATCAAAAATAGCCAAAAAGCTTAAGTGTTTAACCGGAAGGGTTCATGGAAGGATAGGGAAGGAATACTTAACAAACAGTGGAAAAATCATTAACAAAAATGATGACGTCAGGCGTATGTCCTGAAATTGGGAAACATGAAATAATTTTATAATTATTATAAAGTTACAGCTCTGAAAGTCAAAAACCACCGTTGAACACTTCCATAATCCAATAACAGACTTGGATCCACCAATTCTTGCATTGATTTGTGCCTGGCATCCTCAAAAAAGGAGATTTTAAAGCATAGATGTCAGTTCATTCTTGCTGACTTTAGGGCCAAACAAAGAATGATGTTTGCACTAATTTCAGTCACTTCCTGGCGACTGTGCATGTGCGGAGAGTAAAAGTATGGAGGACCAGACAGGACTTTTAATTTTCGGTTTTGCAAGCAGCATCTAAGTCTGGGCCATTGGGTTATAGTATAAAAATATTGTAAAAACAACTGACAGATGCTGTGTTAGTAGCTAGTGGATTGGGAATGCTACTACTAATAGTACTATTGTTAGTTGTTCAATCAAACTTCAAAGGGATAGCACATCAGCAGACAGGAATTCAAAGGTGTCAATTTTCAAAGGTATTTTCCATTTCAATGCTTTAAACACACATTTCAGGTGAGTCTATAATCACAAAGCATTACAGGGTATTCCAAGTGAACAATGGGATTGTTTATTAATCTGTAAGTCTGGTGAGTCAGAATGGACATTCTATTTTCAAATTGCCATTTTGTGCTGGTTACTACCAGTTAAGGTGAATTGTTTGAACGACTTTGCCATTACAACTCTTTTGAGAAATCTAAAATTGGGGTGGTTTAGGCTATTTTCAGAGCCACATGATGACCCCGACGATGATCTACCATTTTGCCAGTCAAAGACAACAGAGAAGCATGTAGTTTGAACTAGTCAACAACCTTCCATATTCTGTCTGTCTTGAATAGAGAATCTTTATAGGCCCTGTACCTTTTATTATCAGCTATTCATAAAGATTACATTTGTGTGATTACTAGTTTTTTAATTGCCCCAGAGTTACTCTAACTCTGTATTCCGTATAACAAATGGCTATGTTTTAGGGGATAGTTAAGTGTTTTCATGGCTTCCTGTGGAAGAAGAATGTCATTAATACCAAGCACTCTGGTAGTGCAACAAAATTTTCACCAATCACTCCATTTTCTCTTGTTTAACTTTGCATTTATCCAATTTTATCTTGTTTGACAGAGCTCACTGAGCTCTGTCAAACACGGTACATTTGGTTAAATATCAAACTGCATTTTGGGAAGTATTTGTGGCCGAAAACTTTTCCATTTTGACATGAGAGTGCAGAGGGTTAACTTTGTTGAGACAGTAGTCTGCATGAGCAAAATTAGGTTATGTAAACCTTATATGACAAATGTTCATCCCTGCTTATTCCCAGAAATTTCAATAATTTTAACCTTGTCTATTATTTGGTTATTTATTTTTAACTCTTGACAAGAATTAGTACAGCATTTTTAATTCAGTAATTTTTTTTTACATTTTCAAAGAGAAAGTGGCAGCCCTCAAAATTCATTTGAGCAATCGGCAATCATTCGCACCGAAGCTGTCTCCTGAAGTAAAATTGTTAGGCTCTGGTAACTATGAATGAGATTATCAGTATCGGCAAAAACGTCAGTGTGTAACTATGCAAGTACTCAGCAAGGCTATAAATTTATTTCAACTGTAGAAGAACACCATTCAGGCAATGACATTATACACTTATTTTATCTTGCATGCATGCACTGCATATGTAAGACGACTTCATGGCATGCATTGCCACTTGCTGAACAGGAGTTATTTGTTTATTTATTTATTGGGGTTTGATGATACTTTAGATAGCTGATACTTTAGATAGCCAGGGTCACCTGTTGTCCGACAATGTCACGGGTGGAGGAGGCCAGAGTACCTGGAGAGAACCCCAAAGCAATGGCAAGCAACTGCCATACTCCTCAATGTACTAATTCAGCACAAGCAGGGTTAGCATTGGTTGAAGACAAGTGCACCATCGACGTGCAGTATGCCTTAGTACCCAGCGCCATCGTGCCCCCACATGGGTAATCGGGATGAAGTGCCTTGCCCAAGGACACAACACAGCTACCCCTGGCGGGGATCGATCTATGAACCTTTCGGTTTGAAGTCCAGTGCTATAACCCCTGAGTCATCGTGCTCCCAAGTTGTGGGTTATAACTATTTATCAATGAAATCAATATTTTAATAATAGCACTGGTTGCCAAAACAGACATGGAATAGCAATCAATAATAATGCTGACAGTTTTGAAAGAAGAATTGCCCA
This sequence comes from Pictodentalium vernedei, assembly GCA_031216915.1. NCBI lineage: Eukaryota > Metazoa > Mollusca > Scaphopoda > Dentaliida > Dentaliidae > Pictodentalium > Pictodentalium vernedei. The sequence goes on along the minus strand of CM062297.1, from coordinate 669,163,000 downwards.
TATTGGTGAATTGTTTTCACCAATCAAAATATTCACCGCCTAAAAAAAAAATTTATATCAAGTGCAGGTGAATACAATTCAGGTAATGAGGTTATGTAATAAGTTTATCTTGCATGCATGCACTGCATATGTAAGACAAATCATGACATGCATTGCTATTCGCAGGACAGGAGTTGTGGGTGTGGGTTGTAACTAATTATCAATGAAATCGACATTCAAATAATAGTACTAGTTGCCAAAGTAGACAGGAAGTAGCAATCAATAACAATGTTGCCAGTTTTGAAAACAGAATTGCCTGTATTGGTAAATGGTGTTCACCAATCAAACTGTTCATCATCTAAAAAAAATTAATTTGTTTCCTGTGAAATGGCTTGGAAAAAAAAGCCAGTGAAATTAAGAGGTAGTGGTATCAGATGGGCCATTGGATGACTAAAAACAAATTAAGTTTTATTTTGGCCATGTGTGAACAGTACTTGATGTTCAGAATAAGTGAGCAATGGAAAGCTGATATTTCTGGACTGGATAAAGAAATAAAAAACTTTTTGGTTTTCCAATGGAAATGGGAAAATGTTAACAGTTTCAGTAAAATGTTGAATACATAGGCATGCCAAATGACAGAACTGACCATACACATACACTGGATGGTCTCCGGATTGAAAACACTTTCATTGATAAGTGCATGCTTGCTATTTTGAAAAAAAAACGTTGATTCAGTCAATAGGCCTGGTAGAATGGACTTTTGGGCTTACATGGGTGTCATTGGGGCCTGTTTTCATTAAACTTAATGGTAAAATTTTATTTCTCAGGGCTGTTTGTAGGCCATGGAAAAACATTTACATCTTGGGGCTTTCCAGCCTCAGCCCTGACAGCATACAAGGCCTGCATGTGGTATACCTCCCATCAGACAACATATTTTGAGGTGTGTAAAAAGGCTCTTTAGAGGCAGGAAATAAAGGGAATTACGTCATTGTGTGTCCCCCTCTCATGCTTTTTGCATTGGGTTGTTGCTGCACAATGACATGCCCCCAGCAAACAAGTAAAAAGTTGGCACAGCCAACAGATGCTCTCCGAAAATGCAAACAGACAAATATATTGGACAGAACACATATGAAGTGAAAAAACAGGAAAAGGTCATACATCAAAGCAAACTGGAGTTATCATCCGGAAACCATTAATTTGACCATTTTGCAGCTTTTCAGGGGACACAACTCTGGAATGGGAAATGCCATAACAATGAAAATCGAACTTGACATGCATTTTATATTAGGTAGTAATGTCGCAAAATAATGAGGCCATACATCAAAGCAAACTAGAGTTATCATCCAGAAACCACTAATATCACCATTTTGTGGCTTTTCAAGGGGCAGAACTCTGGAACAGGAAATGCCATAATGGTGAAAATCAAACTTTACCTGCATTTCATGATAGGTAGTAATGTTGAACAGTAATAAAGGCATACATCAAAGCAAATTGGAGTTATCATCCGGAAACCATTGATTTTACCATTTTCCAGCTTTACAAGGGGCATAACTCTGGAAGAGGAAATGCCATAATGTAAAAAATCGAACTTGACCTGCATTTCATTGTAGGTAGTAATGGTACAAAATAATAAAGTTATACACCAAAGCAAACTGGAGTTATCATCCGGAAACCATGTGCTGTGAAAGAGACACACTGACTGACAGACAGACAAAGTGGTGACTTTAGGATTTATAGAAATTTTTTCGGGGCACATAATAAATTGGGCTTTAGTAAATTATTGCTGCAGCATTTTTTTCCTCATTTAAGAGCTGAAGTGGCTATTGAACAAGTGGAAAGACAAAGTTTTAAATTGCAGCAGATGCAGTTAGAACATGTTTCCAACCTTTGTGACATTTTTAATAAGACAGACAAAATATTTCACAATTTTTCAGACATAAATGTTTGGATCTAATGAAAATCTATTTTGTTTTTAATTTTTCCTTCACTGACACGAAAATTATACATTTTTCTAATATTCAATGACTTGTCCATTTGACGAGTTCTTTCGATGAGTTGTAATGTAGAAAAATTCTAGAAGTCCTATACCTTTTCGTGTCACAAATCATTGATAATGGAACTACTTCTATTTGTAAGGATATGTTATTCACACAAGCCTGGATTATGACTTTAAGGTAAAAGGGTATTTTTGTACAGGAAACTCTGTCTGCAGTAGGTGCAGAGTTCAAAATATTTAACTGGACACATGTTTACATAATAAAAGACTACCTTGACTGCAACTTGTATACTATCTTGTTCAGTTAAATCACTCTTTCCAGCTGTCTCTGTAAAAGCAACAAAATTTAGTAATTAACAAAAGCATGATATTCATTTTCAACTTTCATACCTTAAAATTTGTCCCAATTCACGAGAATCAGTTTTGATTCTCGCAAACTCCTGCTGCAAGAATCAGTTTTCAGTTCAAAAATATTTACAATCAGAGCATGCTGCTATGCCCTTATGAGTGCAACCTGTACATATCCTGCAGTATAAAACAAAAACATATTATATGTACTAGAGTTTAATCCTTAAGGGGGAGCGTGTTGGCTCTGCTCAGTGGTAGACTGTTGGACTTCTATACTAGAGGTCCCGAGTTCAATCCCCGCCTGGATGACCCGCATTGTGTCCTTGGGCAAGGCACTTTATCCTGGTTGCCTACAAGGGGGCACGATGACGGCGTGTACTAAGGCGTACTGCATGTCGATGGTGCACATGTCTTCAACCACTGTACCCCTGCTTGAGTGAAGCTTGAACAGAGTTAGAATGTTGAGGAGCTGACAGTAGCTCGTTGATGCTCAGTGGTTTTCTCCGGGTACTCTGGCTTCCTCCACCCGTAAAATTGTCACGGTCACGATTAGCCATTGTGCATAAGTATGCAGGCTCGGCTATTTGAGGCAGGCGATCGCTCCTGGTCGCCTCCGCCCGCCTGGATTCAAAATAAGGTGGGCATATTTTGCCCGCCTAACGTCAATTTGCGTGGGCGATTAAAACTATAAAATTTGTTAAAAAAAACCAACAGAGTATATTATTATTGGTTACACTCGGCTTATTATGAAATCAGTTTTGGTTGAAGTATTTTCCCAAACAATAGCAGCACATCTGCGAAAGACAGTGCCCTGTTATCATTCACTGACATAACAAAAAGGTCTGCTTGTCATTGAACTTCAGTCATTCTCTGAATGGTGCTCCTTTCATAATTCAGTGAAAAAAAAGTTCCACTTTCAAGTTTATCACTTGGGAATCCATGCACACTGCAGCGCATTGACCGGAACTTATTTTCATATGGAACAGTTTTCGAGGACTTTTGTTTTTCGATGTGCTATACATTTTGAACAATATCACGCCGTGTTTTAAGTCATACCCGTGAGCTCTGAATAAACGACAGGGAAAATTATAAAATTGTAGTCTATTTATTAATTTCCGATTACAATTAACATTGGGAAAATCTGAAATAAAGTAAATTATTTGAAATGGAAACTGCAAGTTTGATTTTCACACGCCTGCATTTTTTGTTCCAGGCGTCACTGAACTTAAATAAGTTAAAAGTGATAGAGCGTTCTTGACTGATGGCTCCCAGAGGTGAATTAAGGGCCAACATTATCGCCCGCCTGGGGTGATTTAAGGCGGGCGGGAGTAGCTCGCCTACATTTTTCAAAAGGCCAGGACTGAGTATGTGACCTTAAACACCAATAAATAAATAAATAATAATAATAATCCTTAAGGGCCTAGCTCAATTTTAATGAGCTTCATGTCCTACATGTCCACAAAGAAAATATGTTTCAACATACAGGCTTTTGGTGGTCTTGCTGATGGAAGTTACAGTACCTTGTCAGAGGTTTCTAGTGAAGTATTGGCTGCCTGAAAAGGCAGCCAAGACATCACTAGAGACCAGTGCTAAGTTTTATCTTATGATGATGGAGCAAAAAATAGGTACAATTCTCCAGGTCTTTAAGGACACTTCCAGAATCCATCACAAGAATCAAATGAATATTTTGTGAGAATCAAAGTTGATTCTCATTGCTTTCCTAGTGAGAATCATTTGCGAGAATAAAATGATTCAGGCATGTATTTATTTATTACCAGGGGTGATACCCGGCGTTGCACGGGAGAAAATGGTTATATCAGCCATTTTCGAAATAGAAGGTTAAGGTCACCAATTTCAAGGGCAAGGTAACCCCGCACGGGCAAACAGAAGATGTCAAAATGATCGATGGGTCAATATACCCGCACATATGGAATTTTAGCCCGATCGGCCCAGCCATTTTCAAAATAAAAGGTCAAGGTCACCAATTTCAAGGTCACCCTGCACAGGCACCCCGATAAAGTCAAAATGATCGATGGGCCAATATACCTGCACATATGAAATTTTAGCCCGATCTGCCCAGCCATTTTCAAAATAAAAGGACAAGGTCATCAATTTCAAGGTCAAGGTCACCCCACACGGGCACGGCAGCCATCCCATGTTACTCGCAGGGACGAATTACCCCTGTGTAGAAAATTTGAGATCGATCGGTAGAGAAACGGAGGAGTTCACCCGGAACAAAGATAGAGAGAGAGAGAGAGATAGAGATATAGATACAGACATTCGCATTTATATATTAGATTTATTGGGGTTTTAGGTCATATATTTCTGCACTATGGCTAATCGTGACTGCAGCATGGAGATAAAGTCAAGTATAGTCAATTGTTTATATCAAAGTTGCTAATTTTAGAGGACTTCCACCCCAAGCATTGGTGACTGGGCCTGATTTTACAAGTAAAACAAAGTTTATTTATCACAATAAACAAGCACTGCTTCACTTCCCGGGGTTCTCATATGGGTTCTGATTCAGGTATGAATTTTAAACCCTGGTTTTGTATCATAGACAAGCAAATTACAGAGAACCATATTACCACACAGAATTAACCTGGTTCAAATTAATTGCCGTAACATAATTTTTAATTGGTAATACCAATAGCTATTCCTGAACATTTATAACTTCTGAAACCTCAGCTTCAAGTTAGAAATAAGATTTTGAAACCACTCGGTGGTAGACCACCATAAATAGAATATCCACCCAAGGGCAGGGTTCCTGCCGGCAATAAAATTCAAGGCTATTCAAGGCCATTTCTCAATATATTTCAGCATTTTTCAAGGCAGGGATGTGGGAGGAGAGAGCAATGACTGGAGGATTCCAGTTATGCCTCCACAAAGTCTGGATTACAAAACTATATAGTTATGACTACGTACTTTGTCAGTATTTTTATTTCATGAATATTCAAAGCTTTTCAAGGCCTCCTGGCACATTTTCCAGGATTTCAAGGCCTTGAATGACCCTTAGACAAATTCAAAGCCATTCCTGGAATTCAAGGCCCAGCACTAACCTTGAAGGAGTGACAAATCCCTTCAAATGTGTAATGGCCACAAAGAAAATGGTGAGGGTGGTGTATATATAGAGGATATCTAGTGTTTTGGGGTCGATACCGAAAATTATCTCACTCCTAACCAATACAAATGTTTATTTTTAACCATTTATCTCGGTTATGAGTGAGATAATTTTTGGTATCCACTCAAAAACACTAGATTTTCTTTTTATTATACGCTTTTTAAAAGAATCTGATCATACCTATTGATAATTCCACTCGTTTCAACCTTGAATTGATGCCTGAAAGTAAACAGCTGATGCACATTGATATTCAGAAGTGATTTGATTAATACTTGGAACAGGTAATGCCTTGCAATCTGATTCAGCTGGTGGGTTTCATGCATCAATTCAAGGTGAATACATATTGAATTATTGCTGGAAATGATCGGCATCCAATCAAAAACACTAGATTTACTTTTCATTATACGTTTTTAGAACAAATTGATCATTTCCAGTGATAATTTGGCTTGTATTCATCTTGAAGTGATGCTTGAAAAGAGCCAATTTGATTGATACAATGAAAGTGAAAATTTCTATATCTTACCAGTGGGGCTTATAATTTCCATCTTTCCGCAATTTTTTCAATAATCTATCGTTTAGCATATAATAAATATATTTATGCAACTGTGGGGTATATTCTTGAAATTTTCAATAGCCTTTTCTCTTGTCATTATGCACCAATGTGTCAAGTTTCATAACAAATGATCTTCAATAAAGTTAGTTATGACAACTGTTGTTTTAGTCTACTCCATTTTTAAAGAATATTAAGATGGCTGGCTTAAATAAAATTAATTAAATTTGCATAATTTATGAATGAGAGAAAAACTTGTTTAGTATGCTGTGTAAATTATGGTAGCTATTTTACAAACCCAAAATAATCCAAATCACCATTTGTAGGTTCCTGCTTAAAAAGTGTTGTTCTATTTTGGGAACCAAAAGTCCAATGGTGGCCATTTTTAATGACTGTCAAAGTCAAAAATGTAATCCTCTTCATCTTGTGAATAAACACCATTACATTAAATTTCATAGCAATAGGCCTTGACTTAATTGAATTTCATTTGGTTTTATTTTTCTTTGTACAGATGTGATAAATTGAATGGAATGGTCCTTGATGGCCGCTTTTGATGGTTTTCAAATCCCAAAATGTTGTATCCCTTTCCTCTTGTAAATATGCAACATTGTTCTAAGTGTCACAACAACTGGCCTTGAATTCAGTGAGTTTTTGTGATTTTCATTTTTACATTTATTACAGATGGGCAGTATACCGAAAAACAGAAGAAATTCCGATATCATGGGGATACCAAACCAGAGGCTCAAGTGAGCCTAAAACACTCACCTGGCTCAAATTGTCAAAACAGATGAGTGTATCAGCATGTAATCAGCAGTAAGAGCAATTTTTTTGATTTGCTATGACACAACCAAAGGCAACTTTTTTGGCCATTCATTTCTGCTGGTCCTAGGAAAGCTTCCTAGCAAACTCTGTTCTATGAAGTATTGAAAAACAACAACTGAAAGAAATTTTTGTTTTGTATTAAACTACTGTGGTTCTCTCTAATGCACCCCCCCCCCCCCCCCAAAAAAAAAACAAACAAAAAAAACAACAAAAAAACAACAACAAAAAACAGCAAAAAAACCCAACAAAAACAAACGAATCAATTTGAACAAACTTGAATTTGACACCCCTAGAGATGTTACATACCAAATATGAAAGGATTCTCACTGGTGGATCTGAAGAAGAAGAATTTTCAAGAAATTTTCTCATATTGCTCTAAGTTAAACTTTGGGCTTCAATAAAAACAAAAGCTCAAATATTAAGCCAGGGACCTGATTTGAACAACCTTCAATCTAACCCTCCCAGAGGTGTTGTACACCAAATATCAAAAGAATCTGACTGCTGGATCTGAAGGAGATGATTTTAAACGATTATTCCCCATATTGCACTAAGTAAATATTTGGGCTCCCTTGGGGAACCCAAATATTAACCCAGGAACTCGATTTGAACAAATTTGAACCTTACACCTCTAGAGATGTCACATACTAAATATGAAAGGATTCTCACTAGTGGGTCTGAAAAAGATTTTTTTAGAAATTTTCTCATAATGCACTAAGTTAAAATTTGGGCTCCAATAAAGAGCCCAAATATTCATCCAGGGATCCCATTTGAACAAACTTGAATCTACTCCTCCTAGAGATGCTGCATACCAAATATCAAAAGAATCTAACACGTGGATCTGAAGAAGAAGATTTTTAAAGATTATTACTCAAATTGCACAAAGTTAATATTCAGGCTCCCACCGGAAGCCCAAATATTAACCCAGGGACTCGATTTGAACAAATTCGAATCTTACACCTCCAGAGATGTCACATAACAAATATGAAAGGATTCTCAATAGCAGGTCTGAAAAAGAAGATTTTTTAAGAAATTCTCTCATCTTGCACTAAGTTAAAATATGGGCTCCAATAAAGAGCCCAAATATTCATCCAGGGATCCCATTTGAACAAACTTGAATCTAACCCCACTAAAGATGCTGCATACCAAATATCAAAAGAATCTGACTGGTGCATCTGAAGAAGAAGATTTTTAAAGAATATCCCCCCTATTCCACCAAGTTAATAATCAGGCTCTCCATAGGAAGCCCAAATATGAACCCAGGGAGTTGATTTGAACAATTTCAAATCTTACACCTCTAGAGATGTCACATACCAAATATGAAAGGATTCTCACTGGTGGGTCTGAAAAAGATTTTTTAAGAAATTTTCTCATATTGCACCAAGTTAGAATTTGAGCTCCAATAAAGAGCCCAAATATTCAATCAAGGTTTCCCATTTGAACAAACTTGAATCTAACCCTCCTAGAGATGCTGCATACCAAATATCAAAAGAATCTGACTGGTGGATCTGAAGAAGAAGATTTTTAAAGATTACTCCCCATATTGCACCAAGTTAATATTCAGGCTCCCATAGGAAGCCCAAATATTAACCTAGGGACTCAATTTGAACAAACTTCAATCTGACCCCTGCAGAGATGCTGTATACCAAGTATCAAAAGAATTTGACGGTATGATCTGAAGAAGAAGATTTTTAAAGCTTATTCCCCATAGTGCCCTAAGTTAATTATTTGGGCTCCTCTGTTGAGCCCAAATCTGAACTGAGGGGGTCGATTTGAACACACTTGGATTTGACGGTCCTATGGATGCTGAAAACCAAATATCAAAGGATTCTGATCAGCAATTCTGAAGAAAAATTTGTTTTCAATTTTTGCACATATGCTGACTCAGCATTTTTTGAAATGCCCCTACAGAACACCCTAACACAACCGATGGCCATTTTGTTTTTTTAATCCATTCTACCAGTCATAAGGATGCTTCATACCAAATAACAGTTCTCTGTTCCATGTGGTTTGGAAAATATGGGCATTTGAATTTTTTTCTATTTTTTGCCCCTCAGATACCCACGGGGCAACGGAAATTTTTTTTCCGGGCATCAATCAAGTATTTTGGACCCACTTATGCTAAATGCCAAATTTGGTTCAAATTGGCCCATTAGTTCTTGAAATAGAAATTTTGGGCAGAGCCCAAAATGGATATGAGCCCACAGAGAGCCAAAATACTGATCTACCAACTTCTCTTGAACAAATTTTAATCTTCAACACCAAAGAGTGCTACATACCATATGTCAAGGCATTCTCTCTGGTGGTCCGTGAGAAGATTTTTAAAGATTTTAGGCTAAGCTCAAAATCGAATCGAACCAATCACTGAATACCAATAACGTCTTACATTTGCTATTTATAGTCCCTGTTGAGGCTTCATAACAGTAGAAAGGTTCATTTTCATGAAATAAGTGACTGATTTTCTTTTCAGTTTTGTAGCCAAGGCCCATCTAAAAATCACAGAGCAAGTGTTTTGTCTATTGTCAGCAGGAGCTCCTAAAGATGGCATGGTCAGGGCACATGCTCTGATATTGCAAAAGCCTGAAATAGGTCTTTAAATTTTAAGGTACATTTAAAACAAGTCACAAAATTACTGTAAATGTTAAAAAATTTACAGTAATTTATATATTTTTTATACTTACCAATGACCCAGACATAGCTGGTGCTAACTCTTAAAATATAGGGCCAAACACAAATTTTGCCCCCCAATCCCCCAAATTTGCATCTAAAACCAAAGAAAACATGTCCTGAATGGCCCTCCACACTTCACCTCTACTGCGCATGCGCAGTGTCAAGGACGTTCCGAAATCGGCGCCATTAATCATTCTTATAACCAGTGCCTGGTAAGCGCTATGTACTCAGCGGGGAGGTATGAGTTCCCAACTCCTGGGAGGGCTATCCCCGTCTGGGTCATTGGTAAGTATAAAAAATATATAAATTACTATAAATTTTTTAACATTTTTATACTGTACCAATGACCCAGACATAGCTGAATAGTAAAAAGGCTGGAGGGCCAAGGACATAGAGCAAGTTGGAATACGCTCAATTATATAAAATAGAGTCATCCCCTCTAGGGAAAAAGAAGTATTAGGCCTTACATGTATCTTTCTTATTTATGATAAATTAGAAAGATACAACACCTTCCAAAACTGAGCATCATACATCCATGTACTCTATTAATATCTAGTATAATCCTTATACTAATAATTTTTAAAGTAAGCCAATAAATAAAGTAAGTCTAGAGAATAGAGACTCTTTATACTCCTTAAAAGTGTCTGAGGATTGTATAATAACGTCCGTTGACACGTGCTATATTCAAAAGCTATACTTTAAAAACTAAGACCTGAATGAATTTTTAAAACATAAACTTCTCACTAAACAACCATCCCAATAACAGCTCAGAATTACTAACTCCGGAGGAGGAATCCCCTTGTTTTCATAGTAAAACAGGTGACCCAAGGGAACACCCTCCCCCCCCCCCCCCCACCTTTTTCTTGCCCTGGGTCAAATAGCCCAGAGCGAGGAGGGCAGCACAACGGAGTCACTGCCGAAACAGACAGCCTACCTAGCTATAGTAGCAACTGTTAAGTGAATGACATTCTGAGCAATAGATAATAGACCTAACAATAGAGGCCTCCAGAAATGGACTCGATATTTCTGAGATAAAAATTCATGAATGTGGATGGCTGAGCGCAATGAGCAGCCTTCAAAAATCTATAATAGCGACACTATTAATGTAAGCCCAAGATGTAGAAGAACTCTTACTTCATGAGCCGAAATCTCAAGCACAACTGCTGAGTCATTGATATACCATAAGCAGTATCGATAGTTAATTGAATCCATTAGCAATAGAATGGAGCGTAACGTCCTTCTATTAGGCATCAAAGACAGAAGAATCTTACGCCCGAAATAATAAACAGATATCTGTTTATAAATACGTAAACTCTAACCGGACAGAGTAAAGGCCTATGCCCGTACGAAGACGGAAGGACCTTAATAACAATAGGTTCCGGATATTTATTAGGAGCCTGACTCTTATGCAAAAATCCAACCTAAATAGTAAAGGAAGTAGTGATTCCGAAACTACGAAAGTGAGAATCATCCACCGATAGTGCATGAAGCTCACTGACTCTTCAGTAAAAGAGAAGCCAACAGAATTACTGTCTAAAAGGTCAGAATTTGAAAACTACTGTTTCCAGAGGCTCAAATGATTACTTAGCTAAATAAGAACCGAAGTTAAATTCCGTATAGAAATTTAATCTAATGATTCTAAGTCTATTTATCGAAAAGTTACTAATTGACTTAGATAAAGAGACATAAGACTCAATTGTAAACTATCATAGAGTGCATAGGTATGAGATAACATAAACCTATAACCTTAATAGTAACAGGCTGCAGTAGATCTTGTCAAACAAGTATACAAGAAAGTTGCAATGACTAGTATGGAGGGATCAACAATATCAACATAGTGATCCCTACACCAACGATGGAAGAGCCTCCACTTTAGCCGCATAGTATAGCGAAGAAGAGGTTCTCCTACAGTAAGAAATCGCGTCCAAAGCTCGTCCAGTACAATGCTTACAATGCAATAAGGACCACACAACGGAATACGTGAAGGTTGAGACCTTGCGGGTTGTGATGAAGATGACACAATTTTACCCAGCGAAAAAAGATCCTCTCATGGAGGAAGTTTTCGCGTTAAGTCCCACAGTAGACATCAGAGTAAATTTACCCACGGTCTCTGTGAAGACAGAGATGCTATCAACAGAAATGTATTGTGGTTGTTTATCTTAGCAATACTTGCTGAAACAACAGCGCAGGAGGATACGCATATCCTATCATTCCGTCCTATTAGATCAATAGAGCGTTAACAACATAAGCTCAGAGATCCGGACATGTAAACACATACGTCTGCAATTGATTAGCAAGTTGTGTCGTAAATAAATTATCATTGGGCGCTCCCATTGATAGCAAATCTGATTGAATACTTGTTTGTTGAGAGTCCATTCTGACGGCAACAAGCGACCCATAAGTGAAAGGGAGTCCGGTAATACAATCAGACGACCTGGAATATGATGGACCGAAGCAGAACTTGGTGTACTATAACAAACAGAAGGATTCTTTCCATTAAATCGAATAACGGAAACGAATGAGTGCCTCCCTGGTTCCGGAGATACGCCACTACTGTCGTATTATCGGACATGATTTGGACATGCGTTTCTGAATAATGTTCATCCAATGACATAAAGCAAGCCTAAAAAACATTATTCCGTGGAAGATAAGTGCTTGCCTAGAGACTGCGGAACCCAAAGACCCTGGCACTTCGAATCCGTTGGGATCAATATTGTATCCCAACCTGTTTGACTGGCAACCGTCATAATTATAAAACTCGGATCCGGCAACTGCAGTGGCACTCTCCGAGTCAACCACCAAATGTTTGCCCCAGTCTGAATCTCTTGCTACACTAGATAGACAAGAGAACGTGTAAATCGAGCAATTCATGGATTGCTGAAAAGTTGCCATCGAAGAGAAGCTTCTCCGAGAACGAAGCGACTCTGAGAGAGTTCTTCACCTTACTATCCACGCGCGTGGATGTAGCTGGGGCTGCGTCACGTCTAACTAACTCCAAGTAGCCACTGAAGGGCGGAGTTATACGTGAACAAACTACTACCCTCAAAAGAAATCACATTGAGGATCATATCCCGGAATTCTTACACTTGAAGACGTAATGATAACGCCTCAGTAAGGTGGATTACGTATGATAAAGCGTCTAAGTTAAGTCTATAGACATCATTGTCGCTTCCAACATTGTGGTTGGAAAAGACATAGACGGCGGAAAAGATTATTTCCAGTCTTTAACCACACCGTCTAGACGCATATGAACTCTCGGTATGCCCTGTTCTGCAAAAAATAAATTATTCCTATAAATGATAAAAGGCAGAATTGAGCATTGCGGACAAGAAACTAAACTATCATGCTTGGTAGCAGGCTTATATATATATAGCGTCGATAAATAATACACATGTTCTAATGACATTATTGGACTGTGTCGGTAAGTCAGGGACAATGTCCCTGAACCGATCCAAAAATCTGTGTCCAATGACGCTATAAGTCTCTTATCCAACATCGCAGCAATGTAGTCCGAAGGAACAACCACTGGAAGATAACGCCGGAAGAAATGTATGGCAGCTTCCGATGTTACGAAAGGGAAAACTCGAAATCGTCCGAATCCCTTTCGCCATCCTGTCGGACCCTATAAAGCGTTCGGTCGTCCGAACCTGATGCAACCGCGGACCGCACCGACGGCTAATTCCTGATCCGACCGAGAAACTGTCGATTGCTGGGATGCTGCGAAAAACTGTGCTAACTTGGATAGCACGTCCGTCACTGAGGCCTGTGGAGAAGCGGTCTTACGATGCATTGCCGGTGGAAGCTCCGTGATCGTTACCCCGTGCATACTACTATTATGCGAGCGAACGGAGTGTATAGGCCTCGTGTCCCTTGGCTACCGGATGGCATGACCTGTTCGCCGTGGAATCACTGAATGACGAAACTGGTCGGATACTCGAGGTCACGTAGCCAATGTGCGGTCGTGTGCACTGCTGTGAGGATGAGGAAGCATTATCGACAGTCTCTCGGACTGTCAATATAACGGAGCGTCCCGAGCGGCGGACATATGCTGCGAATGTAAAATATCTGAACCACAACATGCGGTCCCCTATGTTGTTGGACGAGAGAGGGACCTCTCTCGCTCACAGCCCGGACGGACCTGGACGAGCCAGGAACCGGACTAACAGGCTTCCTCCGATCTGTCCTCAATCCGTCGTCACTGGGTGAGTACTAAAGTTATTATAGTGCTCGCATCACCCAAATCTCCTTCCTAGACCGCAACGGACGAACCCAGCAGCCGAACCATTCGATGAATGTACGCTACACTGGGTGAGCTAGCGAATGTCACTCCGTCGATCCTACAAGGGACCTCTTAGGCGATAGACATATTCCATGAGCACTTATTGCCGCTAGCTCTTCATTAACTATGACGACAGAGGCACACTTTTGAAAGACATCTCCGTAACTTTGCGAACAAGAAACCAGAAATGCTTGGTAATAGCAAGCATATAATAATAAATATATAGCGTCGTTCAATAATTCGAAAGTTTGTGTGACATTATTGGACTATGTCGGAACTGAGGGACGATGTCCCTGAACTGAACCAAAAATTTCTAAGTCCACCGACGCTATCAGTTTCTTATCCGGCATCGCAGCATTCTGGACCGACGAAAGAACCTGTAGAAGATCAAGTCAGATGACATACACAACAGCATATGTTGTTCCGAAAGGGAAAGCTCGAAATCCTCCGAATCCCTTTCGGTATCCCGTCGGACCGGATGAAATTTTCGGACGTCCGTACCTGCTTCCGCGGAGCGTCCCGACCCAGCATCGTCGGATAATACATTATGCGACAGATTCCGTTGTTGCTGGGATGCTGCGATAAGCTGTGCTATTTGGGATAGCACGTCCGTCCCCGAGGCCTGTGCAGTAGCGGTCTTATGATGCATTGCCGCCGGAAGCTCCGTGTACGTTGACTCCTGCACACTTTCTATGCGAACGTCCTGAGTCTGCAGGCCTCGTGTTCCTGGCTACCGGATGGTGTGACCTGGTCGCCGATGATTCTCTGACTGGCGAAGCTGACTGGATATCCGAGGTCACGTAGCCAAGAGCGGTCGTGTGCGCTACCATGAGAATGAGGAAGCCTTATTGACAGTCTCTCCGGACTGACTATATGTCGGAGCGTCCCAAGCGGCGGACGTATGCTCCGAATGCGAAACATTTTGTACCACAACATCTGGGGCCAGATGTTGTTGTACGAGAGAGGGGCCTCTCTCGCTCGCCGTCCGGACCTGAACGAGCTAGGAACCGGACTAAAGGGCTTCCTCCGTTCTCCTCTCTAATCCGCCTTCACTGGGTGTGCATTTGGTTGATTTATAGTGCTCGCATCACCCCAAAACTCCTTCTAGATCGCAACGGATGAACCCGGCTGCCGAACCATTCGATGAATGGACGCTACACCGGGCGAGCTAGCGGACGTCAAAGGCCGTCGAACCTACTAGGGTCCTCTTAGGCAATTGGCGTATTTACATGAACACTTTTCCGCTAGCCCTTCATTAATTGTGACGACGGAGGCACACTGTTGGAAGACATCACGGATAAATCACCCTAATCTTGATCGTCTGAAATAGAAATTGATAAAGTAGAGTGACCCTGCGGGGAAAGGACCGGAATGTCCAATTCCCCACTAACATACCGTGACATACGCTTCCCATGTTGTCATCGAAATCATCACATACAGAACAGCAATTAGTGCGAGTACACTGACTACATATAGAATGATTATAAAAGTCAGAGGAAGATTTCCTCTTATTACAATTGACCAAAATCCTTTCAATGTGAAAAGAAAACAAAGTCCTAGTACTCGCACCAACCCCTGACAATCAAAATACATAATAATATGATCCATTAACATAGAAAAAATAATTGAAATCAAAATATTTTTTCAGAACAGCCCAAGTTTCTGAAAAGTAACGTTGAGCCCCAATGGATCCCAAGCCTAAGTGTGGACAAAAATTTTTTTAAATATTTTAAACAATTTATGCAACACTTACGAACAATAATAATGTATCTAGTTATGATTAAATTAACATCAAGATATTATTTTCAAGAAATCCCCCCTCACACAGAGGGCTGTTGTAAATGTAAACAATAAGTTAAAAACACTAAAATAAGACTCCAGGCACCCAGGCCCGAAATCAGTTACCAATAATACACTATCTGATGCAAAACAGAGACTTCCAGGGAAGAAACTGCAGAACATCAGATGGTAGATGCAGAACACAACGCCTAACCACCCATAGGTGAAGACGTAAACATGGGGAAAAGAACAGAATTCATTCTGTTATTCAGCTAAATTTATTTATTTATTGGTGTTTAAGGTCACATACTTATGCATAATGGTTAATCGTGACCGTGACAGTTTTACGTGTGGAGGAAGCCGGAGTACCCGGAGAGAACCACCGAGCAACGACGAGCAGCTGTCAGCTCTCCAACATCGTAACTCTGAACTCTGCACCGCAGCACAGGCAGGGTTAGATTGGTTGAAGACATGCGCACCATTGACGTGCAGTACGCCTCAGTACACAGCATCATCGTGCCCCCATGTAGGCAATCGAGGTGAAGTGTCTTGCCCAAGGACACAACACGGTTGCCGCAGGTGGGATTCGAACCGAGGACCTCTCGGCTTGCAGCCTGCACCTCTACCTACTGAGCCACCACGCCCCCCTATTCAGCTAAAACTCCCAAGAAATTTTAGTAATAATAATTACAGAAAATATGCCAAAAGCATGGGAGAATAGCAAGAGGGGACTTAAAGGAAAGGGAGAGAGGAAAACACTGAACAATCAGTGTAACTTGATAACAAGAATGACAACAAAATGGCTGCTGCCTCGAAAATAGGTAACTTAACATAATTTCATTAAAAAATTTTAAGTTACAGCCCTGATAATTTTCTGTCACACATTTTTCCTCTCCTCCTTCTATATCCTCCTTAGAATCACCATTTCACTAATATTTATGTGTCTGGCATCATTTAAACTGAGATTTACAAGCACAAAGATCTGTCAGATGTTAACTGATGAAGGGCCAAACTAAGAATGATTAATGGCGCCAATTTCAAAACGTCCTTGACACTGCGCATGCGCAGTAGAGGTGAAGTGTGGAGGGCCATTCAGGACATATTTTCTTTGGTTTTAGATGCAAATTTTGGGGATTGGGGGGCAAAATTTGTGTTTGGCCCTATATTTTAAGAGTTAGCACCAGCTATGTCTGGGTCATTGGTACAGTATAAAAATAAGATTTGTGGTCGTAAAAGAATGCCACTGTGGAGCTCATTGGCAGTGTCATTTATAGCACTGTGGTAAATTACTACAACAACTTATTCTGTTCTTCCTGATGTGAGTTCCTCTTTGGTACTATCAGCAAATCTCAGTCAGGTCAGATACCGAATACTGAACCAACAATGAGGTATACGCCTCCTCCCCCCCCCCCCATCACCCCCCCCCCCCCCACCCCCACACACACACACAAAAAATACTCAAAACGATACCGAACTCAAAATTCCAATACCGCCCATCTCTAATGTCTACAGATGGGACAGACATACAAAACTGAAAAAAAGCCACTGACAGTCATTTTTGATCTTATATCCTCTTCCTCTTGTCATTATGCACCACTCTATTAAGTTTTATAACACTTGGACTAATTGAGTTTGGTGATTTGTGTTTTTCCATCTGCAAGTGGAAGGACACAAACATTTTAATTAACCCTTAAGGGCCTAATTCCGATTTTGCTCACTTTTTACCACAGCTGAAAAGGTACCTCAACATGTGGTTTCTGAATAAATTTGAAAGTTACCAGTATATTCTAAGTATCTTTGCAGTTGTTTAAAGGCAAGACTTGGAGCCTATATAGGCATCCAGGACTTGCTTAGAAACAAGTGCAAAGTCACAGGATGTAGACTATCAAAGTGTAGCATAAATGTATAAAAAGTCTCCAGACCTTTAAGGGTTATTAAACAAACTAGCCACTGACAAAATGTGATATCCTCTTCCTCTTCCTTGTCAATATACACCGGCGTATTAAGTTTAATGTGTCATATAATTTCTATAGTCTTCACATATGTATTTTTTGAAATGTTGCAATAAAAAAATGTTTACAGCCATGGCATAAATGACTATAATACCTATAAGCTGGAATGGTTTTAGCCCTTTACCTAACAATGAAAAGCAGATGACACTTTTAAACAAAATTCTTGAATAATTAATTTTTTTCATTTTTTGTCTCAAAAACATACGTTATAACCCCTCATTGGAATGAGCTCGTTCCAAAGAGGGGTCATAACCTATGTTATAGACAAATGAAAGTGTCAATGACACTGTAGCTCAACTTGTCAAGACAAAGACATGTACATGTATAGTATGTGACAGAGCAATGACAAACATCTAGGTAATGACCTGATAACAAAGGTACATATAAAGTATTGTAACAGTCTGTACATAAGTACTGACCGTTGCCTGTAACAAATGTATAGGTAAAGTATTGTAAAGGTGGGTGACAGTCAGATGCTAAACTAGAAAAGAAATCTTTGAGTCCCAGAGTGGGTCTGACTGAACCCCAAAATATTTGTTTTCATAGCACAGTGATAACAAAGGCACCCCAAAACACACTCATTCCTGTCCCAAGGTGAAAACAAAGGTGCCCAAGAAGTTTCGTGAAGATCAATTCACAAATGTGAGCTGAGTAGAAGTTGTGACAAAAAACTGATTGGACCTAATTTCGGTACAAAATGGCCACTGGCAGCCATCTTGAATTTTGGACCGCACCCAGAAACACTCGTTCTTGTCCCAAGGTGATAACAAAGGTACCCAAGAAGTTTTGTGAAGATCGGTTCATAAATACAGCCTCTAACCCGAGCCGTATTGACATGTGCACTTACAGTGTATAAGTAGCACTGAATAAATCAAGGTTCATCTAATTTGCATAATTTCTGCACGAGAAAAAAACCTGTACTATATGTGATGTATTCCATGTTACTAAACATTCATACAAAAATTTATTCAAATCAAAACTTTCATACAGAAGTTCTGTACAAAAGACTGATTGCACTAATTTCGGTACAAAATGGCCACTGGCAGCCATCTTGAATTTTGGACCGCATCCAGAAACACTCGTTCTCGTCCCAAGGTGATAACAAAGGTACCCAAGATGTTTCGTGAAGATCGGTTCATAAATACAGACTCTAGCCCAAGCCGTATTGACATGTGTACTTACTGTGTGTAAGTAGCACTGAAAAAATCAAAGTTCATCTAATTTGCATAATTTCTGCACGAGAAAAAAACCCGTATTATATGTGATGTATCCCATGGTACTAAACATTCACACAAAAAATTATTCAAATCAGCGCTTTCATATGGAAGTTCTGTTCAAAAATCTGATTGCACCAAATTTTGTACAAAATGGCTGCCATTGGCCATCTTGAATTTCGGACCGGACCCAAAAACACTCGTTCTCGTCCCACGGTGATAACAAAGGTACCCAAGGAGTTTCGTAAAGATTGGTTCATAAATACAGCCTCTAGCCCGAGCCGTATTGGCATTTGCACTTATAGTGCTGAAAGTGACACCAAAAAACATCAAAGTTTGTCTAATTTGCATAATTTACGCACGAGAAAAAAACCCGTATTATATGTGATGTATCCCATGGTACTAAACATTCATACAAAAAATTATTCAAATCAGAGCTTTCATATGGAAGTTCTGTAGAAAAAACAGATTTCTGCATCGTCGGTACAAAATGGTGGCTGGCAGCCATCTTGAATTTTGGACCGCACCCAAAAACACTCGTTCTCGTCCCACAGTCATAACAAAGGTACCCAAGAAGTTTCGTAAAGATCGGTTCATAAATACGGGCTCTAGCCCGAGCCGTATCCAATTGTTGACGGCCAGACGGACGACGGGCCATGGCATAAGCTCAAATTTGGCTTCGCCAAAGTTGAGCTAAAAATGAAAAAATAATGAAAATTAATTGGCCACTTTCGTGAATAGAGCTGGCCAGTTTTGGCTTTTACTTTGGGTAAAGGGTTAGACAGATATAAACCATAAACATACAAGAAATATGATTTACGCATTGAATCTCATCCCATGAAATCACTGATATTTTATTGCCTAAAAAGAATAATCATACTGACCATGAAATTCTGTTGAATTGTCCACAACATCTTCTTTTGTGACCTGAGGGGAGTCCTGGCTCTCATCATCATTTTCATCAGAATCATTTCTTGACATTAGCTGCCCAAACCCAAGAATTTCAATTCCTAAAAAAGGTAATTTACTTCTTTCTCAGTATATAAAGTTACTTTAAATATTCATAACTTATCATAACTGCAATACAAGTATTTATATTTCCACATTTATTGGTGTTTAAGGTCACTTTAAGCATCTATGATTATATCATGACTGCAATTTTGGTATGCAATCAAGTTGAGCCAATCGATTATACCTATGCAGCTTAAAGGAATTCCACCTCAGGTGTAGGTCACCAGGTCCTATTTTATCAGTAGAGCCAAACTTGCTTACCAAAGTAAACATGCACTAACCCACTTTCTTTGGTTCCCATGGGTGTGCAATACAAGTATGAAGTCAGGTTTGGCAATTGTTTCCACCTATACTGCCCACCCCAGGCATTGGTCCTAATTATAAATTTTAAGTAATTTGTACATTTTTTATACTTACCAATGGCCCAGACTAGCTGGTGCTAACTCAAAAATTTATCCAGGGCCAAATACAAATTTTGCACCCCAATCCCCAAAATTTGCATGCAAAACTGAACAAGAGGCCCCAGAAGGGTTGAGGCGCTCACCGAACATGGTAGACTAAATATCAACCCAGAGAATTGATTTCAACAAGTTGCATCTGCTCCTCCTAAGAAAAGCTTATACCAAATATCCAAAGATTCTGACCAGTGGGTCTGAAGAAAAAAGATTTTTAAAAAATATACCTCATATTGAACTAAGTTATAATTCGGGCTCCCACAGGGCGCCCATATATGAACCCAGGAACTTGGCTTTAACAAACTTGAATCTCACCTCCCCTACCCCCCCCCCACCCCCACCCCCCACCCCAAGGATGCTGCACACCAAATATCAAAACATTCTGACTGCTGGATCTGAAGAAGATTTTTAAAGAAAATTCCTCATTTTGAACTAAGTTACAATTTGAGCTCCCACAGTGAGCCCAAATATGGATCTAGGGACATGGCTTGAACAAACTTGAATCTTACCCCCCTAAGGATGTTGCATAAAAAATATCAAAAGCATTCATCTGCTGGATCTAAAGAAGATTTTTAAAGAAAATTCCTCATTTTGAACTAAGTTGTCATTCAGGCTCCCATAGTGAGCCCAAATATGAACCAAGGGACTTGGCTTGAACAAACTTGAATCTCACCCCCCTTAAGGTTGCTGCATGTCAAATATCAAAACATTCCAGCCGCTGAATCTGAAGAAGATTTTTAAGAAAATTCCTAAGTTATAATTCAGGCTCCCACAGGGAGCCCAAATATGGACCCAGGGACTTGGCTTTCACAAACTTGAATCCCCCCCCCCCCCCCCCCCCCAAGGATGCTACACACCACATATCAAAACATTCCATCTGCTGGATCTGAAGAAGATTTTTTAAGAAAATTCCTCATTTTGAACTAAGTTACAATTCAAGGTCCCACAGTGAGCCCAAATATGGACCTAGGGACATGGCTTGAACAAACTTGAATCTCAACCCCCCTAAGGATGCTGCATAACAAATATCAAAACATTCCGATTGCTGGATCTGAAGAAGAATATTTTTAAAGAAAATTCCTCATTTGAACTAAGTTATCATTCGGGCTCCCACAGTGAACCCAAATATGGACCTAGGGACATGTCTTGAACAAACTTGAATCTCCATTCCCCCCCCCCCCCCCCCCCACCCCCCTCCCCCTTAAGCATGCTGCATACCCAATAGCAAAAGATTCTGCCTGCTGGATCTTGGGACAAAGATTTTTTAAGAAATTTGCCTGAAATGCACTGAGTTCGAATTCAGGCTTCTATAGTGAGCCCAAATATGAATCCAGGGGGCCGATTTGAACAAACTTGAATCAGATCCACCCCACAATGTTGCATACATTTCCCAACTCATGGGAGGGCCATCCCCGTCTGGGTCATTGGTAAGTATAAAAAATATATAAATTACTATAAATTTTTTAACATTTTTATACTGTACCAATGACCCAGACTTAGCTGAATAGAAAAAAGGCTGGAGGGCCTAGGACATAAAGGAAAATCCAATAGACTCAATTGCTGTAAACAGAATTATCCCCTCAAGGAGAAAAGGAGAAACAGGATTTACATGTATCTTTCTTGTTTATGCAAAATAAGAACGACACAATACCATTCCGTAATTGAGCACAAAAACATCAATGATCTCTATTAACATCCAGTATAACCCATTATACTAATTTTTTTTAAAAGAAAGCCAATAAATAAAGATAGTCCAGAGAATGAGACTCTTTATACTCATTTAAAAGTGTCCGAGGATTGTATATTAATGCTCGTATGACATGTGACATATACAAATGCTTCACACCGAGCTACACTTTAAAAATAATACATAAATGAGGAAAAAAAAACAAAAAAAAACATTAGCTTTACACTTTAAAACCATCCCCGCACCGACTCGGAATTACTGACTCCAGAGGAGGTATTCCCTTGCTTTTCACTATAAAGCAGGTGATATAAGGGAACACCATACCAAGAGACCAGTATGCAGCCTTCATCAAATCGGTAATAGCAACGCTATTAGCATAAGCCCAAGATGTAGACAGCGCCCTCACTTCATGCGCCGAAATCTTAAGCACAGACGTCTGAGTAGAAGATAATTTTCCATAAGCAGTACAAATAGTCAATTGAATCCACCTTGAAATAGAATGGACTGTGATGTCCCTTCTATTAGGCAGCAGAGACAGAAAGAAACGTTTTTGTCCCTTTCTGATAAACTCAGATCTACGTTTGTAAATACGCATAGCTCTAACTGGGCATAGCAAAGGCCTATGGCCGTCTGAGGACGGAAGAGCCTTAATAACAAAAGGTTCAGGGTACAGGAGCCTGATTCTTAGTCAAAAATCCAACATTAGTAGTCAAAGTAATAGCATTACCAACACTACGATAGTGAGAATCATCCACAGATAGTGCATGAAGCTCACTAACTCTTCTAGCAGAAGAGAAGGCTAAGAGGAAAGCTGCCTTATAAGATAAGTATTTGAAGTCTACCATGTCAAGGGGTTCAAATGGTGCTTCTTTTAGCTTCAGAAGAACCCAAGCTAAATTCCACCTAGGAATTAACCTAAGGGTTCTTGGTCTATTTAAAGAAAAGTTTTTAACTAACTTAGATAAAGAGACAACAGATCCAATTTGTAAGCTATCATGATGAGCATAAGTATCCGATAGCATAGACCTATAACCCTTAATAGTTATTGGCTGCAGTTTTATTTCGTCAAACAGGTAGACCAAAAAATTAGCAATGTCTGGAATGGAGGGATCATAAATATCAACAGAATGATCCCTACACCACCTATAGAAAACCTTCCACTTAGCAGCATAATTTAGCGAAGAGGAGGTCCTCCTACAGTTAGAAATTGCGTCCACTGCTCGTCCTGTAAAATGCTTGCTGTGCTTGCAAGAAGGACTGCACAATGGAAAGACATGAAGGTTGAGATCTTGCGGGTTGTGATGCAGTGTGTGCGAAAGAAGGTCCTCCCATGGAGGAAGCTTCCAAGGAATGTCCCACAACAGGCACCTGAGTAGATTTATCCATGGTCTCTGGGGTGACAGAGATGCTACCAACAGAATCCTGCAGTGAGATTGCTTGATTTTTAACAAATCTGTTGAATCAACGGAGCTGGAGGATACGCATATCCTATCATTCCATCCCAAGAGATCGAGAGAGCGTCTACAGCAAATGCTCGAGGATCTGGGCATGGCGACACATATGTCTGCAACTGATTGTTGAGATGCGTCGCAAACAAGTCTATCATAGGACGATCCCATTGGTAGCAAATCTGATTGAATACTCGTTTGTTGAGAGTCCATTCTGACGGGAGCATACAACCTTTCCGAGAAAGGGAGTCCGCTAGAACGTTCAGATTACCCAGAATATGACGGACCGACAGAAGAACCTGATGCTCAAGGACAAACAGAAGGATTCTCTCCATTAAGTTGAACAACGGAATGGAATGAGTGCCTCCCTGGTTCCGAATATATGCTACTACTGTCGAATTGTCGGACAGAATTTGAACATGTGAATTCCGAAATATAACGGAACGAGCCGTCTGGTTTTGGAACCAGGAATAGGTGACTGTGGAAACCAGGAGATTCCTGGTTTTCTACGACCTCTATTGCGCTCTTCTCCAGAAGAGATTGCACCTCTGACAGAAGCGAATCTCTCTTCTGAAGGTTTGATGGACTTCATATTAACGGAGGTTTTTCCTTGAAGGACAGTTTTAGACCTTCCGAAATAACCCCCTGAACCCATGGGTCGTCCGTAATTGACAACCAATTGGTTAAGAATCTTGACAGCCTTCCGCTCACTGGAGTGCAATAGAGGTTTTGACCATCACCTCCTGGACCTGCGAGGCTTGCGGGAGGAGAAACTACGTCCTCCCCGACCTGCACCTCGACCAGTCGACCTAGGGGCATCTGACAGGTTGTCTCGGCCAGCATTACGACCCCTACCTGAGTCGCTACTCTGACGGTCTCTAGAGTAAGACGTAGAGGCTTTCTTAGATCCTCTATAGGAACTTCCCTTGGACGTACTCGCCCCAGAAGTTCCTGACTTACTCCTCTCTGCTGAGTCCGTTTTTTTCGAAACGGACTTAAAGATCAGAGAGTCCGAAGCTTTCTTAGTAATCTGATCATAGATTAGCGAAGGCTTACCATCGAAGAGAAGCTCTCGTGAAACCGGAGCGACTTGAAGAGAGTTTTTCACCTTTGTATCCACTCTTGTGGATGAAGCCAGGGCAGCATCACGTCTGACTAACTCCAAATTTGCTACTGAAAGGGCGGAGTTATACATGGAAAATGCTATGGCCCTCGAAAGAACTCTCAAGGAAGTTTGAACATCCTGGAATTCTTTTCCATCAAGACACTGTGATAACGCTCTTGTAAGGTGATCTGCGTAAGATAAGGCGTCTAAACTGGCTCTGTTAGACGAGATTGTCGTCTCCAACGTACTGGAGAGAATCGACACAGACTCCGGCAATGACAACTCCAAGTCTTCAGCCTGGTCATCTAAATGCAGAGGAACTCTCGGCATGCCCTGTCCTGTCGTATGAAATCTATTTTTACTGTTGATGAATGGCAGATGTAGAGCATGAGGCGATAAGAAACTGAATTTGCCAGTCTTAGAGGCTAGCCTGAATGCAGCGTCATTCAGAAGTTCAAATGTCCGTGTGACATTTCTGGACTGGGCCAGAAACTCAGGAGCAATATCCTTATTCCGGCCGAAAAAGTCTGTGTCCAGTGACGCTATCAGTCTCTTATCTGGTATCGCAGCACTCTGGTCCGGAGGAACAACTTCTGGAATATGTTGCCGGATGAAATCTACGGCCATGTTGTTCGGAAAGGGAAAATTCCAACTCCGCTGATTCCCTTTCACCATCCGACTGGACCACATGTGAATCTTGGTTGTCCCTTTCTGACTCTGCAGGGGAGCATACCGACCCAGTTTCCTAAGACAGTTCCTGATCGGAAAGAGTTTCTAAAGGTTGCTGGGGTGCTGCGATGAGTTGTGCTATCTGTGATAGCAAGTCCGTCACGGAGGCCTGTGGAGCCGCTGTCTTACGTAGTTTAGCTGCTGGAAGCTCCTGGGACGGTAATTCATGCATACTTCTCTTATGCGAACGTCCCGACTGGTAAGGCCTTGTGTCCTTGGCTACCGGATGGCGCGACCTGATCGACGTGGAATCCCTGGTCGGCGAAGCAGGTTGGATATCTGCGGTCACGTCGCCAAGGTGCGGTTGTGTGTGCTGACGTGTGGATCAGGAAGCCAGTAGACTAGCCGCGCCGGACTGTCTATGCGACGGAGCATCCCAAGCAGGAGGAGTGGACTATGCTTCGACTGACGAACATCACGTACAACAACATCTGGGCTCAGATGTTGTTGTAAGAGAGAGGGACCTCTCTCGCTCGCGGTCCGGATAGACCTGGACAGGCTAGCTACCGGACTGTCTGGCTTCCTCCGTTCCATCCTCTGATCCGTCGTTGCCGGGTGTGCACGATTCAAGTTTATAGTGCTTGCAACACCCGATCTCCTCTCCAGGACCGCAACGAACGAACCCGGTGTCACAACACCCATTTCTCGAGTGATTGCTTCACCGGGGGAGCTAGCAGGCATCAAGGGCATTGATCCTACTAGGGATCTAGGCACTTGTCGAATTTCGTTGAGCACTTTTGCCACTAGCTCTTCATTTAATTGCGACGACGGAAGCACACTTCTTGAAGACATCACGGAAACATCAGCCTGTTCTTGTTCCTCTGAAAAAAGAGACTGAAAAACTAGAGTGACCCTGTGGCAAGAGGACCGGCATGGACATCTCACCACTAACAATATACCGTGACACACGTCTCCAACGTTTGTCATCCCAATTGGCACACACTGAGCAAGAATTAGTGTGAGTACACTGACTACAGCAAATACAATGAACATGAGAATCCGAAGAAGACTTCCTCGATTTACAATTTGAACAATATTCTTTCATATTAGAAAAAGTATTAAACAGTCATCGTACTCGCACTAACCCTTGAAAAACAAAGATACATAATAATAATATAATCCATTACAAAAATTTCGAAAAATAATTTAAAAGAAAAATTTTTTTTCGAAAAAATTTCAAGATGAGCCCAAGTTCCCAAAGGGAACGATAAGCCCAAATGGATCCCAAAAAAGCCTAAGTGTGGACAAAAATTTTAAAACATATCTAAAAATTAATGCTACACTTACGGACAAAGAAGTAACCGTTGTCAACGTAAACAAAAGTGAATAAAAACCGGAAACAAGACTCCAGGCACTGAAAATATGGCCCAAAATCAGTAACCAATTTTAAACACTATCCGATGTAAAACAGAAACTTCCACAGAAGAAACTGCAGTACATCGGATGGTAGATGCATGACCAAAACGCCTAAACACCCCTAGGGTGAGGACGTAACCATGGTGAAAAACAGAATAAACATTCTGTTACTATGCCAAAAACTCCCAAGAAATTTCAGTAAAAAGATTACAAAAATTATGCTAAAAGCATGGGAGAATAGCAAGGGGAGTATCAAAGAAAGGGAGAGAGGAAACACTGAACAAACAGTGGACATTTCAAAGCAAGAATGAAAACATCAGGCCCATGCCCCGAAATTAGGGAACATGAAATAATTTTGCATAAAAATTATAAGTTACAGCCCTGAACACATCCTTCCACTGTTTCTTCCTCTCATCCTCTTATTTAATCCTTAGATCCACCATTTCTTTCATGATTTTGTGTCTGGCATCATTTTAAATGAGATTATAAGCACAGATATCAGTGAGATGTTACTGATTGATGGGCCAAACAAAGAATGAAGATTTTGCGCCAATTTCGGAACTTCTTTGACACTGTGCATGCGCAGTGGACAAAAGTATGGAGGACCACATAGGACATGGATTTTTTGGATTTTGATGCAAATTTTGGGGATTGGGGGGCCAAATTTGTGTTTGACTCTGAAATTTAAAGAGTTAGCACCAGATAAGTCTGGGTCATTGGTACAGTATAAAATTCCAATTTCTCAATTACTTCAGTAAAGGATATCTCCTACAGGAGAATAGGAGAAGATAGGAATTATATATGTCTTTCTCCTTTACGAGAAAGAGAAAGGCATAACACAATAACATAACATAACAATAACATTGTAATTGAGTATTACATAATATATAATTCTCCATTTAATGCCAGCATAACACGACATGCTAATTCGATGAAGGAAAACCAATATATAAAGATAGTCCAGAGAATGAGACTCTTTATACTCATTAAAAAGTGTGCGAAGGTTGTATATTAACGCTTGTTTGACACGTGACATATACAAATGCTTCAGTGAGCTACACTTTAAAAGCAGTACATAAATAAGACATAGTTATTGCTTCACACCGAGCTACACATTAAAACCATCCCAGCACCGATTCAGGACTACTGACACTGGAGGAAGTCTTCCCTTGCTTTTCACTATGAAGCCAGATAATCATAAGAGAAAAAAAACCGCCCCCCCCCCCCCCTTCCCCTTGTTCTGAGGTACATGTCCTCAGAACGAAGAGGGCAGCGGAACAGCGTCAATGCTGGAACAGACTGCCTAAATAACTCTGAGCAACAGAAAGAGGACCTAAAAAATCTAAGGTCACCGGAGATGGACTCTAAATTTCTCAGGTAAAACTTGGTAAATGAAGAGGGCTGTGTCCAATACACAGCCTTCATGAGATCAGTAATGGCTATACTGTTAGAATAAACCCAAGAAGTAGACAGTGCTCTAACCTCATGCGCTGATATCTTATTAACAGAAAGCAGATCCGAAGATAGATTTTCATAGGCAATGCGTATTGCCAATTGAATCCATCTAGCGACTGAATGAACAGAAATATCCTTTCTGTTAAGAATCAATGAATCTGATCGATGTTTATAAATGCACATAGCCCTGACTGGACACAGCAAAGGTCTATGGTGATCTAAGGACGGCAGAGCCTTAATGATAATAGGCTCAGGACGCTTGTCTGGAATCTGATTTTTAGCCGGAAACCCTTCTTCCGTAGTGGTATTACCCACACTACGATAGTGAGATTCATCAACAGATAAAGCATGAAGTTCACTGACTCTTCAAGCAGATGCAAAGGCTAAGAGAAATGCCATTTTATAGGTCAAGAATTTGAACTCTACAACATCCAACGGCTCAAACGGAGCTTCTTTGAGCTTCAATAGAACCCAAGCCAAATTCCACTTAGGAATTAATCTGAGGATTCTAGGTCTATTAATAGAGAAATTTCTAACCAGCTTGGACAATGAAGTATTTGATCCAGTAACCAAGTTATCATGATGAGTGTACGTGTCTGATAACATAGACCTATAGCCCTTAATAGTGACAGACTGCAGTTTGAGAACATCAAACAAGTAGACCAAGAAATCGGCAATATTTGGTATGGGCGGATCATAAACGTCTATCGACTGATCCTGACACCAACAGAAGAAAACCCTCCACTTCACTGCGTAGTTCAGCGTAGAGGAGGACCTCCTGCAGTTAGAAATTGCGTCCACTGCACATCCTGTAAACTGTTTTCCGTGCAAGAAGGACCGCACAACGGAAATACATGAAGGTTGAGACCTTCCGAGTTGTGATGCAGTGCATGTTACTTCCCCTGATAAAGAAGGTCCTCTCAAGGAGGAAGCTTCCGGGGAATGTCCCATAACAGACACCTGAGAAGATTGATCCAAGGCTTCTGTGATGACAGAGGTGCTACTAGCAAAATTTTGCAACAAGACTGTTTGATCTTTAACAGAATCTAGTGAATCAACGGAGTTGGAGGATACAAATATCCTATCATTCTGTCCCATGAGATCGACAGAGCGTCTACTGCCTACGCTTGATGATCTGGGCATGGCGACATGAACGTCGGTAACTGATTGTTCAGGTGTGTCGCAAACAGATCTATCATGGGACGACCCCACTGGTAGCAAATCTGCCTGAATGTTAAAAAATTTATAGTAATTTATATATTTTTTATACTTACCAATGACCCAGACATAGCTGGTGCTAACTCTTAAAATACTAGGGCCAAACACAAATTTTGCCCCCCCCAATCCCCAAAATTTGCATCTAAAACCAAAAGAAATCATGTCCTGAAGGTCCTCCATACTTTGCCCTTACTGCGCATGCACAGTGTCAAGGACGTCCCAAAATTGGCGTCAATTATCATTCTTACAAGCAGTGCCTGGTCAGCGCTATGTACTCAGCGGGGAGGTATGAGTTCCCAACTCCTGGGAGGGCCATCCCCGTCTGGGTCATTGGTAAGTATAAAAAATATATAAATTACTATAAATTTTTTAACATTTTTATACTGTACCAATGACCCAGACATAGCTGAATAGTAAAAAGGCTGGAGGGCCTAGGACATAGAGGAAAATCCAATAAGCTCAACTGTATAAGATAGAGTGAACCCCTCAAGGAGAAAAGGAGTATTAGGCTTTACATGTATCTTTCTTATTTTAAGATAAATTAGAAAGATACAATACCCTTCATAATTGAGCACAATAACATTCATGTTCTCTATTAACATCCAGTATAACCCTTTATACTAATTATTTTTAAAGTAAGCCAATAAATAAAGTTAGTCCAGAGAATTGAGACTCTTTATATTCTATTAAAAGTGTCCGAGGATTGTATATTAACGCCCGTTTGACACTTGACATATACAAATGCTTCACACCGAGCTACACTTTAAAAATATGACATGAATGAATTTTTAACATTAATATTACACTTTAAAACCATCCCAGAAACGACTCAGAATTACTGACTCCGGAGGAGGAATCCCCTTGCTCCCCCCCTTCCCCTTGCCCTGGGTCAAATAGCCCAGAGCGAAGAGGGCAGCAGGACGGAGTCACTGCCGGAACAGAAAGCCTGCATAACTATAGTTGCAACTGTTTAGGGGACGACATTCTGAGCAACAGATAACGGACCTAAACAATGCAGGTCTCCAGAAATGGACTCAATATTTCTGAGATAAAAATTTGTGAATGTGGATGGCTGAGACCAATAAGCAGCCTTCATTAAATCTGTAATAGCAACACTATTTGCGTAAGCCCAAGATGTAGAAAGAGCTCTTACTTCATGAGCCGAGATCTTAAGCACAGACTGCTGAGTAGAAGATAGATTTTCATAAGCAGTACGGATAGTTAATTGAATCCATCTAGCAATAGAATGGACCGAAATGTCCTTTCTATTAGGCATCAGAGACAGAAAGAAGCGTTTTCATCCCTTTCTGATAAACTGAGATCTTTGTTTCTAAATACGTAAAGCTCTAACAGGACAGAGTAAAGGCCTACGCCCGTCTGAAGACGGCAGAGCCTTAATAACAATAGGTTCCGGATATTTATTAGGAGCCTGATTCTTAGCTAAAAATCCAACATTAGTAGTGAAGGTGATAGTGTTCCCAACACTACGATAGTGAGAATCGTCCACCGATAGTGCATGAAGCTCACTGACTCTTCTAGCAGAAGAGAAAGCTAAGAGAAAAGCTGTCTTATAAGACAAGAATTTGAAATCTACTGTCCCAAGAGGCTCAAATGGCTTTTCCTTCAGTTTAAGAAGAACCCAAGCTAAATTCCACTTAGGAATTAATCTAAGAGTTCTGGGTCTATTTATCGAGAAGTTTCTAACTAACTTAGATAAAGAGACATTAGATCCAATTTGTATACTATCATGGTGTGCATAGGTATCAGATAACATAGCTCTATCACCCTTAATAGTAACAGGCTGCACTTTGATCTCGTCAAACAAGTATACTAGAAAGTTTGCAATGTCTGGTACGGAGGGATCAAGAATATCAACAGAATGATCCCTACACCAACGACGAAAAACCTTCCACTTAGCCGCATAGTTTAGCGAAGAGGAAGTCCTCCTACAGTTAGAAATCGCGTCTACTGCTCGTCCTGTAAAGTGCTTGCCATGCAAGAAGGACCGCACAACGGAAAAACGTGAAGGTTGAGACCTTGCGGGTTGTGATGAAGTTGACGCGGTTTCCCCTGCGAAAGAAGATCCTCTCGTGGAGGAAGCTTTCGCGGTAGGTCCCACAGCAGACACCTGAGTAGATTTATCCACGGTCTCTGTGGAGACAGAGATGCTACCAACAGAATCTTGCATTGAGATTGTTTTATCTTTAGCAATACTTGCTGAATTAACGGCGCTGGAGGATACGCATATCCCATCATTCCGTCCCATGAGATCGATAGAGCGTCTACTGCAAATGCTCTTGGATCCGGACATGGTGACACATACGTCTGCAACTGATTGTTGAGATGTGTCGCAAATAAGTCTATCATTGGCTGTTCCCATTGGTAGCAAATCTGATTGAATACCTGTTTGTTGAGAGTCCATTCCGACGGCAACAAGCGACCCTTCCGTGAAAGGGAGTCCGCTAGTACATTCAGACAACCCGGTGTATGATGGACCGAAAGTAGAACTTGATGTTCTAGAGCAAACAGAAGGATTCTTTCCATTCAATTGAATAACGTAACGGAATGAGTGCCTCCCTGGTTCCGGATATACGCCACTACTGTCGTATTGTCGGACAGGATTTGGACATGAGCTTTCTGAATAATGTTCATCCAATGACGTAACGCAAGCCAAATTGACATCATTTCCTTGATGTTTATGTGCTTGCTTAGAAACTGTGGATCCCAAAGACCCTGGCACCTCGAATCCGTTGGGATCAATGATGCACCCCAACCTGTTTGACTGGCATCCGTCATAATCGTAAAACTCGGATCCGGCAACTGCAGCGGAACTCCCTGAGTAAACCACTGAATGTTTGCCCAAGTCTGAACCTCTTGTTTCACTTGATCTGACAAGAGAACGTCTATGTCGAGCGAATGACACACACTCCAATTCTGAGTCAAGAAGATTTGGAGAGGACGAGTGTGTAACTGCCCCATCGGAATGAGATCCGCAGCGGCTCCGCACAGACCTATCAGTCTCATGAACTCCCTCGCTGTGACTTTGTCTGCATGAAGACAATAGCGAGCGTAACAACTGACTAATTTCGCTCTGGTTAACGGCAGACGAACGAGATTGTTGTGCGTCTCGAAGCTCATTCCCAGATGAGTGAATGACTTGGACGGCACCAGATCCGACTTCTCCTCGTTTATAACAAAACCGAGACGTTGGAGCAATAGAAGCAGATTCTGCACATCGTTCTGAAGCGTTAACTCGTTGCCGTACCTCTGAAGAATGTAGTCCAGGTAGGCCGACGTTACCGCAGACGAATGAGCTCGGAAATACATCATTACTGAGTTCATTACCCGAGTGAAAGCCCAGGGGGCTAGGTTCAATCCGAAGCACATCGCCCGGAATTGATATACCACTCCTAGGACTGCGAAGCGCAGATACTTTCTGAATGTCGGATGTACCATGACGTGAAAGTACGCATCTTTGAGATCTATGCTTGTAGCATAATCGTTCACCCGAATACTCGCTCTGACCGATCGAATCGTCTCCATATAAAACTTCGGAGCGACGATCAGCTTGTTTATCCAGCTCAAATCTATGACTGGACGGAACAAGCCGTCTGGTTTCAGAACCAGAAATAGATGGATGTAGAATCCCGGTGTTTCCTGGTCTTCTACGACCTCTACCGCGTTCTTCATTAAAAGAGACTGCACCTCCGATAACAGAGCGTCTCTTTTCTGCGGATTTGACGGAAGTTGCGTCCATTTTGGACTTCGAGTTGATAGAGGCTTTCATTTGAAAGATATTCTTAGACCTTCCGAAATCACCCCTCTCGCCCAAGGGTCGTCCGTAATCGACGCCCACTCTTGTGAAAAACTCGACAACCTTCCCGTCAACCTCGGGGCGTCCGACCGGTTGTCCCGGCCCGAAGGACGTCCCGCACGTGAGTCGCTGCCTTGACGGTCTCTAGAATAAGACCAAGAGGATGCACCGGAACCTCTATAGGAACCTCTCTTGGGCGTATTAGTCCCAGAAGTGCCTGTCTTACTCTTATCTGCCGTATCCGACTTTTTGGAAGCGGATTTAAACAGCAGAGAACCCGAAGCTTTCTTAGTAATTTTATCGTAGATTGCTGAAAGCTTGCCATCGAAGAGAAGCTCTCCGGAGCCCGAAGCGACTCTGAGAGAGTTCTTCACCTTACTATCCACGCGTGTGGATGTAGCTAGGGCTGCGTCACGTCTAACCAACCCCAGGTTTGCCACTGAAAGGGCGGAGTTATACGTGGAATAAGCTACTGCCCTTGAAAGAAGTCATAAAGAGGATTGTATATCCTGGAATTCTTTCCCTTGAAGACGCAGTGATAACGCCTTTGTAAGGTGGTCTGCGTAAGATAAAGCGTCTAAACTGGCTCTGTTAGATGTAATTGTCGTATCCAACACCACGGTTGGAATGGACATAGACGACGGTAATGACAATTCTAAGTCTTCCGCCTCGTCGTCAAGACGCAGAGGAACTCTCAGAATACCCTGTCCTGCCGTATCGAATTTATTCCTTGAATTAATGAAAGGCAGGTTAAAAGCACTGGCGGACAAGAAACCAGCTTTGCCTGTTCTGGAAGCAAGCTTGAAGATAGCGTCGTTCAATAATTCAAATGTTCTTGTGACATTATTGGACTGAGATGGAAACTCAGGGACGATGTCTCTGAACCACTCGAAGAATTCAGTGTCCAATGACGCTATCAGTCTCTTATCCGGTATCGCAGCAGTTTGGCCCGACGGAACAACTTGAGGAAGGAAGTGCCGGATGAAATCCACGGCAGCTTTATGTTGTTCCGAAAGGGATAGCTCCAAGTCCTCAGTATCCCTTTCGCCATCCGGTCGGACCTCATGATGCTCCCGGTCGTCCGCACCTGATGCTTCGGCGTAGCGTACCGACCCAGCACCGTCGGATAATTCCCGATCCGACAATGATTCTGTCGTTTGCTGGGATGCTGCGATAATTTGTGCTATCTGAGCTAGCACATCCGTCATCGAGGCCTGCGGAGTAACGGTCTTTCGCTGCTTAGCCGCCGGAAGCTCCGCATCAACTGACTCCCGCATGCTTTTCCTATGCGAACGTCCGGAGTCTACCGGCCTCGTGTCCCTGGCTACCGGATGGCGTGACCTGGTCGCCGATGAATCCCTGATCGGCGAAGCTGGCAGAATATCCGCGGTCACGTAGCCAAGGTGCGGTCGTGTGCACTGCTGAGAGGATGAGGAAGCCTGAGCAGTCTCAGCAGACTGCCTATACAACGGAGCGTCCCGAGCGGCGGACGTGTGCTCCGCTTGCAAAACATTTTGTACCACAACATCTGGTCCCAGATGTTGTTGTACGAGAGAGGGGCCTCTGTCGCTTGCGGCCCGGCTGGACCTGGACGAGCTAGGAACCGGACTAGAAGGCTTCCTCCGTGCACCTTGTATGTTTATAGTGCTCGCATCACCCAACACTCCCTCCTGGACCGCAACGTACGAACCCGGCTGCCGAACCATTCGGTGAATGGACGCTACACCGGGCGAGCTAGTGGACGACAGCGCCGTCGATCCTACTAGGGACCTCTTAGGCAACTGTCGTATCTCCATGAGCACTTTTGCCACTAGCTCTTCATTAGATTGTGACGACGGAAGCGCACTTTTGGAAGATAACATGGAAACATCACCCTGTTCTTGTTCCTCTGAAATAGAAACTGATAGAGTAGAGTGACCCTGCAGAGAAAGGACTGGAATAGCCCTTTCCCCGCTAACAACATACCGTGACACACGTTTCCAATGTTTGTCATCCCCATATTCACATACTGAACAGGAGTTAGTGCGAGTACACCGACTACAATTAATACAATGATCATGAAAGTCAGAGGAAGATTTCCTCTTATTACAATTTGAACAATATCCTTTCATTGTGAAAAGACAACAAAAAGTCCTAATACTCGAACGAACCCCTGAAAACAAAGATACATAATAACATGATCCATTAACATTGAAAAAACAATTGAAATCAAAAATAATTGTTGAAAAATATTTTTTTCAGCGAAGCCCAAGTTTCTGAAAAGTAACGTTGAGCCCCAATGGATCCCAAGGCTAAGTGTGGACAAAAATTTTAGAATTATTTTAAATAATTAATGCAACACTTACGGATAATAATAATGTATCTTGTAATGAGATAAACTACTACAAAGGCAAAAAGCCCCCCTCAAAAGAGACTGTTGCCAATGTAAACAAGAAGTGTATAAACACCAGAAAACATGACTCCAGGCACTGACAATCCTGGCCCGAAATCAGTTATCAAAATACACACTATCTGATGCAAAACAGAGACTTCCAGGGAAGAATCTGCAGAACATCAGATGGTAGATGCAGAACACAACGTCTAAACACCCATGGGTGAGAACGTAAACATGGGGAAAATACAGAATTCATTCTGTTACCAAGCTAATTCTCCCAAGAAATTTTAGAAGTAATCTTACTCAAAAATATGCCAAAAGCATGGGAGAATAGCAAGGGGGTACTTACAGGACAAGGAGAGAGGAAACACTGAATAAGCAGTGCAACTTCATAGCAAGAATGACAACAGGCCCATGCCTCGAAAATAGGCAACTTAACATAATTTCATTCAATTTTAAGTTACAGCCCTGAATATTTTCTGTCACTCCTTTTTCCTCTCCTCCTTCTATATCCTCCTTAGAATCACCATTTCTCCAATATTTATGTGTCTGGCATCATTTAAACTGAGATTTACAAGCACAAAGATCAGTCAGATGTTAACTGACGAAGGGCCAAACAAAGAATGATAATTGGCGCCAATTTCGGGACGTCCTTGACACTGCGCATGCGCAGTAAGGGCAAAGTATGGAGGACCTTCAGGACATGATTTCTTTTGGTTTTAGATGCAAATTTTGGGGATTGGGGGGGGCAAAATTTGTGTCTGGCCCTAGTATTTTAAGAGTTAGCACCAGCTATGTCTGGGTCATTGGTACAGTATAAAAATATTCGTTTGCTGAGAGTCCACACCGATGGTAAAGGCGACCTTTCCGAGAGAGCGAGTCTGCAAGTACATTTAGACGACCTGGTATATGACAGACAGAAAGATGAACATGATGATTCATGATGTATAGGAGAATCCTCTCTGTTAATTCGCATAATGGAATTGAATGAGTGCCGCCTTGGTTCCTGATGTAAGCTACTGCTGTCGAATTGTCCGACAAAATTTGAACATGGACGTTCGCTATTTTGTGAATCCAATGTTGAAGAGCTAGCCATATTGACATCACCTCTTTCATGTTTCATGTTTATGTGCTCCTGTAGGAACCGAGGGTTCCAAAGACCCTGACACTTCAAGTCTGCGGGACTTAGGGTCGCACCCCAACCCGTCTGACTCGCATCCGTCATAATCGTGAAAGCCGGATCCAGCAGTTGCAGTGGAACTTCCCGAGTTAACCACTGAAGATCTGCCCAAGTCTGAACATTTTTTTTACTAGGTCCATTAAAACCATACTGGGTTCGAGCGAATGCGTCTTCACACTCCAGTTCTGAGTAAAGAATATCTGGAGGGGACGCGTGCGCATGCGGCCCATCGGAATAAGATCCGCAGCCGCTCCGCACAGCCCCATGAATTACCTCCCTGTCAATGCATCCGTGTGTAGACAAAAGCGAGCATAACAACTGACTTATTTCGCTCTGGGTAACGGCAGACGAACCAGATTGTTGTAAGTCTCGAAGCTCATCACCAAGAGTGAATGACGTAGACTGAGGCTCACAGAGGGTAAATTTAGTGATGCTAAAAAGGGACATAATTCCTGTAAAAGCAAACAAAATTTGGTGAATATTGAGTCTGACTTGAGATCTTCTCCAAATGTATGCCTATATCAAGAATCTTGAAAACCCAATCAATTTGTACAAGTTATCGCTTTCATAAAGTCATTATCAAACTGACACCAATTTTTAACAAAAAGGGACAAAACTCTTGCAAAAGCCAAGAAAATTTGAGGAATATTGAACTTGACTGAGATCCTCTCACAATGTGTGCCTAAAGCAAGTTTCATGAAAGTTAAAAAATTTAGAGTAATTTATATATTTTTTATACTTACCAATGACCCAGACTTAGCTGGTGCTAACTCTAACAAAACCAGGGCCAAACACAAATTTTGCCCCCCAATCCCCAAAATTTGCATCCAAAACAAAAAGAAATCATGTCCTAAAGGACCTCCATACTACGCCTCTACTGCGCATGCGCAGTGACGCAGACGTCCCGAAATTGGCGACAATTATCATTCTTACTGGCAGTGCCTGGTCAGCGCTATGTACTCAGCGGGGAGGCAAGAGTTCCCAACTCCAGAGAGGGCCATCCCCGTCTGGGTCATTGGTAAGTATAAAAAATATATAAATTACTATAAATTTTTTAACATTTTTATACTGTACCAATGACCCAGACTTAGCTGAATAGTAAACATGCTGGAGGGCCTAGGACATAGAGGAAAATCCAATAAGCTCAACTATATAGTAAAGAGGTAACCCCTTAAGGAGAAAAGGAGTATTAGGCTTTACATGTATCTTTCTTATTTAATATTAAATTAGAAAGATACACTACCCTTAATAATTGAGCACAATAACATTCATGTTCTCTATTAACATCCAGTATAACCCTTATACTAATTATTTTTAAAGCAAGCCAATAAATAAAGTAGTCCAGAGAATTGAGACTCTTTATAGTCATTTAAAAGTGTCCGAGTATTGTATATTAAAGCCCGTTTGACACTTGACATATACAAATGCTTCACACCGAGCTACACTTTAAAAATAAGACATGAATGAATTTTAACATTAATATTACACTTTAAAACCATCCCGGAAGCGACTCAGAAATACTGACTTGGAGGAGGCATTCCCTTGCTTTTCACTATAAAGCAGGTGACCTAAGGGAACACCCGCCCCCCCCCCCCTTCCCCTTGCCCTGGGTCAAATAGCCCAGAGCGAAGAGGGCAGCCGGACGGAGTCACTGCCGGAACAGAAAGCCTGCATAACTATAGTTGCAACTGTTTAGTGGACGACATTCTGAGCAACAGATAATGGACCTAAACAATGCAGGTCTCCAGAAATGGACTCAATATTTCTGAGATAAAAATTCGTAAATGTGGATGGCTGAGACCAATAAGCAGCCTTCATTAAATCTGTAATAGCAACACTATTAGCATAAGCCCAGGCAGTAGAAAGAGCTCTTACTTCATGAGCAGAAATCTTAAGCACAGACTGCTGAGAAGAAGATAAATCTTCATAAGCAGTACGGATAGTTAATTGAATCCATCTAGCAATAGAATGGACCGAAATGTCCTTTCTATTAGGCATCAAAGACAGAAAGAAACGTTTCCGTCCCTTTCTGATAAACTGAGATCTCTGTTTATAGATACGTAACGCTCTAACAGGACAGAGTAAAGGCCTACGCCTGTCTGAAGATGGAAGAGCCTTAATAACAATAGGTTCCGGATATTTATTAGGAGCCTGATTCTTAGCTAAAAAAACCCATATTAGTAGTGAAGGTGATAGTGTTCCCAACACTACGATAATGAGAATCATCCACCGGCAGTGCATGAAGCTCACTGACTCTTCTAGCAGAAGAGAAAGCTAAGAGAAAAGCTGTCTTATAAGATAAGAATTTGAAATCTACTGTCCCAAGAGGTTCAAAAGGCTTTTCCTTCAATTTAAGAAGAACCCAAGCTAAATTCCACTTAGGAATTAATCTAAGAGTTCTGGGTCTATTTATCGAAAAGTTTCTAACCAACTTAGATAAAGAGACATTAGATCCAATTTGTAAACTATCATGATGTGCATAGGTATCAGATAACATAGATCTATAACCCTTTATAGTAACAGGCTGCAGTTTGATTTCGTCAAACAAGTATACTAGAAAGTTTGCAATGTCTGGTATAGAGGGATCGAATATATCTACAGAATGATCCCTACACCAACGACGAAAAACCTTCCACTTAGCCGCATAGTTTAGCGAAGAGGAGGTCCTCCTACAGTTAGAAATCGCGTCCACTGCTCGTCCTGTAAAGTGCTTGCCATGCAAGAAGGACCGCACAACGGAAAAATGTGAAGGTTGAGACCTTGTGGGTTGTGATGGAGTTGGCGCGATTTCCCCTGCGAAAGAAGATCCTCCCGTGGAGGAAGCTTTCGCGGTAGGTCCCACAACAGACACCTGAGTAGATTTATCCACGGTCTCTGTGGCGACAGAGATGCTACCAACAGAATCTTGCATTGAGATTGTTTTATCTTTAGCAATACTTGTTGAATTAACAGCGCTGGAGGATACGCATATCCTATCATTCCGTCCCAAGGGATCGAAAGAGCGTCTACTGCAAATGCTCTTGGATCCGGACACGGAGACACATACGTCTGCAACTGATTGTTGAGATGTGTCGCAAATAAGTCTATCATTGGCCGTTCCCATTGGTAGCAAATCTGATTGAATACTTGTTTGCTGAGAGTCCACTCCGACGGCAACAAGCGACCCTTTCGTGAAAGGGAGTCTGCTAGCACATTCAGACGACCCGGTATGTGACGGACCGAAAGAAGAACGTGATGTTCTAGCACAAACAGAAGGATTCTTTCCGTCAGATTGAACAACGGAACTGAATGAGTGCCTCCCTGATTCCGTATATACGCCACTACTGTCGTATTGTCGGATAGGATTTGGACATGAGCATCGTGAATAATGTCCATCCAGTGACGTAACGCAAGCCAAATTGACATCATTTCCTTGATGTTTATGTGCTTGCACAGGAATTGCGGATCCCAAAGACCCTGGCATCTCGAATCCGTTGGGATTAATGATGCACCCCAACCTGTTTGACTGGCATCCGTCATAATGGTAAAACTCGGATCCGGCAACTGCAGCGGAACTCCCTGAGTTAACCACTGAATGTTTGCCCAAGTCTGAATCTCTTGTTTCACTTGATCTGACAAGAGAACGTCTACATCGAGCGAATGAATTTTCACACTCCAATTCTGAGTCAAGAAAATTTGAAGAGGACGTGTGCGTAACCGCCCCATCGGAATGAGATCCGCGGCGGCTCCGCGCAGACCTATCAGTCTCATAAATTCTCTCGCCGTGACTTTGTCTGCGTGCAGACAATAGCAAGCGTAACAACTGACTAATTTCGCTCTGGTTAACGGCAGACGAACAAGATTGTTGTGCGTCTCGAAGCTCATTACCAAATGAGTGAATGACTTGGACGGCACCAGATCCGACTTCTCCTCGTTTACTATGAAACCGAGACGTCGGAGCAATAGAAGAAGATTCTGAACATCGTTCTGAAGCGTTAACTCGTTGCCGTACCTCTGAAGAATGTCGTCCAGGTAGGCCGACGTTACCACAGACGAATGAGCTCGGAAGTAGATCATTACTGAGTTCATTACCCGAGTGAAAGCCCAGGGTGCTAGATTCAATCCGAAGCACATCGCCCGGAATTGATACACCACTCCTAGGACTGCGAAGCGTAGATACTTTCGGAATGTCGGATGTACCATGACGTGAAAGTACGCATCTTTGAGATCTATGCTCGTTGCATAATCGTTCACCCGAATACTCGCTCTGACCGATCGAATTGTCTCCATATAAAACTTCGGAGCGACGATCAGCTTGTTTATCCAGCTCAAATCTATGACTGGACGGAACGAGCCGTCTGGTTTCGGAACCAGAAACAGATGGCTGTAGAATCCCGGAGATTCCTGGTTTTCTACGACCTCTACCGCGTTCTTCATTAAAAGAGACTGCACTTCTGATAACAGAGCGTCTCTTTTCTGCGGATTTGACGGAAGATGAGTCCACTTTGGACTTCGAGTTAATGGAGGCTTTCGTTTGAAGGATATCTTTAGACCTTCCGAAATCACTCCTCTCACCCAAGGGTCGTCCGTAATCGACGCCCATTCTTGTGAAAAGCTCGATAACCTTCCGCCAACCGGAACGCGATAGAGGTTTAAGCCATCATCTCCTGGACCTGCGAGGCCTGCGGTACGAGAAACCACGTCTTCCATGGCCCGCACCTCGCCCCGTCGACCTCGGGGCGTCCGACCGATTGTCCCGGCCTGAAGGACATCCCGAACGAGAGTCGCTATCCTGACGGTCTCTCGAATAAGACCAAGAGGATGCACTGGAACCTCTATAGGAACCTCTCTTGGGCGCATTAGACCCAGAAGTGCCTGTCTTATTCGTGTCTGCTGTATCCGACTTCTTAGGAGCAGATTTGAACAACAGAGAATCCTTAGCTTTCTTTGTAATTTTATCATAAATAGCGGAAAGCTTGCCGTCAAAGAGAAGTTCTCCTGAGACCGAAGCGACTCTAAGAGAGTTCTTCACCTTAGAATCCACTAGTGTGGATGTAGCTAGGGCTGCGTCACGTCTAACCAACTCCAGATTTGCCACTGAAAGGGCTGAGTTACACGTGGAATAAGCTACTGCCCTTGAAAGAAGTCTTAAAGAGGATTGTATATCCTGAAACTCTTTCCCCTGAAGGCGCAGTGATAACGCCTTAGTAAGGTGATCTGCGTAAGATAAGGCATCTAAATTGGTTCTGTTAGACGCAATAGCTGTTTCCAACACCGCGGTTGGAATAGAAGCTGACGACGGTAATGATAGCTCTAAGTCTTCCGCCTCGTCGTCCATACGCAGAGGAACTCTCGGTATACCCTGTCCTGCCATATCAAATTTATTCCTTGCATTAATGAAAGGCAGGTTGAGAGTATTAGCGGACAAGAAACCTGCTTTCCCCGTCCTGGAAGCAAGTTTAAATATAGCGTCGTTCAATAATTCAAATGTTCTTGTAACATTATTGGACTGCGACGGAAACTCGGGAGCGATGTCCCTGAACCGCTCAAAAAATTCAGAGTCCAATGACGCTATAATCCTCTTGTCCGGAACCACAGCAGTCTGGCCCGACGGAACAACTTGAGGGAGAAAGTGCCGGATGAAGTCCACGGCAGCTTTATGTTGTTCCAAAAGGGATAGCTCCAAGTCATCCGTATCCCTTTCACCATCCGGTCGGACCTCATGATGTTCCCGGTCGTCCGCCCCCGATGCTTCGGCGGAGCGTACCAACCCAGTGCCGTCGGATAATTCTCGATCCGACACCGTTTCTGTCGGCTGCTGGGATGCTGCGATAAGCTGTGCTATCTGCACAAGAATGTCCGGCGTCGAGACCTGCGGAGGTGCAGTCTTTCGCTGCTTCGTCGAGGGCAGCTCCGCATCAGATGGCTCCCGCATACTTTTCCTATGCGAACGTCCGGAGTCCATCGGTCTCGAATCCCTGGCTGCCGGATGGTGTGACCTGGTCGCCGAAGAATCCTTGATCGGCGAAGCTGGTAATATATCGGCGGTCACGCAGCCAAGGTGCGGTCGTGTGCGCTGACGAGAAGAGGAAGCCTTAACAGTCTCTGCGGACTGCTTATACAACGGAGCGTCCCGAGCGACGGACGTATGCTCCGCTAAAGACACATTTTGTACCACAACATCTGGTCCCAGATGTTGTTGTACGAGAGAGGGGCCTCTCTCGCTCGCGGTCCGGCTGGACCTGGACGAGCTAGGAACCGGACTCAAAGGCTTCCTCCGTTCTCGCTTACCATCCGCCGTCACTGGGTGTGCATCTATTATGTTTATAGTGCTCGCATCACCCAAAATTTCCTCCTGGACCGCATCGGACGAACCCGGCTGCCGAACCATTCGGTGAATGGACGCTACACCGGGCGAGCTAGCGGACGACATTTGTCTAATCTCCATGAGCACTTTTGCCGCTAGCTCTGAATTCATTTGTGACGACGGACGCACACTTGTAGAAGATAACATGGAAACATCACCCTGTTCTGGTTCCTCTGAAATAGAAACTGAGAGAGTAGAGTGAGCTTGCGGAGAAAGAGCCGGCATAGCCCTTTCTCCAGAAACAACATATCGTGACACACGTTTCCAATGTTTCTCATCCCAATATTCACATATAGGACAGGGATTAATGCGAGAACACTGACTACAATTAATACAATGATCATGAAAGTCAGAGGGAGATTTCTTCCTATTACAATTTGAACAAAGTCCCTTCATTGTGAAAGAACAACAATAAGTCCTAGTTACTCGCAAAAACCCCTGACACAAAGATACATAATAACATGATCCATTAATAAATGAAAAAACAATTGCAAATCAAAATAATTTTGAAAAAATATTTTTTCAGCGAAGCCCAAGTTGCTGAAAAGTAACGTTGAGCCCCGATGGATAAGATGGCAAAGTGTGGTCAAAAATTTTAAATTTATATTAAATAATTAATGAGACACTTACGGATAATATAAATGTATCTTATAGTGAGATAAACTACAGCAAAGGCAAACAGCCCCCCTCAAAAAAGGCTGTTGCCAATGTAAACAAACAGTGTAAAAACACCAGAAAACATGACTCCAGGCACTGAAAAAACTGGCCCGGAATCAGTCATCAAATTACACTCTATCTGATGCAAAACAGAGACTCCCAGGGGAGAATCTGCAGAACATCAGATGGAAGATGCAGAACACAAACGTTATACACCCATGGGTGAAAACGTAACTATGGGGAAAATAACAGAAAACATTCTGTAACCAAGCAACTCTCCCAGGAAATTTTAGAAATGAAATTTCTCAAAAATATGCCAAAAGCATGGGAGAATTGCAAGGGGGGACTTTAGAAGGCTAGGGGAGAGGAAACACTGAATAAGCAGTGCAACAATTAGCAAGAATGACAACAAGAGGCCCATGCCTCGAAAATAGGCAACTTAACATAATTTCATCAAAAAATTTTAAGTACAGCCCTGATTATTTTTTGTCACTTCTTTTTCCTCTCCTCCTTCTATCCTCCTTAGAATCACATTTCTCCAAAAATTACGTGTCTGGCATCCTTTAAACTGAGATTTACAAGCACAAAGATCAGTGAGATGTTGACTGATGAAGGGCCAAACAGAGAATGATAATTGGCGCCAATTTTGGGACGTCTGCGTCACTGCGCATGCGCAGTAGAGGCGTAGTATGGAGGTCCTTTAGGACATGATTTCTTTTTGTTTTGGATGCAAATTTTGGGGATTGGGGGGCAAAATTTGTGTTTGGCCCTGGTTTTGTTAGAGTTAGCACCAGCTAAGTCTGGGTCATTGGTACAGTATAAAAATATCCAATAACATTTATTCAAGTTATCACATTTACAGAGACATTATCAGAGAAACTTAAAATTTCTAACAAAAGGGGGCATAACTTCTAAAAAAACTGAGGAGATTTAGTGAATATCAAACTTGACCAAGATCTTCTCATGATGTCTGCCTCTGCAATTTTCGTGAAAATCCAATTACATATGTTCAAGTTATAAGTGTGCAGATGCATGCATGCATGCA
Organism: Pictodentalium vernedei; assembly: GCA_031216915.1. NCBI lineage: Eukaryota > Metazoa > Mollusca > Scaphopoda > Dentaliida > Dentaliidae > Pictodentalium > Pictodentalium vernedei. The sequence goes on along the minus strand of CM062297.1, from coordinate 669,118,353 downwards.
TGCACAAAGTTTCATGGAATTATCTTACAATGGTTAAAAATTTACAGCTGATTTGTTGATGGCCGAAGGTTGGTTGTGTGGACAGCCCACACAGTTGACCATCAGTTAGAATTAGTAACGATTATGTCTTACCTCTGCCGCAGCAGGTGAGACAAAAAAGGCTAATCAAAGTAGGATATGTGTAAAACATTATGAATGTGGTTAGCAACAAAAAATTGAACTTTGATAATCATTTAAATAATGCATATATCTTAACCCTGGACCTGGACAATTTCTTATAATTACAGTCTTGTCATCATCAGCCCTTGAAATTAAGACTATTTAGCATTATATGATGAGTCACTCTGGGAAAATTTGTTCAATATGGAGCCAAAAACGCAAATTTTTCTCAGGGCAGTGGTCTATGTTAGGCACAAACATAGCTTTGTTTATTGTATTCCTACAATGCCACCACTGATATTTATCATTGTATGGGTACCCTTCTCTCACCACCCACTAATTCGTCACACACCCTCTGGTGGTGGGCAACATTAATACCAAGTATTACTAATATCCTTCTAGGTCACCAAAAGTTCTGAGCCAATGGTTCATCTGTTACTTCCAGACTTGTGGAATTAGATGTGGTAACATGGCTTGAGGCAAAAAATGAACTGGAAATGTAGTTGTCTGTTAATAAACTAAACCTTATAAAAACTTCTGAAAGACTGAATATTTCCAGGAAGTCTTAAAAATGTTAAGGATAAAAAATGTAGACCTTCTGCAAAGTCCACTTCTACTCTTGTAGTGTCCGATTCGTCTTGTTCTTGCAACAACTCTTCCGCTAAGGACTGATCTTGCATTGCCTCTGGTTTTAAATAAGCTTTATAAACCTGAAAAGTACAAAAATGAAGGTGTCAATGACACTGTAGCTTAACCTGTGTGTTGTGTTTGATGAAAATGATAATGTTCAATGTTTATGAAAGGATTATGAAATAAGACAAGAATTGTGATAATTGGGAATATGTTCATTTCTGTTCCCTGTATGCTATATTTTTGATAAAAATAATATGAGGTGTACACTGTACTAAAGAGCTGAGGGGTGGGTTAATATGACCTCACAGTTAATGTATGTGGCCCTCACAGTTAACGTATATCAACGAAAGTTACCAAGTTACAGTGAAATTATTCCAAAAGGAGTCAACCTATCAAGTTACATTAAAATCCCTTCATAAATATGGCCTGTAGACTGTGCTAAAGGTTTTCAGGCTTCGGGTCCCTGTAGCCGTCAGTTTCCCAATTGCGTCCAAAGGGGACGTTCTCATCTAGACATTATACGAAGTCAACCTACCAAGTTACAATGAAATCCCTTCATAAATATGACCTGTAGACTGTGCTAAAGGTTTTTGGGCTTTGGGCTTGGGCAGCCGTCATGGTTGAATGATCGCAACCAAAAGGGGACATCCTCATCTGGGCATCATCTGGAGTGATCCTACGAAATTACAATGAAATCCCTTCATAAATATGACCTGTAGACTGTGATCAAGGTTTTCGGACTTCGGGCCCTCGAAGCCGTCACAGTTGACCAATCATGACCAAAAGGGGATGTCATCATCTAGGCATTATATGGAGTCAAATTAACAGGTTACTATGAAATCCTTCCATAAATATGACCTATAGACTATGCTAAAGGTTTTAGGGTTTTGGGCTCGGGCAGCATTCTCATCTAGACATTATTTGGAGTCATCCTACCAAGGTACAATGAAATCCCTTCATAAATATCACCTGCAGACTGTGATAAAGGTTTTTGGGCTTTAGGCCCCTGTAACTGTCACAGTTGCCTAATGGTGTCCAAAAGGGGCTGTTCTCATCTAGACATTATACAGGGTTTCCGCTAGACCGGCTACGCATCCGTCAACCAGACCCATTTCCCCCGCCGATCATACTATGATCAGTCAGAAAAGCTGGTGGTTAAAATGATGAGTACAATGCTGTATTGTAACGACACTCAGGATCCTTTGTTTCCACGTAATATAGGCATAATTATGTTGTATACTATGCCTACTATTACTGGCGACAACCTGATACTTTATAACCCCCAGACCCGAGGGGGAAACAAAGTTCAAATCCTAAACGTCGCCTATAAAATTTCGGACTCAAATTGTCGTGTTTGGTCCAAAATCACTGGCTTTTATTTTGAGCGATAAATGATGTAATTGCACGTGCATGATATCACACGTCCGCATCATGGTTCTTTTCGAATATTTCGTTCTCTCTGCATTTCCAATTATTTACGTTGGCACGTATCGGGTTGTAAAAAAATTGAGGTCAAGCGTCGCAGTCACTGTCCGGATTCATGGATTTTGTGTTGTTTTGGGTTTTATTTTTATGAAACCTCTGACCAGATGTAGTATTGTGTGTCCCTTGAGAATTGTAGGAGGAAAAAATACATATTTCCACTTCAATTATTCAGCATTTTTGCGACCAGAATGCACCCAGAGAGCACCTAAAAATCAAAATTTTCCTGGGGGGCAGACCCCCCCCCCCCCCCCCCCCCTCTATATGCACGTGCACCCGGCGTCTGAGTTTCACTTTCTTTAAACTACCGGACCCACGAAACCCTGCATTATATGAAGTCAAACCTACCAAGTTACAATGAAATCCCTTCATAAATATGACCTGTAGACTGTGCTAAAGGTTTTCGAGGCTTTGGGCTCGAGCAGCCATATTGGTTGAATGATCGCAACCAAAAGGGGACAATCTCATCTGGGCATCATCTGGAGTGATCCTACGAAGTTACAATGAAATCCCTTCATAAATATGACCTGTAGACTGTGCTCAAGATTTTTGGGCTTCGGGCACCTGCAGCCATCATAGTTGACCAATCACGACCAAAAGGGGATGTCATCATCTAGGCATTATATGGAGTCAACCTAACAAGTTACAATGAAATCCTTCCATAAATACGACCTATAGACTATGCTAAAGGTCTTTGTGACCAAAAGGGGATGTTCTCATCTAGACATTATTTGGAGTCATCCTACCAAGCTACAATGAAATCCCTTCATAATTATGACCTGTAGACTGTTCTAAAGGTTTTCGGGCTTCGGGCCCCTGTAGCCGTCACAGTTGCCCAATCACGTCCAAAAGGGGACTTTCTCATCTAGACATTATATGAAGTCAACCCACCAAGTTACAATGAAATTCCTCAATAAATATGACCTGTAGACTGTGCTAAAGGTTTTGGGGTTTTGGGCTCGAGCAGTCGTCACGGTTGGCAGATCATGCCCAAATGGGGAAATTCTCATCTAGACATTATAAGGAGTCATCCTACCAAGTTACAATGAAATCCCTCCATATTAAACATGACCTGCAGACTGTCCTAAAAATTTGTGGGTTTCGGGCTTGGGCAGCCATCACAGTTGACAGATCATTCCCAAAAGGGGACGTTCTCATCTAGGCATTATACAGAGGCATCCATCCAAGTTACCATGAAATCCTTTCATAAATTCGACCTGTAGACTGTGCCAATGGTTTTCGGGTTTTGGGCTCGGGCAGCCATACCGGTTGACTGACCGCGACCAAAAGGGGACGTTCTCATCTAGACATAACCCCAAACCTGCATATGAAATTTCCTGACGATCAGACAAGAACTGCAGGGTGTAGGTGTAGCCCGTGCTAAAGGAAAATGTGAACAGACTCACAGACTAACAGACTCACAGACTTTCGCACGCGTGATGGCAATAGCTTATCTTGACTTTGTCAAGTTAAGCTAACTAGAGCTATTGCTGATCGCAATTCGTACCTCCGATGAAGTGCTGATCCCAAGACAGAGTTTTGGACCTTTGAATGGGAGCTTGAAGAAATGTGGAAAAACTGAACGGTAATACTGATTTGAACAAACTTGGATTGTCATGTGGAAGAAAACATACCTGCTACATTTGGTTGAATTTCCACTTATTTTACGGGAGAAACAAATTGTATGAAGTTCACGAAAAGGTAAGTTTTTGCAAGTTATCTCCATTTTGGTACAGTTAAAACTAGAAGTCCTGTCATGAAATGTGCACATATAGCACGTCGATCTGCACGTTAATCTACGCGTTATGACCATAGTAAGGCTATCAAATTCTGCACATATGGCCTGTGCACAAGCAAAGTTTCAGCCAATGGACCTCCGGGTAACCCGGAGGTCCATTGGCAGAAACATTGCCTGTGTTTGCTATGAGTAACCAGGAGAACCTGCCGTGCTTTGGATGCCATTCGATATGGCAATTGCGCGCAATTCCTACGTGCAATTAAGCCTGGATAAGCGCACAGGTCGTGACAGGACTTCTAGTTTTAACTTGATGCACTAACATTTGGTGCAGTGTGAACCGGATGTGGCCTGTCCCAACTTGGGACCAAGAATACCACCCATGACACACTCTCTGATAGTGGGCAACAATAATACCAAGTATCATTAATATCCTTCAAGGCCATCAAAAGTTCTGAGCCGGCACGACTTGTTATAGTTGGATTTGAAAGTGGAGGTATGTAAATAAGTCTGTGACCTTGACCTTGTAGACAGACATTCCAACCAATCTTATTCATGACACACCCTGTGGTGGTGGGCAACATAAATACCAAGTAACATTAACATTCTTCAAGGCCATCAAAATATCTCAGCCGGACATGACTTGTGTATATTTCGATGTGGGTATGTGAACTTGAACTAAATCGGTGACCTTGAACTTGTAGATCCTCTGGTGGTGGGCAACATTAACACCAAGTATCACTAATATCCTTCAAGGCCATCAAAGTTTCTGAGCCGGTCACGACTTGCACAGACGTATGGACAGACTACCTAATGGATGGATGGACAGATGGATGGGTGGACAGACAGATGGACAGACAAAATGATTCCTATATACCCCTCTGAGCTTCATTCGTGGGGGGGTATGATAAGTCAAAAAAAAAGACACTGCCAAGAAATTACCGAAAAAATGTCACTTTCTATATGGTGACAAACTGCAAGAATTTCACAAATTAAGCAAGCTTTGTACAAATTTCACAAATATTGCAAGTTTGTTAAAAATTATCTGCCCTATCATGCACGGCACACATACTGAATGCAGCAACATTTGCTGCAGAGTAAATATCCAAGACACGTGAAAATGAAAAAAAAAAACATCGTTTACATTTTGGAGCCCAAAGGCAATTTTTAGGCTCTGAAATGAAATTTGGCTTGAACAAACTTGAATATATATGAGTGAAAGATGCTGCTTGCCAAGACTCAAAACTTTTTGTAAAATGGTTCTCAATGAAATTTGTTTCATAGTTCTTTTTTTAGTTATCCTCCTTTTGGAGTGCCACAAGTCACAACAGAATTTTTTTTTTTTTACAATTGTTGCATTTTTGAGTCTGAGGCCACTTTCAAGCTCTGAAAGTGAGCCCAAATATGAACACAGAAACTCAGACAGGACAAACCATTCATACCACTTTTTGTACTTGGTGTAAAATTGATCAGCTAGTCCCAAGATTTGATTAACAACCAGGCTCTCGAAGCCACCTGGAATCCAGGTGGAGTTCCTTTTTGCAAATTATTCAAGTTCTTCAGCATGATGGTTTAAAATATGCTTACATCTCAAGTTATATGTATCAAGGCACACAGCTTCACAGGTTAGGCCATATTTGCCTTAATTGGTTGAGTGCTGGAAGCCACTATCAGTGCTCTACTGAAAAGTGCTGAAAGCCACATTAGTGGTATTACACTGTATTCATTAACTCGTTTGCTCAGCAGTTGAAACACAACAAAAAATGTTTAAACGTTGTTTTATTACAATTTATAGGAGTGACAAGAGGCACTCTCCAATAAATTGTAACAAAACAACTGTTTATTTAAAAACTCTTACTAAACTGGGCCTCCTTTTGCTTGTAGCAGGGTACCCTTGAAAAAAAGATACTCGCATTTCAAATCACCTTTGAAAAATAATTTAGCACCCTACCTGTTAACAAGCTATTCAATTTCTTAGATCACAGCAGATTCTGAATGTTCACTATCACATTTTTTTACAGACTTCTGCAAAGTGTTTCAGCTGGTAGAGTACTGGAAGCTCATATTTGGTCTTCATTCTGAAGTGCAGGTGCTGCAACTTGAAGGCTTCATATTCTATGGATGTGCTTCATATTATCTTTGAAGTTAAATTATTAAGTCTGTATGGTTTTGCCTTGTTACAATTTATAGGAGAGTGCACCCAGAAATCGTGACAAGGCCAGGACACTTAAGAAATCTGATGACAAAAAATAAAACGTTAGAAAAATAAAAAGAAAGTGTCAATGATACTGTAGTTCAACTTGACAAACTTGAACTTGGTAAGTTATAAAAGAAATGGCAAAATTGAAGATCATTGGTACCAATATTATTTGATGAAATTTCAACATAACAGTATTGTGTGTGCACAACGTCAGAGTAATCCATGCATTTTTAAATGTGAACTGTAAGACTGGCTAAAGGAAGAATGTTGATACACAAATGCACTATGTTCAGAGGTTATTGTAAATGGCAACTTTTTTCACAGAAATGAATGCTAATCAACAGTTCTTATCTGGAGTTCTTGACTAATGAGCACACCAAGTTCAAAAACAATCCTATGATAAATGTGGCCTGTAGACCATGTCAAAGAATGTTGATGCCCAAATGCAATAAATTCAAAGATTGTTGCTAACAGCAACAGATTTTGATGGAAATGAAAAGAAAATCAATAGCTCCTATCTTTGTCACCCTGCATAAATAAGCATACAAAGTTTCAAAACAACCTGATAATGAATGTGCCCTCTGAGGCGTGCCAAAGGAAGATGTTAATACACAAATGCACTAAGTAGGTCATTGCTTTGTGGCAATGGGTTTTTTTTGTCTTTTTTTATGGAATTCATAAATATACCCTGCAGAGAGTGCAAAAGGGATAAGTTGATGCACAAATGCAGTAAGTTCAAAGGCTGGTGATAACGACAATAACTTTTTATGGAAATGAAAAAATAGCTCACATCTAGAGGTCACCCCAAACACACATACCACGTTTCAAAGTGATCCGATCATAAATGTGCCCTGAAGGGTGTGTTAAAGGGCAAATATTAAGGTCTGACTAAACTAAGTTCAAAGGTCAACGGCAACATTTTTTGACAGAAATGGAAGAAAATCGACAGCTCCCATATAGATGTCACCCCACACAAGCACACGAAATTTGCAAGCGATCCAATCTTAAATGTGCCCTGCAGGGTGTGTCAAGTGGAAATATTGATGCTTAACTGCACTAAGTTTTTACTAAGTTCATCAAAGGTCATTGCCAGTGGCAACATTTTTTGATGGAAATCAAAGAAAATCAATAGCTCCCATCCTGAGGTAACCCCAAACAAGCATACAAAGTTTCAAACCAATCTGATCATAAATATGCCCTGTAGGGCATGCCAAAAAGGAATATATTGATGCCTGACTAAACTAAGTTCAAAGATCGTTACCAGCGGCAACATTTTTTGAGGGACGGAATTGGAAGAAAATCGATAGCTCCAATCTAGATGTCACCCCAAACAAGCATGCCAGGTTTCGAAGCAATCCAATCATAAATGTGCCCTGTAGGTGCGCCAATGGGAAATATTGAGGTCTGACTAAACTAAATTCTTTGAACGTTGGCCGTGTCAACATTTTTTGACGGAAATGGAAGAAAATCGACAGCTGCCATCTAGAAGTCACCCCAAACAAGCATGCCAGGTTTCAAAGCAATCCGATCATAAATGTGCCCTGTAGGGTGTGCCAAAGGAAAATATTGAGGTCTTCTGACTAAACTAAGTTCTAAGAACGTTGGCCGCGGCAACATTTTTTGACGGAAATGGAAAAAAATCGGTAGGTCCCATTTAGAGATCACCCCAAACAAGCATACCAGGTTTCAAAGCAATCCAATCATAAATGTGCCCTGTTGGGTGTGCCAAAGGGAAATATTGTGGTCTGACTAAACTAAGTTCTAAGAACATTGGCTGCGGCAACATTTTCTGACGGAAATTGAAGAAAATCGATAGCTCCCATCTAGAGGTCACCCCAAACAAGCATGCCAGGTTTTAAAGCAATCCAATCATAAATGTGCCCTGTAGGGTGTGCCAAACGGAAATATTGAGGTCTGACTAAACTAAGTTCTAAGAACATTGGCCGTGGCAACATTTTTTGACGTAAATTGAAGAAAATCGATAGCTCCCATCTAGAGGTCACCCTAAACAAGCATGCCAGGTCTCAAAGCAATTCGATCATAAATGTGCCCTGTAGGGTGTGCCAAAGGGAAATATTGTGGTCTGACTAAACTAAGTTCTAAGAACATTGGCCGTGGCAACATTTTTTGACGGAAATTGAAGAAAATCGATAGCTCCCATCTAGAGGTCATCCCAAACAAGCATACCAAGTTTCAAAGTGATCTGATCATAAATGCGACCTGTGCGGTGTGCCAAAGGAAATTGTGGACGTACGTACTACCGTACTAAAGTACGTACGTACACCGACGGACGAGAAGTGATGGCAATAGCTCAGCTTGACTTTGTCAAGTTGAGCTAATAAAAAACCATCCCTGCACAGGTAAGATATCGCTGCATATGGAAAAAAATTATGAAAAATTGACAAAGTAAGGACCATAACTCTGGTGAAAAATATGCAGGAAACTTTTTATAACATGTGCGGGAGTGGCTTGTCACAAGGATCCCTCATAACATATTTGACTGAAATCCATCTGCTCACTGCTGAGATATTGCTGCAGACAGACAGATGGACAGACGGATGGACAAAGTGGCGACTATATGTTCCGCCAAAAAAATTTTCAGAGAGCATAAAAATGCTATTGCAGTGTTATTTTTTCAATTTGTGCCTCCAAAACATAGCTTATTTCCCAATGAAGGTTCATAAGCTATGTTTTAACCCTTGCAACCTGGTATCCATAATTTTTTGGGTAAAGACATATACAGCTGTGACGAGCATAAAATACAATGAACAAACAAGAGCTGCGCATCAGTGATGCAGGCGTCTAGTTGTGGTGGCAATTGGAGAGTGTTGCATGTTCATAACCCATTTATCAATCGTATGCCGGTTGTCAACTCTGGAACCTTTGTTCAAGTTGTAATGCTAATAAGTTTAAAATTTGTAAAAATTAATTAAGGCTCATGACTCTTGTAACCAAAAATCGGGCCGGGCCAATTTTTTAACTTGCTTGAGATATTATTTTAAAAGACCTGTATGGCAAATATTAGTTAAATCGGAGAAAGTTTGTTCAAGTTAGTGTGCTAACGAGCAGAAAATTTGTAAAATTTACTAATTAAGGACCATAACTCTGTAACAAAAAATCAGGCTGTGCCAGTTTTCGAACTTGCTTGAGATATTATTGCAAAAGACCTGTATGGAAAATATTAGTTAAACTGAAGAACGTTTGTTCAAGTTATTGTGCTAACAAGCTCAAAATTCATAAAAAGTTAAAAAATTTATAGTAATTTATATATTTTTTATACTTACCAATGACCCAGACTTAGCTGGTGCTAACTCCAACAAAACCAGGGCCAAACACAAATTTTGCCCCCCAATCCCCAAAATTTGCATCCAAAACAAAAAGAAATCATGTCCTAAAGGACCTCCATACTACGCCTCTACTGCGCATGCGCAGTGACGCAGTCGTCCCGAAATTGGCGCCAATTATCATTCTTACTGGCAGTGCCTGGTCAGCGCTATGTACTCAGCGGGGAGGCAAGAGTTCCCAACTCCAGGGAGGGCCATCCCCGTCTGGGTCATTGGTAAGTATAAAAAATATATAAATTACTATAAATTTTTTAACATTTTTATACTGTACCAATGACCCAGACTTAGCTGAATAGTAAACATGCTGGAGGGCCTAGGACATAGAGGAAAATCCAATAAGCTCAACTATATAGTAAAGAGGTAACCCCTTAAGGAGAAAAGGAGTATTAGGCTTTACATGTATCTTTCTTATTTAATATTAAATTAGAAAGATACACTACCCTTAATAATTGAGCACAATAACATTCATGTTCTCTATTAACATCCAGTATAACCCTTATACTAATTATTTTTAAAGCAAGCCAATAAATAAAGTAGTCCAGAGAATTGAGACTCTTTATAATCATTTAAAAGTGTCCGAGTATTGTATATTAAAGCCCGTTTGACACTTGACATATACAAATGCTTCACACCGAGCTACACTTTAAAAATAAGACATGAATGAATTTAAACATTAAAATTACACTTTAAAACCATCCCGGAAGCGACTCAGAAATACTGACTTGGAGGAGGCATTCCCTTGCTTTTCACTATAAAGCAGGTGACCTAAGGGAACACCCGCCCCCCCCCCCCCCCCCCCCCCTTCCCCTTGCCCTGGGTCAAATAGCCCAGAGCGAAGAGGGCAGCCGGACGGAGTCACTGCCGGAACAGAAAGCCTGCATAACTATAGTTGCAACTGTTTAGTGGACGACATTCTGAGCAACAGATAACGGACCTAAACAATGCAGGTCTCCAGAAATGGACTCAATATTTCTGAGATAAAAATTCGTAAATGTGGATGGCTGAGACCAATAAGCAGCCTTCATTAAATCTGTAATAGCAACACTATTAGCATAAGCTCAGGAAGTAGAAAGAGCTCTTGCTTCATGAGCAGAAATCTTAAGCACAGACTGCTGAGAAGAAGATAAATCTTCATAAGCAGTACGGATAGTTAACTGAATCCATCTAGCAATAGAATGGACTGAAATGTCCTTTCTATTAGGCATCAAAGACAGAAAGAAACGTTTCCGTCCCTTTCTGATAAACTGAGATCTCTGTTTATAGATACGTAGTGCTCTAACAGGACAGAGTAAAGGCCTACGCCCGTCTGAAGACGGAAGAGCCTTAATAACAATAGGTTCCGGATATTTATTAGGAGCCTGATTCTTAGCTAAAAAACCCACATTAGTAGTGAAGGTGATAGTGTTCCCAACACTACGATAATGAGAATCATCCACCGATAGTGCATGAAGCTCACTGACTCTTCTGGCAGAAGAGAAAGCTAAGAGAAAAGCTGTCTTATAAGATAAGAATTTGAAATCTACTGTCCCAAGAGGTTCAAATGGCTTTTCCTTCAATTTAAGGAGAACCCAAGCTAAATTCCACTTAGGAATTAATCTAAGAGTTCTGGGTCTATTTATCGAAAAGTTTCTAACCAACTTCGATAAAGAGACATTAGATCCAATTTGTAAACTATCATGATGTGCATAGGTATCAGATAACATAGATCTATAACCCTTTATAGTAACAGGCTGCAGTTTGATTTCGTCAAACAAGTATACTAGAAAGTTTGCAATGTCTGGTATAGAGGGATCAAATATATCTACAGAATGATCCCTACACCAACGACGAAAAACCTTCCACTTAGCCGCATAGTTTAGCGAAGAGGAGGTCCTCCTACAGTTAGAAATCGCGTCCACTGCTCGTTCTGTAAAGTGCTTGCCATGCAAGAAGGACTGCACAACGGAAAAACGTGAAGGTTGAGACCTTGCGGGTTGTGATGGAGTTGGCGCGATTTCCCCTGCGAAAGAAGATCCTCTCGTGGAGGAAGCTTCCGCGGTAGGTCCCACAACAGACACCTGAGTAGATTTATCCACGGTCTCTGTGGCGACAGAGATGCTACCAACAGAATCTTGCATTGAGATTGTTTTATCTTTAGCAATACTTGTTGAATTAACGGCGCTGGAGGATACGCATATCCTATCATTCCGTCCCAAGGGATCGACAGAGCATCTACTGCAAATGCTCTTGGATCCGGAACGGAGACACATACGTCTGCAACTGATTGTTGAGATGTGTCGCAAATAAGTCTATCATTGGCCGTTCCCATTGGTAGCAAATCTGATTGAATACTTGTTTGTTGAGAGTCCACTCCGACGGCAACAAGCGACCCTTTCGTGAAAGGGAGTCTGCTAGCACATTCAGACGACACGGTATGTGACGGACCGAAAGAAGAACGTGATGTTCTAACGCAAACAGAAGGATTCTTTCCGTTAGATTGAACAACGGAACTGAATGAGTGCCTCCCTGATTCCGTATATACGCCACTACTGTCGTATTGTCGGATAGGATTTGGACATGAGCATCGTGAATAATGTCCATCCAGTGACGTAACGCAAGCCAAATTGACATCATTTCCTTGATGTTTATGTGCTTGCACAGGAATTGCGGATCCCAAAGACCCTGGCATCTCGAATCCGTTGGGATTAATGATGCACCCCAACCTGTTTGACTGGCATCCGTCATAACGGTAAAACTCGGATCCGGCAACTGCAGTGGAACTCCTTGAGTTAACCACTGAATGTTTGCCCAAGTCTGAATCTCTTGTTTCACTTGATCTGACAAGAGAACGTCTACATCGAGCGAATGAATTTTCACACTCCAATTCTGAGTCAGGAAAATTTGAAGAGGACGTGTGCGTAGCCGCCCCATCGGAATGAGATCCGCGGCGGCTCCGCACAGACCTATCAGTCTCATAAATTCTCTCGCCGTGACTTTGTCTGCGTGCAGACAATAGTGAGCGTAACAACTGACTAATTTCGCTCTGGTTAACGGCAGACGAACAAGATTGTTGTGCATCTCGAAGCTCATTCCCAGATGAGTGAATGACTTGGACGGCACCAGATCCGACTTCTCCTCGTTTACTATAAAACCGAGACGTCGGAGCAATAGAAGAAGATTCTGAACATCGTTCTGAAGCGTTAACTCGTTGCCGTACCTCTGAAGAATGTCGTCCAGGTAGGCCGACGTTAGCGCAGACGAATGAGCTCGGAAGTAGATCATTACCGAGTTCATTACCCGAGTGAAAGCCCAGGGTGCTAGATTCAATCCGAAGCACATCGCCCGGAATTGATACACCACTCCTAGGACTGCGAAGCGTAGATACTTTCGGAATGTCGGATGTACCATGACGTGAAAGTACGCATCTTTGAGATCTATGCTCGTTGCATAATCGTTCACCCGAATACTCGCTCTGACCGATCGAATCGTCTCCATATAAAACTTCGGAGCGACGAACAGCTTGTTTATCCAGCTCAAATCTATGACTGGACGGAACGAGCCGTCTGGTTTCGGAACCAGAAACAGATGGCTGTAGAATCCCAGAGATTCCTGGTTTTCTACGACCTCTACCGCGTTCTTCATTAAAAGAGACTGCACCTCTGATAACAGAGCGTCTCTTTTCTGTGGATTTGACGGAAGATGAGTCAACTTTGGACTTCGAGTTAATGGAGGCTTTCGTTTGAAGGATATCTTTAGACCTTCCGAAGTCACTCCTCTCACCCAAGGGTCGTCCGTAATCGACGCCCACTCTAGTGAAAAACTTGACAACCTTCCGCCAACCGGAACGCGATAGAGGTTTAAGCCATCACCTCCTGGACCTGCGAGGCCTGCGGTAGGAGAAACCACGTCTTCCACGACCCGCACCTCGCCTCGTCGACCTCGGGGCGTCCGACCGATTGTCCCGGCCTGAAGGACGTCCCGAACGAGAGTCGCTATCCTGACGGTCTCTCGAATAAGACCAAGAGGACGCACCGGAACCTCTATAGGAACCTCTCTTGGGCGCATTAGACCCAGAAGTGCCTGTCTTATTCGTGTCTGCTGTATCCGACTTTTTAGGAGCCGATCTGAACAACAGAGAATCATTAGCTTTCTTTTTAATTTTATCATAAATAGCGGAAAGCTTGCCATCAAAGAGAAGTTCTCCTGAGACCGAAGCGACTCTAAGAGAGTTCTTCACCTTAGAATCCACTAGTGTGGATGTAGCTAGGGCTGCGTCACGTCTAACCAACTCCAGATTTGCCACTGAAAGGGCGGAGTTACACGTGGAATAAGCTACTGCCCTTGAAAGAAGTCTTAAAGAGGATTGTATATCCTGAAACTCTTCCCCTTGAAGGCGCAGTGATAACGCCTTAGTAAGGTGATCTGCGTAAGATAAGGCATCTAAATTGGCTCTGTTAGACGCAATAGCTGTTTCCAACACCGTGGTTGGAATAGAAGCTGACGACGGTAATGATAGCTCTAAGTCTTCCGCCTCGTCGTCCATACACAGAGGAACTCTCGGTATACCCTGTCCTGCCGTATCGAATTTATTCCTTGCATTAATGAAAGGCAGGTTGAGAGTATTAGCGGACAAGAAACCTGCTTTCCCCGTCCTGGAAGCAAGTTTAAATATAGCCTCGTTCAATAATTCAAATGTTCTAGCAACATTATTGGACTGCGACGGAAACTCGGGAGCGATGTCCCTGAACCGCTCAAAAAATTCAGAGTCCAATGACGCTATAATTCTCTTGTCCGGAAGCGCAGCAGTCTGGCCCGACGGAACAACTTGAGGGAGAAAGTGCCGGATGAAGTCCACGGCAGCTTTATGTTGTTCCGAAAGGGATAGCTCCAAGTCATCCGTATCCCTTTCACCATCCGGTCGGACCTCACGATGTTCCCGGTCGTCCGCCCCCGATGCTTCGGCGGAGCGTACCGACCCAGCGCCGTCGGATAATTCTCGATCCGACACCGTTTCTGTCGGCTGCTGGGATGCTGCGATAAGCTGTGCTATCTACACAAGAATGTCCGACGTCGAGACCTGCGGAGGCGCAGTCTTTCGCTGCTTCGCCGAGGGCAGCTCCGCATCAGATGGCTCCCGCATACTTTTCCTATGCGAACGTCCGGAGTCCATCGGTCTCGAATCCCTGGCTGCCGGATGGTGTGACCTGGTCGCCGAAGAATCCTTGATCGGCGAAGCTGGTAATATATCGGCGGTCACGCAGCCAAGGTGAGGTCGTGTGTGCTGACGAGAAGAGGAAGCCTTAACAGTCTCTGCGGACTGCTTATACAACGGAGCGTCCCGAGCGACGGACGTATGCTCCGCTAAAGACACATTTTGTACCACAACATCTGGTCCCAGATGTTGTTGTACGAGAGAGGGACCTCTCTCGCTCGCGGCCCGGCTGGACCTGGACGAGCTAGGAACCGGACTAAAAGGCTTCCTCCGTTCTCGCTTACTATCCGCCGTCACTGGGTGTGCATCTATTATGTTTATAGTGCTCGCATCACCCAAAATTTCCTCTTGGACCGCATCGGACGAACCCGGCTGCCGAACCATTCGGTGAATGGACGCTACACCGGGCGAGCTAGCGGACGACATTTGTCTAATCTCCATGAGCACTTTTGCCGCTAGCTCTGAATTCATTTGTGACGACGGACGCACACTTGAAGAAGATAACATGGAAACATCACCCTGTTCTGGTTCCTCTGAAATAGAAACTGAGAGAGTAGAGTGACCTTGTGGAGAAAGAGCCGGCATCGCTCTTTCTCCAGAAACAACATATCGTGACACACGTTTCCAATGTTTCTCATCCCAATGTTCACATATAGGACAGGGATTAATGCGAGAACACTGACTACAATTAATACAATGATCATGAAAGTCAGAGGAAGATTTCTTCCTATTACAATTTGAACAACGTCCCTTCATTGTGAAAGAACAACAATAAGTCCTAGTTACTCGCAAAAACCCCTGACACAAAGATACATAATAACATGATCCATTAATAAATGAAAAAACAATTGCAAAACAAAATAATTTTGAAAAAATATTTTTTCAGAGAAGCCCAAGTTGCTGAAAAGTAACGTTGAGCCCCGATGGATCCGATGGCAAAGTGTGGTCAAAAATTTTAAATTTATATAAAATAATTAATGAGACACTTTCGGATAATATAAATGTATCTTATAATGAGATAAACTACCACAAAGGCAAACAGCCCCCCTCAAAAAAGGCTGTTGCCAATGAAAACAAACAGTGTAAACACACTAGAAAACATGACTCCAGGCACTGAAAAAAATGGCCCGGAATCAGTCATCAATTACACTCTATCTGATGCAAAACAGAGACTCCCAGGGGAGAATCTGTAGAACATCAGATGGAAGATGCAGAACACAAACGTTATACACCCATGGGTGAAAACGTAACTATGGGGAAAATAACAGAAAACATTCTGTAACCAAGCAACTCTCCCAGGAAATTTTAGAAATGAAATTTCTCAAAAATATGCCAAAAGCATGGGAGAATTGCCAGGGGGGACTTTAGAAGGCTAGGGGAGAGGAAACACTGAATAAGCAGTGCAACAATTAGCAAGAATGACAACAAGAGGCCCATGCCTCGAAAATAGGCAACTTAACATAATTTCATCAAAAAATTCTAAGTACAGCCCTGATTATTTTTTGCCACTTCTTTTTCCTCTCCTCCTTCTATCCTCCTTAGAATCACATTTTCTCCAAAAATTACGTGTCTGGCATCCTTTAAACTGAGATTTACAAGCACAAAGATCAGTGAGATGTTGACTGATGAAGGGCCAAACAGAGAATGATAATCGGCGCCAATTTCGGGACGACTGCGTCACTGTGCATGCGCAGTAGAGGCGTAGTATGGAGGTCCTTTAGGACATGATTTCTTTTTGTTTTGGATGCAAATTTTGGGGATTGGGGGGCAAAATTTGTGTTTGGCCCTGGTTTTGTTGGAGTTAGCACCAGCTAAGTCTGGGTCATTGGTACAGTATAAAAATATTGCCCATAACACTGTAACGAAAAATCAAGCCTGACTAGTTTTCAAACTTACTAGAAATATTATTGCAAAAGACCTGTATGGCAAATATTAATCAAATTGGAGAATGTTTGTTCAAGTTATTGCTCTAACAGTGTGAAGATGCCCGCCCAGGCACCCGGACACACACAAACCGTCGCCAAACCATAGGTCTCGGTTGTTAAATCAACTCAACCAAAAATCTATCCCCGGGATCTGTAAAAACTTAATCCTACAGTTCTACAGAATCGTAGAGACAATTTTTTTTACTGACAACCCCCACTGCACTCCTCCCAAACATACCACCCAAGGCTTTGGGGTTGCAGGAAGGCCAGATTAGGTACAAGTTAATTTATACTGATACCTGTGCAATGCATCCTGAGCCAACTGGCTTCTTGCTCTCAAACTTTAGTACACTCCTCCATTTCTTTCCAAATGATTTCTCTAATTTTCGTTTTGTATAATACCATGAGTGAGGTTTCACCCTCCGATGAAGCTTGGAAAACCTATCACAAAATTCTTCTGAAAAGAGATCCCTTCTGGTAGATGCCCACTGGCCCAGTTTAATGAATGCAGGACCAGATAATTCTACCATGATCAGTAATGCCTTCCACCACAAGCTTCTCAAGTGTGAGCTAAGTAATGTTAAAGGATAACTAAATAGAAATGGTGAATACAAAAAGGTTAATAATAAAGTTCTAAAAGAAATCTGAAATACAAATACTACATGATCCAAAAACTTTACAGATTTTTCACGGGTCTTCTGTCTTCTTGATTTAGTAACATCCTTCAAGCTTTTGATCACTGGCACATCTGGAATGAAGGTTCCAGCTTCACACTGTACCAAATGTTTGTGCAGTAGTAAATTTTTAAAACTTATAGATGAAATACCAATGGCAAATCCAGAGAAAAGAGGAATGGTACGGATTCGAGTATATCTCTGCTTAATCATCCAATGCCTACTCGCTATATGTGAAATAGAATCGCAAATCTTCCGAGAAAGTTCTGCATTCTTTAAACAAACTTTTCTTATGTCAATAAGAACTCTACAACAGAGGTGCCTCATATTCAACATCTGTTTGGCTCACCATCTAGAAATATTAAGAATTATAGGTATAACAGTTATTTCTCACTGGAAAACATGTCTATATTGTTCTGGCTGATAAAGTAGACAGTCAATGATCCTACCGATTCTTCTACAGGCAATGTATGAGAGACTTTCTGAAAAAAAAAACAGTTATAGCATTAATACGTGAACGATTGTTTAGGTTATGAAGGGGTTACTTCAATTAATATACTTATATCCATATTTGTATGATTTTATTGAAAAATTGTGACATTTCTTTTTAAAAAACGTGAAATATATTTCTTAAAAATACTGTGTTAAGCAAAGGGTTAACAGCCTTTCCTCCAAAATAGACAGCAACAACTAATGCGCAATTTTGCCAAAATGAGATTGTGTGTAAGTTGCTGCTATTTATCTTGGCAGAAATTCTGTTTCGATGTAAACAGTATGATTGGTGTAGAAATGAAAGTGTCAATGATAC
The DNA here is from genome assembly GCA_031216915.1 of Pictodentalium vernedei. Taxonomy (NCBI): domain Eukaryota; kingdom Metazoa; phylum Mollusca; class Scaphopoda; order Dentaliida; family Dentaliidae; genus Pictodentalium; species Pictodentalium vernedei. The sequence goes on along the minus strand of CM062297.1, from coordinate 669,100,202 downwards.
TGTAGCTTAACTTGTCTGGGCATTGTGTTTGATGAAAAGGGAAATGTTCAATGTTTATGAAAGGTTTATGAAATAAGACAAGAATTGTGATAATTGAGAATATGTTAATTTCTGTTCCCTGTATGCTATGTTTTCAATAATGAAAGTGTCAATGACACTGTAGCTTAACTTGTGTGTTGTGTTTGATGAAAAGGATAATGTTCAATGTTTATGAAAGGATTATGAAATAAGACAAGAATTGTGATAATTGGGAATATGTTCATTTCTGTTCCCTGTATGCTATGTTTATGACAAAAATAATATGAGGTGTACACTGTACTAAAGATCTGAGGGGTGGGTTAATATGACCTCACAGTTAATATATGTGGCCCTCACAGTTAACATATATCAACAAAATTACAATGAAATTATTCCAAAATGAGTCATCCTATCAAGTTACATTAAAATCCCTTCATAAATATGGCCTGTAGACTGTGCTAAAGGTTTTCGGGCTTCGGGCCCCTGTAGCCGTCAGTTTCCCAATTGCGTCCAAAGGGGACATTCTCATCTAGACATTATATGAAGTCAACCTACCAAGTTACAATGAAATCCCTCCATAAATACGACCTGTAGACTGTGCTAAAGGTTTTCGGGTTTCAGGCACCTGCAGACATCACAGTTGACCAACCACGACCAAAAGGGGATGTCATCATCTAGGCATTATACGGAGTCAACCTAACAAGTTACAATGAAATCCTTCCATAAATACGACCTACAGACATGCTAAAGGTTTTTGGGCTCGGGCAGCCATCAAGGCTGAATGATCGTGACCAAAAGGGGATGTTCTCATCTGGACACTATTTGGAGTCATCCTACCAAGCTACAATAAAATCCCTTCATAATTATGACCTGTAGACTGTTCTAAAGGTTTTCGGGCTTTGGGCCCCTGAAGCCGTCACAGTTGCCCACTCGTGTCCAAAAGGGGACGTTCTCATCTAGACATTATATGAAGTCAACCTACCAAGTTACAATGAAATCCCTTCATAAATATGACCTTAGACTGTGCTAAAGGTTTTCGGGCTTCGGGCTCGGGCAGCCATCATGGTTGAATGATCGCAACCAAAGGCGACAATCTCATCTGGGTATCATCTGGAGTGATCCTGCGAAGTTACAATGAAATCCCTTCATAAATATGACCTGTAGACTGTGTTCAAGGTTTTCGGGCTTCGGGCACCTGTAGCCATCACAGTTGACCAATCACGACCAAAGGGGGATGTCATCATCTAGGCATTATATGGAGTCAACCTAACAATGTTAATCCTTCTATAAATATAAACTTTTGCCTATGCTAAAGGTTTTTGGGCTCGGGCACACATCAAGGCTGAATTATCACGGCCAAAATGGGACGTTCTCATCTTGACCTTATTTGGGGTCAACCTACCAAATTACAATGAAATCCCTTCATAAATATGACTTGTAGACTGTGCTTAAGGTTTTAGGGCTTCGGGTTCGGGCAGCCATCATGGTTGAATAATCGCAACCAAAGGGGACAATCTCATCTGGGCATCATCTGGAATGATCCTATGAAGTTACAATGAAATCCCTTCATAAATATGGCCTGTAGACTGTGCTCAAAGTTTTTGGGCTTCGGGCACTTGTAGCCAACACAGCTGACCAATTACGACCAAAAGGGGATGTCATCATCTAGGCATTATATGGAGTCAACCTAATAGATTACAATGAAATCCTTCCATAAATATGACCTTTTACCTATGCTAAAGGTTTTTGGGCTCGGGCACCCATCAAGGATGAATGATCGCGATCAAAAGGGGACGTTCTCATCTAGACATTATTTGGAGTCATCCTACCAAGTTACAATGAAATCCCCTCATACATATGACCTGTAGACTGTGCTAAAGGTTTTTGGGCTTCGGGCACCTTTAGCCATCACAGTTGCCTAATCATGTCCAAAAGGGGATGTTCTCATCTAGACATTATATGAAGTTAACCTACCAAGTTACAATGAAATCCCTTCATAAATATGACCTGTAGACTGTGCTAAAGGTTTTCAGGCTTCGGGCTCGGGCAGCCATCATGGGTGAATGATCGCACGTTCTCATCTAGACATTATATGAAGTTAACCTACCAAGTTACAATGAAATCCCTTCATAAATATGACCTGTAGACTGTGCTAAAGGTTTTCGGGCTTCGGGCTTGGGCAGCCATCATGGGTGAATGATCGCAACCATAGGGGACAATCTCATCTGTGCATCATCTGGAGTGATCCTAAGAAGGTACAATGAAATCCCTTCATAAATATGACCTGTAGACTGTGCTCAAGGTTTTCGGGCTTCGGGCACTTGTAGCCATCACAACTGACCAATCACGACCGAAAGGGGATGTCATCATCTAGGCATTATATGGAGTCAACCTAATAGGTTACAATGAAATCCTTCCATAAATATGACCTTTTGCCTATGCTAAAGGTTTTTGGGCTCGGGCACCCATCAAGGCTGCATGATCGCGATCAAAATGGGACGTTCTCATCTAGACATTATTTGGAGTCATCCTGCCAAGTTACAATGAAATCATTTCATAAATATGACCTCTAGACTGTGCTAAAGGTTTTGGGCTTCAGGCTCCTGTAGCCGTCACAGTTGCCCAATCACGTCCAAAGGGGGACTTTCTCATCTAGACATTGTATGAAGTCAACCCACCAAGTTACAATGAAATTCCTCAAAAAATATGACCTGTAGACTGTGCTAAAGGTTTTCGGGTTTTGGGCTCGGGCAGACGTCACAGTTGGCAGATCATGCCCAAATGGGGAAATTCGCATCTAGACATCATAAGGAGTCATCCTACCAAGTTACAATGAAATCCCTCCACATTAAACATGACCTGCAGACTGTGCTAAAAGTTTTGGGGTTTCGGGCTTGGGAAGCCATCACGGTTGATAGATCATGCCCAAAAGGGGACGTTCTCGTCTAGGCACTATACAGAGGCATCCTACCAAGTTACAATGAAATCCCTTCATAAATACGACCTGTAGACTGTGCTAATGGTCTTCGGGTTTTGGGCTCGGGCAGCCATACCGGTTGCCCGATCGCGACCAAAAGGGGACGTTCTCATCTAGACATGACCCCAAACCTGCATATGAAATTTCGTGACGATCAGACAAGAACTGCGGGGTGTAGCCCGTGCTAAAGGAAATGTGAACAGACGTCACAGACTCACAGACTAACAGACTCACACTCACAGACTAACAGACTAACAGACTTCCGCACGCGTGATGGCAATAGCTTATCTTGACTATGTCAAGTTAAGCTAAAAATAATATGCGGTGCAGACTGTACTAAAGAATTGAGGGGTGGGTTGTGGCCATCAGAGTTAATGTATGTGGCCCTCACATTTAATGTATGTCATCGAAAGTTACCAAGTTACAGTGAAATTATTCCAAAACGAGACATTCTACCAGGTTACAATGAAATCCCTTCATAAATATGGCCTGTAGACTGTGCTAAAGGTTTTTGGGCCTGTGTAGCCATCACGGCTGACCGATTGCAACCAAAAGGGGATGTCCTCATCTGGACATTATACTGAGACATCCTACCAAGTTACAATGAAATCCCTTCATAAATATGACCTGTAGTCTGTACTGAAGTTTTTCGGGTTTTGGGCTCGGGCAGCCGTCATGATTGAATGATCATGACCAAAAGGGGAGGTTCTCAACTAGGCATTATCTGGAGTCATCTTACCAAGTTACAATGAAATCCCTTCATAAATATGACCTGTAGACTGTGCTAAATGTTTTTGGGCTTCGGGCCCCTGTAGCCGTGACAGCTGACCAATCGCGGCCAAAAGGGGACGTTCTTATCTAGACATTATATGGAGTCATCCTACCAAGGTACAATGAAAACCCTCCGTAAATACAACCTGTAGACTGTGCTAATGGTTTTCAGGTTTTGGGCTCGGGCAGCCATCTTGGCTGAATGATTGCAACCAAAGGGGGATGTTCTCATCTAGACATCATCTGGAGTCATCCTACCAAGTTACAATGAAATCTCTTCATAAATATGACCTGTAGACTGTGCTAAAGTTTTTCGGGCTTTGGGCCCCTGTAGACATCACAGTTGACTAATCGCGACCAAAAGGGGACATTCTCATCTAGACATTAAATGGAGTCAACCTACCAAGTTACAATGGAATCCCTCAAAATCAATAAATACGACTTGTAGACTGTGCTAAAGGTTTTCATGTTTTGAGCTCAGGTAGTCGTCACAGCTGACAGATCGCGACCAAATGGGGCAGTTCTCATCTAGACATCATATGGAGTCATCCTACCAAGTTACAATGAAATCCCACCATATTAAATATGACCTGAAGACTGTGCTAAAAGTTTTTAGGTTTCAGGCTTGGGCAGCCGTCACGGTTGACAGATCATGACCAAAAGGGGATGCTCTAATCTAGATATTATACAGAGGCAACCTACTAAGTTACAATGAAATCCCTTCATAAATACGACCTGTAGACTATGCTAAAGGTTCTGGGGTTTTGGGCTCGAGTAGCTATCAAGGTTGACCAACTGTGACCAAAAGGGGACGTTCTCATCTAGACATGACCTGAAACCTGCAAATGAAATTTCATGATAATCGGACAAGAACTACGAGGTGTAGCCTGTGCTAAAGGAAAATGTGAACAGACTCACAGACTTCCACATGCGTGATGGCAATAGCTTATCTTGACTTTGTCCATAAGCTAAAAACCAAAAAGGTGGTCTTAGGCCAAAAAGCATCACAACACTTTTTCCCCAAAGATTACATGTACCACCATGTTATACAGCATAGCCTGTTAGCAGAGCTTACATAGTAACCTGTTGGCAGGTTAGGATGTAAGCTCTTTATTTCCAGCCCTATATAAATAAAATCAGGAATGTGTCATGACACTGTACCGTAACTTGACAGTGTGTTGTGTTTGATGAAAGGATAATGTTCAATGTTTATGAAAGGATTTTGAAATACAAGAATTGTGATAACTGAGAATATGTTAATTTCTGTTCCCTGTATGCTATGTTTTCAATAAAAATAATATGCGGTGCAGACTGTACTAAAGAATTGAGGGGTGGGTTGTGGCCATCAGAGTTAATGTATGTGGACCTCACATTTAATGTATGTCATCAAAAGTTACCAAGTTACAGTGAAATTATTCCAAAACGAGACATCCTATCAGGTTACAATAAAATCCCTTCATAAATATGGCCTTTAGACTGTGCTAAAGGTTTTTGGGCCTGTGTAGCCATCACGGCTGACCGATTGCAACCAAAAGGGGGATGTCCTCATCTGGACATTATACTGAGTCATCCTACCAAGTTACAATGAAATCCCTTCATAAATATGACCTGTAGTCTGTACTAAAGTTTTTCGGGTTTTGGGCTCGGGCAGCCGTCATGATTGAATGATCGTGACCAAAAGGGGAGGTTCTCAACTAGGCATTATCTGGAGTCATCTAACCAAGTTACAATGAAATCCCTTCATAAATATGACCTGTAGACTGTGCTAAATGTTTTTGGGCTTCGGGCCCCTGTAGCCGTGACAGCTGACCAATCGCGGCCAAAAGGGGACGTTCTTATCTAGACATTATATGGAGTCATCCTACCAAGGTACAATGAAAACCCTCCGTAAATACAACCTGTAGACTGTGCTAATGGTTTTCAGGTTTTGGGCTCGGGCAGCCATCTTGGCTGAATGATTGCAACCAAAGGGGGACATTCTCATCTAGACATCATCTGGAGTCATCCTACCAAGTTACAATGAAATCTCTTCATAAATATGACCTGTAGACTGTGCTAAAGGTTTTCGGGCTTTGGCCCCCTGTAGACATCACAGGTGACTAATCGCGACCAAAAGGGGACATTCTCATCTAGACATTATATGGAGTCAACCTACCAAGTTACAATGGAATCCCTCAAAATCAATAAATACGACTTGTAGACTGTGCTAAAGGTTTTCATGTTTTGAGCTCAGGTAGTCGTCACAGCTGACAGATCGCGACCAAATGGGGCAGTTCTCATCTAGACATCATATGGAGCCATCCTACCAAGTTACAATGAAATCCCACCATATTAAATATGACCTGAAGACTGTGCTAAAAGTTTTTGGGTTTCAGGCTTGGGCAGCCGTCACGGTTGACAGATCATGACCAAAAGGGGATGCTCTAATCTAGATATTATACAGAGGCATCCTACTAAGTTACAATGAAATCACTTCATAAATACGACCTGTAGACTATGCTAAAGGTTTTGGGGTTTTGGGCTCAAGTAGCTATCAAGGTTGACCAACTGTGACCAAAAGGGGACGTTCTCATCTAGACATGACCTGAAACCTGCATATGAAATTTCATGATAATCGGACAAGAACTACGGGGTGTAGCCTGTGCTAAAGGAAAATGTGAACAGACTCACAGACTTCCACATGTTTGATGGCAATAGCTTATCTTGACTTTGTCCATAAGCTAAAAACCAAAAAGGTGGTCTTAGGACAAAAAGCATCACAACACTTTTTCCCCAAAGATTACATGTACCACCATGTTATACAGCATAGCCTGTTAGCAGAGCTTACATAGTAACCTGTTGGCAGGTTAGGATGTAAGCTCTTTATTTCCAGTCCTATATAAATAAAATCAGGAAAGAGTCAATGACACTGTACCGTAACTTGACTGTGTGTTGTGTTTGATGAAAGGATAATGTTCAATGTTTATGAAAGGATTTTGAAAGACAAGAATTGTGATAATTGAGAATATGTTAATTTCTGTTCCCTGTATGCTGTGTTTTCAATAAAAATAATTTGAGTTGTAGACAGTACTAAAGAACTAAGGTGTGGGTTAATGTGGCCCTCACAGTTAATGCATGTCAACCAAAGTTACCAAGTTACAGTAAAATTATTCCAAAATGAGTCATCCTATCAAGTGACAATGAAATCCCTTCAGAAATAGAACTCATAGACTTTGCTAAAGGAATCTTGGTCACATGATGGCTCAGGAGTCATGGTTGACCGATCATGACCAAAATAAGACAGTCTCATCTAGATATCATTCCCAGTTATACTACCAAGTTACAATTAAATCCCTTTATAAAAAGAACCTATAGACAGTACTAAATGAATCCAGGTTGCATAACCAGGTGGCAGTAATGGCTGACTGATCATGACCAAAATAGGAAAGTATCATCCAGACATCATATCGAGTTACCCTTCCAAGTTACAGTGAAATCACTTTATAAATATGAACTGAAGACTGCGCTAAACAAATCTAGGTCACAGGCCTGTGCGGCCATCACGGTTGACCGATCATGGCCAAAATACGACATTCTCATCTAGACATTATACTGAGTCATCCAACCAAGTTACAAGAAAATCCCTTCATAAATACGACCTGTAGACTGTGTTAAAGGTCTTCGGGTTCGTGCAGCCATCACGATTTAAAGATTGCGACCAAAAGGGGAAGTTCTCATCTAGACATTATACAGAGTCAACGTACCAAGTTGTAATGAAATCCCTTCATAAATACGACCTGCAGACTGTGCTAAAGGTTTTCAGTCTTCGGACCACTGTCATCGTTATGGTCGACCGATCGCAACTGAAAGAGGACGTTATCATCTAGACATTATATGGAATCAACCTACCAAGTTACAATGAAATCACTCCATAAATACAACCTGTAGACTGTGCTAAAGGTTTTCAGGTTTTGGGCATGGGCAGCTGTCATGGCTGAATGATTGTGACCAAAAGGGGACGTTCTCATCTAGACATTATTTGGAGTCATCCTACCAAGTTACAATGAAATTCCTTCATAAATATGACCTATAGACTGTGCTAAAGGTTTTCGGGCCTCTGCAGCCATCACAGTTGACCAATCATGACCAAAAGGGGACATTCTCATCCAGACATTATATGGAGTCAAACTACCACGTTACAATGAAATCCCTTAATAAATATGACCTGTAGACTGTGCTAAAGGTTTTTCGGCCTTCGGGCCCCTATAGCCATCTCAGTTGACCAATTGCGACCAACAGGGGACGCTATCATCTAGACATCACATGGAGTGAACCTTCCAAGTTACAATGAAATCCCACCGAAAGGGGACGCTATCATCTAGACATCACATGGAGTGAACCTTCCAAGTTACAATGAAATCCCTCCATAAATACGACTTGTAAACTGTGCTAAAGGTTTTCGGGTTTTGGGCTCAGGCAGTCATCACAGTTGACAGATTGCGACCAAATGGGGACGTTCTCATCTAGACATCATACGGAGTCATCCTACTAAGTTACAATGAAATCCCTCCATATTAAATATGACCTGTAGACTGTGCTAAAAGTTTCGGGCTTGGGCAGCTGTCATGGTTGACAGATCACAACCAAAAGGGGACGTTCTCATCTAGATATTCTACAGAGGCATCCTACCAAGTTACAATTCCTTCATAAATGCAACTTGTAGACTGTGCTAATGGTTTTCGGGTTTTGGGCTCAGGCAGCCATCACGGTTGACCGATCACGACCAAAAGGGGACGTTCTCATCTAGACATGACCTCAAACCTGTATATGAAATTTCATGACGATCGGATAAGAACTACGGGGTGTAGCCTGTGCTAAAGGAAAATGTGAACAGACTCACAGACTAACAGACTTCCGCACGCATGATGGCAATAGCTTATCCTGACTTTGTCAAGTTAAGCTAACAACTAATTGTACCTAATTTCGGTACAAAATGGCCGCCGGCAGCCATCTTCATTTTTGGACCGCACCCAAAAAACACTCGTTCTCATCCCAAGGTGATAACAAAGATACCCAAGAAGTTTCGTGAAGATCGGTTCATAAATACAGCCCCTAGCCCGAGCCGTATTGACATGTGTACTTACTGTGTACAAGTAGCACTGAATAAATCAAAGTTCATCTAATTTGCATAATTTCTGTACGAGAAAAATACCTGTATTATATGTGATGTATTCCATGTTACTAAACATTTATGCAAAAATTTATTCAAATCAGAACTTTCATACAAAAGTTCTGCACAAAAAACTGATTGCACTAATTTCGGTACAAAATGGCTGAAGTTGCCATCTTGAATTTCAGACCGCACCCAAAAACACTTGTTCTTGTCCCACGGAGATAACAAAGGAATCCAAGAAGTTTTGTAAAGATCGGTTAAATAATACGGCCTCTAGATTGAGCCGTATTGAATTCTTGACGGTGGATGACGGCCATGACATAACCTAAAATTTGACTACATCAATATTGAGCTAACATTACGTGTACATTGCATACAAAACCACACTTGTTAATACCCCGTCGTTTGTGTAGAAACGACCGGGTATGAAAAGCTGTTTTAGTGCGGTCACATGAGAAGGATTACATAACCAATTAATGTTTCGCGAGTAAAATCTTTCCGAGACTGTCCCTGATTAGCAATTATATTGTTCAGTCAGAAAATTTCTAAAACCTACATTTAATAAAATATTCAGATACAAATGCCATATCTTTCATTTCCAGAATTCTGTACTGCAGTTTAATATAGGAATTGAAAAAATCCACTCGTTAATTCGTGAGATTTTCGATTTGTTTTCATATTAAAATAAAATTTTTGCTGATATATGATTTGGATTTCCCCCTGAGTTTGTTCACCGGTCTCCAATGACTTCAGAATATTTCATGCAATGTAGATCCAATTGACGGAAGAGTCACACTGTTGCACGTGATCGGTGAAATTCTCATTTTTTGGGTCAAATTTATCACACAAAATAACGGGATTTACCGAACCGATTTTCACCTTTAAAGATTTTATTTGATATACAAAATTCCCAAACAAAATGTATCAGGTACAAAAAAAAGACTTAGTGAACAGAAATTAATATGTTAATTGGCGAATCTTTCCCCAATATAGTCCAATCAACACTGATTAGTGAGTGGACGTCTGACATTATGTAATTACACATAACACACTCAGTCGATTTTGGGATAATTTTTTCGTATGGAGTGTACACGTAATGAAAAATCTAACCGAATTTCGAACCGAACAGTTGAAAGAAAAAAGTTAATAAAATCACTTAAAGTGAACGGATCTACTTGAAAGTTGAATTATGTGATATTTATACCCAAATCTAACAATATATAAACTTCATTTGACACAAGTTTGTCCCATTATTTTGTATTCGGCATCAAGTAGCACCGTAAAGGCTACCAAACTTTGAACAGAACAATCTAACAGCGCTGATAGTTGAAAGAAAAAAAAGTTAATAAAATCACTTTCAAAGTGAACAGATCCACCTGAAACTTTAAATATATGATATTATACCCTAATTTACAAAAATATCAAGAATATATCACGTTTATCCAACATTGGTCAAATAATTTTATTTGTGTTTGTGAACGCTACTGAACACCGAACACAAGAATCAGGTAACAGATTCACTTGAAACTTTAAATATATGATATTTGTACCCCAACCTACCAATATATCAACAATATATAAACTTTATTTGACTATTGTCCCGAAATATTATTTGTGTTCGGTTGTGTTAGGTTATGTTCGGTGTTTAGTAGCTTTCCAAGAACTAATAACAGATTTGGTTTTGGCAATGTAGGAAGAGTAGTACACATAGGAGTTTCATTTGAATTCATATGTAATTTGCTTTAATCTGTAACAGGAGGAGAGATAAGTGCGGGAACCGGGGTTTGAACTGACAACCTCTAGCCACAAAGCAACCGATTTACCATGACACTAAGAGATCCGGACCAACCAGGCTTGTTGGTAAATGGTCTTTATACCTCGACTGCTACAAATCCAAGACGGAGGAAAAAGAAAATGCAGAAAAATATAATAAAACTGAACAGGGTTCCTGCAGCTAATCAGTAAGTGGATTCCAGGCTTTTCAAGGGCATTTTCATGCCATATTCAAGGTTTTTCAAGGCTTCACTGAAGTTAAATTCAAGATTTTTCAAGGTTATTGATGTGATTCGATCCTGGATGTTTTTGACTTCACATTTTATGAAGCCCATCACAAAATTTTTGTATATAGTCTGAATGATTGTTTTCCAGGCCACTTTTGGAGTTTGGAGGAAATTCAATGACTTTCCAGGCCTTGGAATTAATTTTCAATATTGAAGTCTTTTCAAGTACCGCAGGAACCCTGCTAATAGTTTGTGAAGATTTCTATTATAGTAAAATGTTAAGTTTAGTATTATTAAGGAGAAGGGTTTTCTATAAGACGTCAATATACTACTGTAGCGTGTTATATAGTTGGGTACGTTTTGACATGGTTTCGGTACATTTCGTTCTGGGTACGTTTAACTCGATGGGTACGTTTCGATCTGGGTGCGTTTTGGTCGGGTTATGTTTTGACCCATACCCGGGTAAATTTGACAGTAACTGTCGTCAGTGTCGAAATGGATTTTGTGACCTTTATTTTTGTATTACTGTTATACGCCCAATTCGTAATTCGTTTATTTATGCTACTCCAACAAAATGCACTGGCCTACGGGGTGCAGACATTCATTATTACTATGTTTACGTATTTACTTTTGAAATATGTTTCACCAAAGAAGATAGCATTTTCAAAACAACAAAATGTACTTTTCAGACGCCATTTTGGGTACTGGTCAAAATTTCCACAACCCTAAATGTTCCCAACAAAACGTCCCCATTTTGGTCAAAACGTCCTAGCCCGTTTATCCCTCCAAGTTATAATGAAATCGCTTCATAAATATGAACTGCAGACTGTGCTAAACAAATCTAGGGCACATGCCTGTGCCGAATGGGGGATCCGGATGGTAATTAGCCATATAAGCTCTTTTGGGCGATTTACCATCCGGATGGTAAATAGCGATTTTGATTTTCGGGGATATCTCCACATTTTGTCAATTGACATCCGGCATTCATACACCAATGGGCAGAGATGGACCCCACCGACGACGTTGGAGCCACGGATGGCCACCGCTACGAATTTTAAACCGCCCAAGGGTTATCACTAAAAAGTGTACTCCGACCCCGACCCCGACTCCGAAATTTTCGACTCCAAAAATATTTCTTTTTATAACTCTTTTATTAATAGATCATTTACATTGAAATTCAACATAAATGTACAGAATTATGTGTAGTATACATATAATCATATAAATGTTACAAAAAAATTATGATGTTCATTAAATTGACTTTTATTGGGTTTTGCCTCACTAAAAAGTGTACTCGGCGATTTCAACGAAATTTCATTCTCTCATTCACATAATACATTCTTCCAGCTAATGTGTTGCCGTATTTAGAATATATTCGTATTTTACCATGTCTAAAGCAAGTTTTATAATCAATTTTGAAATTAATCGTGCTTAAAATGGAAATTTACTCGAAGATGAGAATCGCCGACTCCGGCTTCATTTTAGGTTGCATGTAAAATTCAAACATGCAATTGCGGATCAATAGTCAAAGGATTTAACGGATTGTGGTAAGTGACGCGGATAAGGAAATTGTTTTACGGCAATGGAGTTTAACACCTGTCAGTAGCAGGAAAGAGCGTAATTTTTTTTTTGATAAGAAGTTGGACCCTAGGGTTGTAAAATAATTTCCAGTGCTATATATCTCTGAAGGCATATAGCATTGGGAATTATATTTTATTATTAACTTTCATCATTCGCGTGATTACCCATCACAATACTCACAAACAAACAAAACAATATCAATGGTTGAAGTGAGTAATACACGAACACTCTAATAATAAAAAACCCTGGTGTTTATTGAATAAAAATATCAAAGAGGAACAGAATATTGAGCATTAAAATGTTGTTGCTACAGCCTTGCACACACAAGGCATAAATTTCACTGAGAAAAACAAACTACCTATGGAAAAATCACTTTCAACGCCTTCTCTTGCACGTTGACTGCGTCACTTACCACAATCCGGGAAAACCCCTAACTATTGATCCGCCAATTGCTAGTTTGAATTTTACATGCAACCTCAAATAAAGCCGGAGTCGGCGATTCTCATCTTCGAGTAAATTTCCATTTTAAGCACGATTAATTTCAAAATTGATTTTAAAAGTTGCTTTAAACATCGTAAAATACGAATATATTCGTAATACGGCAACACATTAGCTGGAAGAATGTATTATATGAATGAGAGAATGAAATTTCGTTGAAATCGCCGAGTACACTTTTTAGTGAGGCAAAACCCAATAAAAGTCAATTTAATGAACATCATAATTTTTTTGTAACATTTATATGATTATATGTATACTACACATAATTCTGTACATTTATGTTGAATTTCAGTGTAATTGGTCGATTAATAAAAGAGTTATAAAAAGAAATATTTTTGGAGTCGGTAATTTCGGAGTCGGGGTCGGGGTCGGAGTACACTTTTTAGTGACAACCCCGCCCAAGGCCGAAAAATGAATTTCAAGGTACTGAAAGACACGGAATTTGTGAGTTTTTGGGGATATCTCCAAATTTTATTGACTGAAATCCAGGTATTTCTACACCGACTGACGCAGACCGACCCACCGACACTCTGGGCCCATGGTTGGCAACCCCTACAAACTTTACAAGATCCTGGCCCGGAAAACTGGGTTTTTCAGAAACCGGATGGTAGATAGCGATTTTGATTTTCGGGGATATCTCCACATTTTGTTGATTGAAATCCAGGCATTTCTACACCGACTGCATGACGCAGGCCGACCCCACCGACAACCCTGGGCTAATGGTTGGCCACCCCTACAAATGTCACAAGACCCAGGCCCGAAAAACCGAGTTTTCAGAAACCGGATGGTAAATAGCGATTTTGATTTTCGGGGATATCTCCACATTTTCATTCCGTTAACTTGAATAACAGAATCGAATCAGTGGCTCCCTGGTTCCGAATATACGCTATTACTGTCGTATTATCGGACAGAATTTGTACGTGAGCATTCTGAATAACGTTCATCCAATGACGTAGCGCAAGCCAAATTGACATCATTTCTTTGATGTTTACGTGCTTGATTAGGAACTGCGGATCCCAAAGACCCTGGCACTTCAAATCCGTTGGGCTCAATGTTGTGCCACAACCTGTTTGACTGGCATCCGTCAAAATTGTAAAACTCGGATCCGGCAATTGCAGTGGAACTTCCTGAGTTAACCACTGAATATCTGCCCAAGTCTGAATCTGTTTCACTTGATTTGACAAGAGGATGTCCGTATCAAGCGAATGAATCTTCACCCTCGAATTCTGGGTCAGAAAAAAATGGAGAGGACGAGTGCGTAGCCGCCCCATTGGAATAAAATCCGCGGCAGCTCCGCACAAACCTATCAGTCTCATGAATTATCTCGCTATAACTTTGTCTGAGTGAAGACAATAGAGAGCGTAACAACTGATTAATATTTCGCTCTGGTTAACAGCAGATGAACGAGATTGTTGTGCATCTCGAAGCTCATCCTCAGGTGAGTGAATGACTTGGACGACACCAGATCCGACTTCTCCTCGTTTACTTATGAAACCGAGACGTCGGAGCAATAGAAGCAGATTCTGCACATCGTTCTGAAGCGTTAACTCGTTGCCGTACCTCTGAAGAATGTCGTCCAGGTAGGTCGACGTTACCGCAGATGAATGAGCCCGGAAATGAGTCATTACCGAGTTCATTATTCGAGTGAAAGCCCAGGGTGCTAGATTCAGACCGAAGCACATTGCTCGAAGCTGATACACGACTCCTATGACGGCGAAGCGAAGATACTTTCTGAACCATGACGTGAAAGTACGCATCCTTGAGATCTATGCATGTTGCATAGTCGTTCACCCAAATACTCGCTCTGACCGATCGTATGGTCTCCATATAGAATTTCGGAGCTACGATCAGCTTGTTTATCCAGCTCAGATTTATGAGTGGATGGAACGAGCCGTCTGGTTTCGGAACCAGAAAAAGATGGTTTTAGAAACCTGGAGATTTCTGGTTTTCTACGATCTCTATCGCGATCTTCTCCAGTAGAGACTGGACTTCTGATGGAAGCGATCCTCTTTTTTGCAGATTTGACGAAAGCTGAGGCCATCTTGGACTTCGAGTTAATGGATGTTTTCCTTTGAAGGACAGTTTTAGTCCTTCGGAAATCACCCCTTGAACCCAAAGGTCGTCCGTAATCGACTCCCAATTGGTTGAGAAACTTGACAGTCTTCCACCTACTGGAACACGATAGAGGTTAATACCATCACCTCCTGGTCCTGCGAGGCTTGCGGAAGGAGAAACCATGTCCTCCATGGCCCGCACCATGCCCCGTTGACCTAGGGGCGTCTGACCGGTTGTCTTGGCCAGTATTATGGCCCCTATCTGAGTCGCTACCCTGACGGTCTCTAGAGCAAGACCTAGAGGATGCATAGAAACCTCTATAGGAACTTCCCTTGGACGTATTCACCCCAGAAGTGCCTGTCCTACTCTTCTCCGCTGAATCCGTCTTTTTGGAAGTGGATTTGAATAGCAGAGAGTCTGAAGCTTTCTTAGTTATCTGATCATAGATTGCGGAAAGCTTGCCGTTGAAGAGAAGCTCTCCGGAGACCGGAGTGACTATTGAGAGAGTTTTTCACCTTACTATCCATGCGCGTGGATATAGACAGGGCCGCGTCACGTCTAACTCCAAATTTGCCACTAAGAGGGCCGAGTTATACGTCGAGAAAGCTAACTCTTAAGGAGGTTTGTACATCCTGGAATTCTTTTCCATCGAGACGTAATGATAACGCTCTGGTAAGGTGATCTGCGTATGATAATGCGTCTAAGCTGGCCCTGTTAGACGATATTGTCGTTTCCAACGTCGTGGTTGGAATTGACATAGACGATGGTATAGACAATACTAGGTCTTCGGCCTGGTTGTCTAGACGCAGAGGAACTCTCGGAATGCTCTGTCCTGCCGTTTCTAATTTATTCCTTGAATTGATGAAGGGCAGATGTAGAGCATTTGCCGATAAGAAACCGGACCTGCCAGTTTTGGTAGCAAGTTATATATAGCGTCATTCAATAGTTCAAATGTCCGTGAGACATTTCTGGACTGTGTCGGAAACTCAGGGACGAGGTCCCTAAACCGATTAAAGAATTTTGTGTCCAGTGGCGCTATCAGTCTCTTATCCGGCAACGCAGCATTTTGGTCCGGAGGAACAACGTCAGATGATAATGCCAGATGCACTCTACGGCAAATAATGTTGTTCCGAAAGGGAAAATTACAACTCCTCTGTATCCCTTTTGCCATCCTGTCAGACCACTTGTAATTCTTGGTCGTCCCTGCCTGAACCTGCAGCAGAACGTACCGACCCAGATTCCTCGGATAATTCCTGATCCGACAGAGTTTATGTCAGTTGCTGGGATGCTGCGATAATTTGTGCTATCTGCGATAGCACGTCCGTAAGGGAGGCCTGTGGAGCTGCGGTCTTACAGGATTTAGCCGCTGGAAGCTCCTTGGACGTTGACTCCTGCATACTTCTTTTATGCGAACGTCCAGAGTACGAAGGCCTTGTATCCTTGGCTACCGGATGGCGTGCCCTGGTCGCCGTGGAATCCCTGGTCGGCGAGGTTGGCTGGATATCACTGGTCACGCAGCCAAGGTGCGGTTGTGTGTGCTGCCGTGAGGACGAGGGAGCCCATAGAGCAGTCTCTCCGGACTGTCTATATAACGGAGCGTCCCGAGCGGTGGACATATGCTCCGACTGAGGAACGTTTTGTACCACAACATCTGGGCCTCTCTCGCTCGCAGCCCGGATGGACCTGGACGAACTAGGAAACGGACTAATAGGCTTCCTCCGTACCATCCTTGTATCCGTCGTCACTGGGTGTGCACATTGTATTTTTATAGTGCTCGCATCACCCAAATCTCCTTCCTGGACCGCAACGGACGAACCCGGCTGCTGAGCCATTCGATGAATGGTCGATACACCGGGCGAGCTAGCGGATGCCAAAGCGTCGATCCTACTTGGGACCTCTTAGGCAATTGACGTATCTGCATGAGTTCTTCATTTGACTGTGACAACGGAAGCACACTTTTCGAAGACATCACGGTAACATCACCCTGTTCATATTCCTCAATGAGGCCTGTGGAGCCGCGATTTTACGTAATTAGCCGCTGGAAGCTCCAGGGACATTCATTCCTGCATTTATATAATATGCGAACAGCCCAACTGGAAAGGTCTCGTGTCCTTGGCTAGCGGATGGAGTGACCTGGTCGATGTGTATTCCCTGGTCGGCGAAGCAGGAGCTCCAGGAACATTCATTCCTGCATTTATATAATATGCGAACGTCCCCTGGAAATCTGTGGTCACATAGCCAAGGTGCGGTTGTGTGTGCTGACGTGAGGATGAGGAAGCCAATAGAGCAGCCGCGCCGTCTGTCTATGCGATGGAGCATCCCGAGCAGGAGGAGTGGACATATGCTCCGACTAACAAACGAACATACAATAACATCGCGGTGCAGATGTTGATGTAAGAGAGTGGGGGGCCTCTCTAGCTCGCGGTCCAGATAGACCTGGACGAGCTAGCTACCGGACTGACAGACTTCCTCCGTACTATCCTCGGATCTGTCGTTGCTGTGTGTGCACATTCAATGTTTATAGTGCTCGCATCTCCCACTGCCTCCCTGGACCGCAACGGATGAACCCAGCTGCCGAGCCATTCGTTGAATGGTCGCTACACCGGGCGGACTAGCGGATGATCAACGCCTTCGATTCTACTAGGGACCTCTTCGGCAATTGTCGTATTTCCATAAGCACTTAGCCGCTAACCCTAATACTGCAACGATGGAGACACACTTGTTGAAGACATCACGGAAACATCACTCTGTTCTTGTTCTTCTGAAAAAGAGACTGATAAAGTAGACTGACTGTGCGGAGAGAGGACCGGAATGGACCCTCACCGCTAACAAAATACCGTGACACACGTCTCCAACATTGTCATTCCAATCAGCACACACGGAACAAGAATTAGTGCGAATACATTGACTACAAGAAACACTATGAACATGAGAATTAGAGGAAGATTTCCTCGCATTACAATTTGAACAATATTTTTTCATCATGAAAAAATATACACAGTCATAGTACTCACACTAACGCTTGAAACAAAGATACATAATATAATATAATCCATTCTAACATTTCGAAAAAATAATTTAAAAAAAAAAAATTTTTGAAAAATTTTTCAGAAGAGCCAAGTTCCCAATGGGAACAATGAGCCCAAATGGATCCCAAAAAAGCCTAAGTGTGAACAAAATTTTTAAAACCATTTCAAAAAATTAATGTAACACTTACGGACAATATTAATGTATCTTGATATGAACTGAACTAAGCAGAAAACAAGTAATCACTATCAGAAGTAACCATTATCAACATAAAAAAGAAGTGTACAAAAAACGGAAACATGACTCCAGGCACTGATAAACATGGCCCGAAATCAGTTACCAATTTAAACACTATCTGATGCAAAACAGAGACTTTCAGAGAAGAAACTGCAGAACATCAGATGGTAAATGCAGACCAAAACGCCTAAACACCCAAGGGTGAGGACGTAAAGATGGGAAAAACAGAATATTATTATGTTACCAAGCCAAAACTCCCAAGAATTTTAGTAATCAACATTACAAAAAAATATGCCAAAAGCATGGGAGAATAGCTAGGGGAGAATAAAGGAAAGGGAGAGAAGAAACACTGAACAACAATGGTACATTCATAGCAAGAATGACAACATAAGGGCCATGCCTCGAAAATAGGCAACATGAAATAATTTCGTAAAAAAATTATAAGTTACAGCCCTGAACATTTCCTGCCATTGTTTCTTCCTCTCATCCTTCTATTTCCTCCTTAGATCCACCATTTCTCTCATAATTGTGTGTCTGGCCTCATTTAAACTGAGATTTACAGCACAAATATCAGTGAGATGTAACTGATGTGAGGGCCAAACAAAGAATGATAATTGCGCCAATTTCGAGACCTCCTTGACACTGCGTGCGCAGTGGAGTAAAAGTATGGAAGACCATATAGGACATGTAATTTTCGGTTTGATGCAAATTTGGGGGATTGGGGGGTAAACTTTGTGTTTGGCCCTAAATATTTAAGAGTCAGCACCAGGTAAGTCTGGGTCATTGGTACAGTATTACAATTTTAAAAATTCTTAATAATAATTTGATTGAAAACGCGCGATAAATTCGATCAACTATGAAATGTGTCTAGCTGTCAATCAGTTGTAGCTGGAAGTACTGCACACCCGCACAAACCCATGTGTTTGCAATAAAAAGTATCATTTTTTCTCAGTTTTAATCGACAAAGTCAATTATTTATTAAGAGTATGGTATATATAAAACAAATAGGTACTGGGGCCGGTAGTCAAATTTGTTTGTCTGTAAGCTTAATGAGATCTGACAAAATATATAAGAAACTGACTACTAGAGTCCGAGAGGACCTGATTGTCTGTTATCGCGGGAAAATGCCTTACCTGTTTCATACCATGTGTACTTCATCAGAGGCATATGTAGCAAATTGGTCTGGTCCTTTTATATGATAAATTCTTGGCGAATGACTTGGCGAGTGACTGAATGGGTGGGTTGGCGAATGACCTGGCGAATGTCCTGGCTTGGGGCTGGTTCAGTAACAGTAGAAGTGGGTGGCGATTGACCTGGCGAGTGACCAAGTATATGTCTTGGCGAATGACTGTTCACCAGCAACTAATTTTGCTAGTATTGGTAAATTCCTGTTTTCTCTAACAAATGTTTTCGGTTCATGTGAGCAGTGTACGAAATTAAACTCTTAACCCGCTAAGTATTTTATAGATATTTTTCATCAAATCTAGTCATGGCTGCTTTAAAGCAGCCATGGCTAGATTTGATGAAAAATAAATCTAAATGTAATACAAGAAATCTTTGGTGAAAAATCCGTTCCATTTACAGTGAGACATTATGATTAAATATGCACAAATTATACTAATTTTAGAGACAAGAGGAACTCTGTGCTGGGCAAGAATATCCGCCAACAGCATAGAAGACAACCAATTGAGGCTTCATGGATGATGCCCTCCCCCCGTGGATGGAGGGGGGGGGGTGGAGATGAAAGCTCCAATTACTTAACTACTGAAGTGGTAGGGTGGTTGGAGAGCTACTATACGATAGTGTGCCTGTTGGGGGCATTAGCCATTAGGGTATCACGGCAATATGTTGGTGAAGAGGGTTAAAAAATAGTGACAACAGGGAAAGTGTCAACGGAATAATTAAATAGTCGTGAGGCGCATTCAAGGCATTTGGATTTTAAGAAGTAAATATATCTAGTTGTTCCAGCTGTATAGTGCTTTTGCAGAACAACAAAAGACTGACACCCATTCAGTCACTCGCCAAGTCATTCGCCAAGAAGTGAAGGTTGTAAGCACATATTCAAAAGTAAAGAAGACCTTGAAAAACACTTACAAAGGAAGTGTCACGGAACTAATAATGTTCATACAAACAATATCTGTACATCTGTCTCCATTGACGTTCACAATGAGACCGACCCTAATAGTATGAACGGGAGAGAAATTAACCCGCCACCGGACACACCATATGCAACTGATTAGCACCGTACTGAAAATGCTTCAACCAATTGGCCGAAGAGAGCTACGCCACAGTAGACGGCAATCACATCACAATCGATTCAACGTAGTATAGTCTTAACACGAGAGGTGACAACTATGGGATGAACCATTGTTATGGCATTGGAGTATGAAACTGGTTAGGCTTTTTTCTGGCATAATGGACAACCTGGTCCTCTCGGACTCTAGTAGTCAGTTTCTTATATATTTTATCATATGAGTAGACCTGACATATCTGTTATGGCAACTACTAGTACGGTCACGAGCTCCATGAGCAATTTGAGTCTTGGCTCCAGCTTTAGGTCTCAGACCACCGCCATTATAGATCCATATGAACAACGGGCCAAAAGACTGATATTAACCAAATAAATGACAGAATTCTCCACAATCCACCCACTCACCATGTGTGACAGAGAACAATGTGCCATTATGCACTGATTTCCCTAAAAAACACTACTTATCAAGCAGTGTTAGTCATAAACGTTTTCGCGGCCCATGCAAAACTAGCTTATATGACTCACAAACATGTCCAGTGTTTAATCTGTAAACACTGTCACAAACAATATACTGGTGAAACTAAAAGATACTCAATAATCCGCATCTTACAACACACTTCGGGCATCAAATACAAATGTAACACACCAGTAGCGACACATTTTAACTCCACCTTCCACACCATTTCGGACCTCAGTTACCGCATTTTACAAGTATTACGACCCAATTCGGACCCACCATATTCAACTGATTAGTGCCATCGCAATCAGACCAAATGGATCTTGGTACTGAAAATACTACATTTGGACACACCATATGCAAATGATTAGTGCCATCGCAATCAGACCAAATGGATCTTGGTACTGAAAATGCTACAACCACTTGGCCTAAACAGGAAGGACTTTTAAGTCAGTTTTTTTAATGAGATCTGACAAATAAGACTGAATTGGTAAAATTTCAGCTTGCATTACAGAAAAATTTTGCTGTTTGAAATTTGGATTTTTTTACAAAGTGTGTACAGGGTTAAAATCTAACCAATCAAATGAGTCCAGTTTAATTTTTAAACTTACCTGGGCATTATCTCGTGGTATGTCTGGATCATAACAATAGTCCACAGGTCTTAAGATGATATCACCACTTCGTGGAACTGTAATTTCTTGGGCATATCCAAAACTGACAACACGATCAGATTGTTCAACCAAAAGGTAGGTGGAGTCTTGTCCTTTGAACTCAACACCATTGTCTTGAATTTTCAATGTCATTGAATATGTAATCTTATGGAGTCCAGGAGATAGGAAAGCAGTTTGAAAAGCTAGCTGTGATGTTTTTGCAGAATAAACACCTGAAAGGTCTATATTTTGAATAACTGCACCACTCTTTGGATCCACCAATGAATCATACCACTGCTTGCCATTATAGTCCAGGCACATTAGACATAAAAATGAGAAAGTAAGGAAAAAAATCGGAGAAAGCTGATTTTTTTATATCTTTCCGGGACACACATTGCGGATAAAGTGTGAAAAGTCCCCGCGAATCCGAGTTGAGCTTTTTCAGTTATAGCGTTTTTTTGATGAAAAAAAAAAATTTAAAAAAAATTCGACCTAGCTCCATATTTCTCATTCTTATTCGCCTTAGTAGGGTGAGAATCATAAATATCGTGCTGAATTATATTGAGAATACATATCCCCAACAGAAAATGCCAACTTTGTACCAATACTCACACTCAATGGTGAAATATTCACGAAAATGTACAAAATTACGAAAAAAAAATTATTGTTTTCATACACACAACGGTACACAACGTCCATTAAATCAAATCTACGACTACTTTGGGAGTTAAATTATATATCAAAAATTGTAGAAAAGCAGTGGCTTTATAATGATATATAACAATAGTCATTTATTCCATAATGAACTGGTGAAACGTGTGAAATATTAACCATACCCCCTAAACTCAAATTCAAACGGCATCGACTTTTCTCATTCAAATACCGTATTATAGCATCATTGTTTCAATTTCCATGTTCGATTAAATCACATAATGTGGTGTTCGCCTACACTCAAGATGCATTGGCATGTAATGTGTGCACGCCACGCAATACTACGAGCAAATAGGTCTTCTCCAGTTGTTATTGAGAGCAGAGCGCACAGGCGACTGGGCACTCTACACATATTGTGTTCGCAATATGATTCCAGTATTTCACGCAGGTGGTCATTTTGCATACGCAAAAAGTTCTCATCTCTATTTGCAGCAGATGAATGAGCTAACAGAAATAATGCAACAGGATGATTTGAAGTTGTTCACTGAGAAAGGTTACTTTACCATAAGGCGCTCAGATAAATTCTGGGACGGGATATATTCTGATCAGACCATAGAGCAGTGTTTAATGAGAATGTTCAAGCTCCCTTGTGGTCTCACACATGGCAGGGGAATAACCGATAGCACTGTTGCAAAATGGGTACATGGACTACCTCTTTGCCTTCCGATATGTAATGCTCTCGAAAATTTTGTTCATGTTCACACTGGTCATGGCGAACAACATCGGGATCTCCGTCAAAGTTCACAATTGACTGATGCCAATGATATCACCAAATTATTGAACTGGCTCAGAGTGCATTCCCCCTTTCAGAATAGAGATCCACTAAAATTAGTCTCTATAGCGACCGGGCTTGTGGCCGACGAAACTGTTAACTTTGACCAAGTTCGCAAAATTGGTGAATGTTGCGTATCGAATGTTGTAAGCAAAACGTTCAACAGCATCAAACTACGACGTGTTGACACTGTGAAGCCTTTCGCATCGATGGCAAATAGCATCAAAGTCCGTGGAAGTAAGGTAGTGATTGACCCCACAATTCTGTTCAACCGCATCACATGTGTTATTCAGTCACAAGCAGAGATGGAAGAGTATCTCAAATATGAACTCGCCCCGAAACCACCAGCATTGTTTGATTCTGCTGGAATGAGGAAGACACAGAAAAGCACGCTCGGTAAGATCCTCAAAACATACGGTTCCGAGCAAACTAAAATCCCAGAACATTCTCTGTTTGTTGTAGATGGTGGATTTTTATTGAGGGCAGTTGTATGGCCTAAACAGTCGTCATATAAGGACATATGTACATCATATTCCAATTATCTAGTGAGACATTTTGGGGCGAACGTCGTGGTTGTTTTTGATGGTTATGCTTGTACAATGTCGACAAAGGGCATGGAACAAGCCCGTAGATCTAAAGACAGGTATTCCATTGATATCAATATCTCACCCGAGTTACCAGCCACCACACCCCAATCCGGTTTCCTTGCAAATGCCATGAACAAAACCCAATTGATCGATCTTCTAATGCAGGAGCTATCTGCTATCAATATTCAGTCCAAGCAGGCCGAGGCTGATGCTGATGTACTGATAGCCGAAACTGCACTTGACATCGCTCAAGATGACAACAATGTTGTCGTTGTGGGAACAGACACAGACTTGTTAGTCATTCTTACCTCTCGAGTTCAACCGGGATGTAATATTCACATGATGTATTCCATTACCCCAAACTTACTAGTTTCAGTTAGTGAAATAGCAACCAAAATGGGTGACCATAGAAGCAACCTCCTTGTAGCACATTCTATAAGTGGTTGTGACATTACTTCTGCACTCTTTCGAGTTGGTAAGAAGAAAGTATTCAGTACAATTGTCTCCGATGTTACTAGCGACTCACAACAGTATGTCAACACAATTTTGGCGGATGACAGTACACCAAGTGCAGTAGCCGCTGCCGGGGAACAACTTCTCCTGATCTTATACGGGAGTAAAACTGTTTCCTCTCTCGACCAATATAGATATGTCACTTACAAGCGTTATGTAGCAAAATCTAAACTGAATAAACCCATCGACCTAGCCTCTCTCCCACCAAGCAGCGATGCAGCACAACAACATGTCTACAGATGTTATCTCCAGGTCCAACAATGGCTGGGCACGTCGCTTCCTCCGACGGATTGGGGGTGGTCGCTAGACAATGGATTTCTTGTACCGACTGCAGCCACAAAGCCATGTGCCCCCGATAACCTACTGAATCTGATCAGTTATGGTTGCAAGAGTGCTTGTACAAAAAGGTGTGGGTGTAAGAAGGCAGGACTCTCTTGCTCAGGTTTGTGTAAATGCAGTTCGGATTCTTGTAACAACCACAGAAACACTGTCCTGTCGGAAATTTCTGAGTTCGATGAATAATATGTATATAGGTCATGTCATTTCTGTATATAGCGTTGATAATAGTCAATGTAACTTAATCCATGTTGATTGATTTGTACATTCCGTAAATATTATTTATTGATTTTTGTACATTCTGTAAATATTATTTATTGATCTAATGCTGCCAGACACAGACGTGTCTGTTCGGTCCCAAGCCCGAAAATAGTTGAGTTCTCATGCTGACGAATTTTATGCCAAAAGGGGAACTCGGCCAGAAGCAGAGGGGGTCTTCCATAATGTCTATTTTGTAAGCAATGATAAAAGTCTTCAAATGGTGGTGGATTTTTTATCGTCTGTCCAACTAACATCCCGTTCTGTACTACGACCCTTTGGGCAAATCCGTTAGGAAAATCGTCATTTTTTGCGTAAATCCGATACTTTTTTGTGAATTTTCAATAATTTTTCGCAGAAATTGTCACAGAATGCACATTTTCCTCTAGGTAAATGTATATTAGACATTATGTAGCTCGAAATACGCGTAAACAAAAAATACAGTTGGATCAATTCGAGGTTACAAAGTTCGTGCGATTTTTTTTGATTTTTTTCAAACGCGTTTTCGAAAAAAGGCTGTAGAAAAAAAAGCTCAACTGGGATTTTAGGGGACTTTTGTCTAATCGTTCAGTGACATGTACTCGACATTCCCTGAAAAAATCAGCTTTCTCCGATTTTTTTCCCTAGTGAAACCTAATGTTCTTGGGCTATTAGCGTAGGTATAGGAACAGTTTATTGTAGCAGCCCCATGAAAACGAATAAAATCTGGCTTTTTATGTTTTAATGGTGATGTAATTGAGTATTTCTCTTGGATCTGCAGAAGTGGGTTATCACAGGGGTTAGGCAAGATGGAATGGGTAAATTTTGCCATTGCTTGGGAAACCCTGTTACTTGCTTCAGCACTTAACGTGAATAACCCAGGATGTTTGTATAAAACATTAAATGGACATGTGATGTTAACATGCATGTCGAAAAGGGGGAGTGCGACTAAAGAAATGTTCAGTGTCCATACCACTCTGGATCAATGTATGATGTGGCATACCCCCCCCCCCCCCCCCCCCCCCCATGGGAGATATCTAATGGGCCCCCTGTACTTTATGAAGGACACTAGGCATGGGTTGATCCCTGATGTTGTTGTATATGTTGTCCTTTATAAAGGACTGTAGTCATAAGTATAGTCAGCAACCAATTGTGTAATACATCAGTCATATTCAAGTGAAGTTAGTATTATGTGTACATCAGTTGCATATGGTTATGTATGTAAGTTCGTAGTGGAACTGGGATAGCATAAATTCCCATTATAGTAAAGTGGCGTCCTTGCTATCAGAACATCAGTCATGTTCAAGTGAAGTTACTATAATGTGTATACGAGCTACATATGATTATGTGACATGAATGCAAGTATGTAGTGGAACTTGGATAGCATAAGTTACCATTACAGTAGAGTGGGGTCCGTGCTATCAGTACAATGCAGTACATTGTGATGCGAAAATGTGGCCTTGACACATGCAGTCTCCAATGCCAGTGTCTAATATTGTTGTTATACCTGTCCAGATATTGTGTCATAAACAATAAAATGGACATGGGGTGAAAATTAGTGTTCACATGCAATGTCGGAAATGGGGCATACCACCCCCCGGTTCACTGCATGATGTGGCATACAAGTAATCCTCCCGTCATCCCAAGCTCACACCCGCAACCTACATGATTTGTGCAACATTGTCTATAGAGCCCTGTGTAACCTCATCATAATGTGCATCATCGTGGAGTGATAGGCTGTTGCCTGACATTTGTAATTACCTACATTACCTATAGTCATACCGCTTCATATACCTTGCCCCTCCCCCTCCTACACACCAGCATATTTGACAGTCCATCAAGTGCAAAACATGTACCAAAAAAGCATCAATTCTGACTGTGTTATTCACGCATAACACCCAACTTGATATATATATGACCAAAGGGTCCGCCTGCTAAGAGGAACCACGTGTTACTTCCACCGGGAAATCGCTCATTCAGGTGTCTATACAGGTATTAGCACTTTCTGATAAATAGAAATTACTGTCCCCTGGAACGCCGCCGTGGCAACGTCTCGGAGAGAGTGAATATTTATTTGCCAGAGGGCGCTTGTCAGCGGAGGGCCAAGGCTGGGGTTGATCAACTTTACTGGGGACCTAAGATACTCTTTCACCGGGGACAGGGGATTTTCACTAGCTCACTTTTGTAGATCGCAATTACTTATTCACGAGCCACAGAGTAGCGCCGCGCTTTAATCAATTGCTTTCAACGGTAATGAACTAGCATGGGCCAATTTCTTGGCGGGGCTGAGGTTCCATCAATTCCTAGGGTACTCAGGGCTTCTTCATTAATAAGATAAAGACTATTAACAATCCAACAATTTGTATTTATAAATCTTCTATGCTCTTATTTACAAATAGCCAACAAATCCTAAATAAATAATCCCAACACAATTGAAATGAGTTTTGTGACTAGTCACTGAATCCCACCGAAAACAAGTACTAAAATATTATCTAAAATTAAATTTGTTTCCCAAATTTATATTCGTAGAGAAAGGTCGAAGCTGCGACTACTGACAAGAAATCACGAAATCTTTCACTCAACCGCTCATGCGCGCATTTATCCTGTTGCGTCTACCACATCATGGGGAATTACCTTTAATACTAAATTTCAACCTTTAGAATATCTTATCACCTACAACTCCTGCTAATAGTGCTTCTAACTCGCAATAATAACAACTGATCATCTAATAACACAGATTCACTAATACACTTTAAACTGTTAACTAATAACTATGTAACTACGACGTGTTATCACAATTAAATACTATAAACTAAATACTACATATACTCATCGGTTCTTCTTCGGCGTCTCCCCTCGATGCAAATCATCAGATCGGGAATCCTGTCGTCCAAATGACGGCTTACCGGAACCACACAAATACATTAACGCTTTACTACACAGCGTGAACTAACGATTATTCCATCCTAGCGAGTCTGTCTTGAAGTTAACTCGAGGGGTCATATATAGGCGCGCGCACCACCTATCAAAAACTTGATTTGGACAAAGGTGCTAATTTAGAAAAGACGGCTTTGATGACTTGCAGTGACATGAACTGACCTTTCAATAAGTTCTAATTTGGAATGGTTTAGTCTCGTTATGCCGATGTGCTTAAATAAACATACCGAGATCGAGATTAGTGAGAGGTGCTAATTACTTTTACTGGTCACTTTTACCCAGAATTTTAGTCGTTTTTTTTTTCTTAGTGAATACGGGATGTGAGTACATGTCAGGGTGAACAGGGGTCACGGAGGCGGTTTAAAAAAGAACATCTCCATATTGTTGAATACGGGACGTTAATACCCGTCAGGGTGAACAGGGATCATGGAAAAGGTTTAAAAA
Source organism: Pictodentalium vernedei (assembly GCA_031216915.1). Classification (NCBI taxonomy): domain Eukaryota; kingdom Metazoa; phylum Mollusca; class Scaphopoda; order Dentaliida; family Dentaliidae; genus Pictodentalium; species Pictodentalium vernedei. The sequence goes on along the minus strand of CM062297.1, from coordinate 669,071,991 downwards.
GGAGCATCTCCATAGTCCCTCTCATACATAGTTCTCGCAGTCATGGCAAGTCAACAAGTTTCAGTTATGTTCATTCCTAATAACAGAGGAGGTAGAAATCTAGTTTACAATGACTTTAAACTCCGAATAAAGTCACAGAAGCCACCAAATATCCACTGGGTGTGTAGTGAACGCGGTTGCGGAGCCACAATAAACACAAGAGATGACATTATTAGTTCGCCTATGGGCACACATAATCATCTTCCGGACTTACCAAAAATCTGTGCAGATGCCGTGTTAGCAGATCTGAAGAAAACAGTTCGTCGTGATTCTAAATCTGTATCATCTATCTACCAGGACTTAGTTGGATCTTTAAGAGGAGATGAAACTGACCCAGTGATCATTGCTAAAATTCCAACTTTCTACAGTGTACGATCAGCTCTTTACCGATCCCGAGCAAAAACAAGGCCAGCTCTTCCAAAATCTCATTCTGATATACTTCTACCAGAAATGTTCCAGAAAACAACAGCAGGGGACAACTTTCTTCTTGCTTCTGATGGCGAAGAAAAGAAAATAATGATCTTTGCGACCACAGCAAACCTTCAACTACTCAGTGAAGCGGCAGCATTATTTTGTGATGGAACATTTGAGAAGTCGCCTAAACTCTTCTTCCAGTTATATTCAGTGCATGCTTTTGTTGACAAAAAATGTTCCCACTTGTGTATGGATTTCTACCAGACAAGCAGCAGTCAACGTACGTTAGATTCTTTGAACTTATCTCAAATAAATGTCAAGATGCAGGTGTGACCCTCCAGCCTTCTCAGATTTTTATGGATTTTGAAATTGCTGCTCAGAATGCTGCGCAGCTCATCTTTCCAACAACAACGGTAAAGGGATGTTACTTCCACTACAGTCAAGCGGTTTATCGCTTTGCATCAGACAAGTGCAGCCTTAGAAATGAATACAAAGACGACACAGCAGTCAGAACATTAGTTCGACGAGCCATAGCTCTTCCATTTGTGGCAGTGCCAGAAGTCAGCGATGCTTGGTTTGAAGTACTGAGTGCATGGGAAGAAGAATTAAATTCTACGGATGTTGACCAGCGAGTGGTAAAGTTCACAAACTATGTAACTTCATTCTGGGTTGAAGGAGTTAATCTAAATATATGGAATCATTCTGAGACAAATGGCCCAAGAACAACAAACCACGTGGAGGGATGGCATTCTAAATTGAAGAAAATAATCAACGGAAGTAATCCAAATTTGTACTCTGTTGTGAGTTTTATTCAACGGGAAAAGGCTTACACAGAAGCAACAATACTTCAACTCCGTGCCAGTGGTAAAGTTTGCCCACGACGAAAAAAGTACCGAAAAATTGAACATTTCATCCGGCATTACCAAAGAGAATACAGAGAAAGTAGAATGAACATTTTACAATTTTTAGATGCCGTGGCCAAGGCCAGTCCTTTTTGAGAGTATTTAATTAATGCCCATGTTTCATGCAATGTTTAATGTTCGTTATTTGTAATTTTTTGTAATTTTTTCTCATCTAAAATCCTGGGTAAAAGTGACCAGTAAAAGTAATTAGCACCTTTCACTAATCCCGATCTCGGTATGTTTATTTAAGCACATCGGCATAACGAGACGACACCTTTGGAATGCATTGTTTATACAGTCCCCGCATGATAGCGACTGAACAAAGAACGCTTTCCGGATACGAACTTAATTAAATTAATGCGCTTACCCCGTTTACTCACACTGATTATTAAAAACTTTCTTTCTTTCATTCATTCTAAATAACTCGAATTGTTTACTTATTTTTAAAATTTAGAATAAACTTAAAATAACAACCCTGTGATATATGCCTCCCTCTAAATTAAAAAGCTCCGCTTTTTCGACGAATGTCTTATTTGGAAAACTTGAAAAAGGTAAAACATAATAAAATGAAATGAATGCATGAAAGATAAAATACAATAATTTTGAAAACTAATGGAATGTCTATTTGTTTCTTCTTCTGTGATCTTCTCTTCCTTGTAATTGAATATATTGAGGTTGAAAGTGTCCGAGCGTGTTTGTGATACTATGTTGATGTTGATAATTCGATACTGTCCGATGCATATAAAATGAATTGTGTCGCCAAAATCGTTAGACGTTGAGTATGAATGTTGAATGTCACGTAGTCCTTTTCCGAATGAATTCCAAATTTGGTTTCTGTGCTGATCCAAAGTTGTTGTCCGCGTGCTTCATGTCCGTTTGTTGTTAATTTATTGTTAGGTCTATTTCTTGTCCTCATCTCGATGCAGCGTTATTCCTGGGGTTCACTCTTTCTCTTCATCTTGTCGTTGTGTATAATTTGGTTTCCTGTTGTGTGTCCTTCGTTTGTGATGTCTGTGTTCTCTGTATAGTACCATTTTACCATCTCCATATGCAACCTGAAAATATAAACTGGACAAAAATTGAGTTTACGCGTTCTGAAAAAAAACTTTTATAATGTTGCCCTGAAAGAAGAAACAAATTAGACGCAGCGCTCTGGTTAACCTGTAGAAAAAAGAGAACATTAAACAAGGAGCAACTTGAAAAAAAAACCAAAAAAACAAAGAGCTACTTTGATAAACATCACAAATAACCAATCAGGAACTAATCAACCAGTCTTTATATCCAAGCGAAGAGCCTTGCCACAGATCTCCGTTGGATATTTTATATTATTATTATTATTATTATTATTATTATTAATATTATTATTATTATTATTATTATTATTATTTTAAGGTAGGGGTCCGTCTTGCGGGTGGCCCCTCTAAAGTATTATCATAATTTTAATATCCATCCTTATTGAATTTTCATTTTGCCCTTTAAACACCTGTAACTTTAATACCCAATGAAACTTGTATTACTCTTTAAGCCAGACAGTTACCCTTCAACTGGCAAATGCTTTTTTTCTGTTTTAACCTCTTTACACAGCTTCGATTGTGCCGTGGTGCGCGTAAGCGGAATATGCGGAGTTCACGAGAGAACGCGAGTTTTACGAGGTAATAATAACGAAACAACATCAAATCAGGGGGAAAAAAACAACGCTTCACCCAACAAAGTGGTGGCGTATCCGTCAAGCGGTACCCACCAAGAAACTCATAATAACCGTAAATTACATATTTATTAACTGACAAATTAAATATCGGGACTTATATTACTTTATTTTATATTATTTATTTTATTTTTTTTAATAAGCTAACAAATGCTTTGAATACTTAGTTTCGTGCTCACAATATCTCCCACTCCTCTAAGTCTGGGATGCTGATGGAATCTGATATTGTGTTGATGCTTGTTTTCAGTTTTCTTTTTCTTCTTTTTCCTTTTGCGGTCTTTGAAATGTGGAATTCTTGGATTAACTCTTCCGGTACATTTTCTCTCGGTTCCCACGTAGTTTCTTTAGAACCCTGCCACTTAATTTTATAATGTTTCCGACCGTGGAGTTTCTTGCACGCTAGGATCCTGTCTACAAAATAGGTGTCTTCTTCATTTTTCTTGGTGTCTTCGACTGCGGGAGTCTGTTTCTTATCTTCGGGGTGGGAATTCGACGCAATATCGGGTTCTGTATCTGGAGCCACTGTTTCCTGAGCCACTTGCTCTTCGAGTGTAGCGGTCGGACGGTCCTTACGGTTGGTGAACGGTTTGAGACGGTTCGCGTGCACTGGTGACTGGAGTTGAATGTCGTCCGAACATCTGCGGATCGTATATGTTGGGTTACTGTCGTGCGTGATATAGTATGGTCCAGTCCAACGTTTGCACAGCTTCCGTGAAAGCCCAACAGGCGTTTTGTTGTTATATAACCATACTTTGTCGAAAACGTCCTCCAACCTGGGCAAAGGAAATGAAATGGGCTTTGTCAAGGCATTCAGTTGCCTGGAATCTACAGTGAACCTAAACGAATTGTCCTTTTTCCTATCCATAACGACTGGGGACATCCATTCCGAGACTGAAGGCTCAGTAATGCCATGTTCTTCAAGTTCGTCAATTTGTTTGCTAATCTCTTCCTTCATTGCTGGTGAAGCCCTATAAAACCGACGTCTCACTGGGGTCGCATCACCTGTATCGATTTTATGGCTATATATGCGAGACATTCCAAGTTCGGACAAGTCCTTAGCGAAGCAATCCCTATTCTGACCTATTAGCACCAACAGTTCCCGTTTCTGAAGACTTGACAAATCAGAGTGGGATAAATCGATGCCAAGCGACTTGGCTTCGGCAAAGTAATTGTCATAATTGTTGGAACCATCATGACCAATGTAATTCACCGTCGCTTTGGCGCTAACATCGCTTTTTTCAACTGAATGCAGAATATCATCAGGACGGATGGGGTAAAAACAACCGATAACCTGTGAAGATGTGAGCCTAACATAGGAATTGGTGGGGTTAAGAACTTTAGAAACAGCCCTATTGTTAACCACTTCTACAAGCGTACGTGCAGCCAAAATGTTCTTGTGACTAACTAAATTTGAATCCGGCTCGATACCTACCTACCTACACGCGAAGTAATTCTATCAAAACCCACACGTACCGGTATAGTAGTCTCACTTCGGGGTTCCAAAGTTACATCCTCTAGCACTGTTACATTATTTGCACAATTAGGTTGTTCTTCGATATTGTTTATTGGAGCGTGTGTCATACCATTCTGCAGTATAAGAGTTCTCTGACTTAGGTCAATATTAGCCTTGTTTTCAGTTAAAAAGTCCATACCTAAAATAATATCTGCTGGCATTTTTTCCAAAATTAGAAAAGTTTGAGTCATATCTAGCCTACCCAGGGATAAATGTAAATTTGTTTCTCCTAAAACCTTTAGTAAATTGCCGTCTACACCCGTTATGAGTTTAATACTAGGAGGAAGAATTTCAATTTTACCCCACAAGCGAACGGACTGTAAGATTTCTTTTGATATACAGGAGCGACTGGCTCCCGTATCAACCAGTGCAGGAATTCTAGTATATATATTTTCCAACCTAACGTCGACTTTATTTCCATCCATTTCCGTACTAACTGAGGTGCTTAGTACAGGTATCGCATTAAATCTGCATGTTGAACTGACATGGCCAATGCGCTTACATGTGTTACATCTATAATTCCTAGCGGGATAAGTTGATGAGTTATGGTAATGTCTTCCACATCTATGGCACAAGGGAAATTGCCGCCTCTTACCTATAAACGGGCGATACTCCCGACGTCTTGAGAAATCTCTTTCAGTGTGTTGTTGGCGCTGGCCACAGTCATTCCAGTGTTTATGTGGGTCAGAGTTACGTGAGATCTGGGCAGCTCGAATTGCATTTTGCTGAATGACTTTCTCCTTAATTTCACGAATGTAATCAAACATCTCTCGGAAAGTTTCTGTGGAACCCATTGTCAGTCTAGTGAGAGTACTGGGAAAGGTTCAAGCCATATAGATGAACTAATTCGGATTCTCCACCAAATATGACCAAAGGGTCCGCCTGCTAAGAGGAACCACGTGTTACTTCCACCGGGAAATCGCTCATTCAGGTGTCTATACAGGTATTAGCACTTTCTGATAAATAGAAATTACTGTCCCCTGGAACGCCGACGTGGCAACGTCTCGGAGAGAGTGAATACTTATTTGCCAGAGGGCGCTTGTCAGTGGAGGGCCAAGGCTGGGGTTGATCAACTTTGCTGGGGACCTAAGATACTCTTTCACCGGGGACAGGGGATTTTCACTAGCTCACTTTTGTAGATCGCAATTGCTTATTCACGAGCCACAGAGTAGCGCCGCGCTTTAATCAATTGCTTTCAACGTAATGAACTAGCATGGGCCAATTTCCTGGCGGGGCTGAGGTTCCATCAATTCCTAGGGTACTCAGGGCTTCTTCATTAAAAAGATAAAGACTATTAACAATCCAACAATTTGTATTTATAAATCTTCTATGCTCTTATTTACAAATAGCCAACAAATCCTAAATAAATAATCCCAACACAATTGAAATGAGTTTTGTGACTAGTCACTGAATCCCACCGAAAACAAGTACTAAAATATTATCTAAAATTAAATTTGTTTTCCAAATTTATATTCGTAGAGAAAGGTCGAAGCTGCGACTACTGACAAGAAATCACGAAATCTTTCACTCAACCGCTCATGCGCGAATTTATCCTGTTGCGCCTACCACATCATGGGGAATTACCTTTAATACTAAATTTCACCCTTTAGAATATCTTATCACCTACAATTCCTGCTAATAGTGCTTCTAACTCGCAATAATAACAACTGATCATCTAATAACACAGATTCACTAATACACTTAAAACTGTTAACTAATAACTATGTAACTACGACCTGTTATCACAATTAAATACTATAAACTAAATACTACATATACTCATCGGTTCTTCTTCGGCGTCTCCCCTCGATGCAAATGATCAGATCGGGAATCCTGTCGCCCAAATGACGGCTTACCGGAACCACACAAATACATAAACCTTTACTACACAGCGTGAACTAACGACAATTCCATCCTAGCCTAGCGAGTCTGTCTTGAAGTTAACTCGAGGGGTCTTATATAGGCGCGCGCATCACCTATCAAAAACTTGATTTGGACAAAGGTGCTAATTTAGAAAAGACGGCTTTGATGACTTGCAGTGACATGAACTGATTTTCAGTAAGTTCTAATTTGGAATGCATTGTTTATACAGTCCCCGCATGACAGCGACTGAACAAAGAACGCTTTCCGAATACGAACTTAATTAAATTAATGCGCTTACCCCGTTTACTCACACTGATTATTAAAAACTTTCTTTCTTTCATTCATTCTAAATAACTCGAATTGTTTACTTATTTTTAAAATTTAGAATAAACTGAAAATAACAACCCTGTGATATATAGATCATTAATAAGTTTGCTGATAGTTTGAGTATCTAAATTCAGAATATCTATATA